>OY992885.1:115006042-115656042 GCA_963921405.1 Cepaea hortensis | reverse complement strand
CTTGTGACTTATGGACAAACCTCCTGTGACTTATGGACAAACCTCATGTGACTTATGGACAAACCTCCTGTGACTTATGGACAAATCTCCTGTAACTTATGGACAAGTCTTGTGACTTATGGACAAACCTCCTGTGACTTATGGACAAACCTCCTGTGACTTATGGACAAACCTCCTGTGACTTATGGACAAACCTCCTGTGACTTATGGACAAACCAGGAAACTAAGACAAGTCAGAAGTCTGTGGGCTCTCCTCCCTAGCCGATCTGATTCTCTGAATGTCTGTGTATTAGAGTCAGTTTACGGCTATTTTCTGGGCGGGGAGGGGGGTGGGGGTGGGGAATGCGGGTGTCATTAATGTTTGTGTGTGGGAGAGATCTGCCAAGGTTTTACTGTGGGCAATCGGATGATAGTTTTCACAAGTGAAGGAACGAACTGTTGCTAGAGTGAAAGAGGTTCTAGAATTAACAGGAATTGAATGAACGAGATTCTCGAAAGTACAAGATTCTATAATGAACTGTAATTGTAGCAGAGGGCCTTCGTGTAACAGGGAATATCTAAAGTGAATCAAGAAATGGTTGGCGTGAGTAAAATAGCATGTGGATAAATGTAGACTCAACCGTGACATGAGCCGTTTAATTGTAGTTAATAATAAAATATTAAATGTAACATCCAAGACTTACCCGTGAGAATCATGTTTGTCGATGATGGGCGCTTATACGGCTGGGAGATCTGATAAACGTCGGCTTTGGTATCTAATCACGTCACAAACCTAGTAGTTAGTAGTAGTACTCGTAGTAGTTGTTGTGGTAGATTGACTGACGGTGGGAAGTGGGCAAACAAGCAGCCACGATGGTAGTCACACACAAGTGGAGGCGGCGACTGCTAACACAAACAACTTGTCCTCCTGAACAGAACAGTTCTAATGTACTGGACACGCCCTGCGTTGCTACAAACAGGCACAGCTCAAACCACGACCCGATCACAGGCCGTCACTGACAGAGAAACACACCTACAGGTCGGGAGCGGTGTTCAAATATGTGCCGTGTCGTGACGCAACCTGTAGCCGGGGTGTTGCGCCGCCAGGGCTGACCTACATTCACTTAATGCCATACCTGTGGCGTGAATTGAATTCAGTGAACCCATTCAGAGAGGTCTCAGGTATCAGGGGATCTGACAAATACAAACACAGACTGACGCAAGACAGGCACGATCCAGTCGGCAACAGGACACGGAACTGGAAGTTGGGCTACGTGTCGCCGCTAAATCAAATGTTTCTTTTTATAGCAAAGTCATTAACGTCATCGTCATAACGTCACTGTGATCATCATCATGTGCCTTGCCGACAAGGGAGGGCGGTCACTGTTCGCCATCTCACGTGATATTTTCTGACCTGACAAATCCTGATGACCCAGATATCTGTAAGGGAGGTAGTCTGCCCTTGCTTTCTTTCTGGTCTCTACCGAGAGAACCTCCGCCGTGAAACTCTGAGGTCGCAATCAGCAATCACTTGTCTATTGTCCTCAAACCTGAGACCGCAACCAACAATTACCTGTCCGCTGTCCTCAAACCTGAGAACGCAACCAACAATCACCTGTCTGCTGTCCTCAAACCTGAGACCGCAACCAACAATTACCTGTCCGCTGTCCTCAAACCTGAGAACGCAACCAACAATCACCTGTCTGCTGTCCTCAAACCTGAGACCACAACCAACAATCACCTGTCTGCTGTCCTCAAACCTGAGACCGCAACCAACAATTACCTGTCCGCTGTCCTCAAACCTGAGACCGCAACCAACAATTACCTGTCTGCTGTCCTCAAACCTGAGACCGCAACCAACAATTACCTGTCCGCTGTTCTCAAACCTGAGAACGCAACCAACAATCACCTGTCTGCTGTCCTCAAACCTGAGACCGCAACCAACAATCACCTGTCGGCGGTCCCACCTGAGACCGCAATCAAAAACTACCTGCCGGCTGTCCTCAAACCTGAGACCGCAATCAAAAACTACCTGCCGGCTGTCCTCAAACCTGAGACCGCAATCAAAAACTACCTGCCGGCTGTCCTCAAACCTGAGACCGCAATCAAAAACTACCTGCCGGCTGTCCTCAAACCTGAGACCGCAATCAAAAACTACCTGCCGGCTGTCCTCAAACCTGAGACCGCAATCAAAAACTACCTGCCGGCTGTCCTCAAACCCAATTCACTCTTTATTCACGGGGTTTCATGCTGCCTTGGTCGAGGTGTTGGCAAGTGGGGGGGGGGGGGAGGTGTTGGCAAGTGGGGGGGGGGAGGTGTTGGCAAGTGGGGGGGGGGTGTTGGCAAGTGGGGGGGGGAGGTGTTGGCAAGTGGGGGGGGGAGGTGTTGGCAAGTGGGGGGGGGGGGAGGTGTTGGCAAGTGGGGGGGGGGGGGTGTTAAACAGATACCCCACCTTGCCCAGGGGTGTACGGTAAGCTAGCGGACAAAAGAGCCAATTTGATAAGTGGCACCTCCATGTCATTTGTCCAACCTCACAAAATGCCGATGTGTGCGGCCCGCTAGTCTATGCCCTCACAAAATGCCGACGTGTGTGGCCCGCTAGTCTATGCCCTCACAAAATGCCGATGTGTGTGGCCCGCTAGTCTATGCCCTCACAAAATGCCGACGTGTGTGGCCCGCTAGTCTATGCCCTCACAAAATGCCGACGTGTGTGGCCCGCTAGTCTATGCCCTCACAAAATGCCGATGTGTGTGGCCCGCTAGTCTATGCCCTCACAAAATGCCGATGTACGTGGCCTCACAAAATGCCGATGTGTGTGGTCCGCTTGTCTATGCCCTCACAAAATGCCGACGTGTGTGGCCCGCTAGTCTATGTCCTCACAAAATGCCGATGTGTGTGGCCCGCTAGTCTATGCCCTCACAAAATGCCGATGTGTGTGGCCTGCTAAACTATGCCCTCACACAATTCCGATGTGCGTGGCCTCACAAAATGCCGATGTGTGTGGCCCGCTAGTCTATGCCCTCACAAAATGCCGATGTGTGTAGCCCGCTAGTCTATGCCCTCACAAAATGCCGATGTGCGTGGCCTCACAAAATGCCGATGTGTGTGGCCCGCTAGTCTATGCCCTCACAAAATGCCGACATGTGTGGCCCGCTAGTCTATGCCCTCACAAAATGCCGATGTGTGTGGCCCGCTAGTCTATGCCCTCACAAAATCATGATGTGTGTGGCCTCACAAAATGCCGATGTGCGTGGCCTCACAAAATGCCGATGTGTGTGGCCCGCTAGTCTATGCCCTCACAAAATGCCGATGTGTGTGGCCCGCTAGTCTATGCCCTCACAAAATGCCGATGTGTTATTGGCTATTTCTGTGGATACTATGTCAATAAATGAACACCCAATGTCACTACAAAAAGAGGCATGCCAATGTTGAGTCAGTCATCTACCACACTTGTGGAATGGGTTCGGATCCTGTTATAGCGCGCGGCTCACAGACTGCACAATCTTTAGTCTCAGTCTGGGATCTGCCAGCTGGACCAACACAGTTCCCAGCATTTGTTCTACAAACATCAGTAGCTGTACCGTTTGTTCTACAAACACCAATCACTGTACCGTTTGTTCTACATGCACAAGTCGCTGTACCATTTGTTCTACAAACGAGTCATGTACATTAGCTTTAACGCAGTTTTGATAGGAAGCTATAGAGGCTTTCCTCACAGTTAACGGCAGTTGTAGGAAACTACAGACTTTCCTCACAATTCACACAGTTGTAGGAAACTACACACTTTTCTCACAATTCACACAGTTGTAGGAAACTACAGACTTTCCTCACAATTGTGTGTAACATTGACAACCGTGAGGCGTATTGTTGTGTGTAACATTGACAACTACCAGTCGTATTCTTGTGTGTAAGATTGACAACCATCTGTCGTATTCTTGTGTGTAACATTGACACACAAGAATACGACCGATGGTTGTCAATGTTACACATAAGAATACGACTCATGGTTGTCAATGTTACACACAACAATACGACTGATGTTCTCAATGTTACACACAAGAATACGACTCATGGTTGTCAATGTTACACACAACAATACGACTGATGTTCTCAATGTTACACACAAGAATACGACTCATGGTTCTCAATGTTACACTCAATCACTTGTGATGTCTGTCTAACCCGCCGTGCCACTGCATGCTGTCTGAAACAAGGTTAAAATGTCTCAAGGTAACTTACCGAGTAAAGCGGACATTCGGCATCCTGGCTATGTACTACCCCAGACCTGTTCAACCCCGGACATGTTCAACCCCAGACATGTTCAACCCCAGACACGTTTAACCCCGGACATGTTCAACCCCGGACATGTTCAACTCTGGACATGTTCAACCCCAGACATGTTCAACCTCGGACATGATCAACCCCGGACATGTTCAACCTCGGACATGTTCAACCTCGGACATGTTCAACCCCGGACATGTTCAACCCCAGACATGCTCAACCTCGGACATGTTCAACCTCGGACATGTTCAACCTCGGACATGTTCAACCAACCCCAGACATGTTCAACCCCGGACATGTTCAACCTCGGACATGTTCAACCCCAGACATGTTCAACCAACCCCAGACATGTTCAACCCCAGACATGTTCAACCCCGGACATGTTAAACCCCGGACATGTTCAACCCCAGACATGTTCAACCTCGGACATGTTCAACCTCGGACATGTTCAACCTCGGACATGTTCAACCCCGGACATGTTCAACCCTAGACATGTTCAACCCCGGACATGTTCAACCCCAGACACGTTCAACCCCGGACATGTTCAACCTCGGACATGTTCAACCCCAGACATGATCAACCCTGGACATGTTCAACCCTAGACATGTTCAACCCCGGACATGTTCAACCCCGGACATGTTCAACCCCGGACATGTTCAACCCTGGACATGTTCAACCCCGGACATGTTCAACCCCAGACATGTTCAACCCCAGACATGTTCAACCCCAGACATGTTCAACCCTGGATATGTTCAACCCCGGACATGTTCAACCCCAGACATGTTCAACCCCGGACATGTTCAACCCCAGACATGTTCAACCCCAGACATGTTCAATCCCAGACATGTTCAACCCCGGACATGTTCAACCCCGGACATGTTCAACCCCGGACATGTTCAACCCCGGACATGTTCAACCCCAGACATGTTCAACCCCAGACACGTTCAACCCCGGACATGTTCAACCTCGGACATGTTCAACCCCAGACATGATCAACCCCGGATATGTTCAACCCTAGACATGTTCAACCCCGGACATGTTCAACCCCGGACATGTTCAACCCGGGACATGTTCAACCCCGGACATGTTCAACCCCAGACATGTTCAACCCCAGACATGTTCAACCCCAGACATGTTCAACCCCAGACATGTTCAACCCCGGACATTTTCAACCCTAGACATGTTCAACCCCAGACATGTTCAACCCCAGACATGTTCAACCCCAGACATGTTCAACCCCGGACATGTTCAACCCTCAACCCTGGACATGTTCAACCCCGGACATGTTCAACCCCGGACATGTTCAACCCCAGACATGTTCAACCCCAGACACGTTCAACCCCAGACATGTTCAACCTCGGACATGTTCAACCCTATACATGTTCAACCCCGGACACGTTCAACCCCGGACATGTTCAACCTCGGACATGTTCAACCCTAGACATGTTCAACCCCAGACATGTTCAACCCCGGACATGTTCAACCCCGGACATGTTCAACCCCAGACATGTTCAACCCCAGACATGTTCAACCCCAGACATGTTCAACCCCTGACATGTTCAACCCTAGACATGTTCAACCCCAGACATGTTCAACCCCAGACATGTTCAACCCGGACATGTTCAACCCCGGATATGTTCAACCCTAGACATGTTCAACCCCAGACATGTTCAACCCCAGACATGTTCAACCCTAGACATGTTCAACCCTGGACATGTTCAACCCCGGACATGTTCAACCCCTGACATGTTCAACCCCGGACATGTTCAACCCCGGACATGTTCAACCCTAGACATGTTCAACCCCAGACATGTTCAACCCCAGACATGTTCAACCCCAGACATGTTCAACCCCAGACATGTTCAACCCCAGACATGTTCAACCCCAGACATGTTCAGCCCTGACGATGTCACACCTACAACACAGAGACTCCTGCCGCTTCGGTTCGAGACTAAAACAGAATCCAATGTCAGGAATATTTCGTCACGGTCACTACCTTTATTTACACGCACACACACGCACACAAATATATAGCTCGTAAACACACACACAAATATATAGCTCGTAAACACACACACAAATATATAGCTCGTAAACACACACACAAATATATAGCTCGTAAACACACACACAAATATATAGCTCGTAAACACACACACAAACATATAGCTCGTAAACACACACACAAATATATAGCTCGTAAACACACACACAAATATATAGCTCGTAAACACACACACAAACATATAGCTCGTAAATACACACACAAATATATAGCTCGTAAACACACACACAAATATATAGCTCGTAAACACACACACAAATATATAGCTCGTAAACACACACACAAATATATAGCTCGTAAACACACATACAAACAGAGAGAGAGAGAGAGAGAGAGAGAGAGAGAGAGAGAGAGAGAGAGAGAGCTACTACTCATAGCTGTTACCAATGTAAACTCAAAGATCTCGCACATACACTCACATACATATATACAAAAACATATAGATGTCGCACAGCACAGGGTGTATTTTAAATGACTGAAAATATTGCCGGTCCAAGTTTTGTATTTACCTATTATGTTGCATGAACTTTACAGAGGGTGGATACAAAATTTGGACCGGGAATATTTTCACACTGCGCAGTCATTACAAATACACCCTATACAAAAACTGATAAAGAAATACGTAGCACTTAAACATACAAATTCATTGGTCTCACGGATGAAAACCGTAAACATCTTGCTCTTGCACATGCAAACACACACGCAACACCTACAACTGAGGCACACAACCACTGTAGAGAAGCACTGGGTCACCCATTGTAGTCAACGCTTTGCCTGGAGCAATATGCAATCGTGACATACATGTCGCATAAACACGCACAATTGGCTTTGAAATTCTCTACACGTACCTGGGTGGAGTTCCGTGTTTACAATTGGGTAAGTCTGCAAATAACGAGTCAATGGGATTTATGTTGCAAAATGTGGGAGGTGGGGGGAGGAAGGAAAAATAGGGAGATATAGGCGGGTCGAGTTAGAAATGTACACAGATGACACGATGTATGTAAACTGTCATATACAAGTGTCCGTGTGACATAGACACGCAACGGGACGGGTAGAGGGTCGAGTTAGACATGTACACAGATGACACCATGTATATAAATGTCATAGACAAGAGCCCGTGTGACATACGTGTTGTCCCCTCAGTTCTGGTTGTCCCCGCCGGTCTGGATGTCCCCGTTGGTCTGGTTGTCCCCTCAATTCTGGTTGTCCCTGCCGGTCTGGTTGTCCCCGCCGGTCTGGTTGTCCCCTCAATTCTGATTGTCTCCTCAGTTCTTATTGTCCCAGCCGTTGTGCCTGCAGTTCTGGTTGTGCCTGCAGTTCTGGTTGTCCCCCCCCCCCCAGTTCTGGTTGTTCTCCCCCCCCCCCCAGTTCTGGTTGTCCCCTAAGTTCTGGTTGTCCCTCAAGTCTGGTTGTCCCCTCACTTCAACAACAGGAAGATTTCTCTCCTCGATGTCCAACAATTGAGAATCTCCAAGTAGATTTCTCTCCCTGATGTCCAACAACTGAGAATCCCCAGGTAGATTTCTCTCCTCGATGTCCAACAACTGAGAATCCCCAGGTAGATTTCTCTCATCAATGCCCAACAATTAAAAACCTCTAGGTAGATACCTCACACCATGCACTGAAAGATCAAGAGAATAAAGTTGTGTCAGCAAGGGCGGTAAACCGTACAATAAACACGTCTAATGTGATAACAGTTAGTGCTCCTGTATGAGGAACCATCTTAGAGATGGCAAACTGCACATAGTACTGGCAGCAGACGATTTATCTCTAGCCTTCAGGCTCTCCCTCACCCCCTCCCCATCTCCCCCCTCTCTCTCTTCCTGCTTCCCCCTCTCTCCCTTTCCACACCACCTCACCCCGTCTCTCTCCTTTCTTCCCCTCTCTCTTCTTTCTTCCCTCTCTCTCTCTTTCCACACCACCCCGTCTCTCCCTTCTTTCTTCCCTCTCTCTCTCTTTCCACCCCACCCCTCTCTCTCCTTTCTTCTCTTTCTCTCTTTCCACACCACCCCTTCTCTCTCTTTCCACACCACCCCTCTCTCTCCTTTCTTCTTTTTCTCTCTCTTTCCACACCACCCCTCTCTCTCTTTCCACACCACCCCTCTCTCTCCTTTCTTCTTTTTCTCTCTCTTTCCACACCACCCCTCTCTCTCCCTTCTTCCCGTTCTCTCTCTTTCCACCCCACCCCGTCTCTCCCTTCTTCCCCTCTCTCTTTCCACCCCACTCTCTCTCTCTCCTTTCTTCTCTTTCCACCCCACCCTCTCTCTTCTTTCTTCCCTCTCTCTCTTTTCACACCACCCCGTCTCTCCCTTCTTCCCCTCTCTCTTTCCACCCCACACTCTCTCCTTTCTTCTCTTTCTCTCTCTTTCCACACCACCCCTCTCTCTCCCTTCTTCCCTTTCTCTCTCTTTCCACCCCACCCCTCTCACTCCTTTCTTCCCTCTCTCTCTCTTTCTACACCACCCCGTCTCTCCCTTCTTCCCCTCTCTCTTTCCACCCACCTCCCTCTCTCTCCCTTCTTCCCCTCTCTCTCTTTCCACCCATCCCCCCTCCCTCTTTCCATTTCTACTCACCCAGTCTCTATGTTATTGTTGTTTAAACTGTCTATGTTTTCCTGACATGCCCACCCGATGTGTGTCTTTATTTGTATTGTTGAATTCAAAGATGTGTTGTCAATGTTCCAGCTGCCAGAGACACTCAGCCTTGACACCATCAACATTAAGCATCAGGTGGCCAGGATATTCGACACCGCCAGATACAAGCCTGGGACATCCCAGGAACAAGATGATGAGATGATGAGATGAGTCAGGATATTAGACAACGTAAGATAAAAGATGAACAAGATGACATAATGAGATGAGTCAGGCTATTCGACAACGCCAGGTACAAGCCTGGGACATCCCAGGAACAAGATGATGAGATGATGAGATGAGTCAGGATATTAGACAACGTAAGATAAAAGAGGAACAAGATGACATAATGAGATGAGTCAGGCTATTCGACAACGCCAGGTACAAGAGGAACAAGATGAGATGATGAGATGAGTCAGGATATTCGACACAGCCAGATACAAGCCTGGGACATCCCAGGAACAAGATGATGAGATGATGAGATGAGTCAGGATATTAGAAAACGTAAGATAAAAGAGGAACAAGATGACATAATGAGATGAGTCAGGCTATTCGACAACGCCAGGTACAAGAGGAACAAGATGAGACGATGAGATGAGAAAGGATATTCGACAACGCCAGGTACAAGAGGAACACGATGAGATGATGAGATGAGTCAGGATATTCGACAACGCAGGGTACAAGAAGAACATGATGAGATGAGTCAGGATATTCGACAACGCAGGGTACAAGAGGAACATGATGAGATGAGTCAGGATATTCGACAACGCAGGGTACAAGAGGAACATGATGAGATGAGTCAGGATATTCGACAACGCCAGGTACAAGAGGAACAAGATGAGACGATGAGATGAGAAAGGATATTCGACAACGCCAGGTACAAGAGGAATAAGATGAGATGATGAGATGAGTCAGGATATTCGACAACGCAGGGTACAAGAGGAACATGATGAGATGAGTCAGGATATTCGACAACGCAGGGTACAAGAGGAACATGATGAGATGAGTCAGGATATTCGACAACGCCAGGTACAAGAGGAACAAGATGAGTCGATGAGATGAGAAAGGATATTCGACAACGCCAGGTACAAGAGGAACACGATGAGATGAGTCAGGATATTATAATGTAGACATATTTAGATAATTTCTCACGTCTTGTCTAATTTATATTTTCTGTCAATAAGCTGACGTGGTATCCAGTGCTGCTGTCTGTAGTAAGATATCCATTACGGGATGTTGTATCCAGTACTGCTGTCTGTAGTAAGATATCCATTATGTGATGTTGTATCCAGTGCTGGTGTCTGTAGTAAGATATCCATTACGGGATGGTGTATCCAGTGCTGCAGTCTGTAGTAAGATATCCATTACGGGGTGTGTTATCCAGTGCTGCTGTCTGTAGTGAGATATCCATTACGGCGTGTGTTATCCAGTGCTGTTGTCTGTAGTGAGATATCCATTACGGGGTGTGTTATCCAGTGCTGTTGTCTGTAGTGAGATATCCATTATGGGCTGTGTTATCCAGTGCTGGTATCTGTAGTGAGATATCCATTTCGGGATATAGTATCCAGTGCTGCTTTCTGTAGTGAGATATCCATTACGGGGTGTAGTATCCACTATTGGTGTCTGTAGTGAGATATCCATTACGGGGTGTGGTATCCAGTTGGCGTGTCAGATGTCAAGACTTGGTTTATTTTATGTCACATGTGACGGGTAAAGACCTCTTGGTCTGTTTTAGTTTGTGTCTTCTCATAATGTGACCACTGAATGACGACTGTCTCTGTCTAGGTGATAAATTGTCTTTATATCCTCTCATAATGTGACCACTGAATGACGACTGTCTCTCTCTGAGTGATAAATTGTCTTTATATCCTCTCATAATGTGACCACTGAATTGCGACTGTCTCTGTCTGGGTGATAAATTGTCTTTATGTCATCTCATAATGTGACCACTGAATGACGACTGTCTCTGTCTAGGTGATAAATTGTCTTTATGTCCTCTCATAATGTGACCATTGAATGACGACTGTCTCTGCCTGGGTGATAAATTGTCTTTATGTCATCTCATATCGTGACCACTGAATTGCGACTGTCTCTGTCTGGGTGATAAATTGTCTTTATGTCATCTCATAATGTAACCACTGAATGACGACTGTCTCTGTCTGGGTGATAAATTGTCTTTACGTCCTTTCATAATGTGACCATTGAATGACGACTGTCTCTGTCTGGGTGATAAATTGTCTTTATGTCATCTCATATCGTGACCACTGAATTGCGACTGTCTCTGTCTGGGTGATAAATGGTCTTTATGTCATCTCATAATGTAACCACTGAATGACGACTGTCTCTGTCTGGGTGATAAATTGTTTTATGTCATCTCATAATGTAACCACTGAATGACGACTGTCTCTGTCTGGGTGATAAATTGTCTTTATGTCATCTCATATCGTGACCACTGAATTGCGACTGTCTCTGTCTGGGTGATAAATTGTCTTTATGTCACCTCATATCGTGACCACTGAATTGCGACTGTCTCTATCTGGGTGATAAATTGTCTTAATGTCACCTCATATCGTGACCACTGAATTGCGACTGTCTCTGTCTGGGTGATAAATTGTCTTTATGTCATCTCATAATGTGGCATCTAAGTGACGACTCTTGTTTGTGGTTAGTTATTTTTGTCTCCTAGCCTCCCTAAACATATTTAGATATCTCAGTTTTGTTTGTCTAAGAAATTTGCAGCATTCTTCTGTCAAACAACATCTCTGAGGCCTCCTGGGATTGTTCTTGCTCGTGGACTAATTGTCCAGGATTGGCAGCCATACGTTAGAACTGGTTCTATGTAACACGCAAGACGCCATGAAGGTACAACATACATACTATAAGAGTCAACAAGTTCACGAGGTGAAATCTGTTTATTGATAACACATGTTTGACACAGCCATAACTGTCGACCGAAACAGTCTACAAGACTGGACAGTCTACTAGATTGGGCAGTCTACAAGATTGGGTAGTCTACGAGTTTGGGCAGTCTACAAGATTGGACAGTCTACAAGATTGGGCAGTCTACAACATTGGGCAGTCTACAAGATTGGGCAGTCTACAAGACTGGACAGTCTACAAGATTGGGCAGTCTACAAGAATGGACAGTCTACAAGATTGGGCAGTCTACAAGATTGCGCAGTCTACAAGATTGCGCAGTCTACGAGATTGGGCAGTCTACAACATTGGACAGTCTACAAGATTGGGCAGTCTACAACATTGGGCTGTCTACAAGATTGGACAGTCTACAAGATTGGACAGTCTACAAGATTGGACAGTCTACAAGATTGGGCAGTCTACAAGATTGGACAGTCTACAAGATTGGACAGTCTTCAAGATTGGACAGTCTACAAGATTGGGCAGTCTACAAGATTGGACAGTCTACAAGATTGGACAGTCTACAAGATTGGACAGTCTACAAGATTGGGGGGTCTACAAGATTGGACAGTCTACAAGATTGGACAGTCTACAAGATTGGACAGTCTACAAGATTGGACAGTATACAAGATTGGGCAGTCTACAAGATTGGACAGACTACAAGATTGGACAGTCTACAAGATTGGACAGTCAACAAGATTGGGCAGTCTACAAGATTGAATAGTCTACAAAATTGGACAGTCTACAAGATTGGACAGTCTACAAGATTGGAAGTCTACAAGATTGGGGGGTCTACAAGATTGGACAGGCTACAAGATTGGGTAGTCTACACAACTGGGCAGTCTACAAGATTGGACAGGCTACAAGATTGGGTAGTCTACAAAACTGGGCAGTCTACAAGATTGGGCTGTCTACAAGCTGGAAGGATAAATACAACACACACAGATACAGGTGGACGCGAAGAAGGTATCCGTGTGTCTTTCATTCATCATCGAGCTTGTTTGTATATTTTCTCTGGCATTTCTATGGACTGACGTAGTGTGACGTTACGAGCAAATGAGTCAACGAAGCAGACAGTTCTACTTGGCCACTGTCATGACAGTTCTATTTGGCCACTGTCATGACAGTTCTATTTGGCCGCTGTCATGACAGTTGTGTTGCGGTGGCTGGCCCTGGGTATCCGCGAGGCTAGCCTCTTGTGCATGGCCTCAGACCTGACTGCCTTCATCTCAGCTTGTGCCTGCACTCGAAGCTGTCGGGGGAGAGAAACATCCCAGCTGTTAGCACCACATCACAGCTGGCACATCCCAGCTGGCACATCACAGCTGTCAGCATCACATCACTACTGTAACATTACAGCTGACACATATTATTTTCAACATCACATCACGACTGGGACATCCCAGTTGCCAACATCACATTAAAAACTGGGACATCCCAGCTGTGACATCCCAGTTGTCAACATCACATAACAGCTGGGACATCCAAGTTGTCAACATGACATCACAGCTGGGACATCCCAGTTGTCAGCATGACATCATGGCTGGGACATCCCAGTTGTCAACATGACATCACAGCTGGGACATCCAAGCTCTAAACATGACATCAAAACTGCGACATCCAAGCTGCCCACAGGACATATAAAATGGGACATCCCAGCTGTCAACATAACATCACAGCTGGGGCCTCCAAACTTTCAATATCACATCAAAACTGAGACAACCAAGCTGCCCACATGACAGAAAAAAAAACTGGGACATCCCGCTGTCAACATCACATCACGGCTGGGACATTCCAACTGTCAACATCACATCACGGCTGGGACATACCAGCTGTCAACATCACATCACGGCTGGGACATCCCAGCTGTCAACATCACATCACGGCTGGGACATCCCAGCTGATAACATCACATCACGGCTGGGACATACCAGCTGTCAACATCACATCACGGCTGGGACATCCCAGCTGATAACATCACATCACGGCTGGGACATTCCAACTGTCAACATCACATCACGGCTGGGACATACCAGCTGTCAACATCACATCACGGCTGGGACATCCCAGCTGTCAACATCACATCACGGCTGGGACATCCCAGCTGTCAACATCACATCACGGCTGGGACATACCAGCTGTCAACATCACATCACGGCTGGGACATCCAAGTTGTCGAAAAAGCATCGCAGCTGGGACATACCAGCTGACAACATCACATCACGGCTGGTTGGCTTCACTGGTTCATGGCTTCCAATGCCGACATGATTAAGATAGTTCATTGTTTCTAAGTTCCCACAAATTTCTCTTTTATTTGTCCACAGCTGGCTGTGTATCTTGTGTTTCTTTCTCATCCAAAAAGCCTCACCGTGTATCTTGTCTCACCTCGTCTCGTCTCGTCGCTTCTTTCTTTCTTTCTTTCTTTCTTTCTTTCTTTCTTTCTTTCTTTCTTTCTTTCCTTCTTTCTTTCATTTTCTTTCTTTCTTTCTCTCTTTCTGTAATAGTGACACTGTGTATCTTGTGCTTCTTTCTTTCTTTCTTTCTTTCTTTCTTTCTTTCTTTCTGTAATAGTGACACTGTGTATCTTGTGCTTCTTTCTTTCTTTCTTTCTTTCTTTCTTCTTTCTGTAATAGTGACACTGTATCTTGTGCTTCTTTCTTTCTTTCTTTCTTCTTTCTGTAATAGTGACACTGTGTATCTTGTGCTTCTTTCTTTCTTTCTTTCTTTCTTTCTTTCTTTCTTTCTTTCTTTCTTTCTTTCTTTCTTTCTGTAATAGTGACACTGTGTATCTTGTGCTTCTTTCTTTCTTTCTTTCTTTCTTTCTGTAATAGTGACACTGTGTATCTTGTGCTTCTTTCTTTCTTTCTTTCTTTCTTTCTTTCTTTCTTTCTGTAATAGTGACACTGTGTATCTTGTGTTTCTTTCTTTCTTTCTTTCTTCTTTCTGTAATAGTGACACTGTGTATCTTGCACTTCTTTCTTTCTTTCTGTCTGTCTTTCTGTCTGTCTTTCTGTCTGTCTTTCTGTCTGTCTTTCTGTCTTTCTTTCTGTCTTTCTGTCTGTCTGTCTTTCTTTCTTTGTTTCTTTCTTTCTGTAATACATACTGTGTATCTTGTGCTTCTTTCTTTCCTTCTTTCTTTCTTTCTTTCTTTCTTTCTTTCTTTATGTAATAATGACACCGTGTATCTTGTGCTTCTCTCTTTCTTTCTTTCTTTCTTTCTTTCTTTCTTTCTTTCTTTATTTCTGTAATAGTGACACTGTGTATCTTGTGCTTCTTTCTTTCTTTCTTTCTTTCTTTCTTTCTTTATTTCTGTAATAGTGACACTGTGTATCTTGTGCTTCTTTCTTTCTTTCTTTCTTTCTTTCTTTCTTTCTTTCTTTCTTTCTGTAATAGTGATACTGTGTAACTTGTGCTTCTTTCTTTCTTTCTTTCTTTCTTTCTTTCTTTCTTTCTTTCTTTCTTTCTTTCTGTAATAGTGACACTGTGTATCTTGTACTTCTTTCTTTTCTTTCTTTCTTTCTTTCTTTCTTTCTTCTTTCTGTAATAGTGACACTGTGTATCTTGTACTTCTTTCTTTCTTTCTTTCTTTCTGTCTTTCTTTATTTCTGTAATAGTGACACTGTGTATCTTGTGCTTCTTTCTTTCTTTCTTTCTTTCTTTCTTTCTTTCTTTCTTTCTGTAATAGTGATACTGTGTATCTTGTGCTTCTTTCTTTCTTTCTTTCTTTCTTTATGTAATAATGACACCGTGTATCTCGTGCTTCTTTCTTTCTTTCTTTCTTTCTTTATGTAATAATGACACCGTGTATCTTGTACTTCTGTCTGTCTGTCTGTCTGTCTGTCTGTCTGTCTGTCTGTCTGTCTGTAATAGTGACACTGTGTATCTTGTGCTCCGTCCGTCCGTCCGTCCGTCCTTCCTTCCTTCCTTTCTTTCTTTCTTTCTTTCTTTCTTTCTTTCTTTCTGTAATAGTGACACTGTGTATCTTGTGCTTCTTTCTTTCTTTCTTTCTTTGTCTTTCTTTCTTTTTTTCTTTCTTTCTTTCTGTAATTGTGACAATGTGTATCTTGTGCTTCTTTCTTTCTTTAAAAGTAACACTGTGTTTCCTTCCGTCTGCATGCCAGTCTGTCTTTCTTGTCTTCTTTATTATAGTCACTATGTTTTCGTTTTTTATTTGTTCTTTTATATTCCCACTATCCAACTCATCGTTCTCTCTCCATTTCGTAGCCTCATTATTCTATCTTTCTTTCATTATAAAGCAAGGCTTTCTTGTCATTTCTCCCTTTCATAACCCCACTGTGTATCTCATATTTAAGTTCACATGTATATCTCCATTGTGTCTCTTATCTACTTGTCTCCTCTATCTTCACTGTCCTCCCTTTCTCCCCTGTCTCCCCTGTGTCCCCTTTCTCCCCTATCTCCATGTCTCCCCTATATCGTCTGTATCCCCTATCTCAACTGTGTCTGTCATCTTTCTCCACGTGAAAGCGTCAACACGGAGCCCACTAGACTGTAACTGTTGAGAGAGTCTCGCAATAGAGATGATCACAAACTGGACAGACACATACACACACACCCAACACACACACATACACACCCACCCATCATACACACATACACACCCACCCATAATACACACATACACACCCACCCAACACATACATACACACCCACCCACCCAACACACACATCATACACACCCACCCAACACACATAAACACCCACCCACCCAACACACACACACATCATACACACCCACCCAACACACACACATCATACACACCCACCCAACACACATACATCATACACACCCACCCAACACACACACATCATACACACCCACCCACCCAACACACACATAAACACCCACCCAACACACACATACACACCCACCCAACACACACATAAACACCCACCCAACACACACATACACACCCACCCAAAAACACATACACACCCACCCAACACACATACACACCCACCTAACACACACATACATACCCACCCAACACACACATACACACCCACCCAAAACACACATACACACCCAACCAACACACATACACACCCACCCAACACATACATACACACCCACCCAACACACACATAAACACCCAACAAACACACACATACACACCCACCCAACACACACATACACACCCACCCAACACACACATACACACCCACCCAATACACACATAAGCACCCACCCAACACACACATACACACCCACCCAACACACACATACACACCCACCCAAACCACACATAATACCCACCCAACATACACATACACACCCACCCAACACACACATACACACCCACCCAACACACATACACACACCCACCCACCCAACACACACATACACACCAACCCAAAACACACATACACACACACCCAACACACACATAAACACCCACCCAAAACATACATACACACCCAACCAACACATACACACCCACCCAACACATACATACAAACCAACCCAACACACACATAAACACCCACCAAACGCACACATACACACCCACCCAACACACACACACCCACCCAACACACACATAAACACCCACCCAACACATACATACACACCCACCAAACAAACACATAAGCACCCACCCAACACACATATACACACCCACCCACCCAACACACACATACACACCTACCCAATACAAACATAACACCCACCCAACACACACATAGACACCCACCCAACACACACATACACACCCACCCAACACACATATACACACCCACCCACCCATCACACACACATCATACACACCCACCCGACACACACATACACACCCACCCACCAAACACACACACATCATACACACCCACCCAACACACACATACACACCACCCAACACACACACACACACCCACCCACCACACACATACACACCAACCCAACACACACATAAACACCCACCCAACACACACATAAACACCCACCCAATAAACACATACACACCCAACAAATACACACACACATAAACACCCAAATAACACACACATACACACCCACCCACCCAACACACACACATACACACCCACCCAACACACACACATACACACCCACCCAACACACACATAAACACCCACCAAACACACACATAAACACCCACCCAACACACACAAACACACCCACCCAACACACATATAAACACCCACATAACACACAAATAAACACCCACCCAACACACACATAAACACATACCCAACACACACATAAACACCCACCCAACACACACATAAACACCCACCCAACACACACATAAACACCCACCAACACACACATAAACACCCACCAAACACACACATACATACCCAACCAACACACACATAAACACCCACCCAACACACACATACACACCCACTCAACACACATATAAACACCCACAAAACACCCACCCACCCACCCAATACACATATAAACACCCAACCAACACACACATACACACCCAACCAACACACACATAAACACCCAGCCAACACACACATACACACCCACCCACCCAACACAAACATACACACCCACCCAACACACACACACACATCATACACACCCACCCAACACACACACACATACACACCCACCCAGGACACAAATACACACCCACCCAACACACACATACACACCCACCGAACACACACATACACACCCACCCAACACACACATAAACACCAACCCAACACACACATAAATACCCACCCAACACACACATAAACACCCACCCAACACACACATAAACACCCACCCAACACACACATAAACACTCACCCAACACACACATACACACCCACCCACCCAACACACACACATCATACACACCCACCCAACACACACATAAACACTCACCCAACACACACATACACACCCACCCACCCAACACACACACACACATCATACACACCCACCCAACACACACATATACACCCACCCACCCATCCAACACAAACACATCATACACACCCACCCAACACACACATACACACCCAACCAGCACACACATAAACACCCACCCACCCAACACACACATAAACACCCACCCAGCACACACATACACACCCACCAAACACACACATAAACACCCACCCAACACACACATACACACCCACCCACCCAACACACACACACACATCATACACACCCACCCAACACACACCCATCATACACACACATACACACCCACCCAACACACACATACACACCCAACCAACACACACATAAACACCCACCCACCCAACACACACATAAACACCCACCCAACACACCCATCCACCCACCCATCACACATACACACCCACCCAACACACACATAAACATCCACCCAACACACACATAAACACTCACCCAAGACACACATAAACACTCACCCAACACACACATAAACACCCACCCAACACACACATAAACACCCACCCAACACACATATAAACACCCACCCAACACACACACATACACATCCACCCAATATACACATACACACCCACCCAACACACACATACACACCCAACACACATATAAACACCCACCCAACACACACACACACATACACACCCACCCAACACACACATACACACCCACCAAACACACACATACACACCCACCCAACACACACATAAACACCCACCCAACACACACATAAACACCCACCCAACACACACATAAACACCCACCCAACACACACACATACACACCCACCCACCCAACACACACATACACACCCACCCAACACACACATGCACACCCAACACACACATATACACCCACCCAACACACACATACACACCCACCCAACACACACATACACACCTACCCAACACACACATACACACCCACCCAACACACACATACACACCCAACCAACACACACATAAACACCCACCCAACACACACATACACACCCACCCAAACCACACATAATACCCACCCAACATACACATACACACCCACCCAACACACACATACACACCCACCCAACACACATACACACACCCACCCACCCAACACACACATACACACCAACCCAAAACACACATACACACACACCCAACACACACATAAACACCCACCCAAAACATACATACACACCCAACCAACACATACACACCCACCCAACACATACATACAAACCAACCCAACACACACATAAACACCCACCAAACGCACACATACACACCCACCCAACACACACACACCCACCCAACACACACATAAACACCCACCCAACACATACATACACACCCACCAAACAAACACATAAGCACCCACCCAACACACATATACACACCCACCCACCCAACACACACATACACACCTACCCAATACAAACATAACACCCACCCAACACACACATAGACACCCACCCAACACACACATACACACCCACCCAACACACATATACACACCCACCCACCCATCACACACACATCATACACACCCACCCGACACACACATACACACCCACCCACCAAACACACACACATCATACACACCCACCCAACACACACATACACACCACCCAACACACACACACACACCCACCCACCACACACATACACACCAACCCAACACACACATAAACACCCACCCAACACACACATAAACACCCACCCAATAAACACATACACACCCAACAAATACACACACACATAAACACCCAAATAACACACACATACACACCCACCCACCCAACACACACACATACACACCCACCCAACACACACACATACACACCCACCCAACACACACATAAACACCCACCAAACACACACATAAACACCCACCCAACACACACAAACACACCCACCCAACACACATATAAACACCCACATAACACACAAATAAACACCCACCCAACACACACATAAACACATACCCAACACACACATAAACACCCACCCAACACACACATAAACACCCACCCAACACACACATAAACACCCACCAACACACACATAAACACCCACCAAACACACACATACATACCCAACCAACACACACATAAACACCCACCCAACACACACATACACACCCACTCAACACACATATAAACACCCACAAAACACCCACCCACCCACCCAATACACATATAAACACCCAACCAACACACACATACACACCCAACCAACACACACATAAACACCCAGCCAACACACACATACACACCCACCCACCCAACACAAACATACACACCCACCCAACACACACACACACATCATACACACCCACCCAACACACACACACATACACACCCACCCAGGACACAAATACACACCCACCCAACACACACATACACACCCACCGAACACACACATACACACCCACCCAACACACACATAAACACCAACCCAACACACACATAAATACCCACCCAACACACACATAAACACCCACCCAACACACACATAAACACCCACCCAACACACACATAAACACTCACCCAACACACACATACACACCCACCCACCCAACACACACACATCATACACACCCACCCAACACACACATAAACACTCACCCAACACACACATACACACCCACCCACCCAACACACACACACACATCATACACACCCACCCAACACACACATATACACCCACCCACCCATCCAACACAAACACATCATACACACCCACCCAACACACACATACACACCCAACCAGCACACACATAAACACCCACCCACCCAACACACACATAAACACCCACCCAGCACACACATACACACCCACCAAACACACACATAAACACCCACCCAACACACACATACACACCCACCCACCCAACACACACACACACATCATACACACCCACCCAACACACACCCATCATACACACACATACACACCCACCCAACACACACATACACACCCAACCAACACACACATAAACACCCACCCACCCAACACACACATAAACACCCACCCAACACACCCATCCACCCACCCATCACACATACACACCCACCCAACACACACATAAACATCCACCCAACACACACATAAACACTCACCCAAGACACACATAAACACTCACCCAACACACACATAAACACCCACCCAACACACACATAAACACCCACCCAACACACATATAAACACCCACCCAACACACACACATACACATCCACCCAATATACACATACACACCCACCCAACACACACATACACACCCAACACACATATAAACACCCACCCAACACACACACACACATACACACCCACCCAACACACACATACACACCCACCAAACACACACATACACACCCACCCAACACACACATAAACACCCACCCAACACACACATAAACACCCACCCAACACACACATAAACACCCACCCAACACACACACATACACACCCACCCACCCAACACACACATACACACCCACCCAACACACACATGCACACCCAACACACACATATACACCCACCCAACACACACATACACACCCACCCAACACACACATACACACCTACCCAACACACACATACACACCCACCCAACACACACATACACACCCAACCAACACACACATAAACACCCACCCACCCAACACACACATAAACACCCACCCAACACACACATAAACACCCACCCAACACACACATACACACCCAACCAATACACATATAAACACCCACATAACACACACATAAACACCCACCCAACACACACATACACACCCACCAAACACACACATACACACCCACCCAACACACACATAAACACCGACCCAACACACACATAAACACCCACCCAACACACACATAAATACCCACTCAACACACACACACACACACACACCCAACACACACATACACACTCATCCAACACACACACAAACACCCACCCACCCAACACACACATAAACACCCATCCACCCAACACACACATAAACACCCACCCAACACACACATACACACCCACCCACCCAATACACACATAAACACCCACACACCCAACACACACATAAACACCCACCCAACACACACATATACACATACACACACATCCCTCACATTCACACCCAACACACACGTACACACACCCAACACATACACACACATCCCACACATACACACCCAACAAACACACATACATCCCACACATACCCGCACCCAACACATTTACACACACCCAACACATACACACACATGCCCAACACATACACACCCAACACATTCACACCCACCAACAAACACACATACACACATACAAACCCAACACACACAACTTACAAACAACTCACACAGAACACACACACACAGCTCACTCACTCACACACATAAGTCACGTGATGAGGACGACATCTCTCAGCACAGTAACACACAATAACTGACATGTCAGCCACACATGACCTTTACCTTCATCTCAGAGGTCAGTTTCATTCTGGCCAGCTCAACTCTCCTGGACACGCCCTCTATCTCATGGCGCAACTTGGCACACTGGATCACGTGATTGCTCTGAGCAACAACAAAAAAGCCATGTCACAGGTCACATGACCGGGGGGGGGGGGGGATTTGTTATTGTACACACAACGGGCACATGTTAGAGCACTAGACATCTTGGGTGTGTTGAGATGAAACAAGGGTCACATGTTACAGCACTAGACATCTTGGGTGTGTTGAGATGAACGTACAAGAGCAGGACAGACAGTCAGACAGTAAGGCACAAGATGAGACATGCTCCATAGGGCTGTTGTTCTCATTCACTCATTGGCACCTTGCCGTCTTGACAGACGATAGTTTGTGCTTTAAAAAGGCATAATAACTTTTACCTATGGCGGTAGCGCATGTGACTGATAAGGCCAATTTGCGCTGTAAATGTCCGTTCACAGTGGGTGCATGTGAACACGTGGTCATTTCCACCATCATGCACCATCTTACGTCTCAAACGCTTGGTGTGTGACTTTTCTGCAATAATTTTCTCCTTTGTCTTTATTCCATTTCTGATATTTGCCCTCCATGCAACACGTTCAGCGGCGACTTGCTCCCAATGTGCATTATCAATGCCTGTATCAATCATGTCCCGCTTACACACATCTTTGTATCGTAGTAGAGCCCGACCCTGAGATCTCTTACCCATCTGTAATTCACCAAAAAAGATGTCCTTTGGTATTCTACCATCATCCATCCTCCTAAGATGTCCTATCCATCTAAGTCTACGAAGACTGAGCATGGAATAAACTGTCACACAACCTGATCTTTCCAATACTTCAGTATTTGTGATTTTGTCTTGCCACTTAATACCAAGAATACTTCGCAGACACCGCATATGAAAGCTGTTTAAATTGTTCTCTTGGTGTGAGTAAGTTGTCCAGGTTTCACTGCCAGGGCTGTTGTTACAGGACAGGAAACACATGTTCGCAGAGACACCCTTCTCCGCTTGCAGCCCACAACTTGCAATTCTCGCCATCAGCAGGACAGCTTCGCCATCGACAGGGAAAATTAGAAATTGTTTGAATCTTACCTTTAGTCATCTACTGGGAAAATGAGAAATTGTGTGAATCATACCTTTAGTCCCCTACTGGGAAAATTATAAATTGTGTGAATCCCACCTTTAGCTGGTTACTGGCAGAAGCAGAAATTGTGTGAATCTCACCTTTAGTCCTCTGTTGGGAGAATTACAATTTGTGTGAATTTAACCTTTAATCCTCTATTGGGAGAATTAGAAATGGGGTGAATCTCACCTTTAGTCGGTTATTGGGAGCATTAGAAATTGTGTGAATCCCACCTTTTATCCTCTCGTTTTTTTTTTATTTGCAAATCCTTCTTACAGGACATCGCAGTCAACACCAGCGTTTCTGCCGCTGTGATCTCTTGGCAAGTTTACGTTCAGTAGTTTGCCATTGCTTTCTGAACGACCGGCACCGTTACCAACGCTAAACCAACGCAACGCAGTCTGTTTAATCCTCTACTAGGAGAATTAGAAATTGTGTGAATCCCACCTTTAATACTCTACTGAGATAATTACAAATTGTGTGAATTTCACCTTTAATCATCTACTGGGAGAATTAGAAAGTATGTGAATCCTACCTTTAGCCGGTTACTGGGAGAATTAGAAATTGTGTGAATCCCACCTTTTATTCTCTACTGGGAGAATTAGACATTGTGTGAATCCCACCTTTTATTCTCTACTGGGGGAATTAGAAATTGTGTGAATCCCACCTTTTATCCTCTACTGTAAGTATTAGAAATTGTGTTAAGCCCACTTTTAATCCTCTACTGGGAGAATTAGAAATTGTGTGAATCCCACCTTTTATCCTCTACTGTGAGAATTAGAAATTGTGTTAACCCCACTTTTAATCCTCTACTGGGAGAATTAGAAATTTGAGAACCCCACCTTTAATCCTCTATTGGGAGAATTAGAAATTGTGTGAATCCCACCTTTAGGCGGTATCTGGGAGAATTATAAATTGTGTGAATCCCACCTTTAGCCAGGTTTTGGGAAAGTTAAATACAATGTGGCATGCTGAATTCACTCATGGTAATAACAGAGAAAGGACCCATGGTCACCCCATGAGGTACAGTGTATAGTCTCACAGACCCATGGGCACTCGAGATCACACTGATAACTTTTACCTCCCACAACATCTGCGGGTACCCACGTCAGACTGGAACATCACAATCAACAGGCCAGCCCGTACCCATGTCAGACTGGAACATCACAATCAACAAGCCAGCCCGTACCCATGTCAGACTGGAACATCACAATCAACAAGCCAGCCCGTACCCATGTCAGACTGGAACATCACAATCAACAAGCCAGCCCGTACCCATGTCAGACTGGAACATCACAATCAACAAGCCAGCCCGTACCCATGTCAGACTGGAACATCACAATCAACAAGCCAGCCCGTACCCATGTCAGACTGGAACATCACAATCAACAAGCCAGCCCGTACCCATGTCAGACTGGAACATCACAATCAACAAGCCAGCCCGTACCCATGTCAGACTGGAACATCACAACACAGAAGACAGGAATGACTCGGTGCCCCGCACAGAAGCCAGCCCGTACCTTGTCCGAGGGGCCACCGTCCACGATTCTGAGGCTCTTGTCCCTGGGCCCTTCCAGCAGGCTCATCTGTCTGCCGTGCAAGGCCTCCAGCTCGGCCTGGAGCATGTTGCTGGTGTCCTCCAACGGGGCCGTTCGCTTTTTCTCCTCAAAGTATTTCTTCTTCCAGAGGTCGCGAGCTAAAAGTCAACACAGCTTGACGTTAATATTTTCTGGTATGTTCTGACAGTCGCTGACACGACATTAGAGTTGACAGCATATAATGGCAGTCACTGACACGACATTAGAGATGACAGCACTGAATGGCAGAAACTGACACGACATTAGAGATGACAGCACTGAATGGCAGAAACTGACACGACATTAGAGATGGCAGTCACTGACACGATATTAGAGATGACAGCACAGAATGGCAGTCACTGACACGATATTAGAGATGAGAGCACAGAATGGCAGTCACTGACACGATATTAGAGATGACAGCACAGAATGGCAGTCACTGACACGTCATTAGAGATGACAGCACAGAATGACAGTCACTGACACGACATTAGAGATGACAGCACTGAATGGCAGAAACTAACACGACATTAGAGATGACAGTCACTGACACGATATTAGAGATGACAGCACAGAATGGCAGTCACTGACACGATATTAGAGATGACAGCACAGAATGGCAGTCACTGACACGACATTAGAGATGACAGCACAGAATGGCAGTCACTGACACGACATTAGAGGTGACAGCACATAATGACAGTCACTGACACGACATTAGAGATGACATTACAGAATGGCAGTCACTGACACGACATTAGAGATGACATCACAGAATGACAGTCACTGACACGATATTAGAGATGACATCACAGAATGGCAGTCACTGACACGACATTAGAGATGACAGAAAAGATTCCAGCCACACGTCTGTATGTGGTGTTGTACAGACATGGCACTGCTAGTGTTGTACAGACATGGCACTGGTGGTGTTGTACAGACATGACACTGATGTTGTATAGACATGGCACTGGTGGTGTTGTATAGACATGGCACTGGTGTTGTTGTATAGACATGGCACTGGTGTTGTTGTATAGACATGGCACTGGTGTTGTTGTATAGACATGGCACTGGTGGTGTTGTACAGACATGGCACTGCTGGTGTTGTTGTATAGACATGGCACTGGTGTTGTATAGACATGGCACTCGTGTTGTATAGACATGACACTGGTGGTGGTGTTGTATAGACATGGCACTGGTGTTGTTGTATAGACATGGCACTGGTGCTGTTGTATAGACATTGCACTGGTGTTGTTGTATAGACATGGTACTGGTGTTCTTGTACAGACATGGCACTGTTGTTGTTGTATAGACATGGCACTGTTGTTGTTGTATAGACATGGCACTGGTGTTGTTGTATAGACATGGCACTGGTGTTGTTGTATAGACATGGCACTGTTGTTGTTGTATAGACATGGCACTGGTGTTGTTGTATAGACATGGCACTGGTGTTGTTGTATAGACATGGCACTGTTGTTGTATAGACATGGCACTGGTGTTGTATAAACATGGCACTGGTGTTGTATAGACATGGCACTGGTGTTGTTGTATAGACATGCACTGGTGTTGTATAGACATGGCACTGGTGTTGTTGTACAGACATGGCTCTGTTGTTGTTGTATAGGCATGGCACTGGTGTTGTTGTATAGACATGGCACTGTTGTTGTTGTATAGACATGGCACTGGTGTTGTTGTACAGAGATGGCACTTTTGTTGTTGTATAGACATGACACTGCTGTTGTTGTATAGACATGGCACTGGTGTTGTTGTATAGACATGGCACTGGTGTTGTTGTATAGACATGGCACTGGTGTTGTACAGACATGACACTGGTGTTGTTGTATAGACATGGCACTGTTGTTGTATAGACATGGCACTGGTGTTGTATAGACATGGCACTGGTGTTGTTCTACAGACATGGCACTGGTGTTGTATAGACATGACACTGGTGTTGTATAGACATGGCACTGGTGTTGTTGTATAGGCATGGCACTGGTGTTGTTGTATAGACATGGCACTGGTGTTGTATAGACATGGCACTGGTGGTGTTGTATAGACATGGCACTGGTGGTGTTGTATAGACATGGCACAGGTGTTGTTGTACAGACATGGCACTGATGTTGTATAGACATGGCACTGCTGTTGTATAGACATGGCACTGGTGGTGTTGTATAGACATGGCACTGGTGGTGTTGTATATACATGGCACTGGTGTTGTACAGACATGACAATGGTGTTATACAGACATGACACTGGTGTTGTATAGACATGGCACTGATGGTGTTGTACAGACATGACACTGGTGTTGTATAGACATGGCACTGATGTTGTATAGACATGGCACTGGTGGTGTTGTATAGACATGGCACTGGTGTTGTATAGACATGGCACTGGTGTTGTATAGACATGGCACTGGTGTTGTATAGACATGGCACTGGTGTTGTATAGACATGGCACTGGTGTTGTATAGACATGGCACTGGTGTTGTTGTACAGTCATGGCACTGGTGTTGTTGTATAGACATGACACTAGTGGTGTTGTATAGACATGGCACTGGTGTTGTATAGACATGGCACTGGTGTTGTATAGACATGGCACTGGTGTTGTTGTACAGACATGGCACTGGTGTTGTTGTATAGACATGGCACTGGTGTTGTTGTATAGACATGGCACTGGTGTTGTTGTATAGACATGGCACTGGTGGTGTTGTTGTATAGACATAGCAATGGTGGTGTTGTTGTATAGACATAGCACTGGTGGTGTTGTATAGACATGGCACTGGTGTTGTTGTATAGACATGGCACTGGTGGTGTTGTATAGACATGGCACTGGTGGTGTTGTATAGACATGGCACTGTTGTTGTTGTATAGACATGGCACTGGTGGTGTTGTTGTATAGACATGGCACTGGTGTTGTATAGACATGGCACTGGTGTTGTTGTATAGACATGGCACTGGTGGTGTTGTATAGACATGGCACTGGTGTTGTTGTATAGACATGGCACTGGTGGTGTTGTATAGACATGGCACTGGTGTTGTTGTATAGACATGGCACTGGTGGTGTTGTATAGACATGGCACAGGTGTTGTACAGACATGACAATGGTGTTGTACAGACATGGCACTGGTGTTGTACAGACATGACAATGGTGTTGTACAGACATGGCACTGGTGTTGTACAGACATGGCACTGGTGTTGTATAGACATGGCACTGGTGTTGTATAGACATGGCACTGGTGTTGTATAGACATGACACTGGTGTTGTATAGACATGGCACTGGTGTTGTATAGACATGACACTGGTGTTGTATAGACATGGCACTGGTGTTGTATAGACATGGCACTGGTGTTGTATAGACATGGCACTGGTGTTGTTGTACAGACATGGCACTGGTGTTGTATAGACATGACACTGGTGTTGTATAGACATGGCACTGGTGTTGTTGTATAGACATGGCACTGGTGTTGTTGTATACACATGGCACTGGTGTTGTTGTATACACATGGCACTGGTGTTGTTGTATAGACATGGCACTGGTGTTGTTGTATAGACATGATACTGGTGTTGTTGTATAGACATGGCACTGGTGTTGTATAGACATGGCACTGGTGTTGTATAGACATGACACTGGTGTTGTATAGACATGGCACTGGTGTTGTATAGACATGGCACTGGTGTTGTATAGACATGGCACTGGTGTTGTAGAGACATGGCACTGGTGTTGTATAGACATGGCACTGGTGTTGTATAGACATGGCACGTGTGTTGTTGTACAGACATGGCACTGATGTTGTATAGACATGGCACTGATGTTGTATAGACATGGCACTGGTGGTGTTGTATAGACATGGCACTGGTGGTGTTGTTGTATAGACATGGCACTGGTGTTGTTGTATAGACATGGCACTGGTGTTGTTGTATAGACATGGCACTGGTGTTGTTGTATAAACATGGCACTGGTGTTGTTGTATACACATAGCTCTGGTGTTGTTGCATAGACATGGCACTGGTGTTGTATAGACATGGCACTCGTGTTGTATAGACATGACACTGGTGGTGGTGTTGTATAGACATGGCACTGGTGTTGTTGTATAGACATGGCACTGGTGCTGTTGTATAGACATTGCACTGGTGTTGTTGTATAGACATGGTACTGGTGTTCTTGTACAGACATGGCACTGTTGTTGTTGTATAGACATGGCACTGTTGTTGTTGTATAGACATCGCACTGGTGTTGTTGTATATACATGGCACTGGTGTTGTTGTATAGACATGGCACTGTTGTTGTTGTATAGACATGGCACTGGTGTTGTTGTATAGACATGGCACTGGTGTTGTTGTATAGACATGGCACTGTTGTTGTATAGACATGGCACTGGTGTTGTATAGACATGGCACTGGTGTTGTATAGACATGGCACTGGTGTTGTTGTATAGACATGCACTGGTGTTGTATAGACATGGCACTGGTGTTGTTGTACAGACATGGCTCTGTTGTTGTTGTATAGGCATGGCACTGGTGTTGTTGTATAGACATGGCACTGTTGTTGTTGTATAGACATGGCACTGGTGTTGTTGTACAGACATGGCACTTTTGTTGTTGTATAGACATGACACTGCTGTTGTTGTATAGACATGGCACTGGTGTTGTTGTATAGACATGGCACTGGTGTTGTTGTATAGACATGGCACTGGTGTTGTACAGACATGACACTGGTGTTGTTGTATAGACATCGCACTGTTGTTGTATAGACATGGCACTGGTGTTGTTGTATAGACATGGCACTGGTGTTGTTGTATAGACATGGCACTGGTGTTGTATAGATATGACAATGGTGTTGTAAAGACATGGCACTGGTGTTGTATAGACATGGCATTGGTGTTGTATAGACATGACACTGGTGTTGTATAGACATGGCACTGGTGTTGTATAGACATGACAATGGTGTTGTACAGACATGACACTGGTGTTGTATAGACATGGCACTAGTGTTGTATAGACATGACAATGGTGTTGTACAGACATGACACTGGTGTTGTATAGACATGGCACTGTTGTTGTATAGACATGGCATTGGTGTTGTTGTATAGACATGGCACTGGTGTTGTATAGACATGGCATTGGTGTTGTATAGACATGGCACTGGTGTTGTATAGACATGGCACTGGTGTTGTATAGACATGACAATGGTGTTGTACAGACATGACACTGGTGTTGTATAGACATGGCACTGGTGTTGTATAGACATGACAATGGTGTTGTACAGACATGACACTGGTGTTGTATAGACATGGCACTGGTGTTGTATAGACATGGCACTGGTGTTGTATAGACATGGCACTGGTGTTGTATAGACATGGCACTGGTGTTGTTGTACAGACATGGCACTGGTGATGTTGTTGTATAGACACGGCACTGGTGTTGTTGTATAGAAATGGCACTGGTGTTGTTGTATAGAGATGACACTGGTGTTGTTGTATAGACATGGCACTGGTGTTGTTGTATAGACATGGCACTGGTGTTGTTTTATAGACATGGCACTGGTGTTGTTGTATAGACATGGCACTGGTGTTGTTGTATAGTCATGGCACTGTTGTTGTATAGACATGGCACTGTTGTTGTATAGACATGGCACTGTTGTTGTATAGACATGGCACTGGTGTTGTATAGACATGGCACTGGTGTTGTTGTATAGACATGGCACTGTTGTTGTATAGACATGGCACTGGTGTTGTTGTATAGACATGGCACTGGTGTTGTTGTACAGGCATGGCACTGGTGATGTTGTATAGACATGGCACTGGTGGTGTTGTATAGACATGGCACTGGTGGTGTTGTTGTATAGACATGGCACTGGTGTTGTTGTACAGACATGGCACTGGTGATGTTGTATAGACATGGCACTGGTGGTGTTGTATAGACATGGCACTGGTGGTGTTGTTGTATAGACATGACACTGGTGTTGTTGTATAGACATGGCACTGGTGTTGTTGTATAGAAATGGCACTGGTGTTGTTGTATAGAGATGGCACTGGTGTTGTTGTATAGACATGGCACTGGTGTTGTTGTATAGACATGGCACTTGTGTTGTTGTATAGACATGGCACTGGTGGTTTTGTATAGACATGGCACTGGTGGTGTTGTATAGACATGGCACTGGTGTTGTTGTATAGACATGGCACTGGTGTTGTATAGACATGGCACTGGTGGTGTTGTATAGACATGACACTGGTGGTGTTGTATAGACATGGCACTGGTGTTGTTGTATAGACATGGCACTGGTGTTGTTGTACAGACATGGCATTGGTGTTGTTGTATAGACATGGCACTGGTGTTGTATAGACATGGCATTGGTGTTGTATAGACATGGCACTGGTGTTGTATAGACATGGCACTGGTGTTGTATAGACATGACAATGGTGTTGTACAGACATGACACTGGTGTTGTATAGACATGGCACTGGTGTTGTATAGACATGACAATGGTGTTGTACAGACATGACACTGGTGTTGTATAGACATGGCACTGGTGTTGTATAGACATGGCACTGGTGTTGTATAGACATGGCACTGGTGTTGTATAGACATGGCACTGGTGTTGTTGTACAGACATGGCACTGGTGATGTTGTATAGACATGGCACTGGTGGTGTTGTATAGACATGGCACTGGTGGTGTTGTTGTATAGACACGGCACTGGTGTTGTTGTATAGAAATGGCACTGGTGTTGTTGTATAGAGATGACACTGGTGTTGTTGTATAGACATGGCACTGGTGTTGTTGTATAGACATGGCACTGGTGTTGTTGTATAGACATGGCACTGGTGTTGTTGTATAGACATGGCACTGGTGTTGTTGTATAGTCATGGCACTGTTGTTGTATAGACATGGCACTGTTGTTGTATAGACATGGCACTGTTGTTGTATAGACATGGCACTGGTGTTGTATAGACATGGCACTGGTGTTGTTGTATAGACATGGCACTGTTGTTGTATAGACATGGCACTGGTGTTGTTGTATAGACATGGCACTGGTGTTGTTGTACAGGCATGGCACTGGTGATGTTGTATAGACATGGCACTGGTGGTGTTGTATAGACATGGCACTGGTGGTGTTGTTGTATAGACATGGCACTGGTGTTGTTGTACAGACATGGCACTGGTGATGTTGTATAGACATGGCACTGGTGGTGTTGTATAGACATGGCACTGGTGGTGTTGTTGTATAGACATGACACTGGTGTTGTTGTATAGACATGGCACTGGTGTTGTTGTATAGAAATGGCACTGGTGTTGTTGTATAGAGATGGCACTGGTGTTGTTGTATAGACATGGCACTGGTGTTGTTGTATAGACATGGCACTTGTGTTGTTGTATAGACATGGCACTGGTGGTTTTGTATAGACATGGCACTGGTGGTGTTGTATAGACATGGCACTGGTGTTGTTGTATAGACATGGCACTGGTGTTGTATAGACATGGCACTGGTGGTGTTGTATAGACATGACACTGGTGGTGTTGTATAGACATGGCACTGGTGTTGTTGTATAGACATGGCACTGGTGTTGTTGTACAGACATGGCACTGGTGTTGTTGTATAGACATGGCACTGGTGTTGTACGGACATGACACTGGTGGTGTTGTACAGATGACACTGACATGTGATGTTCACAGCTCGAGAATTCTTAATTATGTTTTGGAAACAGGACACTGATAGTTTAGACCACACTCGCTGTTAGACGCTCCCTGTTTTACCTTCATTACGGTACTGTGTGGTCTTGTGCCGAATGTGTTTGGCTTTCCTCATCAGGTCTGCTCGCTCCTTCTCCTGCTCCTGCCGGGACATTCTAGTTTCATCCAGGCTTTTCTGTAGATGATTCTCTGCAACAGCACAAACTGTTTATAGGGGCACCCGTACACATTCTATACTTCCCACGGTCAACATGACTTAAATATTTGGTACGTCGAGTTTCTACAGTCAGCACGTCCGTGTAGCATGATCATCATCATCAAGTGCCTTGCCGACTGGTGTGGGAGATCAGGCTTCTCCACATCTTGCGATCTCCAACGGCATGTATCAATTCCTGTGTGGACTCCCAAGATTTTCAAGAACTTTCTATCGCTGTATTCATCTGCCTTTGTGACAATTAGGAGACACTATTGTCTGCAGACACCAGACACGATCACACACACATACTGAACACAATGTTTCTGAGTGTATCATGAACAACGTAAAAAACCCCGCTAAACATCCAGTCGCAGGAACCCGCCTTGGGTGTGTGGAGTGCTAGAACCATCACATGTTGTAGGTCTGAGTGCACGCAAGAAAAAGGGGTCAGTCTCTCTCCCCTCATCCCCCCGCCTCCGTCAGCGAACGTGAAGAGCTATTCTCAGCGTAACGCCATAACTATTACAGGAACGCGCCCGCTGTCTTACATCCTAACATAAACATAATGAAGACAGTATATTGTCAAACATCATAACATGAACATAATGAAGACAATATATTGTCAAACATCATACACACACACACACATTGGTACCTTGCCGTCTTGACAGACGATAGTTTGTGCTTTAAAAAGGCATATTAACTTTTACCTATGGTGGTAGCGCATGTGACTGATAAGGCCAATTTGCGCTGTAAATGTCCGTTCACAGTGGGTGCATGTGAACACGTGGTCATTTCCACCATCATGCACCATCTTACGTCTCAAACGCTCGGTCTGTGACTTATCTGCAATAATTTTCTCCTTTGTCTTTATTCCATTTCTGATGTTTGCCCTCCATGCAACACGTTCAGCGGCGACTTGCTCCCAATGTGCATTATCAATGCCTGTATCAATCATGTCCCGCTTACACACATCTTTGTATCGTAGTAGAGGCCGACCCTGAGATCTCTTACCCATCTGTAATTCACCAAAAAAGATATCCTTTGGTATTCTACCATCATCCATCCTCCTAAGATGTCCTATCCATCTAAGTCTACGAAGACTGAACATGGAATAAACTGTCACACAACCTGATCTTTCCAGTACTTCAGTATTTGTGATTTTGTCTTGCCACTTAATACCAAGAATTCTTCGCAGATACCGCATATGAAAGCTGTTTAAATTTTTCTCTTGGTGTGAGTAAGTTGTCCAGGTTTCACTGCCATAGAGAAGAGTACTAAGGACACAGACTTGATAGACAAGGACTTTTGTTTTGGCAGTAAGCTTCCTGTTCTCCCAGACTCTTTTTCTTAACCTGGTCATTGTTGTTGCTGCCTTACCAATTTGCTATTTACCACTGATCCTAGATATGTAAAATGGTCTACTATCTCTAGTTCGGCGTCGTCAATAAAGATTGATGGTACCCCATGTGCACCTTGTGACATAATCTGTGTCTTCTTTTTGCTAATTGTTAAACCAAATTCAGAACAAGCATTGGAGAATGCAGATAGTAGACATTGCAATTCTTCCTCAGAGTGGGTCGTAACTGCAGCATCATCTGCAAAAAGCAACTCTCTGATCAGTACCCTCCTAATTTGGTCTTAGCCTTCAATCTCTGAGCATTGTAGAGGCCGCCATCTGAGCGTGAGTGAATGTATATACCACCATCCTGATCCCGAAAGGCATATTTCAATAGAAGTGAAAAGTATATTCCAAAGAGGGTGGGAGCTAGTACACAACCTTGCTTAACTCCACTCTTGATTTCAAATTCTTCAGAAGTTGCACCATCAAACTTGATTATACCCTTCATGCCTGTGTGGAATGATTCCACAATGGACAGAAGAGTTGGTGGGCAGCCAATCTTCTTTAGTGCCTTGAACAGACCCTCACGACTGACCAAATCAAATGCCTTTGTGAGGTCGATGAAGGCAATAAACAGTGGTTGATTCTGTTCACGGCATTTTTCTTGCATTTGTCGCAATGAGAATATCATATCAGTGGTAGACCGGTTCTGTCGAAAGCCACACTGTGATTCGGGGTAGACTTGATCTCCTAGGACTTGAAGTCTGCGCAGAATAATTCTGGCAAATACTTTTCCAACAATACACAGAAGTGAGATACCCCTATAGTTGTTGCAGTCACTCCGATCGCCCTTGTTCTTGTACAGTGTTATGATGTTTGAATCTTTGAAATCCTGTGGGACTTGTCCTTCACACAAGCATAGCTCTATTAGCTGGTGGATCTGTATAGTGAGTGTGTCTTGCCCACTCCTGATAACCTCTACTGGAATCCCATCCTTACCTGGAGCCTTGCCAGATGCAAGTTCATTTATAGCACACTTAACTTCTGTTATGGTGGGAAGTGTGTCCAGGTGGTCAAGAGTTGGTAGAGCCTCTATGGCGTTGAGGGCATCATACGCTAGTTTGGTCTCACTTGAGTAAAGCTCCAAATAGTGCTCTACCCATCTGTCCATCTGCCGTTTCTTGTCAGTGATGATTTCTCCAGTCAAGGTTTTCAATGGTGCACTTCTTTTGATCACTGGACCACAGGCTTTCTTTATCCCTTCATACATGCTTCTTATGTCTCCCTTATCACTTGCGATTTGAATAGACTCACATAACTTGATCCAATAATCATTTGCACACTGCCTGGCAGCCTTTTGCACATCCTTCCTAGCTTGCCTTAGCTCACTCAGAGTGTTACGCGTTGGTCTTTCCTTGTTTCTTAAGAGAGCTATCTTCTTTTTATCAATCAAGGGCTGCAGAGTCTCGCTGTTTGCCGCAAACCAATCCTGCCTCTTATGATGCACAGTGCCGTAAACACCTACGGCAGTTTTATAAAGAGTTTCCTTAAGTTGACCCCACTTTTCATTTACTGTCCAATTTTCTGGTGTATCAGTAAAAGCGTCTTCAAGTTGCTGTTGAAACTGAAAGCACTTTTCAGGATCGTGAGTGTTAATAATATTAATCCTGGGGCTAGATTTGTGTTTAGCTGTGTAGATTCTCTTTGGTCTCAGTCTAACCCTCGCAACAACCAAAGAATGATCCGTATCACAGTCAGCACTGTGGTAACTTCGAGTCAATGATATACGGTTCAGATGTTGTCTCCGTGTGATGATGAAGACCAGCTGGTGCCAATGGCCGGATCTTGGATGTTTCCATGTGACCTTATGCATCTCTTTTGTTTTAAAAAAGGAGTTTGTAATACATAGGTCATTTCTAGTGCAATGCTCCAGCAGCTTTTGCCCATTTTCATTCATGCGACCGTTGCTTCAAGTACCTAGGAAGTATAATATCATCAAATGGCAGATCAGAAGACGAGATCGAAAATAGGTGCAATAAGGCAAATCAACTCATTGGACAAATGGCACCAATACTAAAGAACAAACATGTATCAATAACTACTAAGAAAGCACTTTACAACACAATCTTCCTACCAACTCTGTGCTACCAATGCCAAACCTGGACAATGACAGAAAAAGAGAAAAGAAAAATCACAACAACAGAAATGAGGTTCCTGAGAAGAATACTCAACGTATCAAGAAGAGATAAGATCAGAAATGAAGAAATCAGGACTAAAGTGGGGGTTAAAGCTGCTCTAGATTTTATTAGAAAGCAGCAAGTCAAATGGTTTGGCCATGCAAGTAGGCTACCAGTCAACAGCATGCCACAACAGGCAATGACGTACAGACCAGATGGAAACAGAGGAAGAGGCCGACCACGTAAACGCTGGACGGAGGGAATAACAGAATCCATGGGAATGTCGATATACGAAGCCCATAACCGGGCACTCTCACGAAGTTTATACGTCACCTCGACACCGCAAGGTACAAGAGGAACATGATGAGATGAGATGAGATGAGCGACCGATGTTGTATTTTCCTAGGCACACTGGCCATGAACTCGAGTCCTTGCCCACACGAGCATTGAAATCACCGAGCATATAAATGTAGTCAGATTTTGGAACTGCCTTGATCACGGAGTCTAACTCCTCATAGAACGAATCCTTCACATCATCAGAGGAATCGAGTGTCGGTGCATATGCAGTAATAATGGTGGCAAACCCACAAGAGGTTGCCAAGCGCAAGGATAATAGTCTTTCATTTCCTCCTGCTGGAATTTCAATCATTCCCAGTAGCGAATTCTTCACTGCAAAGCCCACACCGTGTTGCCTTTTTTCTGCCTGCCCTCTACCCTTCCAATAAAAGGTGTAATTGTTTTCCCTGAATGACCCTTATCAGCGAGGCGAGTCTCCTGCAGGCCAGCAATATCAATGTTAAGACGATTGAGTTCGGCATCAATCACAGCCGTTTTTCTCACATCGTCAATATTGGTCAAGTCAGTGGAAAATCCTGGACACATGGTTCTTACGTTCCAGGTTGCAAGCCGTAGCTTGAGGTTTCTATTTTTATTTTTGTTTGTACCTGGTGCATTGGTTTTACAGCCTGCGATACAGATTTTGTCCTAGCCCCAAGCACCCATTGAAGCAGGCAGGCTGTGGCGGATCAGCACCCAATTGGCCGGGGGCTGCCCAGCTTGAGGCGGGCGGTAGCTGATCAGTGACACCTGTAGGTGTCTCCCACCGTCAGAGGCAACGCGTGGCGCCCCATGTCTACGCCTACTGACAAGGACTTATAACCCGTAACAGTTGCCTCTCGCTTTGATTCCGAGACCGGTTAAGACCAGGGATGGAGTTATTGCCTCTCCATAGCACAAAGCCTGGGCTAAAATATAGAGATCATGTGTTGCCCATGCAGCATGATCCCTCTCTCGGCCTGCCTAGTTGACTCCAGAGGAAAGGTAACACCCCTACATCTGGAACAAGACAAGCTGCAGAAACTGCCGGATCAGCAAAGCAATGCTCTAACTGTCCGCCTGTCGGAGCTTCGATCCTAGACCAGCCGCCAACCAAGGCTTAAGGCCTGGTCTGCCCTGCCATGACATTTTGTCTTTAGCTTGCATTTCCTCGCACCAGGGTAAGGCTTGTACCCTCCCAATTGTGCTCTTCCGCCTGAAGCCGTTGGCACAATGTGGGGTGTCGGGTTTGGTAAGCGCCGCCCACCGTTCGGCGCTAACAGAAACCAGGTAGTACCGTCTACTGTTATACGGTAGCTCAGTCATATCTGACTAAGACCTGACTAGAATCAAACATCATAACCCGGGAAGGTTAACCCGGTCAACAAATGCCCGCAGAAGTCGGATTTGTCGGCCTAACGGCGCAAGAACGCAGCTCTGCTGTAAACAGGCACAACGCAATCACGTTCGAAAAAAAACTCCGGATGAACGAAGAAGAAGAAAAAGAAACATCATAACATGAACATAATGAAGACAATATATTGTCAAACATCATAACATGAATATAATGAAGATAATATATTGTCAGTTAATGTCAGACATCAATACATGAACATAATGAAGACAACATATTGTCAGACATCATAAGATGAACATAATGAAGACAATATATTGTCAGACATCATAACACGAACATATAAAAGATTGTCAGATGGTGTCAGACATCACATGGACATATAGAAGTTGTTGTCAGACATCACATGGTCATATAGAAGTCGGTGTCAGACATCACATGGACATATAGAAGTTGGTGTCGTGAGACGTAGTTACGTACGTACATTTATGACATTTGTTTCTACAGGTTTAGAACAATGAGGTCTTGACCTACTTTCTTGCCCTAGTTTCTGCCGTCTGTTCCGGGTCCCCGGCTCGTCCTCCGATGACATCCCAGGCTCATCCTGCAGGAAGCACATCATTGTCTGTTTGCATCAGTTGGCAACAGACATCGGGTACACGTGGGCTCGTCACTAATACTGTCGCTAGAGTGGGAAGTGCCAGGCCTCACATATTCTAGGTCAGGATATAGAGAGGTGGGGTGGCCAGTTACCTGCCTCGTAGGGCAGAATGTCAGACGGGCCTGCGTGCCCAATTCCTAACCCTTTGAAAATAAAGATTTACGTTCGTTCGTTCTTTCTAGAGAATGATCGGGAACCTACTTCACGGAACTGAGTCCAGCTGATGGCCGCACCAGGTGGGGGGAGTCACTCGGTCACGGTTGGGTTTGAACCCGGGCTACTGCATGGCAGGGTTGCGTGCACCAACCACTATGCCACCGTGGCTCCATCTCAGATGTATTTCACAGTTATCATTGCCATAATGTGTCCACCCATGTACACCTCTACCTCCAACAGCCACAATCTCCCTGTTTTCACATTTTACAGATCCTAGTATGTAATAAGGTGGCAAATATTTCCGTAATAGTCGTGTGACTTGTAACACATGCACTGTCTTCATTATGTGACTTGTTATACAAGGTATGTCTTCATTATGTGACTTGTTATACAAGGTATGTCTTCATTATGTGACTTGTTATACAAGGTATGTCTTCATTATGTGACTTGTTATACAAGGTATGTCTTCAGCCTGCTTCATGTAGCCACATTATTGGTAGCCTTTCAGGCAGCCCCGCTGACAGGCTACATTCTATCAACACATTTGTCCCAGTGTCCCCCCTACACTCTATCAACACATTTGTCCCGATGTCCCCCCTACACTCTATCAACACATTTGTCCCAATGCCCCCCCCCTACACTCTATCGAAACATTTGTCCCAATGCCCCCCTACACTCTATCAACACATTTGTCCCAGTGTCCCCCCACCCACACTCTATTACACATCTCTCCCAGTGTCCCCCCCTCTACACTCTGTCAACACATTTGTCCCAGTGCCTCCCCACCCACACTCTATTACACATCTTTCCCAGTGACCCCCCTCCCACCCACACTCTATTACACATCTCTCCCAGTGTCCCCCCTACACTCTGTCAACACATTTGTCCCAGTGTCCCCCCCCCACCAACACTCTATTACACATCTCTCCCAGTGTCCCCCCACCCACAATCTATTACACATCTCTCCCAGTGTTCCCCCCCCTACACTCTGTCAATACATTTGTTCCAGTGTCCCCCCACCCACACTCTATTACACATCTCTCTCAGTGTCCCCCCCCCCCAACCACTCTATTACACATCTCTCCCAGTGTCCCCCCCTACACTCTGTCAATACATTTGTCCCAGTGCCCCCCCACCCACACTCTATTACACATCTCTCCCAGTGTTCCCCCCCCTACACTCTGTCAATACATTTGTCCCAGTGTCCCCCCCCCCACCCACACTCTATTACACATCTCTCTCAGTGTCGTCCCCCCACCCACACTCTATTACACATCTCTCCCAGTGTCCGCCCCCCACACTCTGTCAATACATTTGTCCCAGTGTCCCCCCCCCCCACCCACACTTTATTACACATCTCTCCCAGTGTTCCCCCCCTACACTCTGTCAATACATTTGTCCCAGTGTCCCCCCCCCCCCACCCACACTCTATTACACATCTCTCCCAGTGTTCCCCCCCCCTACACTCTGTCAATACATTTGTCCCAGTGTCCCCCCCACCCACACTCTATTACACATCTCTCTCAGTGTCGTCCCCCCACCCACACTCTATTACACATCTCTCCCAGTGTCCCCCCCCCCCCACACTCTGTCAATACATTTGTCCCAGTGTCCTTCCCCCCTAATTGCAGACAACTTGTACAGGGACAGATGATATGATGGGGGTTGGAGTGCCAGGGACACATTATAGACAGCTCGTACACGGACAGATGATGTGATGGATGGAGTGACAGGGACAAATTATAGACAATTCGTACAGGGACAGATGATGTGATGGATGGAGTAAAAAAAATGTTTGCATATCCTTTACAGGACATCGCTGTCAACATCAGCATCTTTCAGCTGATTGTTGATTTCTTGGCAAGATTACGCTCAGTAGTTTGCCATTGCTTTCTGAGCGGCTGGCTCACATACCCCGTAAGTTAACGATGCGACTCGAACTACTGCTGATTCTCACCGTCGTCACGTTACTTACGAGAGTATACGAGATTACGGAGAAAAGTTGCTAACCTCTAGTCCAGGAAGCCGGCGATGGATGGAGTGCTAGGGATAAATTATAGACAACTCGTACACGGACAGATGTGATGGATGGAGTGCCAGGGATAAATTATAGACATCTCGTACAGGTACAGATGTGATGTAATGAGTGCCAGTGACACATTATAGACAGCTCGTACAGGGACAGATGATGTGATGGATGGAGTGCTAAGGATAATTTATAGACAACTCGTACAGTGACAGATGTGATGGATGGAGTGCTAGGGATAAATTATAGACAACTCGTACAGTGACAGATGTGATGGATGGAGTGCTAGGGATAAATTATAGACAACTCGTACAGTGACAGGTGTGATGGATGGAGTGCCAGAGACAAGCTATAGACAACTCGCACAGAGAACGAACGAACGAACGAACTTTATTTTAAAAGGGTAACAAATTGGGCACGCAGGCCCGTCTTACATTCGGCCCTTTCGATCTCACATCTTTCATTCATCAAATGTGCATGTTACATTAACATAGGAAAAAAATACATTGTCAAATTGATTTTTTAAGCATAAACAATGCATATTACCCATGGTATATTCACATAGGAAAAAAAACATTGTCAAATGAAAGTTGTAAACATAAACAGTGCATATTGCAGTGTTGTGAGACACATCCCCCATCCACCCTCACGCCCCGCAGCCACCCACACATCCCTCAGCCACCCACACATCCCCCACCCACCACACCCCCACCCACCCACACATACCTCCACGCACTCACACAGACTCAGGCAAACATACATGCCGCCACCCACCCACCGATCCCCCACCCACACACATTTCCCCACCCACACGTACATCCCCCACCCATCCCATAACCGACACGCACCACCCACCCACATATTCTCCACCACCCACCTACACACCCGCAACCACCCAGCAAAACACACATCACAAAACCACACACACATACTCCCGTCAACCCACACATCCCGCACCTATCCATACATACATCCTGCACCCTCACAATTTTCCCCACCCACCCACACACACATCAGCCAATCTACACCCACTCACCCACCCAATATCCGCCACCTCTCAACTACACATCCTCCACCTATACACACATCCCCACCCACAAACACATCTCCCCACCTCCCACACATATCCCCCACCCATAAACACCCCAAAAAACACACCTCCCACCCACACACACCCCACCACCCACATATACCCCACCCACACACATCCGCCGTTCACACACATCTTCCCACATACACACACATCCCCCAACCATACACTCATCTCTCATACACATCCACCCAGGATGGATGGAGTGACAGAGATAAATTATAGACAACTCGTACAGGGACAGATGTGATGGATGGAGTGCCAGGGATAAATTATAGACAACTCGTACAGGGACAGATGTGATGGATGGAGTGCCAGGGATAAATTATAAACAACTCGTACAGGGACAGATGTGACGGATGGAGTGCCAGGGATAAATTATAGACAACTCGTACAGGAACAGATGTGATGGATGGAGTGCCAGGGATAAATTATAGACAACTCGTACAGGGACAGATGTGATGGATGGAGTGCCAGGGATAAATTATAGACAACTCGTACAGGAACAGATGTGATGGATGGAGTGCCAGGGATAAATTATAGACAACTCGTACAGGGACAGATGTGACGGATGGAGTGCCAGGGATAAATTATAGACAACTCGTACAGGGACAGATGATGACACGGGGGCTGAAGTGCCAGGGACAAACAACATCCTGCAGCCAACATTTGCAGTGTATAACAATGGAAAGTAAACGCTCAGCAGGTTTACAGAAGACCACATGAAAGGGCAAGGAAACATAGAATCAGTACATGAAATACCTCGTCTGAATGTCCGTGGTGCGCCTTGTGTGAGTGCCTTGCGCCTCCACGACCTCTGTGTCCTCCACGTTCGTCCTCACTGTCGTTCTCCGAGTCCAGCCGGTCCGAGTCATTGCCCCGGGCATGTCTGTGGGAATGGTAGAAGGTCACAAGTTGAGGTAGTTTCATGGCTTTTTGATGATCACCTGACACACAGGGATGTGGGGATCTAACGGGGCGAATCTGGCCCCTCTGGGAACCGCGAGCCCTTATATATATATATATATATATATATATATATATATATATATATATATATATATATATATATATATATATATATATATATATATATATCTTGCGCGTGTGTGTGTTTGTGTGTGTGTGTGTGTGTGTGTGTCAAGTTGTTAGATCTGTGTTATTTTACTGTAGATATCCAGGACACGATGTGTCCCAGGAACCCACACAACCAGTGTCTGTATACACCCACAGTTGGGATATGGTGTGTCAAGGAACCCACACAACCAATGTCTGTATCCACCCACAGTTGGGATATGGTGTATCAAGGAACCCACACAACCAGTGTCTGTATCCACCCACAGTTGGGATATGGTGTATCAAGGAACCCACACAACCAGTGTCTGTATCCACCCACAGTTGGGATATGGTGTATCAAGGAACCCACACAACCAGCCCACAGTTGGGATATGGTGTATCAAGGAACCCACACAACCAGTGTCTGTATACACCCACAGTTGGGATATGGTGTGTCCCAGGGACACACACGGCCAATGTTTGTATCCACCCACAGTTGGGATATGGTGTGGAGTTTTAAAAAAGTGTTATTATTAGTATTAAAATAGAATAAATATTAGAATGTCAGAGACCAGCTTGGACTGTCCTAGAACTGACTAAACATGGAGGAAATGAGAATATCAGAAACCAGCTTGGACTGTCCTAGAACTGACTAAACATGGAGGAAATGAGAATGTCAGAGACCAGCTTGGACTGTCCTAGAACTGACTAAACATGGAGGAAATGAGAATATCAGAAACCAGCTTGGACTGTCCTAGAACTGACTAAACATGGAGGAAATGAGAATGTCAGAGACCAGCTTGGACTGTCCTAGAACTGACTAAACATGGAGGAAATGAGAATATCAGAAACCAGCTTGGACTGTCCTAGAACTGGCTAAACATGGAGGAAATGAGAATGTCAGAGACCAGCTTGGACTGTCCTAGAACTGACTAAACATGGGAGGAAATGAGAATGTCAGAGACCAGCTTGGACTGTCCTAGAACTGGCTAAACATGGAGGAAATGAGAATGTCAGAGGCCAGCTTGGACTGTCCTAGAACTGGCTAAACATGGAGGAAATGAGAATGTCAGAGACCAGCTTGGACTGTCCTAGAACTGGCTAAACATGGAGGAAATGAGAATGTCAGAGACCAGCTTGGACTGTCCTAGAACTGGCTAAACATGGAGGAAATGAGAATGTCAGAGACCAGCTTGGACTGTCCTAGAACTGGCTAAACATGGAGGAAATGAGAATGTCAGAGACCAGCTTGGACTGTCCTAGAACTGACTAAACATGGAGGGCAGGTAACGTTAGTTGAGGATGTCAAAATCACTCCCAGCTGAGCATATTCAGCTCACGTTTCACCAACTTGTTCTGATATGAGGTGTTTGAAATGAATGTTGGTTTACAGCCTGCACCATCATACCTCACCCATTTTATCCAACAAGATGCTGACTTCGGCACTCACACATATAACAATTATTTCCACAAACAACTCTCACCTTGACATGCCGCCATCTTGACCTCTGTATCGTCTGCCATAGGGGTCATCTTGTGACCAGCCTCCAGCGCGTGAACCATCGGGGCTGTCTCCGCCATTATCTGCTGACCAATGCTGGCGTTGGTTATCGCTGGACACATCTGGGCTTCCAGTGTGAGGGAGTTGTCTGTGTGTTGCTTGTGTGTGGGGAGATTGTCTGTGGGACGTGTGTGTGGTCTGTCTGTGTGTTGCTTGTCCTCCCCAATCGTTCTCAGACGTGTCATTGCAGGTTTCTTGAAATTGTTTACGGCGGGTCACTCTGTCTACCTGATACCGCAGCATGGTGTTGTTGTGGGCGTTGTTGTTGTGGTTGTGTGCGTTGTGGTTGTGTGGGTTGTTGTTGTGGTTGTGTGGGTTGTCTTTGTCGTTGTGTGGGTTGTCTTTATCGTTAGGTGTGTTCTGTGGGTTGTTGTTTTCGTTGTGTAGGTTGTTAGTATCGTTTAAGCTGAATGGACTGTTGCTGTTGTGTGCGTTGTTGGTATTATGTGTGTTGTGTGCATTGTTATATGAGCTGTGTGGGTTGTGTGTGTTGTGTGGGTTGTTGGTATCGTGTGTGCTATGTGGGTTGATATGCGTACTGTGTGGGTTGTTGTGTGTGCTGTGTGAGTTGATGTGGAGTTCTGAAGATCTGCTTAAACTGTAATTGTTAGGAGAAGACTGGAATGAAAAATGGGCACTGAATCCACGTGCCGGAGTGTCCATAGAACGGGGAGTGGGTTTGTACCCATACCTGGATGTATGGACGGATTGGTGGGACTGATCACCGCCCTGGCTGGCTGGGTTACCTGGGGACACAAACATGTACACATGACACGTGCTTCACAACAACAACCTGCTAGTGTATATCTGTCTGTCTGTCTGTCTGTCTGTCTGTCTGTCTGTCTGTCTGCCTGCCTGCCTGCCTGTCTGTCTGTCTGTCTGTCTGCCTGCCTGTCTGTCTGTCTGTCTGTCTGTCTGTCTGTCTGTCTGTCTGTCGGTCTGTCTGTCTGTCTGTCTGGGGACACAAACATGTACACATGACACGTCCCTCACAGCAACAACCTGCTAGTGTCTTATCATAGTCTGTGTATGTGTTCTGATCTATTTCGTAACAATGCAATGAACACAGACATTGGTCAGATATAGAACACAGACATTGGTCAGATATAGAACACAGACATTGGTCAGATATAGAACACAGACATTGGTCAGATATAGAACACAGACATTGGTCAGATATAGAACACAGACATTGGTCAGATATAGAACACAGACATTGGTCAGATATAGAACACAGACATTGGTCAGATATAGAACACAGACATTGGTCAGATATAGAACACAGACATTGGTCAGATATAGAACACTGACATTGGTCAGATATAGAACACAGACATTGGTCAGATATGGAACACAGACATTGGTCAGATATAGAACACAGACATTGGTCAGATATAGAACACAGACATTGGTCAGATATAGAACACAGACATTGGTCAGAAATAGAACACAGACATTGGTCAGATATAGAACACAGACATTGGTCAGATATAGAACACAGACATTGGTCAGATATAGAACACAGACATTGGTCAGATATAGAACACAGACATTGGTCAGATATAGAACACAGACATTGGTCAGATATAGAACACAGACATTGGTCAGATATAGAACACAGACATTGGTCAGATATAGAACACAGACATTGGTCAGATATAGAACACAGACATTGGTCAGATATAGAACACTGACATTGGTCAGATATAGAACACAGACATTGGTCAGATATAGAACACAGTGATTGGTGAGATATAGAACACAGACATTGGTCAGATATAGACCACAGACATTGGTCAGATATGGAACACAGACATTGGTCAGATATAGAACACAGACATTGGTCAGATATAGAACACAGACATTGGTCAGATACAGAAGTAGCTGATCAGATCTGTACATAACTAACGATATTCTACACCTCCTGGCTGGTCAAGTCTGGACATAACTAAGGATATTCCACGCCTACTGGCTGGTCAAATCTGGACATAAGTAAGGATGTTCCACGCCTACTGGCTGGTCACTTCTGGACATAAGTAAGGATGTTCCACGCCTACTGGCTGGTCAAATCTGGACATAAGTAAGGATGTTCCACGCCTACTGGCTGGTCAGATCTGGACATAAGTAAGGATGTTCCACGCCTACTGGCTGGTCAAATCTGGACATAAGTAAGGATGTTCCACGTCTACTGGCTGGTCAAGTTGATGTTGATGTTTTCCTTGTGTGAATTATTGGACAGACTAGAGTTGATGTGTTCTCTGTGTGAATTATTGGACAGACTAGAGTTGATGTGTTCTCTGTGTGAATTCTACTGTCCAAGAATTCTGTCCTTGTTCCACTGTCTTGGGTTCAGGTAGACAACAGACCTGGCCAATGAAGTCACGTGTTTCATGGCTGTCTAGTTGGCCGTGTACACACGACAGACCTGGCTAATGAAATCACGTGTTTCATGGGTGTCTATTTAAACCCGGTTCGAATCCCGGAGTACTTACAGCTGTCAATATTTACATTGCCTAGTGTGTCCCCTGATATCAACTCCTGTCATCTACTTCTATGAGAGCTAATTAATACCCGTGGATGTATTTCTCATGCTAATTTCCAAGAGGGATGACTGACAGTTGAATGAAGCGGACAAACACAACCATCTATACAACTGAACATCTAGAGAAGGAACCAAGGATGAACAAAACACTGGTTACAAAAACTGTTTAGCAAAAACACAAGACATCAAGCTGCAAAGTAAAGACCACCAACGGAAGCAAATGGCAAGCACACACTCAATGATGATATTGGCTACAGCCGTCCTCTACACGATCTCTGGACAACATGCAAGCTACAAACCTTCCACATGATCCACCAGTGGCTTCCACCAGGACACAGTCGGCAGTTAGAAGAAACAAGTAGAGAATTCCACATGTATACAACCAACTGTTTTGTTTTTTGTTTTTATTTTTGTTTTTATTTTTGTTTTAACAACATGAATGTAAATCTGCTACCGGAATCATGTGACTGTGAGATGTAACCAATTGTAGTATCTGCTACCGGAGTCGCGTGATTGCATGATGTAACCAACCAATTGTAGTACTAGTATCTGATATATGAGTCACGTGACTATATGTCACACACACACACACACACACACACCTGTATATATGTCACACACACACACACACACCTGTATATATGTTACACACTAGCGCCTGTATAAATGTTACAGTGAGAGACCTACTCACACTTGTATAAATGTTACAATGAGAGACAGACCTACTCACACCTGTATAAATGTTACAGTGAGAGACCTACTCACACTTGTATAAATGTTACAATGAGAGACAGACCTACTCACACCTGTGTAAATGTTACAGTGAGAGACATACTCACATCTGTACAAATGTTACAGTGAGAGACAGACCTACTCACGCCTGTATAAATGTGAGAGTGAGAGAACCACACCTGTATAAATGTGAGAGTGAGAGACCCACACACACCTGTATAAATGTCAGAGTGGCAGAACCACACCTGTATAAATGTGAGAGTGAGAGACCCACACACACCTGTATAAATGTGAGAGTGAGAGACCACACACACCTGTATAAATGCCAGAGTGAGATAACCACATCTGTATAAATGTCAGAGTGAGAAAACCACACCTGTATAAATGTGAGAGTGAGAGACCCAGACACACCTGTATAAATGCCAGAGTGAGAGAACCACACCTGTATAAATGTGAGAGTGAGAGAACCACACCTGTATAAATGTCAGAGTGAGAAAACCACACCTGTATAAATATGAGAATGAGAGACCCAGACACACCTGTATAAATGTGAGAGTGAGAGAACCACACCTGTATAAATGTGAGAGTGAGAGACCCACATACACCTGTATAAATGTGACAGTGAGACACTCACACACACCTGTATTCATGTGACAGCGAGAGACTCACCCCTGTAGCCGGTGCGGTGGGAAGGTGGGAGAGCTCTGTGTGAGGGTGAAGCTCTCTGTGAGAGAGGCGATGAAGAAGCATCACTAGATGCTAGAGCGGCTCTGACTTCCGGTGTCGCTTCTAGAATGTAGAGCTCAGGGGCGTATGCCTGGAGTAAGAAAGACACGGGGAGACTGATACACTTATAGACAGGGAGACTGGTACACTTATAGACAGGGAGACTGGTACACTTATAGACAGGGAGACTGGTACACTTATAGACAGGGAGACTGTAACACTTATAGACAGTGAGACTGGTACACTTATAGACAGGGAGACTGGTACACTTATAGACAGTGAGACTGGTACACTTATAGACAGGGAGACTGATACACTTATAGACAGGGAGTTCTGGTACACTTATAGACAGGGAGACTGGTACACATATAGACAGGGAGACTGGTACACGTATAGACAGGAAGACTGGTACACGTATAGACGTATAGACAGGGGGACTGGTACACTTATAGACAGGGAGATTGGTACATATATAGACGTATAGACAGGGAGACTGGTACATATATAGACAGGGAGATTGGTACATATATAGACGTATAGACAGGGAGACTGGTACATATATAGACAGGGAGATTGGTACATATATAGACGTATAGACAGGGAGACTGGTACATATATAGACAGGGAGATTGGTACATATATAGACGTATAGACAGGGGGACTGGTACACTTATAGACAGGGAGACTGGTACATATATAGACAGAGAGACTGGTACACGTATAGACGTATAGACAGGGAGACTAGTACACTTATAGACAGGGAGACTGGTACACATATAGACGTATAGACAGGGAGACTGGTACACTTATAGACAGGGAGACTGGTACACATATAGACGTATAGACAGGGAGACTGGTACACTTATAGACAGGGATACTGGTACACGTAATCAAATCAAATCAAATCAAATCAAATCAACTTTATTAGGGTTACAAATTGGGCGCGCAGGCCCGTCTTACATTCGGCCCTTCCAATCACTCGTCTTTCATTCATCAAGAGCATTATACATTTATATAGGAAGAAATATAAACATTGTGAAATGAATGTTGTAAACATAATCAAGGCAAATTACCATGATATGAGGCCCATCTCCCACCTACCCATACATCACCCCACCCACACACACACCCCCACCTACCCACACACACGCACAACAAGGGACACATAATACCCCACCAACCGACCCATCCCCCTTCCGCACATCCCCCACCCACACACTCTCCCCTCACCTGTTTCCCCCCCCCCCCACCAAAACACACTCGCCACCCACAAACATTCCCCCACCAACCCACACATCCCACGCCCACCCACATACACATCCTAACCCACACATCCTCTCCCCATCCACACCTCAAACCACCCATCCCCCAGCCACATCTTCATTGACCACATATTCACCACCCACGCACACAATCCCCCACCAACCCACACATCGCACATCCACTCACACATCCCCAAACCATACACACACATCCCCACCAACTGACATCTCCCCCCCCCTCCACACACACACACACATCTCCCTAACCACCCATACATCCCCAATCCACTCACACACACACCCCACCACCCACACATACATCCTCCACCCACCCATACATGCCTTAACCCAATCCCCCACTACACAATCCCCCACCCGCACATCACATACATCCCCTACCACGCAATATTCCCAACCCACGCACCACACACACACATATCCCTCACCAACACATCCCACACCCACATACCACCACACATCCCCACCTACACACCACACACATATCCCCCACCCACAGACCACACAATATTCCCACCCACACCCACACAGATACCCTTACCCATCCACCCCACATACCCCCACCCACACACCACAAAAATCCCCAATCCACACACACATACCTCACCCACACAATATCCCTAACCAATAACCTACACACCTCTCCCCACCCACACACGCATTCCCTACCCGTCCACCAACACACACTCACTCACGCACACATCCTCCACTAAGCACCCACACACCCCACCCACCCACCCCCAACCAAACATCTCTCGATCACAATAACCCTACCCACACACATCCTTCACCCACTCTCGCATCCCACCCCGACACATACCTCACCCACCTACACATCCCTAAGCCACTCACACACCCCCACCCACACATTCCCCATCCACGCACACATCTCCCACCCACACACCCCACATACTTCCCCCAACCACCCCACCCATACACACATTCCCCGCACCCATCACACACATCCCCCACACCACACACTATCGCCCACCCACACACATATCCTCACCCATACCACCACACCCTCCACCCACACACCATGCACACATCCCCCGCCAACACACCGCACACATATCTCAAACCCACACACCATACACTTCTCCCCACCCGCCCTTGCATCCCCAATCCACCCAACACAATCCCCTACCCACACAACCCCGCCACCCACACATACTTCCTCAAACCACACACACATCACCACCCACATAAACACACACACCCCACACCCGTCCCATACACATATCCTCCACACATACACACATCCCCCACACCCATTCCCACACCCCTACTTTCATCCCCACACATCCATCTACACATCCCACCAACACCCACAAATATCACTACCCACAAAACCCCACACACCCCAACCCATCCAAACGCATGCCCCCACCCACACATCCCCCACCCACACATATCCCCACACTCATACACATCCTCCACACACAATCACACCTCCTCACATCTAGACACATACAAAATGTCTCACGTGAGCATTGAAACTAGTATGAACAAACTCCCACACTTTACTCACACACATACACTGACAATTGTCTGAGCATTCTCATAAAAATGTTAAACATGGAGAAAAATGTGTACATAAACAGTGTGTGACGTAAAAATAGTGATGCTCCCACACACAGAGATACACACAGAGAAGGCACACACACACACACACACACACACACACACATTCACTCTCACGCTCACTCATTCTGTCTCTCATTCACACTCACTGACTCTCTCACTCAAACTACAGTAATGTACATAAGTTCATATTATACATGATAAAATCAAATGGTATTTAACTGATAATATGACAGATGAGAATACACAAACATATGGATTCGCGTGTTACATAACATGCGTGTTACATGACATGCATCTGCTCAGCTCTCTCTCTCTCTCTCTCTCTCTCTCTCTCTCTCTCTCTCTCTCTCTCTGTATTCTTTCATATACACACACTCACACGCATGCGCGCGCTCACACACATACACACACACACACTAACACATCAACTATCGAACTGTCTCACTCTCTCACACACAATCCTTCACACACACACACACACACTCACTCTCTCAATCACACTCTCTCACACATATACATACGCATGAACGCATGCATGCACGCACACACTCCCTCACTCACTCTCACACATACACGTACGAATGCATGCACTGACACATTCCCCTACCATTTCTCGCTCAATCACTCTCTCCACACACACGCACGCACGTACGCACACACACATTCACTCTCTCACTCTCTCTGACACCCACTTCTCTCTCTCTCTCTCTCTCTCTCTCTCTCTCTCTCTCTCTCTCTCTCTCTCTCTCTCTCTCTCTCTCTCGCTCCCACACGCACACACATATATAGTGAACAATTATAGTTAAACAATTATAATGAACGATTATAATGAACAATTATAATGAACAATTATAATGAACAATTATAATGAACAATTATACCAGTAAATGAATTATGGTGGCATATAGTCGGTACGGATTAAGTATTGAAAGAGTTTTCGGTTAAATGTATAGGGACTCATTGGAGTTTTCAGATCTAGAGGCAGATCATTCCATAAGTGCGCACCAGAATAGGCGAAACATGTTTTGTATAGGTCCAATCTAGGCTTTGAGACATGTAACAAATTTAGATGCTTGCTGTTCATTGCATTAGATTGAATCAGCGGCAGAAGATACTCTGGGGTATTTTGAGATATAATTTTGTTCACTAATTTGGCTTTGTTGAAAAGGAAGCGCTTTTGAAGTGGTCGAAGTCTTAGATGACTGTACAAATTATTACTTTCAACGTGCTTTATGCCAGAAACCAGACGAATAGCGCGGTTTTGTAGAGAACATAGTCGTTTAAAATTAGATTTAGGGCAACCATCCCAAACTCTGGAACAGTAATCGAGATGTGATTGGATATAGCATGTATAGAATATTTTTCGTGTGCTTTCGTCCAAGAAGTGCTGAATTTTAGCAAGTTGGTAAACTTTCTGTGCTATTTTCTTGGTAAGAACGTGAACATGAGAGCTCCAGCTCAAATGGCTGTCAATTAAAAGACCTAGTGTTTTATGTTCATTCACATTAACTATAGGTAACGTGCCCATGCGGAGTTCGAGCGGTGATCCAGTTATGGCTAGTGTCTGTGGTTTTTGTCTGGTCGTTATTAGCATGGATTTGGTTTTGTCGATGTTAATTTGCATACGGTTTTCATTGCTCCATCTAGTAAGATTATCGAGTTCCTTTTGTAAAGAATTCTCTAATTCACTAGTTTTTTTTTTTTACTAGTATATATAGTACAGTCGTCTGCAAATAGATCACAAGTTGTATTGATATATAAAGGAAGATCATTAATATAAACTGCAAAAAGCAGCGGACCTAGTATTGAGCCCTGAGGCACACCAATATTAAGCTGTGTGGGTCTTGATAGACAGTTGTTGAAGGACACGACTTGTTGTCTGTCGGATAGAAATGACGTAATTATGTTCACCATGTTGGTGCTTATCTTCATTTGTTTTAGTTTTCTAATTAAAATATCGTGATCTACCATATCAAAAGCTTTTTTAAAGTCTACAAACACCGCTCTATAAATTCTACCGTTGTTCTACCGTATAGACAGGGAGACTGGTACACTTATAGACAGGGAGACTGGTACACTTATAGACAGGGAGACTGGTACACGTATAGGCGTATAGACAGGGAGACTGGTACAAATATAGACGTATAGACAGGGAGACTGGTACACTTATAGATGTCTTGTGTGTAAAGAATGAATGTCGTAGTAGTTATTTGTTCTTCTTTACCACTTTAGTGTCGTCCCTGGAGTGAGGGGAATCAACACCCACATTTGTTTTAATTCAATATCTCTATCCTGGAGATATCCAGCAGACTCAGTCCACAACACTCCCTCAATCTGAAGACACCTTCTTCTCACTCTTGCTCACCCCTGGATCATGCCCCCTCTCATTCTTCCCCAACATAACATACTTGACAACTCTAGCTTCAACAAATAAAAGCAAGAAATTTATTAAAGCAAAGAGTATATGTAGGAGAAGTGTGTGTGTGTATAATGTGTAGAATGTGTGACGTATACTCTAAAGTGTATATAGACTCAGATCAGTGTTCAGGAGTATAGTCATTCTCATCACTGTGCTGAGAACACACTAGCACCATGTATTCCAGACAAGCAGCCTCACCAAGGTGATGCTTCTTCGGTCACGTGAAGACTTCCTCCGTTGTCTCGTGAACCACTAGGATGCTTGGACACCCATGACCAACACTGTCTAATGAGAGTCTTCAATCTGCTTAACACCATGAAGTTCCTCTGTTATTTAACTGATTGTTAATCAGAAAATTCTAACCCTTTTGTCACTGTTACTGGGGAAATCTTAATGGATCTAGTGTCACTGGTTTTAAAGATTCCCCATATTAACACCACACTCTGAATGTTCTAGGTATTTCTATAAATTTGTATGAATGTTCCTGGTATCAGTAGTGTATATATACAATGTTCTGACTGTTCAGTGATACACCTATCACTTGCTAAACATCAATATCATCAGCATGTCCTGCTCAGCAGAAGCCAGGTTCCCGCAAACCAACTTGGGTATAAGCCCAATGTAGCGGCCTCTCAGCAACTTCTGTCTTCAAATTCTGAGCCATCATCTTCTAAAATGTATTAGATTCACTGTTGAAAATCATATGGAACCTGTAGAATAGAGAATACTATGGTGAGGGCAACTCAATCCTGGCCGAAATTAGGTGAGTGTAGGCCAATAGCAGCACTCAGATCTATAACAGAGATCCGATCTCTGTCATACGGCCAAATAACTCATAATATGATCTGAGACATGGCAACACCAGGAAAGAATAAAGGAACGGGTAGAAACCCAGCAGATGCCCTACTGGAAGATCCTACCATTTCACATTCCTCTCCTCCCTCTCAACCATCCTTAATCTCTCTAATTATTATTCCACTACATTGTCCTCAACTCCCTGAGTAAAATGATATATCACTCAAGCTAGTCGAAGCCACACAATAGGATACTAGTGCCGACGCTCCTATGATACTTTCTAGCACAGCACTTATAGAACATTCTATCACTAATCATAATACATTATATCACCGCACCTATAATACATTATATCACCGCACAGTACTGTACTCTATTCCTAATCATACTCTTAGTTAGATATGATTAATAGCCTACCATATGCCTATTCCGGTTGCTAATCGAAACTAGGCAATCACAGACTGGATCTATGTCCGCCGATAAATATCAACAATTTGACACCCTAGTTTCTTTAATTGAACACAACTCGGAAAACTGCACAGCTCTTTCCCACTTCAGAAATCTTGATCGACTAACTCCACTTGTTTACCGCAACGCTTTTTATATTGGGCTGGAGTGACGTCACCAAAAAGTCTAGACGCTGATCCGTCCAGAATCTGGTTTCCTCCTCCTGTTCTAGACTAACTGGAGTCAATCCGCCGTCAAATTTGCTTTCATTTGGGGAAATTCTTTGTCCCGTACATCAATAGTTCAGTCTGTCTGTGAACCACAGAATTCCCCACATCACAGAATCCATCCCGCGTCTGTCCAGACTTTCCGTCTAGCACTTCAAAGGCTACTACCGCCTTGGCAGACGTTTGGCGTTGTTATTCGTTTCTCGAACAACCCACATCATAAAGATTCGCCGACCAGGGGTAGACATTTTGACGCGACGTATCTTGTTTCTCAGTTAGAAATGCCGTTCGTGTGTGGACAGTTTTAACGACGTATTTTTCTCAGTCTGTACAACATCAAAGGGTCGGTTGTTTTTGCAGACTAATGTCGGGTCTTGTTTGTCATCGATCGCAACTAACAAGTTTATTTTCCGTGATAATAGACAGGGAGACTGGTACACTTATAGACGGGGAGACTGGTACACTTATAGACAGGGAGACTGGTACACTTAAAGAAAGGGAGACTGGTACACGTACAGGCGTATAGACAGGGAGACTGGAACACTTATAGACAGGGAGATTGGTACACTTATAGACAGGGAGACTGGTACACGTATAGGCGTATAGACAGGGAGATTGGTACACTTATAGACAGGGAGACTGGTACACATATAGACGTATAGACAGGGAGACTGGTACACTTATAGGCAGGGAGACTGGTACACTTATAGACGGGGAGATTGGTACACTTATAGACAGGGAGACTGGTACACTTATAGAAAGGGAGTCTGGTACACTTATAGACAGGAAGGCTGGTACACTTATATACAGGGAGACTGGTACACTTATAGACAGGGAGACTGGCACACCTATAGACAGGGAGATCATGTAGGCACATCATGGAGACACATCATGGAGACACATCATATAAACTGAGATGACAGAAAAGTGGAGGAAGAAATAAATGAAGCGTCTTGAGAAGACTCACCACTGGTGGCAGGAAGTGCTTGGCCTTCAGCTGGTGCTCTTGCTGGCCTCGCAGCTGGGGTGGGATCAAAACACAACAGTAGTCACGGTCAGCATGTATGATACTCTAGCTGAGACAATAAATCACATAGTCTGCGTGTATGATACTCTAGCTGAGACAATAAATCACATCATCACAGATATTGCTACAACAGTAGTCATGGTCTGCGTGTATGATACTCTAGCTGAGACAATAAATCACGTAGTCTGCGTGTATGATACTCTAGCTGAGACAATAAATCACATAGTCTGCGTGTATGATACTCTAGCTGAGACAATAAATCACATAGTCTGCGTGTATGATACTCTAGCTGAGACAATAAATCACATAGTCTGCGTGTATGATACTCTAGCCGAGACAATAAATCACATAGTCTGCGTGTATGATACTCTAGCTGAGACAATAAATCACATCATCACAGATATTGCTACAAGAGTAGTCATGGTCTGCATGTATGATACTCTAGCTAAGACAATAAATCACATCATCACAGATATTGCTACAATATGCAGCATCGGTTCTCCAACAGTAGCCGTGACTATGTGTTTGATTGTTTCAGCTCAAGTCTTCATTTACTCACTTCATGCGGTACATCACTCTGCAGTATGCACCTGATGAGATGCAGCGAAAAATGCCAGGCAATAAATCATGCAACATGTTGTTTGTGTCTTCTGTGCTTAAATATACTCATGGAATACATTGTGTTGGATGTGTGACAGGTGTCTAGAGGATACATTGTGTTGGACGTGTGACAGGTGTCTAGAGGAGGCTGGCCACAGAGATTACACAGTAGCCACAGCTGGTGCCACAAAACACACACACACAGACCAGTACACAAATTAAACTGTATGACTGACTCTGTATGACTGACTCTGTATGACTGACTCTGTATGACCGACTCTGTATGATTTACTCTGTATAACTGACTCTGTATGACTGACTCTGTATGACTGACTATGTATGACCGACTCTGTGTGACGACTCTGTATGACTGACTGTATGACTGACTCTGTATGACTGACTGTATGACTGACTGTATGACTGACTCTGTATGACTGACTGTATGACTGACTCTGTATGACTGACTGTATGACTGACTGTATGACTGACTGTATGACTGACTGTATGACTGACTGTATGACTGACTGTATGACCGACTGTGTGTGACTGACTCTGTAAGACTGAATGTTGGGTCTCCAGTACACATGACACACGTCTACGTTTGGACCCTGGCACAACCACAAATATGTCTACATGTATACCTTGGTACAACCACACTAAAGTCTACATGTATACCTTGGTACAACCACACTAAAGTCTACATGTATACCTTGGTACAACCACACTAAAGTCTACATCTATACCTTGGTACAACCACACTAAAGTCTACATGTATACCTCGGTACAACCACACTAAAGTCTACATGTATACCTTGGTACAACCACACTAAAGTCTACATGTATACCTTGGTACAACCACACTAAAGTCTACATGTATACCTTGGTACAACCACACTAAAGTCTACATGTATACCTTGGTACAACCACACTAAAGTCTACATGTATACCTTGGTACAACCACACTAAAGTCTACATGTATACCTTGGTACAACCACACTAAAGTCTACATGTATACCTTGGTACAACCACACTAACGCCTACATGTATACCTTGGTACAACCACACTAAAGTCTACATGTATACCTTGGTACAACCATACTAAAGTCTACATGTATACCTTGGTACAACCACACTAAAGTCTACATGTATACCTTGGTACAACCACACTAAAGTCTACATGTATACCTTGGTACAATCACACTAAAGTCTACATGTATACCTTGGTACAACCACACTAAAGTCTACATGTATACCTTGGTACAACCACACTAAAGTCTACATGTATACCTTGGTACAACCACACTAAAGTCTACATGTATACCTTGGTACAATCACACTAAAGTCTACATGTATACCTTGGTACAACCACACTAAAGTCTACATGTATACCTCGGTACAACCACACTAAAGTCTACATGTATACCTTGGTACAACCACACTAAAGTCTACATGTATACCTTGGTACAACCACACTAAAGTCTACATGTATACCTCGGTACAACCACACTAAAGTCTACATGTATACCTTAGTACAAACAGAAACATGTCTACATGTATACCTTGGTACAACCACACTAAAGTCTACATGTATACCTCGGTACAACCACACTAAAGTCTACATGTATACCTTAGTACAAACAGAAACATGTCTACATGTATACCTTGGTACAACCACACTAAAGTCTACATGTATACCTTGGTACAACCACACTAAAGTCTACATGTATACCTTGGTACAATCACACTAAAGTCTACATGTATACCTTGGTACAACCACACTAAAGTCTACATGTATACCTCGGTACAACCACACTAAAGTCTACATGTATACCTTGGTACAACCACACTAAAGTCTACATGTATACCTTGGTACAACCACACTAAAGTCTACATGTATACCTCGGTACAACCACACTAAAGTCTACATGTATACCTTAGTACAAACAGAAACATGTCTACATGTATACCTTGGTACAACCACACTAAAGTCTACATGTATACCTCGGTACAACCACACTAAAGTCTACATGTATACCTTAGTACAAACAGAAACATGTCTACATGTATACCTTGGTACAACCACACTAAAGTCTACATGTATACCTTAGTACAAACAGAAACATGTCTACATGTATACCTTGGTACAACCACACTAAAGTCTACATGTATACCTCGGTACAACCACACTAAAGTCTACATGTATACCTTAGTACAAACAGAAACATGTCTACATGTATACCTTGGTACAATCACACTAAAGTCTACATGTATACCTTGGTACAACCACACTAAAGTCTACATGTATACCTTGGTACAACCACACTAAAGTCTACATGTATACCTCGGTACAACCACACTAAAGTCTACATGTATACCTTAGTACAAACAGAAACATGTCTACATGTATACCTTGGTACAACCACACTAACGCCTACATGTATACCTTGGTACAACCACACTAAAGTCTACATGTATACCTTGGTACAACCATACTAAAGTCTACATGTATACCTTGGTACAACCACACTAAAGTCTACATGTATACCTTGGTACAATCACACTAAAGTCTACATGTATACCTTGGTACAACCACACTAAAGTCTACATGTATACCTTGGTACAACCACACTAAAGTCTACATGTATACCTTGGTACAACCACACTAAAGTCTACATGTATACCTTGGTACAACCACACTAAAGTCTACATGTATACCTTGGTACAATCACACTAAAGTCTACATGTATACCTTGGTACAACCACACTAAAGTCTACATGTATACCTTGGTACAACCACACTAAAGTCTACATGTATACCTTGGTACAACCACACTAAAGTCTACATGTATACCTTGGTACAACCACACTAAAGTCTACATGTATACCTTGGTACAACCACACTAAAGTCTACATCTATACCTTGGTACAACCACACTACAGTCTACATGTATACAACATTAATGCCTACATTTATACCCTGGTACAACCACACAATTATCTACGTGTGTACCGTTGTCAGACTACGCCCCACACTTCTCAGAAACACGTAGTCCCTGGGAACAAGGTCCACTCCATGGATGGCCAGTTGCTGGCTGACCTCGCTCCTCACCTCGTTCAGGCGCAGCTCCTCGGGCACCCTGCGAACAGAGGATCACCAACACGTAAATAAATATCAACCAAGATTGACTTCACCAGCAGGGGAATTTGAGTTGTAGCAAGACAGACCACTTGTCATACGATGTCGGTTAGACCACTTGTCATACCATGGTAGTTAGACCACTTGTCATACGATGTCAGTTAGACCACTTGTCAGTCAATGTCAGTTAGACCACATGTCAGACAATGCCAATTTGACCACTTGTCACTCAATGCCAGTTAGACCATTTTTCAGTCAATGTCAGTTAAACCACTTGTCAGAAAATGCCAGTTAGGTTTAGACTGGGGGATGGTAATTATGGACCTTGATGTGCTCGTGGCACTTGATGATGTGCTCGTGGCACTTGACGAAGTGTTCATGGCACTTCGTGATGTGTTCGTGGCACTTGATGATATGTTCATGGCACTTGATGACGTGTTGTGGCACTGGGTAATGTGTTCATGGCACTTGATGTGTTCATGGCACTTGATGATGTGTTCATGACATTTGATGATGTGATCATGGCACTTGATGATGTGTTCATGACACTTGATGATGTGATCATGGCACTTGATGATGTGATCATGGCACTTGATGATGTGTTCATGGCACTTGGTGATGTGATCATGACACTTGATGATGTGTTCATGGCACTTGATGATGTGATCATGACACTTGATGATGAGTTCATGGCACTTGATGATGTGATCATGGCACTTGATGATGTGCTCGTGGCACTTGTTGATGTGTTCGTGGCACTTGATGATGTTATCATGGCACTTGATGATGTGTTAATGGCACTTGGTGATGTGTTCATGACACTTGATGATGTGTTCATGGCACTCGGTAATGTGTTCATGGCACTTGATAATATGTTCATGGCACTTGATGATGTGTTCATGGCACTTGATGATGTGTTCATGACACTTGATGATGTGATCATGGCACTTGATGATGTGCTCGTGGCACTTGATGATATGTTCATGGCACTTGATGATGTGTTCGTGGCATTTGATGATGTGTTCATGGCACTTAACTATATGATTGTGATATGTGCAGATGTAATCGTAGCCCGTCAAGATGTGACCATTGTACTTGATGATGTGATTATCGCATTCGATAATGTGTTAATGACATTAAATGTGTTGATGGCATTTGATGCTGTGAATATTGCCTTGGATAATGTGTTAATGACATTAGATGTGTTGATGACATTTGATGATGTGTTCATGGCATTTGATGATGTGATCATGGTATTCGATGATCTGACCTTTATATGCGATGTCCTGGCACTTGATGACATGAGCATAGTACCTGATGATGTCAGTCCAGTACCTGATGATGTCAAACTAGTACCTGATGATGTCAGTCCAGTACCTGATGTCAGTCCAGTACCTGATGATGTCAGTCCAGTACCTGATGATGCCAGTCTAGTACCTGATGATGTCAGTCCAGTACCTGATGTCAGTCCAGTACCTGGTGATGTCAGTCCAGTACTTGATGATGTCAGTCCAGTACCTGATGATGTCAGACTAGTACCTGATGATGTAACTCTAGTAGCTGATGATGTAACTCTTGTACCTGATGATGTTACTCTAGTACCTGATGATGTTACTCTAGTACCTGATGATGTCAGTCCAGTACCTGATGATGTCACTCCAGTACCTGATGATGTCAGTCTAGTACCTGATGATGTCACTCTAGTACCTGATGATGTCACTTTAGTACCTGATGATGTAACTCTAAGTACCTGGTGATGTCAGTCCAGTACCTGATCATTTCAGTCCAGTACCTGATGATGTCAGTCCAGTACCTGATGATACCAGTCCAGTACTTGGTGATGTCAGTCCAGGACCTGATGATGTCACTCCAGTACCTGATGATGTCACTCTAATACTTGATGATGTCAGTCCAGTACCTGATGATGCCAGTCTAGTACCTGGTGATGTCACTCTAGTACCTGATGATGTCAGTCCAGTACCTGATGATGCCAGTCTAGTACCTGGTGATGTCAGTCCAGTACCTGCTGATGTCAGTCTAGTACCTGATGATGTAACTCTAGTACATGATGATGTTACTCTAGTACCTGATGATGTTACTCTAGTAGCTGATGATGTCAGTCCAGTACCTGGTGATGACACTCCAGTACCTGATGATGTCACTCTAGTACCTGATGATGTCACTCCAGTACCTGATGATGTCAGTCTAGTACTTGATGATGTCACTCTAGTAACTGATGATGTCAGACTAGTACCTGATGATGTCACTCTAGAACCTTATGATATCACTCTAGTGCCTGGTGATGTCAGTCCAGTACCTGATCATTTCAGTCCAGTACCTGATGATGTCAGTCCAGTACCTGATGATGTCAGTCCAGTACCTGATGATGTCAAACTAGTACCTGATAATGTCACTCTAGTACCTGATGATGTCAGTCCAGTACCTGATGATGTCAGTCCAGTATCTGATGATGTCAGTCCAGTACCTGATGATGTCAGACTAGTACCTGATGATGTCAGTCTAGTACCTGATGATGTCAGTCTAGTACCTGATGATGTCAGTCTAGTACCTGATGATGACAGTCCAGTACCTGGTGATGTCAGTCCAGTACCTGATGGCAGTCCAGTACCTGATGTCAGTCCAGTACCTGATGATGTCAGTCCAGTACCTGATGATGTCTGTCCAGTACCTGATGATGTCAGTCCAATACTTGATGATGTCAGTCTAGTACCTAATGATGTCAGTCCAGTACCTGATGTCAGTCCAGTACCTGATGATGTCAGACTAGTACCTGATAATGTCAGTCCAGTACCTGATGATGTCAGTTCAGTACCTGATGATGTCAGTCCAGTACCTGATGATGTCAGACTAGTACCTGATGATGTCAGTCTAGTACCTGATGATGTCACTCTAGTACCTGATGTTGTCAGTCTAGTACCTGATGATGTCAGTCCAGTACCTGGTGATGTCAGTCCAGTACCTGATGGCAGTCTAGTACCTGATGTCAGTCCAGTACCTGATGATGTCAGTCCAGTACCTGATGATGTCTGTCCAGTACCTGATGATGTCAGTCCAATACTTGATGATGTCAGTCTAGTACCTAATGATGTCAGTCCAGTACCTGATGTCAGTCCAGTACCTGATGATGTCAGACTAGTACCTGATAATGTCAGTCCAGTACCTGATGATGTCAGTTCAGTACCTGATGATGTCAGTCCAGTACCTGATGATGTCAGACTAGTACCTGATGATGTCAGTCTAGTACCTGATGATGTCACTCTAGTACCTGATGATGTCAGTCTAGTACCTGATGATGTCAGTCCAGTACCTGGTGATGTCAGTCCAGTACCTGATGGCAGTCCAGTACCTGATGTCAGTCCAGTACCTGATGATGCCAGTTCAGTACCTGATGATGTCAGTCCCATATCTGATGATGTCAGTCTAGTACCTGATGATGTCAGTCCAGTACCTGATGTCAGTCCAGTACCTGATCATGTCAGACTAGTACCTGATGATGTCAGTCCAGTACCTGATGATGTCAGTTCTGTACATGATGATGTCACTCTAGTACCTGATGATGTCAGCCCAGTACCTGATGTCAGTCCAGTACCTGATGTCAGTCCAGTACCTGATGATGTCAGTACAGTACCTGATGTCAGTCCAGTACCTGATGTCAGTCCAGTACCTGATGATGTCAGTCAAGTACCTGATGATGTCAGTCTAGTACCTGATGATGTCAGTCTAGTACCTGATGATGTCAGTTCATTACCTGATGTCAGTCCAGTACCTGATGATGTCAGTTTAGTACCTGATGATGTCAGTTCAGTACCTGATGATGTCAGTTCATTACCTGATGTCAGTCCAGTACCTGATGTCAGTCCAGTACCTGATGTCAGTCCAGTACCTGATGATGTCAGTTCAGTACCTGATGTCAGTCCAGTACCTGATGTCAGTCCAGTACCTGATGATGTCAGTCCAGTACCTGATGATGTCAGTTCAATACCTGATGATGTCACTCTAGTACCTGATGATGTCAGTCCAGTACCTGATGATGTCACTCTAGTACCTGATGATGTCAGTCCAATACCTGATGATGTCACTCTAGTACCTGATGATGTCACTCTAGTACCTGATGATGTCACTCCAGTACCTGATGATGTCACTCTAGTACCTGTTGATGTCACTCTAGTACCTGATGATGTTAGTCCAGTACCTGATGATGTGTCCAGTACCTGATGTCAGTCCAATACCTGATGATGTCAGACTAGTACCTTATGATGTCAGTCTAGTACCTGATGATGTCAGACTAGTACTGATGATGTCGGTCTAGTATCTGATGATGTCAGTCCAGTACCTGATGATGTCAGTCCAGTACCTGATGATGTCAGCCCAGTACCTGATGATGTCAGTCCAGTACCTGATGATGTCACTCTAGTACCTGATGATGTCAGCCCAGTACTTGATGATTTCAGTCTAGACCTGATGATGTCAGCCCAGTTCTTGATGATTTCAGTCTTGTACCTGATTATGTCAGTCCAGTACCTGAGGATGTCAGTCCAGTACCTGATGATGTCTGTCTAGTACCGGATGATGTCAGTCCAGTACCTGATGATGTCAGTCCAGTACCTGATGATGCCGACAGACACCGTGTCTGTGATGGCGTTGTTGAGAACATTGTTGAGGTTGTGTCGCCACAGCTCCGGGGGCACCTTGTACACGTGCAGATCACACAGCTGTGGACGTCAGCATAGTACTGTTGTATATTTACTGGTGCTGTTGTATATTTATTGGTACTTTTGTATGTTTGTGGTACTGTTGTATATTTGTGGTACTGTTGTATATTTATCGGTAATGTTGTATATTTGTGGTACTGTTGTATATTTGTGGTACTGTTGTATATTTATTGGTACTGTTGTATATTTGTGGTACGGTTGTATATGTGTGGTACTGTTGTATATTTATTGGTACTGATGTGTATTTGTGGTACTGTTGTATATGTGTGGTACTGTTGTATATTTAGTGGTACTGTTGAATATTTGTGGCACTGTTGTATATTTAGTGGTACTGTTGTATACTTTGTGGTACTGTTGTATATTTATCGATACTGTTGTATATTTAGTGGTACTGTTGTATATTTAGTGGTACTGTTGTATATTTACTGGTACTGTTGTATATTTAGGGGTAATGTTGTATATTTGTGGTACTGTTGTAAATTTAGTGGTACTGTTGTATATTTGTGGTACTGTTGTATATTTAGTAGTTCTGTTGTATGTTTAGTGGTACTGTTGTATATATATTGGTATTGTTGTATATTTATTGGTACTGTTATATATTTAATGGTACTGTTGTATATTTAGTGGTACTGTTATATATTTGTGGTACTGTTGTATATTTAGTAATAATGCCGTATATTTAGTCGTACTGGTGTATATTCAGTGGTAATGTTGTATGTTTAGGGGTACTAATGTATATTTAGGGTTAATGTTGTATATTTATTGGTACTGTTGTATATTTAGTGGTACTGTTGTATATTTATAGTAATGTTGTATACTTAGTCGTACAGTTGTATATTTTTGGTACTGTTGTGTATTTAGTGGTGCTGTTGTATATTTAGTGGTACTGTTGTATATTTAGTGGTACTTTTGTATATGTATTGGTACTGTTGTATAGTTAGTGGTACTGTTGTATATTTAGTGGTACTGTCGTATGTTTAGGGGTACAGTTGTATATGTATGGGTAATGTTGTATATTTTTGGTACTGTTGTATATTTAGTGGTACTGTTGTATATTTAGTAGTAATGTTGTATACTAAGTCGTACTGTTGTATATTTAGTAGTAATGTTGTATACTTAGTGGTACTGTTGTATATTTAGTAGTAATGTTGTATACTTAGTGGTACTGTTGTATATTTAGTAATAATGTTGTATACTTAGTGGTACTGTTGTATATTTATTGGTACTGTTGTATATTTAGTGGTACTGTTGTATACTTAGTGGTACTGTCGCATATTTATTGGTACTGTTGTATATTTAGTGGTACTGTTGTATATTTAGTAGCAATGTTTTATACTTAGTGGTAATGTTGTTGCATGCACAACTAAGGATGCTAAACGTCAGTGGGGGTCAGCTGTCACGTGGTTAAACCTGGATGAAATATTAAACAGAGTACATCCGACGCTTGAGTGCAGTCACGGTTGAACAGACTAAATCTGACGCTTGAGTGCAGTCACGGGAGCTGACAGAGGTAGTGGTGATGGCAGACCTGCCGTGCTGTGTCCAGCTAGCCACTGTCCAGCCTTGTGAGCAGAGAGTACCCCACAACTATCAACACGTCACAGTCAACTATCAATACATGTCACAGTCAGCTATCAATACATGTCACAGTCAGCTATCAATACATGTCACAGTCAGCTATCAATACACGTCACAGTCAACTATCAATACATGTCACAGTCAGCTATCAATACATGTCACAGTCAGCTATCAATACATGTCACAGTCAGCTATCAATACATGTCACAGTCATCTATCAATACATGTCACAGTCAGCTATCAATACATGTCACAGTCAGCTATCAATACATGTCACAGTCAGCTATCAATACATGTCACAGTCAGCTATCAATACATGTCACAGTCAGCTATCAATACACGTCACAGTCAGCTATCAATACATGTCACAGTCAGCTATCAATACATGTCACAGTCAATTATCAACATATGTCACATTCAACTATCAACATATGTCACAGTCAACTATCAACACATGTCACAGTCAACTATCAACACATGTCACAGTCAACTATCAACACATGTCAACTATCACAGGTCAACTATCAACACGAGATAAAGAAAGTAAAGGGCAGCAGGTTAAAAAGAGGAAGGTCGTGGATGGGTCAAGCAGAAAACATTCTTCAGCAGGCGTGTTCACTGGAGGACTTAGAACCTAGCGAGGAGTGGGTACAAGTGCCAACATAGTTCTGTACATCCTTTTCAGTTTGCATCCAACTAGACAGGAAATGCAGACAAGAAAATCCAGCTGCTGTGGAGGCGGAAGTACAGTCTCTGATCTTCCAGAATTCGTCAGAGGATGATGCGGTCATTTACACGGATGGGTCGGTCGTCCGAGGAGTGAGAAGTTCATGGCCTTTACGGCTCAGGCCGGAAGGAAAGGTGTGAAGGAAGAGTGGCGCTTTTGCTTTGACCACAAGCAGCCTGACTATGGAAATCATGGCAGTAAGTAAAGCAATAACATGGCTCGAGACACAGACATTTAATCGGGCATGTGTCCTTAGTGACTCAATGAGTATGCTCAGGAGGATAGAGATGGGGTGGGTCCGAAGAGAATGGCTGCTGTCTCTGTGACGGTCTCGGCTATGAAAGATTAATTTCATCTTCGTGCCAGGGCATGCGGGTGTACAAGGGAAAGAGCAGGTTGACAGGCTTGCAGTTAGGACTACTGTGGAAGGCGGGTGGGCCATGGACCAGGCTGACATTCTGAATGCTCTACGAGAAGTAAGACTTTTGCAAGAACCAAGTGATGACTGTGAATCTACAACCATGGCCAGACTGCGAGAACAGCAAATTAAAAGAGGGGTGGCCAAACAAGAACACTACGCAGGAAGCCAAAGAAGATTGATAAACCAACACAGAACTGGTGTCGTTAGCCGCTACACGCTGCGGGATTTGCTGAGGAGGGAATCCGAGCACTTATGGACTGAATGGTTCGATGTGCAATGAGGATGATCTGTCGACTAACTAACTATAAACACATGTCACAGTCAACTACCAACACATGTCACAGTCAACTACCAACACGTGTCACAGTCAACTACCAACACGTGTCACAGTCAACTACCAACACGTGTCACAGTCAACTACCAACACATGTCACAGTCAACTATCAACACGTGTCACAGTCAACTACCAACACGTGTCACAGTCAACAACCAACACATGTCACAGTCAACTACCAGCACATGTCACAGTCAACTACCAACACATGTCACAGTCAACTACCAGCACATGTCACAGTCAACTACCAACACGTGTCACAGTCAACTACCAGCACATGTCACAGTCAACTACCAACACATGTCACAGTCAACTACCAACACATGTCACAGTCAACTATCAGCACATGTCACAGTCAACTACCAACACGTGTCACAGTCAACTAACAACACATGTTACAAACGAGTACATTTTTACCTTGGTGACTGAAGAGTCGGTGCGGTCCAAGGTCCTGGCGTGTGTGCTGGTGTTGGTACTTCCGTGTGACTTGATGCTGGTTTTGTTCATATTCCAGAATCCCACAGTAGGTGTGCTTCACTCGATCAGTAGTTATGTTTCACTCGGTCAGGAGTTGTGTTTCACACGATCAGTAGTTGTGTTTCACTTGTTCAGTAATCGTGTTTCACCCTGTCAGTAGTTCATTTTTGTGTTTCACTCGATCAGTAGTTGTGCTTCACTCGATCAGTAGATGTGTTTCACTCAATCAGTAGTTGTGTTTCACCCGGTCAGTAGTTGTGTTTCACTCGATCAGTAGTTGTATATCACTAGATCGCTAGCTGTATATCACTAGATCAGTAGTGTTATATCTCTAGATCAAAGGTTGTATATCACTTGATCAGTATTTGTATATCACTAGATCAGTATTTGTATATCACTAGATCAGTAGTTGTATAACACTAGATCAGTATTTGTATATCACTAGATCAGTATTTGTATATCACTAGATCAGTATTTGTATATCACTAGATCACAATTTGTATATCACTAGATCAGTAGTTTTATATCTCTAGATCAAAGGTTGTATATCACTTGATCAGTATTTGTATATCACTAGATCAGTAGTTGTATATCACTAGATCAGTGTTTGTATATCACTAGATCAGTATTTGTATATCACTAGATCAGTATTAGTATATCACTAGATCACAATTTGTATATCAGTAGATCAGTAGTTGTATATCTTTAGTCAGTATTTGTATATCACTAGATCAGTATGTGTATATCACTACATCAGTATTTGTATATCAGTAGATCAGTAGTTGTATATCTTTAGTCAGTATTTGTATATCGCTAGATCAGTATTTGTATATCACTAGAGCAGTAGTTGTATATCACTAGACCAGTAGTTGTATATCAGTAGAGCAGTATTTGTATATCACTAGATCAGTATTTGTATATCAGTAGATCAGTATTTGTATATCACTAGATCAGTATTTGTATATCAGTAGATCAGTAGTTGTTTATCACTAGATCAGTATTTGTATATCAGTAGATCAGTATTTGTATATAACTAGATCACAATTTGTATATCAGTAGATCAGTATTTGTATATCACTAGATCAGTATTTGTATATCACTAGATCAGTATTTGTATATCTGTAGAGCAGTATTTGTATATCACTAGATCACAATTTGTATATCACTAGATCAGTATTTGTATATCACTAGATCACAATTTGTATATCACTAGATCACAATTTGTATATCACTAGATCACAATTTGTAATCACTAGATCACAATTTGTATATCACTAGATCAGTATTTGTATATCACTAGATCAGTATTTGTATATCAGTAGATCACAATTTGTATATCACTAGATCAGTATTCGTATATCACTAGATCAGTATTTGTATATCAGTAGATCACAATTTGTATATCACTAGATCAGTATTTGTATATCACTAGATCAGTATGTGTATATCAGTAGATCACAATTTGTATATCACTAGATCAGAATTTGTATATCACTAGATCAGTATTTGTATATCACTAGATCAGTATTTAGTTAGTTAGTTAGTTAGTCGACAGATCATCCTCGCTGCACATCGAACCATTCAGTCCATAAGTGCTCGGATCCCCTCCTCAGCAAATCCCGCAGCGTGTAGCGGCTAACGACGCCAGTTCTGTGTTGGTTTATCAATCTTCTTTGGCTTCCTGCGTAGTGTTCTTGTTTGGCCACACCTCTTTTAATTTGATGCTCTAGCAGTCTGGCCATTGTTGTAGATTCACAGTCATCACTTGGTTCTCGCAAAAGTCTCACATCACGTAGAGCATTCAGAATGTCAGCCTGGTCCATGGCGCGTCCGCCCTCCACAGTAGCCTCACCTGCGAGCTTGTCAGCCCGCTCATTTCCTTGTACTCCCGCATGCCCTGGCACGAAGATGAAACTAATCTTTGCCAGCCGAGACCGCTTCAGAGGCAGCAACCATTCTCTTCGGATCGACCCCTCCTCTATCCTCTTGATCATGTTCATTGAGTCGCTAAGGAAACAAGCCCTGGTGAATGTCTGTGTCTCGAGCCATGTTATTGCTTTACTTACTGCCATGACTTCCATGGTCAGGCTACTTGTGGTTTCAGTGAAAGCACCAGAGTCCTCCTTCACAATTCTCCCTCCGGCCCGAGCTGTAAAGGCCCATGAGCTTCTCACATGTCGGACGACCGACCCATCTGTGTAGATGACCGCGTCACCGTCTAGCGAATTCTCGAAAATCAACGCTTGTACTTCAGCCTCAACAGCAGCCGGATTTTCTTGTCTGCATTTTCTATCTAATTGGATGCAAACTGAAAAGGATGTGCAGAAGTCTGTTGGCACTTGCACCCACTCCTCGCCAGGTTCTAAGTCCTCAAGTGAACACACCTGTTGAAGAATGTCTTCGGCTTGACCCATCCACGACCGTCCTCTTTTTAACCTGCTGCCCTTCACCTTCCTAATTTCACTATGCAGTGGATGTTGTGTGTTTGCGTTAATTCTGAGGTAGGCGCGTGCCCTGCAAACTTGTATTCTCTCTTCAATGGTTGGAAAATCAAGAAGGTAGCGCATCGCCCTGCATGCTGTATCTCTTGTACATCCAAGAATAATGCGCATAGCTTCATTCTGTATCCTTTCCATCCTTTCTATCTGCTTATGGGTGAGAGTCAAGATTGCCATTGCATACTCCAAAACAGACATGACCAGCCCCTCGTACAGAAGACATAGATGGCGCTGTTCACAGTTTGCTGCCGCCATCACCCGCATCGCTGCCAAACCCCGCTTGGCCTTTGTTATCACCTGGTCTATGTGCACATTATAAGCAAGGCTTCGATCAAACCGTATCCCCAGGTAATTCATTGCCTGCGTTCTTTCCACCGTCTCTGAACACAGCATTACAGTTGGTGTTGGATTGTTGACAATATGATTATTCAACGAGAACCAAGTCACTGTTGCCTTTGTTGGGTTAACCATTGCCCCAGCTTCATCACACCAAGTACTTATGCGATTGAGTTCGGTTTGTAGTTCCCCAGCAACCTCCTCTCTATCCTTACCCTGACGATACACTAAAACATCATCGGCATATGACAATGTCCTGCCAGGTCCAGTGATCTGCTCACTGGTGATTCTCACTGTGTAGGCCTTGAACAGTACCGGAGATAATGGTGATCCCTGTGGTAGGCCAGGATATATTGTTGTTGGTTCCGAAGTCCAACTGCCACATCTAAAAACTACTTTCCGTTGGAAGAGGGCTGCAGCGATCCAACTAAGGAGGAATGGACTTACGTTTAGTTCAAGAAGCTGAAACATTAAAAAATCCAGTGGTACTCTGTTGTATGCGTCCTCAAGATCAATCGCTGCAGCAACGGTTTCAGTGCCTGAGTGGAAACCTTCATAGACATCCTGGGCAAAGACTGCTGCATTGGTCCAGGTTTCTCTTTTTGGACGGTACCCACCCAGGGTAGGTGGGAAAACACCTTGCCTCTCTAGTTGGCTTGATATTTTCCTGGCAATTACCTTCTCCAGCAGCTTGCCTATTGTATTCTGCATGGTTATAATTCGATATCCCTGAATTTTTTTGTGGTCTTTGTCAGGCTTCGGCAAGGGAATCAGATAGCTGTGTAACCATTCCTCCTTGATGCTAGCACTCCCTATACTGTTGTTGTACATGTCTGCTAGTTTCTCTAGCTCATTGTCGGTACACCTATTTATGTCGTCGTATCTTATGCCATCAGGACCTGGAGCACTGTTTTTTGATCGTCGAAGCACAGCCTTGATTTCTTTCACTGTCACTGTGTCTTCATCCGGAGTGTTCTGGGCCTTGCATCTGTCTGAGGTGACCTCCTTGGCCAGATTTCGACCTCCCATGTCTGTCTGGTTGCCCTGCTCAAGGTAGCGTTCAAAGAGGGCTTTGCCCTTGTCTTCGTCAGTCCTCTGCCAGATGAGGTCAGCACCTTGGAAGTCAGAAATGCTCTTATTCTTGACTACACCACTCATGCTTTTATGTAGTCGCCAGAACAATTTCAGTGACTTGTCTGTGCTTACCCTTTGACACACCTCTGCCCATTTTTCCCTTTTAACCACCGTGACCAGTTTTTTGAAATAGCTTACTTTTGTGTGCATCTCTCTTTCTAAGTGCAAGCAGGGACTAGGATGACCAGCTCTGTTCTTCTTGGCATTTTGCCATCTCCTTACAGCACTACGCTTATCCACCCACGCCTTATCCACCTCGAAACTCCACCACGGTGGCTGCTCCCAGCTTTTTTTCCTGCCCTGAAACGTTCTGCGCTTGTCACGTCTTATTTTACTCACCACATCTTGCCCTGTACTGTCATACTGGAACGTCCTTACCTTTAGCTTGTGCTGCCTGGTTCTGCCTTTCTCCACCAATATGCTGCAAGGGTGGTGGTCGCTGCCATGGTGTCCTAGGACACCCCATCTACACACTGTAGTGAGTAAAGGTGAAACTAGCGCCAGATCAATAGCACTGTCCTCATCGCCTGGACGGCTTGCTGTCCTGGTGACACAGCCACTGTTGATACAAACCAGGTCGATGGTTTCCAGTGCAGTCTCGAGCTCCTCCCCTTGTGTATTGGAGGAAGTGTTTCCCCATGATCTGCTTTTAGCGTTGAAGTCACCACAGAAAATAACATTCCTCTCGTGGCCTAATATGCCACTTAAGCACTGCCACTTCTGGGCGTCCATACTCCCATTGCGGGCATAAACATTCACCAACACGAATGGTACACTGGAATGAACTCTCAACGCCTGTATTTGTATATCGTCACTGTCCCAACTGGACATGTCTAGCTCTGACGCCACCATGCTGTCGCGAACGAGAATCGCCGTTCCCAGATGTCGTCTGTTGTAGAAACATTTGAAGCCGGCAATTCGGAGTGGCTGATCGCCCAGTCTCGTCTCCTGGAGTGCTACAATGTCGTTCCTGTAAACTAGGGTTTCTAAAATAGAGCCCCGTTGTTTTACACTGGCACAGTTCCAATATAGAATACGGATGTTCCTGAGTCCTAGACGGTGACACTTGAGTCTAAAACGCCTCAAACCACCGCGCTTACCTTGTTTCTTCCTCCCTGCGCGGCTACCACGCCGCTTCGTTATGTTGACTGCTGAACCCTCGGAAAACACACGTTGTTCCGCCATGTTGAAAAAACGTAAACACAGACTGCTGAGAACCACACACGCTGCTGAAAATTCACTCAAGGAAGGCTTCGCTCGATGCACGAACTCCGTAGCACCCGCGCAGATCTTGAGTATAAACTCCTGGTTTTACATCCTGGCACCCCAATTACACGCAAGAGATGAATAAATCCATCCCCTACGCGAAAAAGTTAACGAACACAAAACAACACGACCGTCCGTCGCCATCTTGAAACCGGAAGCTCTCAGATCAGTATTTGTATATCAGTAGATCACAATTTGTATATCACTAGATCACAATTTGTATATCACTAGATCAGTATCTGTATATCAGTAGAGCAGTATTTGTACATCAACAGACAAGGCCGGTCCTACATCAACAGACAAGACCGGTCCTACATCAACAGACAAGACCGGTCCTACATCAACAGACAAGACCGGTCCTACATCAACAGACAAGGTCCTAAAGGCGCAATGACAGGTCCTATCTACTTCTCTGGCCCCGTGCAATCTGGCATAATTCTAGGTGACGTCAGCAGACACCGGCCGCCCATCACAGACATGGTATGTCAGCCACAATGGCACAATTTGAGGATGACACAATTTGATAATGGCACAATTTGATGATGACACAATTTGATAATATCACAATATAATGATGACACAATTTGATAATGGCACAATATGATGATGACACAATTTGATAATGGCTTTAAGAGAACGCAGAGATACAAAAACACTCATACAAGCAGAAAAGTTTCTCAGCTTGCCAGGCCACCCTATGAAGAACCGATTTGAAAACTTAGCTATGGGGCGGTTGAAAAGAAGTAGTTTCAACCACCTGGCCAAACAACTCTGCAGAGAAACCATCGATCTTCCCACAGTTGGTATCCTCCTGACATCCATTCCAGAGCGAACCCCGTGGAAAGATGAACATAGAATATCACTACAAATCCAGTCAAAAGTGAGAGGAATATGTGACAAGGAAGAACAGAACAGTGTACAGCGCAGAACAGCCACTCTCAGCTTCCTTGATGACGAATACCCACAGGACCTCTGGATCCGAGTCTACACAGATGTGTCAGCACAAAATGCTGTTCGAAATGGAGGACCGGGAGTGTACATAGAATACCCAAATAATACTAGAGACACGGCCAGAATTCCAACAGGAAAGTACTGCCATAACTATGATGCTGAAATGGAGGCAATCAAGATAGGCACAGAGAAATTACAAAATACCAGCCATGGTACACAACCTGCAGTGATATTGACAGATGCAAAATCCGTAATAGAGGCGCTCCTGTCTGGGAAATTGCCAGTTCTGAGGACACTACTTTCTGAACTTAGCAGTCAGCGTAAGATCACCATACAGTGGATACCATCCCACTGTGGAGTCCCCGGAAACGACAGAGCTGATCGATTGGCTAAGGAAGGAGCAACAGAAGAACAACCTGATGTGCCTATTACATACCACCAAAAGAATAGAATGATCAAATCTGTCAGAAGGCCACCAAACCTTACTCAAGACGACTACCACGTTATGGACAGACCAGAACAGGTCATTCTTCTGCGCCGCAGAACAGGACACAATAGATTACGCAACCACATGTATACAAAATTCAAGATTGGTGACTCAGCCATGTGCACATGTGGTTTGGCGTTGCAGACAGCAGAGCACATACTCCAGGATTGCCCAAACTACAACATATCCAGGCGAACCTTCTGGCCTAGAGAGACAACGGTGGAAGATAAACTCTATGGACCGCTGTGTGAACTAAAAAAGACGGTTGGATTCATACAAGAGACAACATTGCAGTTATAGGCTTATTTCAGGCGAACGAAAGAAGAAGAAGAAGAAGATAATGGCACAATATGATGATGACACAATTTGAAGATGACACGCCCGATCCATGAATACTTTGTACTATACACCTAGCGACAATGTACACTGACTCCGTGCTTCGTGATCTGTGTAGACTGACACTATGATCAGTAGTGTAAACTGACTCTGTGATTCCGTGATCTGTGTAGACTGACTCTGTGATTCCGTGATCTGTGTAGACTGACTCTGTGATTCCGTGATCAGTGTAGACTGACTCTGTGATTCCGTGATCTGTGTAGACTGACTCTGTTATTCCGTGATCAATGTAGAACTGACTGTTTGTGACTCCGTGATCAGTGTAAACTGACTCTATTTGTGACCCCGTGTTCGTCAACGTCTTGTCTATACACCACCACCATCATCATCATCATCATCATCATCATCATCATCATCATCATCATCATCATCATCATATGCCATGCCGATAAGCATTGGTCATTATGGGTGGGTCGTTTATCTAAAATCGTATGGATTACTCGATCATAATGTTCTAGGAATACAGAACGATTGTTTCCCCTTGACCTCCGCCAGTTTGTTTACGACTGAACTGAGCTGTACACTCACAGAAGGAAAACGATAATCTAATAAACTAGACGAGCACAAGGACAGGCAGGACACGAGTCCTCCTAAGGGTAGTTCCTTCTCAAGACCATCAGCCGAACACAGAAAACCCAATCAGAAGAAAAGAAATACCAGCAAAAGAAATGTACTGGAGACCAGCAACTAACTACTAACTAGTTAAGTTAAGTATATCCTTTACAGGACGTAGCAGTCAACTCCAGCATTTTTTGGTTGTTCGTAATGTCTTGGCAAATTTACGCCCAGTAGTTTGTCATTGCTTTCTGAAAGCAACTAACTGAAAACTCAAATTACAACTTTATCAAAGGTTGAACAGGGTCATCTTATTTTAAACAAAAATTGTCGCACACACGATTATTGTGAATACTTACAACAACTATTCTCACAACACATGAGTAATGTCAATACTTACAACAACTATTCTCACAACACATGAGTAATGTGAATACTTACAACAACTATTTTCACAACACACGAGCAGTGTGAATACTTACAACCAGTCCAATATTCTCACAATACACGAGTAATTGAATGTTTCTAACGGTGCAATAATCTCACAAGAAATATCACAGAACACAGCACAAGATGGCGCCTCCATGCAGGCCGCCCTGGCGTGGACTAGATCCAGGCCGACTCTCACACAGGATAGCCTGACGGGTTCAATCCTTTAATCCTCAAATCCTTCAATATCAGCCACAAGTAACGTGTTAAGTCTTATCGGAACTCTCTTTCCTAGATGTTAGCATGTTGGTTGTGTCCTACATGTCTTGTGTTGATGTCTCAGCGTGTGTCTTACTTGTCTTGTGCTTATGTCTCAGTCTGTTTCCTACATGTCTTGTGTTTATGTCTCAGTATGTTTTCTACATGTCTTGTGCTTATGTCTCAGTCTGTTTCCTACATGTCTTGTGTTTATGTCTCAGTCTGTTTCCTACATGTCTTGTGTTTATGTCTCAGTATGTTTCCTAAATGTCTTATGTTTATGTCTCAGTCTATTTCCTACATGTCTTGTGTTTATGTCTCAGTCTATATCCTACATGTCTAGTGTTTATGTCCCAGTCTGTTTTCTACATTTCTTGTGTTTATTTCTGCGTCTTTATCTCGAAGTCTTGTGTTTATTTCTGCGTCTATTTTCTGCAAATATTATGGTTATTTCTGCGTCTATTTTCTGCAAATATTACGGTTATTTCTGCGTCTATTTTCTTCAAATCCCGTGTTTATTTCTCAGCCTGCTATCTGAGACTATCTGCATGTCTATGTTTATGTATTTGTACTGACCTTAGTTCGGTAAATTCAAGACAACCGTGTGTGTACGTGCGCGCGCGTGTGTGTCTTGTGTGTGTGTGTGTATGTGCGCGCGCGCGTGCGTGCGTGCGTATGTGTAATTATGTCAAACTAAAAAAAAAAAAAGATATCGCCACAGTCCACAATGGGAGAACAACAACCAAACGACAGTCAGATAGCTCTACATGCGGGTGTGGACAAAGAAGCTTCATCAAGGATAAAACTAGGCCATACGATCATACTGGAAAACGTATATCCCATTCATGTGATAATCTGTGTTAACTAGACAGTCTATCAGCACGGTCGAGTCTATCAGCACGGTCGAGTCTATCAGCACGGTCGAGTCTATCAGCACTGTCGAGTCTATCAGCACAGTCGAGTCTATCAGCACTGTCGAGTCTATCAGCACGGTCGAGTCTATCAGCACGGTCGAGTCTATCAGCACTGTCGAGTCTATCAGCACTGTCGAGTCTATCAGCACGGCCGTGTCACGTTCTCTGTCATCTACTAAATACCCGACCAACGCTGCATTCATTATCTGCATGACCCAAGTCACTGTCTGTGACGTAGAGGGGTTAGTGAAGGCAGTCACACAGTCCCCAGACACACTGGGTCCACGGTTCGAGTTCAGCCGCGGGCAATTTGGGAACACATCGGTTTGCGTTAATTTCGATGGTATGAGCGTCGGTCGTTCTGAAAGCAATGGTAAACTACTGAAAGTAGATCACAAACAGCCAATAAATACTGGGACTTACTCCAACATCCTGTAAAGGACATGCAATTAACTTTAACAACGAAAATACGAAACCCTATTAATACCGTAGAGCAGCTGTGTGTGTCTGTTGTAAACTGCAGAAAGTCAACTTGTGATCACCTTAAGATGTCCCGGCCAGACAGTAACTGCTAGACGTCCTGCAGTGTTTAAGACGTGCCATGGCAACCAGACAACATCAGCCCACTTGTGGAGATGCCATCGTATGTTCCGATCATGGCCGACTGTCTGCAGTCAATGGCCAATGACAACTAACAGTTATGCTCAACCGCGAATCAATGTATTCATGTATGTGTCTGCCTGTCAGTTGTTGACTGTACTTTACCCCGCATGTAGAACAAATAAGAAACTCACACAAAGAAAGCCCCCCCCCCCCTCCCAAATCGAACAATGTCCCCTCTCTTTACCAGCCTGTTTGATGTTTGTTGTAAAAGGGACATTGCTAACTTGAGTAATTGTCTCGGCAAAATTAAACTCGGTCCCCTTGTTTGAATACATCAATAGTAAACTCACTCAGGCAAGAGCTCCAACAAAGCGCTTCCTTCAACGGATCACTCTCTGGTTTTCGCACCAACGGCGGCCATTGTCAGTTAGATCTGTACATCGATAACTGCACACAACCAAATCTTCTAGTCCTGGCTCCAAGGACAAACTTGTGATCATATCTTCACGGCTGCGGTCGGTTTTATGTCTGCAGCTGTCGGAGCTGTCGGGCGCTGATGGGGCATTTGGCAGTCTCTTTCATGGGGGCCAAATAACATGTCAGTGTGGGGAATTGTTTGGCTTGTGTGTTGTAAAAACTCTGGCTTGTCTGTGAGCCAGTTTGGCAGCAATAATCAATGAACGGCCAATGACAGGGACAATATACATTCACAATATACAATTCTCTGTGTAAACAGTTGCGTATATCGATATGAGAGAGAGAGAGAGAGAGAGAGAGAGAGAGAGAGAGAGAGAGACAGGGGGAGGGAGGGAGGGAGAAAGAGAGACTAGAGACAGTCACTCAGACAGACAGAGAATATTGGTGTGTGTGTGTGTGTGTGTGTGTGTGTGTGTGTGTGTGTGTGTGTGTGTGTGTGTGTGAAGAAAAAAAACATGACAGCAAGTAAGAATATCATAACAATAAGAACGAACATGAAAAAGCAAAAAAAGAACATATCGCGACAAGAAAGAACACGGTAAATAGAAGAAAGAACTTGTCACGACAATAAAGAACATATGACAATAACACAAGAACTATGGCATCAATTAAGAACATGATGACATAAGAAAGAATAATCTGATAACAAGAGAGAACGTGTGACAAAAGGCATATAAAGAACATGATGGCAACAAGATAGAACAAATACACATCGCTTTTCATTCTAACCATTCTTTCTGTGATTGTTCTCGTGCAACAAGATAGAACAAATACACATCTCTGCTCATTTCAATCATTCTTTCTGTGCATGTTAGTAGTACGTCAGGTGTTAACTAACCCCTAAATAGAGTCCGCGGCGGGAGTCCGCTGGTCGTATTTCCTTATATGTTTGTTATCCCTCCCCCAGCATACCCCCTCGTTTTTTTTAATTTGGGGGGCTTTTTGGTACTTCCGGTGTCTCTTCCGATTGATTGTGGTACTTCAGGTTGACTTCCGGTCCACTGTGTAGGTCTCCAGGAGCGACCGGGTACGCTTCCGGTTTTGGGAGAGTAAAAAGTCAGACTTTATTAAAACGTAAATTATTTACGAAATAATTTTTTAAAATAACCGTGTGTGTGTGTGTGTGTGTGTGTGTGTGTGTGTGTGTACACACGGGGTAGGCTGATGTGGGGGCCAGCAAACCCACACCTACTGTGAGGATATAAAGTTTGATGGTGTGTGAGACCCCTGGCCAGGCCAAGTGCAGTAAATACTACACTTTGATCTTAGCCAAAAGGACCATAGGAATAATATGTCAATAAGTAAACCGGGCATATTCAACTTAAGAAATAGATTGAGGTGAGAATATGGCGAGGCTTACACTATCATAAATAATACACGTAATAACGAATCTAATTGACGTATTTCTAGAGAAAATAATATTAAATACCATTCTCAAAATTATGCAATCAGTTAAAATAACAAATCTATTAAATTTTGTAGAATAAATGATAAAATATGCAATCAATATAATAACGCGAGTTATTTCCCTTGCCCCGAATAATTGGTCTCCCCTTGCTAGCTCGCCTTTACCTGCACGCCTCCCCCAACTGAGCCGAAAGGTCATACAGCGCTGCCGCGATAAATAAACTGCGCGAGCTTTCTCGCTCACTCGTTGTTTATGCAGACCGCGCACCGCAGAGAGGGTGTCGATCTGTTAAATGTTTGCGGACTTTGTAAATTGTTCTTGTTTTTTCGGTAATAACGAAACACACTTTAGAATTAACGCTTGATAGTGAAATTTTGAATAAGCAGTTTTAAATGGTGCTGAATCGATTGAGCATATCGCCGAAGGTGTAAACAAATATTCTAAGGCACTTTGCTTTGGCGCCAATTATGTAATCATGTGGAAAAGGTGAGAAAATTTTCAAAACTTCCATAAAAAGTCATACAGCATTCAGAAAGTTAAAGAAGTAATAAGCTTAACAACTTAAAAAATGTAAGATGTTAAAAAATTTTCAAAAATTTTCAACAAGTTCAAAAAGTCATAAAAATTCAGAAAGTTAAAGTTTAAGAAGTAATAAGTTTTAAAATTTTAAAAATTGAAGATGTTTAAAAAATTTTTGGTAAATTTAAAATTTCATAAAGTCATAAAACATTAACAAAGTTAAAGTTAAAGAAGTAATAAGTTTTAAAATCTTAAAATTTTAAGATTAAAAATTTTTATTTTTATTTTTAAAATTTTACAAATTTCAAAGTCCAAATGTCATAAAACATTCAGACAGTTAAAGATAAAGAAGTAATACGTTTCAAAACTTAAAAATTTTAAGATTTAAAAAAAAAATTTAAATTTCAAAAAGTTCACACTTTCAAAAAAATTTAGAAAGTTAAAGTTAAAGAAGTAATAAGTTTAAACACTTTAAACAAATTTATATTGTCAAAATTTTCAATTTTAAACATTTTAAAACCTTCAAAACTTTCAGAAAGTCATAAATCATTCAGAAAGTTAAAGATAAAGAAGTAAAAAGTTTCAAAACTTAAAATTTTAAATTTTTTAAACTCTTTTTTTAATTTAAACATTTTAAACATTACAAAATGTTCAGAAAGTAGTGTCCTTAGTTAAGGCAATGACCCAGACAGGAGTCTCGAGCACTGATTTTGCATCTGTCATAGCACCTAATCATACAGCCGAAACACAAGGGTAATGGCTACGATTGGTCAAAGATGGTGTCGCATCCAGTTACATGTGTGATGTTACAGCCGAGGCACGTGATCACTGGATAAAATCTGTCAAGGATGACGCTGAATCCGGTCATATATGGTAATGGCTATAAGCAGATCACGTGCTCACTGGCTAAGACGGTCAAAGGTTGCACTGCATCCGAAAACACGTCCGTAATGGCCACATCCGATCAAATATGGCTCTGCTACTGGTCGCCTGTGTAATGGTAACAACCAGACCACGTGCTCACTGGCTAAGGCCAGTCAAAGATGGCGCTGCAACCGATCCCACGTGGGTAATAGTCACATCCGATCAAATATGGCGCTGCTTCCGGTAGCATGTGTAATGGCTACAGCCAGACCACGCGGGCAATAGTAACATCCGATCAAAAAGGGCGATGCTTCCTGTCATATGCATAAGGATACAACCAGAACACGTGGATAATGACTCAACTGGTCAAAGATGATGTCGCATCCGGTCACATGTGTAATGGCACAACCGAGACATGCGGTAAGAGGGATACTACAGAAAAAGGGTGTCCTGTTGGTTGTCGAGCCAGGGAACATAACTTATGATGATCACCATGTATGGGAGTCATTCCACTACATCGTCAACATGGCACCCGAAGGTTAAAATGGTCCCCCTTCTCTCTCTTTTCTAAATCTGTTAGGGTGGTCCACCGAGTAACACCAAAGAACATCCTGACTTCAATACACCATAAGACAGTTTCGCTTGTAGTATACACGCATGTAAACTAGTCATCACATTGGTCGACTAAGTCTGTCGGATAGTAGAGATGTGATCACCGACATCAGTCGAGGAAGACATGCATTTTACCTAACAAGGATAGTAGAGATGTGACCACCGACGTCAGTCGAGGAAGACATGCATTTTACCTAACAACTAGAGGGTCATACAGCGACGAGTGGCTAGCGTAACTATTAGATTATAATATTACACACGAACATAACAAACTATCCGACTCAACCTTATGTGTCTCATGTAACATGGCATGTCACGTGTCCGCTGTCCTAACCAGCGACGTTAGCACGACTCAAAGTAAGCATTTTACACGTTCACTACCTCTCTGTGTGTCTATACGGGACTTTGCATCTTTCCACAGAAACACATTTCCAAGACCAATATATGTTTTTTTTTTTAATGAGACTGCTCATTGCCCCGTATCACATTCAGACAAAAGTGCACTTCAACGGTCAAAAAAGAAAATATCTTAGCCAAATGGAAAAATATAGGTCAAACTTATAAATATCTCCACCAAACTTATGAAAAGCAGGAAACTTTGTTAACCAAGGGTGAAAAAATATCCGTCAAAGAGAGAAATATTTCAACTAAACTTATAAATAGATCAGTCAAATTTTTAAAAAAGTAGGAAAATGTGTTACCCAAATGCAAAAAAAAAATAAACGTCGACTAAACTTGCAAATATCTCATCCAAACTTATAAAAAGTAGGAAAATGTGTTATACAAACGGGAACAATATAGGTCAAACTATAAATATCTGAACCAAACTTATAAAAAGAAGGAAAATTTGTTAAACAAATGTTAAAGGTTTGGCCAAATTTCAACCTAATTTATGAATATGTCAATCAAACTTATGAAAAGTAGTAACATTTGTTAACCAAATGGGGAAAATCTTGGCCAAGTAAGAAAATTTGTTAGTCAAATGTGGAAAATATTGACGAAGTAACGAAATACAAGGGCCAAATTTATGAAAAGGCGGAAACTTTGTTAAACAAAGGTGAAAAAAATCGGCCAAAGAGATACATATTTCACTAAACTTATTAAAAAAAAGTAGGAAAATCTGTCAACCAAATGGAAAAAAGGTCGGCCAAATTTCAAACAAACTTTTTAAAAGAAGGGGAAAGATTGACCAAGTAACGAAATAGCTCGTCGAAACTTATGGAAAGTAGGAACAATTGTTAACCAAATGAGAAAAATCTTGGCCAAGTAAGAAAGTTTGTTAGCCAAATGGGAAAAATATTGACCAAGTAACGAAATACATCGGCCAAATTTATGAAAAGTCGGAAACTTTGTTAACCAAAGGTGAAAAATTATCGACCAAAGAGAGAAATATTTCAACTAAACTTATAAAAAGTAGGAAAATGTGTCAGTCAAATCGGAAAAAGGTCGGCCAAATACAGAAATATCACAACCAAACTTATAAAAAGAAGGAAAAAGTTTGACAAAGTAACGAAATATCTCGTAGAAACTTATAAAAAGTAGGAAACTTTGGTAAACAAATGTGAAAAATGTTGGCTGAATTTCAACCAAATTTATAAAAAGTAGGACAATTTGTTAACCAAATGTGAAAAGTTTGGAAAAATTTCAACCAAATTTATAAATATATCAACCACACTTATGAAAAGTAGGATCATTTGTTAACCAAATGGGAAAATCTTGCCCAAATAAGAAAATTTGTTAGCCAAATAGGAAAAATATTTACCAAGTAACGAAATATATTGGCCAAATTTATGAAAAGTAGGAAACTTTGTCAACCAAATGTGAAAAATCTTAGCCAGATTTCAACCAAACTTATAAATATCTCAGCCAAGCTTATGAAAAGAGGAAAATGTGTTAACCAAATGTGAAAGTTTGGCGAAATTTCACCCAAACTTATAAAAAGTAGGAAACTTTGTTAACCAAATGTGAAAAGTTTTGGCCAAATTTCAACCAAACATATAAATACCTCAGCCAAACTTATGAAAAGTAGGAAAATTTGTTAACCAAAGGTGAAACAGTTTGGTCAAAGTTCAACCAAACTTATAATTATCTTAACGAAACTTATAAAAAGTAGGACAATTTAATAACCAGCATGAAAACTCTTAGCCAAATTTCAACCAAACTTATAAATATCTCAGCCAAACTTATAAAAAGTAGTAAAATGAGTAAACAATCTGTGAAAAGTGTGGCTAAATTTCAATCAAACTTATAAAAAGTAGGAAACTTTGTTAACCAAATGTGAAAATTGTGGCCGAATTTCAACCAAATTTATAAAAAGTAGGAACCTTTGTTGACCAAATGTTTGGCCAAATTTCAACCAAACATTTAAAAAGTAGGAAACTCTGTTAATCACAGCGAAAATGTTTTTCAAATTTCAACCACATTTATAAAAAGTAGGAAAATTTGTTGACCAAATGGGAAAAATGTTATCCAAATACAGAAATATTTCAACCAAACTTATAAAAATCTCGTCCAAACTTAAGAAAAGTAAGAAACTTTGTTAACCAAAGGTTAAAAAAAAATTATAATGGCCAAGTGAAGAAATATCGCATCCAAATATTTATAAGTTTGGTTGAAATGTGGCCAAACTTTTCACAAATTTTCCTACTTTTCATAAGTTTGGCTGAGATACTTATAAGTTTGGTTGAAATTTAGCTAAGATTCTTCACATTTGGTTGACAAATTTTCCTACTTTTCGTAAGATTGGCCGATGTATTTTGTTACTTGGTCAACATTTTCCCCATTTGGTTAACAAATTTGCTTAATTGGCCAAGATTTTCCCCATTTGGTTAACAATTGTTCCTACTTTTCATAAGTTTCGATGAGCTATTTCGTTACTTGGTCAATCTTTTCCCTTCTTTTTATAAGTTTGGTTGAGCTATTTCTGTGTTTGGCCGACCGTTTTCCCATTTGCCTGACAAATTTTCCAACTTTTTATAAGTTTAGTTGAAATATTTATCTCTTTGGTCGATATTTTTTCACCTTTGGTTAACAAAGTTTCCGACTTTTCATGAATTTGGCCCATGTATTTTGTTACTTGGTCAATATATTCCTATTTGACTAACAAATTTTCTTACTTGGCCAAGATTTTGTCCCATTTGGTTAACACGTGTTCCTACTTTTCATAAGTTTGGTTGAGATATTTATATATTTGGTTGAAATTTTGCCAAACCTTTCACAGTTGGTTAACAAATTTTCCTTCTTTTTATAAGTTTGGTTGAGATATTTATAAGTTTGACCTATATTTTTCCCGTTTGTGTAACACATTTCCTACTTGTTATAAGTTTGGATGAGATATTTGTAAATTTGGTCGACGTTTTTCGCATTTGGGTAACACATTTTCCTACTTTTTATAAGTTTGACTGATCTATTTATAAGTTTAGTTGAAATATTTCTCCTTTTGACGGACAGTTGTTCACCTTTGGTTAACAAAGTTTCCTACTTTTCATAAGCGTGGTGGAGATATTTATAAGATTGACCAATATTTTCTATTTGGCTAAGATATTTTCTTATTTGACTGTTGAAGTGCACTTTTGTCTGAATGTGATACGGGGCAATGAGCAGTCTCATTGAAAAACATATATTGGTCTTGGAAATGTGTTTCTGTGGAAAGATGCTAAGTCAATGTCAACCAATGTCATGACTAGTTTACACGCGTGTATACTACAAGCGAAACTGTCTTACGGTGTATTGATGTCGGGATGTTCTTTGGTGTTACTTGGTGGACCACCCTAATGGATATAGAAAAGAGAGAAGGAAGACCATTTTAGCCTTCGGATGCCATGTTGACGATGTAGTGGAATCTTTCCCATACATGGTAATCATCATGAGTTAGGTTCCCTGGCTCGATAACAGACAGGACACCCTTTCTCTGTAGCATCACTCTTACCGCGTGTCTCGGATGTACCATTACACGTGTGACCAGATGCGACATCATCTTTGACCGGTTGAGTTATTACCCACGTGTTCTATTGTGTCCTTATGCATGTGGCAGGAAGCATCACCCTCTTTCATCGGATGTTACTATTACCCGCGTGGTCTGGTTGTAGCCATTACACATGCTACCTGAAGCAGCGCCATATTTGATCGGATGTGACCATTACCAACGTGTGATCGGATGCAGTGCCATCTTTGACAGGTTTTAGCCAGTGAGCTTGTGTTCTGGTTGTAGCCATTTAACCATGTGTGGTCGGATGCGCCGCCATCTTTGACCACTCGTAGTCGGTGAGCACGTGGTCTGGTTTTAGACATAACACATGCGAATGGAAGCAGCGCCATATTTGATCAGATGTGTCCATTACCTACGTGTGATCGGATGCAGCGCCATCTTTAACCGGCTTTAGCAAGGGAGCACATGGTCTGGTTGTAGCCATTACACAGGCGCCAGATAGCAAAGCCATATTGATCGGATGCGACCATTACCCACGTGTGATCGGATGCAGCGCCACCTGTGACGGGCTTTAGCCAGTGAGCACGTGGTCTAGTTGCAGAAATTATACCAGGTGTGATCGGATCCAGTGCCACCTTTGACCGGCTCTATTTAGCCAGTGAGCACGTGGTCTGGTTGTAGCCATTACCACATGTGAGTGGATTCAGCGCCATTTTTGACCGGTTTTAGCCAGTTATAACGTGTCTCGGCTGTACCATTACACATATGCAAAATTAGTACTCGAGACTCTCCTGTTTTGGACATTGCCAGTACTAAGGACACTACTTTTTGAAATTTAAAAAAAAATTTAATTTTCAAAAAAATCTTTTAAATCTTAAATTTTTAAAGTTTTGAAACTAATTACTTCTTTATCTTTAACTTTCTAAATGTTTCATGACTCTTTGAACATTTTAAATTATTTTTAAAATAGTTTTAAACTTTAAAATCTTAAATTTGTTAAGTTTTTTTTAAAAAACTTATTACTTCTTTAACTTTAACTATCTGAATGTTTTGTGACTTTTTGAAATATTTGAAAAATTTTACATTAAAAAAATTTATTTTTAATGTTTAAAATTTTTTTTATTGTTTAAACTTATTACTTCTTAAACTTTAACTTTCTGAATGTTTTATGACTTTTTAAACTTTTTAAAAATTTTTGAAAACTGTTTAAAATCTTAAATTTTTAACGTTTTTAAACTTATTACTTCTTTAACTTTCTTAATGCTGTATGCGTGATTGCTTGCTTGTGTTCGCTGGCTGTGAACTCCAGCGCGAAGTCCTGTATGCCGGATGAAGACATCCTGTTGTCCAACATCAGTGTGATGTCATAAGGACTGAGGTTTTCGTGAGTATCCGTTGTCCCATGTCTGGCTTATTGGTGTGCAGACTGGTTGTTCCTCGCCGTGCAGGCAGACACTCTCCGACTTCAGGTGATCCTACTGACATTAGCCAGGACCCCAAAGGGACCTGTTGCCTAGGACTCTTGGCGAGGACGCGTCAATAGGTCTTGGCCGGTATATAACCCAGCCTGGTGCCCTGAAAACACATCTGCATCGCTGAATGCTGTATGACGTTTGATAAATTTTTGAAAATGTTTCCAGCTTTTCCCCATATTTACATAATTAGCACCAAAGCAAAGCGCCTTAGAATATTTGTTTACACCTTCGGCGATGTGCTTAATCGATTCAGGAATAGAGAGAAAAAGCAGCGGCTGCAGCAGGATATAACAATATGAAATGGAAACAAATAGGTATTTTAAACTCCTGCGAGAAAAAACGAACTAAACATCAACACACGTTGCACATACCTTACAAGGAGATCCACGTGTCGCGAAATACAGGTGAAAAATCCGAAATCAGAAGCACTCAATAAATATAAAAATGAATAATAAAATAAGATAAAATACACACGAACGCATACAATACGACACACAGACGTTTCGATTCTCAGAATCTTTGTCAATGACAACACAGCTAACAACGAGATACAGCAAACGAAAGACCACAATACACTAACACACGATCTATAACTATAGCCACGTGAGGCCGGAAAGGTCTCTTAAAGGTTACTTATTGGCATATTATTTCTATGGTCCTTTTGGCAAAGGTCAAAGTGTAGTATTGACTGCATTTGGTCTGACCAAGGGTCTCACTGATCATCAAATTTTATATCCTCACAGTAATTGTGGGTTTGCTGGCCCCCTCTGCGGAGCAATGGCTAATAGTAGGACCAGGGACCCATTCGCCTGCGTCCCGAGCCCCCACATCGGCCTACCCCGTGTACGTACGTACTTACGTATATACACACACACACACACGCTGTCAGTGTGTTGGGAGAATAGATAGAGGACATAGAGAGGACAAGTGACAGAATAGAGTAAGGACTACAGAGATAACGAGATATAGGACATAGGTAAGGACACAGAGATGTCATAAGACATCACATCTACAGTATAGTCGATAGATGAGAGACAGGACATAAGTCATTACACAGTGGTCATAAGACAGGACATCAACAGGACAGTAGATAGAGTGGAGACATAACTTGGGTAGGGACACAGGGATGTCAGAGACAGGACACCGACAGGACAAGACCCAGTGATAAGAGGGGACATAAGTTCACGGGACACTGCCCTGAGCGAACGAGATAGCATTACACTGGATGACCTAACCTAACATGGACGGACTGCAGTACGACGTGACTGCTAAGACAGCACGGAGGTCACGAAAGGCACGTGGATTAGTACCACGAGACGAACTGACCAGTTTGAAAACGTCAGACGGGACGCAGACAGTTTCAGGGGAAGGACGTTGTGTTTTCTAGAGTGAGTGTATAGCTTTTGCGAGAGTGCTAGTTTGACGATAGCGAGTGTAGGACTTGTGTAATTGGCTGTGTGCTATAAGCGTTTGTAAGGCAGCATTTATATATGTATGTAATGAATTCACCGCCTGTATGCACATTGTGACGATGATCAGGTCCGCCTGAATAAATTGTACAAATCCGTACGCACGACTGATGTTTTCTTGAGCGCGTATGAAGGAGTTAAAATACCTGTGTGCATGTGAGACGTTGACAGGAGAAACCCAATTGGTGTCGGAAGTGGTCAATCTTACGATTGATAAAAACCCATAGCTTGAAAGTGTAAAATCTGTTAATGTTAAAACCTGAAAGAGAAAACTGAATGAAAGTAGACATTTGAGTGAAGAAATGACATCACAAGAATGCAAGAGTAAGAATTCATAGCCAGAGGTATACTAGACAAGAAAGAGTGAGTTGAATGCTGGCATAAATTACAACATATGTACATTGAATGAATTGCGATGAAATTGACATGCATCATATTTTCAGATTGACGTTTCAGTTGATGTTCCACGGCTGCTGAAGACTACTATACATAACTAAACACGACATTACGACAGAAGACAAGACACCCTTCAAAACTTACAAACATATATAACGCATTTGATTCCTTTCCTCTGAAAATTGTGTCGTGACAGACACAATTTGTTAGCAATACTAATTGTTGCTTCTCTGAAAAACAGATGTATGGTTATAGAATAGAGTTGATGTCAACGGCCCAGATAGTGTGACAAGCTCGAACAAAGAGTCATCCTTGAGTAGCACAGGGAAAAACCAGAAGTTTACAGAAATCAGATAAGTAACCCCATTTTTTCGATATTGCATTTACAGCAGCACTCTATTTTTTATTGCTGTAAATTGACATCTATAATTATTGCATTGTATTTTATATGTTGTATTATTATTATACATTGTAACTTGTAAACAAAATCTGGAATAATGTCAACTTTAAAAGAATGTATTGAGACAGGGAAAGATCTAGGGTATAGTAGAGACAAATTAGAAGAGTGGGCAAGGAAAGAATATAGAGAACATACAGATAGAAAAGCTGCTGCAGAGAGGGAAGAAAGAGCACAAGAACGCTTACATAAGAAGGAGTTAGCGGAAATAGAAGCCAAAAACAAACAGATAGAACTACCTGAAGCTAAGAAACTTAAAGAACTAGAGTTAGCTGAAGCGACCAAAGTAAAAGAAATTGAGGCCCAGACCCAGTTGAAAATGAAAGAACTGGAAGTCGAATCACAGGTGCATATTGCAACTACAAAGTTCTTCTTCTTCTTCTTTCGTTCGCTTGAAATATGTCTATAACTGCAGTGCTGTCTCTTGTATGAATTGAACTGTCTTTTTCAGTTCACACAGCGGTCCATAGAGTTTATCTTCCACTGTCGTCTCTCTAGGCCAGAAGGTTTGCCTAGATATGTTATATTTTGGGCAGTCTTGGGGTATGTGCTCTGCTGTCTGCGACGCCAATCCACATGTACACATGGCTGTTTCACCAATCTTGAATTTTGTATACATGTGGTTGCGTAATCTATTGTGCCCTGTTCTGAGGCGCAGAATAATGACTTGTTCTGGTCTGTCCATAACGTGGTAGTCATCTTGAGCAGGTTTTGGTGGCTTTCTGACTGATTTGATCATTCTTTTCTTTTGGTGGTATGTTACAGGCACATCAGGCTGTTCTTCTTTGGCTCCTTCCTTAGCCAATTGATCAGCTCTGTCGTTTCCGGGTACTCCACAGTGGGATGGTATCCACTGTATGGTGACCTTATGCTGACTGCTAAGTTCAGAAAGTAGTGTCCTTAGTACTGGCAATTTCCCAGACAGGAGCGCCTCGAGTACTGATTTTGCATCTGTCAATAGCACCACAGGTTGTGTACCATTGCTGGTATTTAGTAATTTCTCTGTTACTATCTTGATTGCCTCAATTTCAGCATCGTAGTTATGGCAGTACTTTCCTGTCGGTACTCTAGCTGTGTCCCTGGTATTATTTGGGTATTCTATGTACACTCCCGCTCCTCCATTTCGAACAGCATTTTGTGCTGACCCATCTGTGTAGACTCGGATCCAGAGGTCCTGTGGGTATTCTTCATCAAGGAAGCTGAGAGTGGCTGTTCTGCACTGCACACTGTTCTGATCTTCCTTGTCAAATATTCCTCTCACTTTTGTCTGGATTTGTAATGACAGTCTATGCTCATCTTTCCACGGAGTTCGCTCTGGAATAGTTGTTAGGGGGATATCAACTGTGGGCAGATCGGTGGTTTCTCTGCAGAGTCGTTTGGCCTGGTGGATAAAACTACCTCTTTTCAACCGCCCCATAGCTAGGTTTTCAAATCTGTTCTTCATAGGGTGGCCTGGCAAGCTGAGGAACTTTTCTGCTTGTATTAGCGTTTTCGTATCTCTGCGCTCACTCAGTGCTTGTGTCCTCCCCATCTTCTCCATTTCCACTATAGGGGTTGATCTCATCCCTCCTGTGGTGACTCTAAGTGCTTGATTTTGCACTTTGTCCAGCTCTTGTAGTGTGGTTTTTGCTGCCGAACACCATGCAGTTGACCTGTATTCCAGGTGTGGTCGTATGCTCTGTTGATAAACTTTGCTAAGTATTTTCCCACTGGCTCCCCATGTGGTTCCACTTAGCTTTCTCAGGATGGCTATTTTCCTTCTGGCTTTTGCTACTGCTTTGTTGATGTGCTTTCTCCGTGTCAGCCTGCCATCAAATGTTACTCCAAGGTATGTTGGTTCTTTATCTTCTCGTAGGGGTGTTCCATTTATCTGGATGGTCCCTGCCTTTTGTTTTGGAGAGAGGGTAAATAGGGTGGTGCTGCACTTGTCAGTGTTTATGCTGACACACCATCTATTTGCCCATGCAAAAAATGTATCTACAGCTCTTTGTAGTAATCTGGTGGCCACTGATGCATGTTCATTTGTGCTCCATAGAACCAGGTCATCGGCATACATTGCGGCTTTAATTCCATGCGGTAGATTAGCAACGAGATCATTGATGAAGATTAGAAAGAGTGTGGGGGACAATACTCCGCCCTGGGGAACTCCGTGACGCAGTAGTACTTTCTTGCTCTTTAGTCCGTCTATCTGTACTCGGGCTCTCCTGTTGTGCAAGTATGCTTTCACCCATTTGTACATTCTTCCATTGACTTTGCAGTTTCTCAGTTTATTCATCAGACCTTCTTTCCAGACTTTGTCACAGGCTTTCTTCAAATCTATCCATGCCGCAAGCACCAGCTTCTTCTCTTGGAATGCATCCTCAATTTCTTGAGAGAGGTAAGTTGTCTGATCTTCCGTAGATTAGCACTGCCTAAAGCCAGCCTGCTGTGGCACAAGGATATTTTTACTTTCAATGTACCACTGCAGTCTGTGATTGATGACGCGCTCCAGTGTTTTGCAGAGACTGCTGGTGAGGCTAATTGGTCTGTAGCTAGAGGCAATGGAACTATCTTTCCCTGATTTTAGGATGGGTATCATGATTGCTTCTCTCCAGGCTTGTGGAACACTGCCTAAGGTCCAACTGTTATTGAAGATCTGCAACAGCTTTGCTTTGGCCTCTGTTCCTAGGTTCCTGATCATTTCATTGGAGATACCATCAGCTCCTGGTGACTTTCTCATTTTCAGTTTTGATATGGCTAGCTCCAGTTTGCTGATTGTGATGGGTGCCTCCAGAACCTCATGTACTATTTCCTTCTGTCCTGTATGTTGCCGTTTCTCTTGAATCTCTTGTTGTTTCTCTGGACTGATGTTGATATTGTTATCTTGTGCGAATGAGTCTGCAAAATGGTCAGCTGCTTGCTTTCTTGTTAAGATGTTTCCATCTTTATGTAGTGCAATTTTTGAGTTTCTCCCTGTGCCCTCATCGTTAAGTTGTTTTATTAGCTTCCACAATTTCCTTGTGTCTCTTTCAAAGTTCAGAGACTCTGTTTTTTCCTGCCAGCTTTTCCGTCTAGCCTGCAGCTTGGCCCTTTGAAATTTGGCTTTTGCATGCTGGAATTTATTGTGGTGCTCTTGGCTGGGTGTGGCCTCTGCTTGCTTTCTACATACTTCCACATCATTATGCAACTGTTCCAGATCACTACTCCAGTAGGGTTTATATTGTTTACGGGCTCCTCTTGGTACTGTTTCTCGCGCTGCCTGTAGTATGCATTTCCCAAACTCTTCAACTACTTTATTTATGTCTTTCTCAGTGTTCAGGTTTCTAACCAGTATGCTGGTGCGATGTTTGTACACTGCCCAGTCTGCTTTCTTGTAGTTCCACCTCGAGAGGGTGCTGCTTTCACTTACAAGCTCATTTTCTACAGTTAGAAAGACTGGTCGATGGTCACTGCCACCTAGTTGTTTCCCAACAATTCGTGTAATGTTCCACTCCAGGTCTGGTGAATGAAAAGCCAGGTCAGGTGTAGTTGTAGAGTGCCATGATCTCGAGTAGAAAGTATGTGGGTCGGATGGCTTGTTAACCAAGATGAATCTATTCTCATCTTGCCAGTCTTCCAGTCTCTCTCCTCTCTGGTCCATGTGATCATAGCCCCAACTCTGCGAGTGGCTGTTGAAATCGCTGCACACAATCATTTTTTCTGTTAATGGTAGTGTGTCCAGTGCCTGTGGACGGTCACTTGGACAGTAGTAATTGATCAGATGTAGGTCTGTATAGCCTGTTTTAAGTTTAAGTGTCTGATACTCAACCCCTTCCATATAGACTTTGATTTGGGAAGCAGTGATGTTATTTTTTACAAGGGTAAGTATCCCACCTTTTCGCCTGTCCTTTCGGTCAGATCGGTAACACTGGTAGCCTCTGATTTTGAAGGCTATATTTTCGTTGAGGTGAGTTTCTTGCAAGCAACATATGCTTACTTTTTCTTTGTCCAGGATGTTTTCTAATTCTACTTTTTTGTTGCTGACTCCCTCCGCATTCCAGTGCATTATTTTAAGTCTTAGTTTAGTATGGCCAGCTGTTCTATTCTCATGTCCCCTGGCTCCACAGGACATCTGAGAAGGACCTCCAGTAGTTGGGGTTGGACCCTTTCGAGACATAGGGCCCGGCACTGCACCTGCCTGGGAGTCCAAAGCAGGGCGAGCACCATAACGTTTAGCAGCAGTCGACATATTCCATTTTGCGTAATTGCGTGGCATCCTGATTTCTGTGGTGCACCTCCTGGCTGGTTGCCTCCGTCTTCAGCACCTTTCCTTTGCTAGAGCAGACTGTGGTCTCACTCGAGTTTAGATGTGTACACACGCACACACGTGTCTGCACATGCATGTATGTGTATACACATCTAGAGCACACTGGTTATTTTCCGGCGCCAGATACTCGCCGTCGCCCCTTCTCCTGTTAGTTAAAACAGTTCCGCCACGTGAAGGCCAGGAGTTGGACTTTTGCTGCAGAGGTTATGTATTCACGAGCCATTGGGGTATTTAAGCAATGTTGGGCGCTCACCCCAACACTGAGCCCCGGCTACATACAGCAATTTGCAACCAACTACAAAGTTGAAAAGTAAGGAAGAGGAGAACAAGTACAATAAGTATAAAGGCATAGTGAAACCATACTGTCAAAGCGACTGAATTTCTGCATGGTCTGAGAACTTCGAGTTCCAAATTAGATACCAACAAGTTCCGAGAGAACATTGGGCCATGATCTATATGAGAAATTTATCAGCAGAGCCTTTGAAAGACATAGAATCTATTCCATAAGAACTGAGAAAAGATTATGACTATATACACCAACGTATCATGCAGCACTTCTTGTTAGATTCACCAGGGTGTCAGGTACATTTCTCTAAACTAAAACCTAAAGCTAATCAGACATTCATTGATTACGTTTCTCACGTACAAGATATTTATAATAAGTGGCTGAACGCTGCAAAGGTAAATAAAAGCTATGAAAAGCTAAGAGATTTAATGATAATGGACAAAATCATTTCATCAATCCCAACCCCTTTTGCTAAATTTTTACAACAGTCTGATGTTGAATCTTTAGAACAATTAGAAAGAAAATGGTCCGCTTATTTTTCGTCCCATACGGAGATTTTCAGTTCAAACAACAATGAAAATAATATAGTAGCAGCAGCAGACACCAAACCACAGAAATCATTTAGATACAGAGAGAAACAAAAATCCAATGCACCACAATGTCCGTATTGCAAATTTTCTCATGGGCAATTTGAAATGTGTGATGCAAACCCGGATTATCCAGATCACCTAGATATGATGGTGAAAAAACAACAAGGTAAAAGAGAAAATTACCGACGTGCTGTAAAATGTTTTTTTTTATTTGCAAATCATTTGGACACTATAGCTCAAGTTGTCAAGGTCGCCAAAGATTGAGAAGTGTGAATGCAGTACTCATTGACTCATCTTCTGAGATCGAAAGTGAGGATAAGGAATGAAATGAATTGAAGATAATGCTCTTGCAGCAATAGATATTTTAAATTATGATAAATGTCAAACATGTCATAGGTTTCACGAGGATGGTGTTTTAAAATGCGGACATACAATCCAATTTTAAACGAAAATAATTTCCGCCATAGGGAAATTAATCTTCCACAAGGGTATGGTTAATGACAAGCCTTGCCAATTCTTGCTTGATTCCGGCTGTACTCTAATTGGTTTAAGAATAGAATTTTCTAACGCAGAAGATTACACAGGCGAGTTTGTAAACTGCCGAACATTTTCAGACAATGTGGAGAAATATCCACTGGCTACAGCTCGCATTTGTACACCCGTCCTTACAGGCACATTTAATTGTGCAATTCTGGACAACCCTTGTACAGATCTAATTATAGGGTGTTTACCAGATGTAAGACACTGTACACCCAAAGAAATTAAGGCCTGGGAAAGTCGACATCAGATAAAAAGTCTAGTAAAAAAGTTAACTACGACAGAAGATAATGTCAGTCATCAAGAATAGCAACCAAAGTCAAAAATTCTAAGGGACGCAACTACTCAGAAAATAACAGAACAGTGTTAGATACTACATAACTCAGATTCTCGTCAGGCAAATTATTGTGACGCTATAAACAAAATTGTTAAACACAAATCAGATAAACCCACTAAAAGTTGCACTATCAGCAAAGCAACATCACAGAAAGACAGCGACATAGACAGACAAGATACACATAAGACAACCCAGAAACATTACTTAAAACGAAAAGCAGATGCTCGACAGTCTTGTTCTAGCAGTCAACACAGTCTGAAAAACACGGACAGCAACACATTACACAATGACAGGTGTTTCAAGGGACATAATAAAACTAACGAAAATCAGAACAGAAACCTGCTGATATGGATAACAATCAGTTCAATTGCAGCTGTATTACTAATCTTGCTAAAGGTTATATTGACAGCATGGCGCCCCTACCAGCTGCGGCCAACACCAACCAAATGTCTATTGGTTACCATATTAATGTTGCTTGCGACTGTTGAAATAAGAAATATTTTCCCACCATTTTTGTATAAGATTGTGTGAAAGGAAAATTGTCATCGTATTCCACTGTAATTTAACACCTATAAAATGCATTTGTATGCAAACTGTGAAATATAAATGCGACAGGATAAAATTGTTTGGACTCACTGTTAAACCAACGAAAGTGGAGTTGGAATTTGAAGAAATTGAATTTCTAGGCCATAAAATATCTAAAGGCCACTTGAGTTCTGATGATAAAATCGTGACCAAGATGCTAAACCTCACGATGCCTACGACTAAGAAGCAATTGAGAAGCCTGTTAGGCCTGGTGAACTATCACAACAAGTTCATACCAAACTTGGCACAAATCACATGCGTATTTTCAGATTTGTTAAGAACTAATGCAAAAATCGATGTCAAGGGTACTAATTTAAATAATGCAATGTCGCAACTGAAATATTATTTCAGTAACATTCCTATTTTGCGTCTTCCTAATAAAGACCTTTCGTATACCCTCAGAATAGACGTGAGTACTACGACCATCTCAGGTGTGCTGCTCCAGGCCTACGATAATATATACCCTCCAATAGTTTACGTCAGTAGGAAGCTGACCCCAGCAGAATCACGGTACGAAGTGTATGAACTGGAGGCTCTCGCAATCGTATATTGTATTAGTAAAAAGTACCTTGCCGGAACACACTTCGTCGTTGAAACTGACAATTCCCCGTTGATGGTGATCGAGAAGGGACAACCCAAGAACAACCGCATCTATCGGTGGGCCCTCATTCTACAAAATTACTCGTTCTCCATCAAGCACATCAGAGGTTCCAAAAACATTTTAGCCGACTTGCTAACCAGTCCCTCAGACATGGCAGTCGAGCAGATCAACGACGCGACAACATCTCCGTCATCTGGAACGACTACATAGTTAGTTAGTGTAGATAGTTAGAATGTATTAGTTATATAGTTATTGACATAACATGTAATCATTTCAACTTATTTTTTATTGAAGTTGCACATTCCAAAAATTTTTCTCCTTCATTTAAAGTATAATATTGAATTGCATATGCACATAAATTTGCCCATAAATTAAAATTCAATAGAGTTAGAATTGTGCAATCTAAGTTAACTACATTGTGTATGAAAGTAACATTTAAGCTAGTAACAGCAGCAAAGTAGTATATGATAGATTACATTTCTCCAACGAGACTACTTTGAGAAATATTAGTAATATTATTGCCTCGTGCAAATACGTTATTTATACGTATAATTTGAGTTAAATATAGTTATAAATTCCTTAGTTCAGTAATTACCACAGAGAAAACAGTAACAGCATTTTGACATAAGCTAGCCAATACAGTTCTACTATATTCATTTAGTTCAGTTAAATTACATTTCTTTAGTTAATAACGTCTATTAGACGAAATTACAAAAACTTAACTGAAGTTGTTTCCCTTGTATATAAATTAGTTGTATTATAGAACTTAAAGCTATTACTATTAGAACATTACAGTGATAAATGTAAATCAGCTCGTTTATTAAGTTCAAAACGGGCTTATTTTTATTTAAAAATGATAAACATTTTTAATAATGCATTGTGTGGCTGAGTGAGCGAAAAGTGTATAAAAGGACGAATGAATGCATCAAAACGAGAAGTTTGGAGATTAGTGCGCTTTTTGCACACATAGTTTTTTTTCGTGATTTGTCGTCGTCTTCTATGTAACACGTGAGCGTTTAGTGATTTTATAAGTCTTGACGTTAGAATTACATTTTAACTATGGTTATGTTTTCAAGAATCACAGTTCGGTGACTCATCTAAAAAAGTTAGCATAAGCCTTTATATGTGAGATGTAGAGACCTACCTGATGACACTTGAAGACCTAAAATACAGATTAGAAACATACACCTATGTTTCTTCTTCTTCTTCTTCGTTCATCCGGAGTTTTTTTCCGGACGTGATTGCGTTGTGCCTGTTTACAGCAGAGCTGCGTTCTTGCGCCGTTAGGCCGACACATCCGACTTCTGCGGGCATTTTTTGACCGGGTTAACCTTCCCGGGACACCTATGTTTCTAATTTAAACATACAGTAATTATAATAGAACACGCAAACAAACATAATACGAACATATAACGTGCAAACACCAAATTTGAAGTAAGGGAGACCACACTTATACAAGGGACACAAGGGATTAATATAGATTATGAGTACACAGATGAAAAATCTATCAACAAGCGGAAGCTAGATAGGTGTACATCAGTGGACACAGATCTTGAAGAAAGATGTTGAGGGAAAATTTTACGGAAGCCATGGATTATCTATCCATGATTAGTCTCCGTCAAAAGGGACAAATTGTTTCGGGGCACCATTTTTGGGGTGTTTGAGAGGCGTTGCATTTTATTGGGTAACCATAATTATAAGACAATATATCCTTGGTTCGTAACAGCTTCCAGTAGTGAAATGTAGGAGAGTAGTGACTCTTGGCAACATATCAGGGATATTAAACTGATGATAGACCAGTGGGTGGATGCTTCAATAGTGTTTCATACCCTTATGAAACATAGTGGTACCCAAATAGAGTGATTGATGAATTCCCACAAATTAGTTCCAACTAATTTTTTACATGCATAGACGACATTGTGTCACATTGTGTGGAAATAATTCGGTGACACAATACCCGGGGAGCATGGGAGGATGTCACGGTGTTGGGAGAATAGATAGAGGACATAGAGAGGACAAGGGACAGAATAGAGTAAGGACTACAGAGATAACGAGATATAGGACATAGGTAAGGACACAGAGATGTCACAAGACATCACATCTACAGTATAGTCGATAGATGAGAGACAGGACATAAGTCAGGACACAGAGGTCATAAGACAGTACATCTACAGGACAGTAGATAGAGTGGAGACAGGACTTTGGTAGGGACACAGGGATGTCAGAGACAGGACACCGACAGGACAAGACCCAGTGATAAGAGGAGACATAAGTTCACGGGACACTGCCCTGAACGGACGATACGGCATTACACTGGATGACCTAACCTAACATGGACGGACTGCAGTACGACGTGACTGCTAAGACAGCACGGTGGTCACGAAAGGCACGTGTATTAGTACCACGAGACGAACTGACCAGTTTGAAAACGTCATACGGGACTCAGACAGTTTCAGGGGAAGGACGTTGTGTTTTCTAGAGCGAGTGTATAGCTTTTGCGAAAGTGCTAGTTTGAAGATAGCGAGTGTAGGACTTTTGTAATAGGCTGTGTGCTATAAGCGTTTGTAAGGCGGCATTTGCATATGTATGTAATGAATTCACCGCCTGTATGCACATTGTAACGATGATCAGGTCCGCTTGAATAAATTGTACAAATCCATACGCACGACTGATGTTTTCTTGAGCGCGTATGAAGGAGTTAGAAAACCTGTGTGCGTGTGAGACGTTGACACACACACGATTATTTAAAACAAAATTATTTCTTAAATAAATTACTTTTTAATAAAGTTTGACTTTTTACTCTCCCAAAACCGGAAGCGTGCCCGGTCGCCCCTGGAGACACACATCGTGGACCGGAAGTCAACCGGATGTACCACAGTCAACCGGAAGAAACACCGGATGTACCAAAATAGTCCACCAAATTCAAAAAATGAGGTCCATTTTTAGGGGGTCCGCTGTGGGCGGAATAACAAACATAGAAGGAAATACGACCAGCGGACCCCCACCGCGGACTCCACTTCGGAGTTAGTTACCACCTGACGTACTACTCATGTTCCCATGCAACAAGATAGAACAAATACACATCTATGCTCATTTTAATCATTCTTTCTGTGCATGTTCTTATGCAACAAGATAGAACAAATACACATCTCCGCTCATTTCAATCATTTTTTTCTGTGAATGTTCTCAAAATGTTTATGGCGTTGTGTGTGCCTTTACCTTCCACAGATTCACACTGGTTACCCCGAACGTGTCGCATTAGATTAATTCTGATTGCTCTCATCATCCTTCTCGGGTGCCAATTATTATCCCGGTCTGACGGAAGCTAGTGTCTGAAACAGGATGAGGACAGACAAACATGCCGACACTTTTTCAGCACCACAGACACACCAGACATTGATTTATTTAAAGAAATAGGCAGCTCAAGACACGAAATGAGAACAGCAAGAGACAGGAAAGAGATATGCTCGTTTACTCGGTGAGACTAGTCTAATGTCAACACAACAGGCAGGTCAGTCGATTTAACAAATAGAATATCAACACGTGACACCCCGCACGTGCATGCTCCAGTGAGCACCCCAGGCTGCAGGTCGTGCTCACATCAAAGCCCAGCTCAGCACAAATATGGTTCCGTTCATGTTTTCTCTGAGCTCAGTTTTCTGTAGTCAAGACACGGACCGTAAATATTATGCTCCCATGTCTGTAGTGAGACTGCCACGATCGTCTGTCTGCATGTTCAGTTGCGATACACATGTCCGGGCATGAGCAAAGGTGTTCAGTCTTGAGAATGATGATCCAAATGGAACACTGAATGAAAGAGGATAAACAAAGGACGAGCTATCACGAAGACAACGTTGTCAGATGACACTTCAACCAGCAACTCTCTCTGCAACATCCCGCCTACAGGTTCAATTCAACCAGAAACTCTATCTGCAACATACCACCTACAGGTTCACTTCAACCAGCAACTGTAACTGCAACATCCCGCCTACATGTTCACTTCAACTAGCAACTCTCTCTCTCTCTCTCTCTCTCTCTCTCTCTCTCTCTCTCTCTCTCTCTCTCTCTCTCTCTCTCTCTCTCTCTCTCTCTCTCTCTCTCTCTCTGCAACATCCCACCTACAGGTTCACTTCAAGCAGCAACTATCTCTGCAATATTCCACCTACAGGTTCAATTCAACCAGCTACTCTATCTGCAACATCCCACCAACAGGTTCACTTCAACCAGCAACTCTCTCTGCAACATCTCGCCTACATGTTCACTTCAACTAGCAACTCTATCTGCAACATCCCACCTACATGTTCACTTAAACTAGCAATTGTAACGGCAACATCCCACCTACATGTTCACTTCAACCAGCAACTCTCTCTGCAACATCCCGCCTACAGGTTCACTTCAACCAGCAACTCTCTCTGCAACATCCCACCTACAGGTTCACTTCAACCAGGAACTCTTTCTGCAACATCCCACCTACAGGTTCCCAAGAAAGCCAGCAGGTTTTCCCAGTTGTATTCGAACCTGCACATTTGGGAATGGAAAAAAACGAATGCCTGTCAGTTTGTACGTGGCTACCCGGGCTGATCAGTACCCGGGGATGGCCAAGTTGTACTAAAGTAATGAAGTGTGTAGCCAGTACTTGTTCCTGTACTAAAGTAATGAAGTGTGTAGCCAGTACTTGTTCCTGTACTAAAGTAATGAAGTGTGTAGCCAGTACTTGTTCCTGTACTAAAGTAATGAAGTGTGTAGCCAGTACTTGTTCCTGTACTAAAGTAATGAAGTGTGTAGCCAGTACTTGTTCCTGTACTAAAGTAATGAAGTGTGTAGCCAGTACTTGTTCCTGTACTAAAGTAATGAAGTGTGTAGCCAGTACTTGTTCCTGTACTAAAGTAATGAAGTGTGTAGCCAGTACTTGTTCCTGTACTAAAGTAATGAAGTGTGTAGCCAGTACTTGTTCCTGTACTAAAGTAATGAAGTGTGTAGCCAGTACTTGGCTCCTGTACTAGAATAACTTCTTGGAATATAGTGTGATAGCTTGCAGGTAATGTGAGGGCTTGGAATGTAGTGCGAAGGCTTGGAATGTAGTGTAATAGCTTGGAATGTAGTGTGATGGCTTGGAATGTAGTGTGAGGGTTTCAGTCTCAGGCCTGGAGGAGACTGAATACCTCAATGTAAGTCTAAGGGCATACCTTGTAGCTGAATATACGCACCAGCCGGCTCTCTCTTGGCTGCACGGGACCCCATGCCAAACCGCTGCCGCAGGTCTACATGGCACAGGTGATCGTCTGAACTCCATAACGCAGCTGATCTCGCAGTTAGTGGAGTTCCGGAGACATTATGTTGTTAAACCCTATTGTACACATGACAAGTGTTGCCTACAAATTCCCCTGCATGGTTTCAGTTATATAACGCACTTGTTACCTGCATATTTCCCTGCATCTCCTCAGTTATATAACACATTTGTTGCCTGCATATTTCCTCGGATCTCCTCAGTTATATAACACATTTGTTGCCTGCATATTTTCCTGGATCCCCTCAGTTATATAACACATTTGTTGCCTGCATATTTCGCCGGATCTCCTCAGTTATATAACACATTTGTTGCCTGCATATTTCCCTGCATCCCCTCAGTTATATAACACATTTGTTGCCTGCATATTTCCCTGCATCCTCTCAGTTATATAACACATTTGTTGCCTGCATATTTCCCTGCATCCCCTCAGTTATATAACACATTTGTTGCCTGCATATTTCCCTGCATCCTCTCAGTTATATAACACGTTTGTTGCCTGCATATTTCGCTGGATCTCCTCAGTTATATAACACATTTGTTGCCTGCATATTTCCTTGGATCTCCTCAGTTATATAACACATTTGTTGCCTGCAGGTCTTTTGAAGTACGTTCATCTTCCATTCTAGATACGTGGCCCAGCCACCGGGGGCGTCCCTGCTTGAGGAGGGAGTGCACTGTGGTAATATCCGCCCTTTCAAGCACATCTTTGTTTGTTATATGGTCTTTCCACGATATGCCTAAGATACGTCTCAGACATCTCATGTGGAAGGAATTCAACTTTACGTCGCCTCAATTATATAACATATTAGTTGTCTGCATTTTCAGTGGATCTTCTCAGTTATATAACAGGAAATGAATAAATTAATCCGTGTGTGGTTGGAATACATGCCGCAGTGCTCACTGAGACTGTTCCAGCATTTGTTATCCCCACGGCAATCGCAGCTTCACTACTAAGTCTTTCTGTCTGCACAAAAAGGGTTTTAAACACCTAAAGGTTGAAGCTTCTATTGGTTTATTATTCGTTGAATACCATTTACGAAAAGCCGTTGCTTTGCTGACCACATAACTCAAATTTAAGAGATGTTTAGATGGTCAATATAAATGAACAATTAGAGATGTGGTTCCTGAGACCAATATAAATGAACAAATTAGAGATGTGCTTCCTGAGACCAATATAAATGAACAAATTAGAGATGTGCTTCCTGATACCAATATAAATGAACAAATTAGAGATGTGCTTCCTGAGACCAATATAAATGAACAAATTAGAGATGTGCTGCCTGAGACCAATATAAATAAACAAATTAGAGATGTGCTTCCTGAGACCAATTTTGCGAATTCCTTGGACTGCCAGAGTAACTAATGACGATTGTCTGAAAGAGGCTAATGAAACTAGAACATTATATACAACAATAAGAAAGAGACAAACAGCTTTCTTTGGTCATGTGATGATAAGAGAGGCATTGGAGAACATCGTGACAACTGGAAAGATCGAGGGGAAGGAAGGCAGAGGTAGACCAAGAGAAATGATGCTGGACGGATTGAGACGGTGACATGGAGGAATATCATCAGCAGAGTTGATCCAGAACACCAAAGACCGAGATCTGTGGAGAGCCATGAACGCCTACGTCAGCTCGCACGGCACGTGATGATGATGATGATGATGGTGATAAGATGGCCGAGCGGTCAGCTTGGTAGCGAGGATAAAGCTCTTAAACTTCCGATGCGCTGATGGCGAGGTAGGGTGTCAAATCCATACACTGGCATTAAGTTGTACTTGAACACTGACTTCTCATTTAGAAGGCAGTGGCAAGCTACTGAAAGTAAACTGGCCTAGTTATTCAACTTGGGCTTGATCGTAACGTCCTTCAAAGGATATGCAACATGTTCTTGTAAAGATGGCCCGGGAACTACACGGGATTTCCTGAAGTTTGGTGAACTGCACGATATTTCTTGGAGACTGGTGAACTACACGAGATTTCTTGGAGACTGGTGAACTACACGGGATTTCCTGAAGTTTGGTGAACTACACGGGATTTCCTGGAGACTGGTGAACTACACGGGATTTCCTGAAGTTTGGTGAACTACACGATATTTCCTGGAGACTGGTGAACTGCACGGGATTTCCTGAAGACTGGTGAACTACCTGGGATACTCTCTGTTTATGTTTACAACTTTCATTTGACAATGTTTCCCCCCCCCCCCCCCCCCATGTGAATGTACCATGCGTAATATGCACTGTTTATGCTTTCAAAATCCATTTGACAATGTTTTTTTTTCCCATGTAAATGTAACATGCACACTTGATGAATGAAAGATGAGTGATTGAAAGGGCCGAATGTAAGACGGGCCTGCGTGCACAATTTGTTACCCTTTTAAAATAAAGTTTGTTCGTTCGTTCGTTCTTTTCTACATACACTAGTATATATGTTCGGCTGCTCGATTTGCTAAATGTCATTCCGCTCTACCCACATTGGTACATGTTCCATTCTACCCATGCAAATTGCCTGAAACTCACACAGGAGTTGATCAACACCGTTTGTGTTTGGACATTTCTCAACTAAATCTAACCGACAGAGAACGACAGAAGAAGAGGGCGTCTAACCGGCAGTAGAATCACCCGTGTAAGACCGGGGCCCACCGGGGCAAGTCAATAATAACAGCATGTACAGCTCCTGTACATGTCGGACAAGGCAACCCAGGAGGGTTGGTCTGAAAATATCAGCCAGCATACAACCACTCATACACTAGCCTTAAAGGGCTTGGCCTGTGTGTTTGTGGGACGATACTCCACCAGGATTCTCACGGATACACGAAGAAAAATGAGAAAAAAGGGGTGAGGAGGAGGGGGAGGAGGAGGAGGAGGAGGGGAGGAGGAGCAACAGCAGCAGCAGCAGATGCAGCAGCAGCAGAAGAAGAAGAAGAAGAAGAAGAAGAAGAAGAAGAAGAAGAAGAAGAAGAAGAAGAAGAAGAAGAACAACAACAACAACAACAACAACAACAACAACAACAACAACAAGCAATTGTCCCTGGCTCGGACCTTCCCGTCTGGAGTTGTTCGTGTAACCAAGGGGACGGAGAAAGCGGCGCGTCATTGTCTGTCTTAGATAACAGAATACAATGCCTTGGTGTAATCAGAAATAAAATTACAGAACTGCCGATAATCATAATGAGAAAAGATATACAGAAATGAGAGAATTCTAGAGTCACAACAGTTGTTTGTGTAGTGCCACCGTGTAAACATGATCTGCCAATAGCCAGGCTATAGAAACACTTGAAACAATAATTCTCTAACGACAGTACGTAGGCGGGACGCTAATCCGACCAACATTACAATCTGGCAGTTAGCAATATCAGACACGTAATAGAGGCTAAACTTGTCAACTGTCACACGCAATTTCTGTCACATAATCCCACACACACGGCTAGTGATCAGGGGCGTGTCTGACAGGAATTCTGCAATAACCTCGTCTCTGACGTGAAACATAAATAGACTATTGGATAAAAACCGTAAACCTTGTTTGGCAAATGGTCAAGAATAGAAGCTCGTACAGCTAGAGCATTGCTTTACTGATGTGGCAGCTTCTGCAGCTTGTCTTGTTCCAGAAGTATTGGTGTTACCTTTCCTCTGGAGTAAACTAGACAGGCAGAGAGAGGGATCATGCTGCATGACCAACACATGGTCTCTGGAGTAAACTAGACAGGCCGAGAGAGGGATCATGCTGCATGACCAACACATGGTCTCTAAACTCAGTCCAGGAATTGTGCTATGGGAAGGTTATTAGGCCTTTATGTGGTTTGTTTTAAAAGTACAATGTAAGAAATTGTAGAGGGCAAGGTGCCGGTAGTTGCTGACTAAGAACAACGCTACAATTGATCCAGCCACCAGCAGCGGCGTCACCCAGCTGGCACCCGGGGGCTGGGAACTTCATGGGGCGGCTCTTGTCCCTGGTAGCCCTTGAGTTCTTCCAAAACACCAAAAACAAATCAACAGAACAAACTAAAGGTGAGACACGGCTCTATCTGTAGATCAGACAACTCTTTTGAAGGAGAACGTGATCGAGAACGCGGAACTTCGCTGCTTTCTTTTGACAAAAGAAAAACAACCAAACAAACAAACAAACAAAGCTTTAACAGAAAGAGACATCAAAAGGCCAAATCGAACATCTTCCCCTGATTCTCCCCAGAAACCCGCCACTGTTTGTGCTGACCTGGTATCTGTGTGGCCAACCCTCCACGTATACCGGACATATGTCAGTGTTGATAGCCTTTTGTGTGGCCAACCCTCCACGTATACCGGACATATGTCAGTGTTGATGGCCTTTTGTGTGGCCAACCCTCCACGTATACCGGACATATGTCAGTGTTGATGGCCTTTTGTGTGGCCAACCCTCCACGTATACCGGACATATGTCAGTGTTGATGGCCTTTTGTGTGGCCAACCCTCCACGTATACCGGACATATGTCAGTGTTGATGGCCTTTTGTGTGGCCAACCCTCCACGTATACCGGACATATGTCAGTGTTGATGGCCTTTTGTGTGGCCAACCCTCCACGTATACCGGACATATGTCAGTGTTGATAGCCTTTTGTGTGGCCAACCCTCCACGTATACCGGGCATATGTCAGTGTTGCTGGCCTTTTGTGTGGCCAACCCTCCACGTATACCGGACATATGTCAGTGTTGATGGCCTTTTGTGTGGCCAACCCTCCACGTATACCGGACATATGTCAGTGTTGATGGCCTGTTGTGTGGCCAACCCTCCGCGTTTTAAGTTAAGTCGGATTATTGCCTTGGTTGTTTCCGTGAACATTTACGGATGTCCACTGGTAGTCTATTTTCTAATAGTCGTTCCGTTCTGTCCGTACACACGGACAGGTATTTATCGTAAAATTGATATATGCAGTTAGATTTGGCTTGCAGGGGTAAAGCTTCGTTTACTGACGGTGTCAGGGCGACCATCTTGGTTGTCAGGGCGACCATCTTGGTATTGGGGTGGTATTGTTGGTATAGGGGTGGTGTTGTTGGTGCAAGGGTGGTACTGTTGGTATAGAGGTGGTACTGTTGGTATAGAAGTGGTACTGGTGGTATAGAGGTGGTAATGTTGGTATAGAGGTGGTAATGTTGGTATAGAGGTGGTACTGTTGGTATAGAGGTGGTACTGTTGGTATAGAGGTGGTACTGTTGGTATAGAAGTGGTACTGGTGGTATAGAGGTGGTACTGTTGGTATAGAGGTGGTAATGTTGGTATAGAGGTGGTAATGTTGGTATAGAGGTGGTACTGTTGCCATATGGGTGGTACTGTTGGTATAGAGGTGGTACTGTTGGTATAGAGGTGGTACTGTTGGTATAGAGGTGGTACTGTTGGTATAGAGGTGGTACTGTTGGTATAGAGGTGGTAATGTTGGTATAGAGGTGGTACTGTTGGTATAGAGGTGGTACTGTTGGTATAGAGGTGGTATTGTTGGTATAGAGGTGGTTGTCTCAGCCTCACATAGGGGCGGTACCAACATAAAAGTAGGAGAAACTAGACAAGGGATAGAACTCCAGCCAAAGGGAAAGAACCGAGTCACTCGAAGGCTCGAATAATCCAGAGCCTTCTCGAAGGACCGGTCAGTGTGTCCACAGCCCCGTGGACACTGATGGGGCCCGCCGATTGCGGGGTCCACGAGAAACTCAGAGAGAGTTACCACCCGTGTCGGATTGCGACACGTGTGGAAAGGCAGACACGGACTGGACATCGAGGAAGCAACAGGGCTTACCTTAAGGGGGACTTGATAGTTTCGACCCAAGTGTATTTAGGGGTCTTATGCATATGTTAGATAGCTGATAGAGTTGTTGTGATAATTATGTTTAATGTAAACTCATGTGATATGCAACTTACAGATTGCTGGCTTGCGAAAACTCTCTTCGCCAGCTTACTGTAACATAGTAATAATAAATGATGTTATATTGCATATGAACGGGGTTTGTTGCCTGTATGAGCCAGAGTTCAATCCCCTAGAGATCTAGGACGGTGACAGGCTATTTAGGGGCAAGCCGGTTTTGGCAATCAGAAGCTTTACTTTCAGACAGCTCTTGGTTTTGCCAAGTAAAAAAAATATATATATATATATATATATATATATATCATACATGACAAAGTCAAAAACTTTGCAGCTATCGTCATGTTATCTGTGAATGAGCTATTATAGTCCCTCTATATTGATATTTGAATTTATGCTGATGTTCATAAACAAATTTGACATTGACATGACTGTGACAATTACATTGACTGTTACTAATTTTTTTTTATTCCAACATCAGATTGTTCCGCGAAATATCGTGTGTATGTAACCTGTACTCCAGCAGTGGCGAGAAAACAGGAAAGCACAACAAGACTACAGTCGAGAGATCAGGAAAAATAAGATGAGTTTCATTTCATGCTCATTATGTCCCTAAGCGATACTCACCCATGATTCATTAATGTAACATTTTCCTTTGTATTGATTTGTATGTATATGCTAATCTCATAACCAAGTAAACCTGCTCCTGTAAATTTGAATGTAAACATTAAGGGGGATAACCAACTTTTCTACACCCAAACTAATTTCAAAGGGAATTAATTTCAATAAAGTGAACAATAACTAAAATACAAGATGTCAACATTAGAACAGTGCATCGAATTAGGTATTAGGTTAGGATATATTGAGGAGAAACTTTCAGAATGAGCACAAAAGACACATTCAGAAAATATTGCACGAGAAGACAGAGCAATAGAGAGAGAGGAGAAAAAGATGCAAGCAGAAAGAGAAGAGAAAAAGATGCAGATGCAAATGGAAGCGGAAGAAAAGAAAATGCAACTGCAGGCTCAAAAGAAGAAGATGGAGCTCGAAGCTGCGACCAATCAAGCCCAATTAAATGCAGAAACACAGATAAAACTGAAACAAATGGAAATTGACTCCAACTTAGAAATGTCAGTAAACAAACTTAGAAGTAAAGAAGATGAACAAAAATACAACAAATATAAAGGCCTGGTCAAGCCGTTTTGTTCAGGAGATTCAATCAGCGCATACTTAGAGAACTTTGAGTGCTTGATGGCTTATCATAACGTCGCAAAAGTCGACTGGTCATTTATTCTGATGAGAAATTTAGCTTTAGAGCCCTTAAAAGTGATAGAAACAGTTCCACAAGACATGAGGAAAGATTACAACTATTTGAAACAAAGGATACTACAACATTTTTCACTAGATACAGCAGGCTATCAACTACAGTTCTCCAAATTAACCCCTTTGCCTAACCAAACTTTCATAGACTACGTGTCTACAGTCCAAGATATTTGTACAAAATGGATAACCTCAGCAAAAACAAATAACAACCATGATAAACTGAAGGAGCTAATTATAATTGACAAAATTATTAGCACAATACCAACACCTTTTTCTAAATTTTTGAGACAAATGGATTGTAAAACTATTCAAGAAATAGAAAATAAGGGGAGCGCATATTTTACAGCGAACCGTGATATTTTTCAGTTGAATATGAGCCAAAATGAAACAGCAGCTGTGACAAACACCAAATATTCAAAACCAAATGAAAATAGGTTCAAACAACGCTCTAAGTTCACAAAGCCAGTAATGTGCCAGTATTGTCATTTGACACACGAAGAGTACGCGATGTGTGACAAATCACCAAATTATCCACATCATCTGTAAATGATGGTGGAAAAACAAAAGAACAAAAGGAACGCATATCAGAGAGCGGTCAAATGTTATTTTTGTTCCAGCTTTGGACACTATTCAGCCCCTGTGATGGACGAAAGATGATGAAGCAGGCTAATGCCGCATTAATAAACACATCCTCAGATGAAGAAATTGAACAACAGAACGAATGCGACATCCAGAATGAAAGTGCGAGTAAGTTAGGTAACGCTGTAGAAATCATTAACACCATCACTAATAACACATGTAACACCTATAGAAAATTTCAGCTTGATACAACTTTGTTATGCGGCCACACAATCCCAGTTTCTAACGAAATGGCCAACGCAGCCTTAACATCAACAGGCAAGTTAAAGTTTGCAACAGGTTTTGTTAATAACAAACAATGTACATTAATACGTGATTCCGGCGCGACTCTTTGTGGAATTAAGAAAACATTAGTTAATGACAAAGACTACACACACATATACGTAACTTGTCGCACATTCGCAGGCACTATCGAAAGATACCCCCTAGCACTTGCCGAAATTCGGACACCTTTTATATCAGGACAAGTACTATGTGCAGTACTAGAAAATCCTGCTGCTGAAATCATCCTTGGGAATCTTCCCAACATAAGATCTTGCTCTGACCAAGAAATCAGAGAATGGGAACAGAAAAACTGTATCCAAAAACTAAACAGTGGTTCCAAAATGAACAACCACGCGTGCTTGTCTCAAACTGCAAAAAGCACAAGGGAGACAACCGATGACGGAATTCGAAACGAATTCACAGAGGTGCAGAATACTGGGGCGGTTGAATCTTTCAATGATACCATCAAATTAACACCTCGAACTGAGGACGCCATCGATCCACAAAAGATTGAGCCTGTAGATGTGCAACAACACACACAAGACGCTAATATAATAACAAGACAAATGACACACAAAACCCACAACGACCAACTTCAGGAGTCGCTACAAATCATTTCACCCAATATTACCACCACCGAGTTTATAGAAGAACAAAAATCAGATCCAACTCTTTCACCATACTTTCGGCTAGTAGGATTAAAGCCAAAATTGACAAAAAACGCTTCTTGGACATTTAGACTAAATAATAATATTCTGACTAGATTATATACCAAAGATCAAACCACGATACAGCAAGTGGTTGTACCTCATTCACATCGTGATAAAGTGCTACACATAGCCCATGACTCACCTTTCGGAGGTCATATGGGTTACGAAAAAACAAGGGCCAGAGTCCTGAGCCAATTTTATTGGCCTAAATTTTGCCAAGACATAAAAACCCATTGTAAATCATGTGATACCTGTCAGAAACTAATCAAAAAAGGGCAGAAATTCAATCAATCACAACTGCCTCGAGACCATTTTAAATCGTGGCGGTTGATTTAGTAGGTCCTTTGAACCACATCTCAAACAAAGGAAATAGATACATTTTTACACTCGTTGATTTGTGTTCGAGGTGGCCAGAAATGATTCCATTAAAATCTATCTCCTCTAAGGATGTGACGGACGTATTATTACAGATATTCTCCCGTTTTGGCTTTCCGGAGAAGATAATATCGGATAGAAGAACGCAATTCATATCTAATGGCACTCAATCGGTAACTAAGTTACTAGGCATAAAACAATGTTTTACAAGTCCCTATCGACCAGCCGCAAATGGAATTTGCGAAAAACTAAATGGGGACCTAAAACATATGTTATCCAAAGTGACAGCTGATAATCCAGCCGATTGGGATATACTTCTCCCAACGGTGCTGTTCGCATACAGAGAAGTCCCACAATCAAGTACGGGGTTCTCTCCATTTGAATTGATATACGGAGCGAACCCAAGAGGACCTCTCACTATTTACAAAGATATAATATCACAACCCGTAAACACCCAATTACCAGTTTCCACCTATGATTTGGTCACTGACACCAGAGACAAAATCATTAGATCCTGTATCCTGGCCAGAACATCATTACAGGAGAAAGGTTTTAGGTACAGGCAGTACGCCAACAAAGGGGCAAAAACGATTGTATTAGAACCAAATCAAGACATTTTACTATTACTACCTGACAAGAGAGATTTACTATCAACCTCTTGGCAGGGACCGTTTAAGGTTGTAAGAAAGATTTCGGAAGTTGACTACGAAATTTCTGTGAATGGAAAGTTGAAAATATTCCATGTAAATATGTTAAAACCGTACTATTCTAGAAAGGACAGTGACACGAACAAGAAGACGCAGATAACAGATGACAATAACCAAACTGACAAGAAAGACAACGAAAACGAAACGACAATTACCCGACTGAATGACACCTCGACAAACGAAGCATCATTAACGACTCATTCTTGTGACGACGAAGACGACAAAAACATATTCACAGTACCGACAATATGGGATAACGACAACTACGACCAATCTAACGACACATTGACAACGATTAGTCTCGACGACGACGACAATGACATTGAAGACAATTTACAAACAGTAGCGTCAGTAATAAATCAGACGGACGTAGACAATACAGAAATTCCAGTACCAATTATGAACGACGACAGTACGATGAAGGACATACAAATCTCTGACACTGTGACACAACAGCAGCGACAAGACATTTTGTCTCTTCTTAACGACTATAAAACTATCTTCTCAAACAAACCTGGACAGACTGACAAAATAACACATTCAATTGTGTTGACAGATCTAACGCCTATCAAATGTAGACCATATTCAATTCCTTTACATTATAGAGCAAATTTAGACAAAGAAATTTTGGACTTAGAAAAAAATAAAATAATACAGAAATCTGTTTCCCAGTACTCTTCTCCAATTGTCCTGGTGAAAAAGAAGGACCAATCCATTCTTTTATGCATAGATTACAGAAGATTAAATACTATAACCACGACAGATGCTGAGCCAATGAACAGATGTGAAGACCTCATTTTGAATATGTCTCAATCATCCTTATTTTCTAAGCTTGATTTAGCTAAAGGTTATTGGCAAGTACCACTATCTCCCTCTTCAAGGCATATAACAGCATTCGCTACACCACTTGGGCTGTACGAATGGAGATATCTTCCATTTGGTCTCAAGAACGCTCCCGCCACATTTGTCAGGTTAACTAGGCTGTTATTGCACGGCATCAAGGACGTGCAATCTTATATTGATGATATATGTATCCATTCTTCAGACATGACTTCTCACTTACGTACACTCCAACAAGTCTTTAATCAAATCCTTCTCTTTGGACTTACTATCAAACCTTCCAAGGTTGAAATAGGCTATAAAGAAATAGACTTCTTAGGTCATAGGATTTCCGAAGGCAAGCTATTGACAGATGATAGAATCGTATCAAAAATTCTCAACCTAGAAGTTCCAACTACAAAGAAACAGGTTAGAAGCCTGTTAGGTCTCATAAACTATTATGCCAAGTTTATACCAAACTGGGCAGAACTCACATCAGTTTTTTCTAATCTGTTGACAAAAGATCATCCAGGAAAATTTTGTAAGAGTATCCGCTTAGAGGATGTAATGTGCAAATTGAAATCAATTTTTTCTAACCCACCCGTATTAAGATTACCAAACATAGATATACCTTTTATTCTGACCACAGATTCGAGTGCTATCGCAATTGGAGGATGCCTGATGCAGGAATATCAAGGCGTAAGACATCCGATACTCTATGTCAGCCGGAAGCTTAAAAAGGCTGAGATCCATTATTCCACAATTGAGCTGGAGGCACTAAGTCTACTTTTTTGTATGCGTCGATTATCTAAGTTCCTCTTAGGTTCGCATTTTGTTGTTTTAACCGATAATTCGCCACTGCTGGTACTTAAGCAAGGTGTGCCAAAGAATCATCGATTATCAAGATGGTGTCTTCTTCTTCAAGATTTCGACTTTGAAATCCGCCACATCAAAGGTACTGATAATATTATTTCGGACATATTGTCACGGCAAACTAATGCACCATCAGACTAGCACTAGGCACATTAATCATTCGCCATATAATAAGCTGTGATATTTTAGTCTGTTGCATAGAACAGTGTACCGCTACACCTACCATAGAACAGTGTACCTCTACACCCACTATAGAACTTTCATCCAGAAGTATCAACGCCCAAATGAATAACCTACTTAGAACACTCACGAACATGAAACTTCAATCGAGTGAATAATCTACTGACAACACTCACGACCATGAAACTTTGAGAGCCCTATAGTGTATTAAGCCATATTACCAATGGCCAAGGCTTGAGAAATAATCCGAGCGATATATTATATCTGTGAAGTGATTTCAACCAGTGAACTGACAGTCATCTTGTAAATATTAAGAACACTGCATACTCGCTATTGCTAAGAAACGTCGGAAACAGCCGGAATAGAACTACGTCGATTACAACATGCAAAGGACAGCTATATTAACTGTTAACATTGATGGCACGACAAACGGACAACAGGAGGACAACACACACATCGTCGTTGGATTTAGTTAGTTAGTTAGTTAATTAATTTACTATTAGTTAATATGTATTACACTTGTATTTCATTATATATATAAAATATCTCAACATGTAACTTGTATATTTTCTACCATAATATTACAAGTATTTTCACTAATAGGTGAAATATTCTTCCTATACAATTTTTCCTATTTAAGTTATAAACCATTTTTTGATTACACGTACAAAAAGTACTTGTTACCCTAAAGGGAACATATCGCCTAACCCATTTTTCTAAGGGCAGTAAGACTTACCTTAACTTTATTTGTATATTTTAACAAAATACTATTTGGTATGTAAGATGTATGAATGACAGAGTGAATGAATTAAATGAGAGAGCGATATACTGAGCGGACAAATTGTACGCAAAACGTATTTATTTTAATTTGTCTGCGTCTTTCATGTAAAAATGTATTACGTGTTTTAATTGTTGATACATGTTTAGTATTGAATACACTTCATCTAAGCGCCACTGTTTGGAATGCCCCGATCATGCATTACACAGATTGGGTAATTCATGACAAAGGATATCCCAACTCGTGACGCTTGGAGTTAAACCACACAGTGAGCACACACTTTATACAAACTCAAAACTGAACACTAACAATTAAAATACAGTCACTTTATTAGAAACAGCAACATATCAGTCAATACACTAACAAGCCAACAGGAACACACGTAGTCAGATGTGATGAAACAACAGCATAACTACATATTCAGCAACATACAACATACGGAAGTAAAAATGTATCGAAATACACACGCAAGACAAGATTTGCAAGTGTACTTAAATAGCCAAGACATTTGTCTTGTTAAAACTCTCTTACACAGAGTTTTATATCTTGGTATCATATGGATACGTGAGAAGGGCGCGGTTGTAAAAACAACTGTAAACGTCACGGAACTTCGGTCAGATAAGCATGTTTAAGAACATAGAAGAGAGAGACCTCTTCAGCAATCATCTTGAAGTGCTGTATGGGAGAATACATGAGTTGTTGATGCAGATATGTAGGTTGCCAAGTTACTATCCACCAAACTACAAACACCGACTTTATGTGATCCTGTGACAGAATTAGTGCAGAACTAATTACCATAATAACCCATCAGAGCAGGGGGGAGGGGGACTCCTGTCACAGCCTCACATAGGGGCGGTACCAACATAAAAGTAGGAGAGACTAGCGAAGGGATAGAACTCCAGCCAAAGGGAAAGAACCGAGTCACTCGAAGGCTCGAATAATCCAGAGCCTTCTCGAAGGACCGGTCAGTGTGTCCACAGCCCCGTGGACACTGATGGGGCCCGCCGATTGCGGGGTCCACGAGAAACTCAGAGAGAGTTACCACCCGTGTCGGATTGCGACACGTGTGGAAAGGCAGACACGGACTGGACATCGAGGAAGCAACAGGGCTTACCTTAAGGGGGACTTGATAGTTTCGACCCAAGTGTATTTAGGGGTCTTATGCATATGTTAGATAGCTGATAGAGTTGTTGTGATAATTATGTTTAATGTAAACTCCTGTGATATGCAACTTACAGATTGCTGGCTTGCGAAAACTCTCTTCGCCAGCTTACTGTAACATAGTAATAATAAATGATGTTATATTGCATATGAACGGGGTTTGTTGCCTGTATGAGCCAGAGTTCAATCCCCTAGAGATCTAGGACGGTGACAGGCTATTTAGGGGCAAGCCGGTTTTGGCAATCAGAAGCTTTACTTTCAGACAGCTCTTGGTTTTGCCAAGTAAAAAAAAAATATATATATATATATATATATATATATATATATATATATATATATATATATATATATATATATATATCATACATGACAAAGTCAAAAACTTTGCAACTATCGTCATGTTATCTGTGAATGAGCTATTATAGTCCCTCTATATTGATATTTGAATTTATGCTGATGTTCATAAACAAATTTGACATTGACATGACTGTGACAATTACATTGACTGTTACTAATTTTTTTTTATTACAACATCAGATTGTTCCGCGAAATATCGTGTGTATGTAACCTGTACTCCAGCAGTGGCGAGAAAACAGGAAAGCACAACAAGACTACAGTCGAGAGATCAGGAAAAATAAGATGAGTTTCATTTCATGCTCATTATGTCCCTAAGCGATACTCACCCATGATTCATTAATGTAACATTTTCCTTTGTATTGATTTGTATGTATATGCTAATCTCATAACCAAGTAAACCTGCTCCTGTAAATTTGAATGTAAACATTAAGGGGGATAACCAACTTTTCTACACCCAAACTAATTTCAAAGGGAATTAATTTCAATAAAGTGAACAATAACTAAAATACAAGATGTCAACATTAGAACAGTGCATCGAATTAGGTATTAGGTTAGGATATATTGAGGAGAAACTTTCAGAATGAGCACAAAAGACACATTCAGAAAATATTGCACGAGAAGACAGAGCAATAGAGAGAGAGGAGAAAAAGATGCAAGCAGAAAGAGAAGAGAAAAAGATGCAGATGCAAATGGAAGCGGAAGAAAAGAAAATGCAACTGCAGGCTCAAAAGAAGAAGATGGAGCTCGAAGCTGTGACCAATCAAGCCCAATTAAATGCAGAAACACAGATAAAACTGAAACAAATGGAAATTGACTCCAACTTAGAAATGTCAGTAAACAAACTTAGAAGTAAAGAAGATGAACAAAAATACAACAAATATAAAGGCCTGGTCAAGCCGTTTTGTTCAGGAGATTCAATCAGCGCATACTTAGAGAACTTTGAGTGCTTGATGGCTTATCATAACGTCGCAAAAGTCGACTGGTCATTTATTCTGATGAGAAATTTAGCTTTAGAGCCCTTAAAAGTGATAGAAACAGTTCCACACGACATGAGGAAAGATTACAACTATTTGAAACAAAGGATACTACAACATTTTTCACTAGATACAGCAGGCTATCAACTACAGTTCTCCAAATTAACCCCTTTGCCTAACCAAACTTTCATAGACTACGTGTCTACAGTCAAAGATATTTGTACAAAATGGATAACCTCAGCAAAAACAAATAACAACCATGATAAACTGAAGGAGCTAATTATAATTGACAAAATTATTAGCACAATACCAACACCTTTTTCTAAATTTTTGAGACAAATGGATTGTAAAACTATTCAAGAAATAGAAAATAAGGGGAGCGCATATTTTACAGCGAACCGTGATATTTTTCAGTTGAATATGAGCCAAAATGAAACAGCAGCTGTGACAAACACCAAATATTCAAAACCAAATGAAAATAGGTTCAAACAACGCTCTAAGTTCACAAAGCCAGTAATGTGCCAGTATTGTCATTTGACACACGAAGAGTACGCGATGTGTGACAAATCACCAAATTATCCACATCATCTGTAAATGATGGTGGAAAAACAAAAGAACAAAAGGAACGCATATCAGAGAGCGGTCAAATGTTATTTTTGTTCCAGCTTTGGACACTATTCAGCCCCTGTGATGGACGAAAGATGATGAAGCAGGCTAATGCCGCATTAATAAACACATCCTCAGATGAAGAAATTGAACAACAGAACGAATGCGACATCCAGAATGAAAGTGCGAGTAAGTTAGGTAACGCTGTAGAAATCATTAACACCATCACTAATAACACATGTAACACCTATAGAAAATTTCAGCTTGATACAACTTTGTTATGCGGCCACACAATCCCAGTTTCTAACGAAATGGCCAACGCAGCCTTAACATCAACAGGCAAGTTAAAGTTTGCAACAGGTTTTGTTAATAACAAACAATGTACATTAATACGTGATTCCGGCGCGACTCTTTGTGGAATTAAGAAAACATTAGTTAATGACAAAGACTACACACACATATACGTAACTTGTCGCACATTCGCAGGCACTATCGAAAGATACCCCCTAGCACTTGCCGAAATTCGGACACCTTTTATATCAGGACAAGTGCTATGTGCAGTACTAGAAAATCCTGCTGCTGAAATCATCCTTGGGAATCTTCCCAACATAAGATCTTGCTCTGACCAAGAAATCAGAGAATGGGAACAGAAAAACTGTATCCAAAAACTAAACAGTGGTTCCAAAATGAACAACCACGCGTGCTTGTCTCAAACTGCAAAAAGCACAAGGGAGACAACCGATGACGGAATTCGAAACGAATTCACAGAGGTGCAGAATACTGGGGCGGTTGAATCTTTCAATGATACCATCAAATTAACACCTCGAACTGAGGACGCCATCGATCCACAAAAGATTGAGCCTGTAGATGTGCAACAACACACACAAGACGCTAATATAATAACAAGACAAATGACACACAAAACCCACAACGACCAACTTCAGGAGTCGCTACAAATCATTTCACCCAATATTACCACCACCGAGTTTATAGAAGAACAAAAATCAGATCCAACTCTTTCACCATACTTTCGGCTAGTAGGATTAAAGCCAAAATTGACAAAAAACGCTTCTTGGACATTTAGACTAAATAATAATATTCTGACTAGATTATATACCAAAGATCAAACCACGATACAGCAAGTGGTTGTACCTCATTCACATCGTGATAAAGTGCTACACATAGCCCATGACTCACCTTTCGGAGGTCATATGGGTTACGAAAAAACAAGGGCCAGAGTCCTGAGCCAATTTTATTGGCCTAAATTTTGCCAAGACATAAAAACCCATTGTAAATCATGTGATACCTGTCAGAAACTAATCAAAAAAGGGCAGAAATTCAATCAATCACAACTGCCTCGAGACCATTTTAAATCGTGGCGGTTGATTTAGTAGGTCCTTTGAACCACATCTCAAACAAAGGAAATAGATACATTTTTACACTCGTTGATTTGTGTTCGAGGTGGCCAGAAATGATTCCATTAAAATCTATCTCCTCTAAGGATATGACGGACGTATTATTACAGATATTCTCCCGTTTTGGCTTTCCGGAGAAGATAATATCGGATAGAAGAACGCAATTCATATCTAATGGCACTCAATCGGTAACTAAGTTACTAGGCATAAAACAATGTTTTACAAGTCCCTATCGACCAGCCGCAAATGGAATTTGCGAAAAACTAAATGGGGACCTAAAACATATGTTATCCAAAGTGACAGCTGATAATCCAGCCGATTGGGATATACTTCTCCCAACGGTGCTGTTCGCATACAGAGAAGTCCCACAATCAAGTACGGGGTTCTCTCCATTTGAATTGATATACGGAGCGAACCCAAGAGGACCTCTCACTATTTACAAAGATATAATATCACAACCCGTAAACACCCAATTACCAGTTTCCACCTATGATTTGGTCACTGACACCAGAGACAAAATCATTAGATCCTGTATCCTGGCCAGAACATCATTACAGGAGAAAGGTTTTAGGTACAGGCAGTACGCCAACAAAGGGGCAAAAACGATTGTATTAGAACCAAATCAAGACATTTTACTATTACTACCTGACAAGAGAGATTTACTATCAACCTCTTGGCAGGGACCGTTTAAGGTTGTAAGAAAGATTTCGGAAGTTGACTACGAAATTTCTGTGAATGGAAAGTTGAAAATATTCCATGTAAATATGTTAAAACCGTACTATTCTAGAAAGGACAGTGACACGAACAAGAAGACGCAGATAACAGATGACAATAACCAAACTGACAAGAAAGACAACGAAAACGAAACGACAATTACCCGACTGAATGACACCTCGACAAACGAAGCATCATTAACGACTCATTCTTGTGACGACGAAGACGACAAAAACATATTCACAGTACCGACAATATGGGATAACGACAACTACGACCAATCTAACGACACATTGACAACGATTAGTCTCGACGACGACGACAATGACATTGAAGACAATTTACAAACAGTAGCGTCAGTAATAAATCAGACGGACGTAGACAATACAGAAATTCCAGTACCAATTATGAACGACGACAGTAGGATGAAGGACATACAAATCTCTGACACTGTGACACAACAGCAGCGACAAGACATTTTGTCTCTTCTTAACGACTATAAAACTATCTTCTCAAACAAACCTGGACAGACTGACAAAATAACACATTCAATTGTGTTGACAGATCTAACGCCTATCAAATGTAGACCATATTCAATTCCTTTACATTATAGAGCAAATTTAGACAAAGAAATTTTGGACTTAGAAAAAAATAAAATAATACAGAAATCTGTTTCCCAGTACTCTTCTCCAATTGTCCTGGTGAAAAAGAAGGACCAATCCATTCTTTTATGCATAGATTACAGAAGATTAAATACTATAACCACGACAGATGCTGAGCCAATGAACAGATGTGAAGACCTCATTTTGAATATGTCTCAATCATCCTTATTTTCTAAGCTTGATTTAGCTAAAGGTTATTGGCAAGTACCACTATCTCCCTCTTCAAGGCATATAACAGCATTCGCTACACCACTTGGGCTGTACGAATGGAGATATCTTCCATTTGGTCTCAAGAACGCTCCCGCCACATTTGTCAGGTTAACTAGGCTGTTATTGCACGGCATCAAGGACGTGCAATCTTATATTGATGATATATGTATCCATTCTTCAGACATGACTTCTCACTTACGTACACTCCAACAAGTCTTTAATCAAATCCTTCTCTTTGGACTTACTATCAAACCTTCCAAGGTTGAAATAGGCTATAAAGAAATAGACTTCTTAGGTCATAGGATTTCCGAAGGCAAGCTATTGACAGATGATAGAATCGTATCAAAAATTCTCAACCTAGAAGTTCCAACTACAAAGAAACAGGTTAGAAGCCTGTTAGGTCTCATAAACTATTATGCCAAGTTTATACCAAACTGGGCAGAACTCACATCAGTTTTTTCTAATCTGTTGACAAAAGATCATCCAGGAAAATTTTGTAAGAGTATCCGCTTAGAGGATGTAATGTGCAAATTGAAATCAATTTTTTCTAACCCACCCGTATTAAGATTACCAAACATAGATATACCTTTTATTCTGACCACAGATTCGAGTGCTATCGCAATTGGAGGATGCCTGATGCAGGAATATCAAGGCGTAAGACATCCGATACTCTATGTCAGCCGGAAGCTTAAAAAGGCTGAGATCCATTATTCCACAATTGAGCTGGAGGCACTAAGTCTACTTTTTTGTATGCGTCGATTATCTAAGTTCCTCTTAGGTTCGCATTTTGTTGTTTTAACCGATAATTCGCCACTGCTGGTACTTAAGCAAGGTGTGCCAAAGAATCATCGATTATCAAGATGGTGTCTTCTTCTTCAAGATTTCGACTTTGAAATCCGCCACATCAAAGGTACTGATAATATTATTGCGGACATATTGTCACGGCAAACTAATGCACCATCAGACTAGCACTAGGCACATTAATCATTCGCCATATAATAAGCTGTGATATTTTAGTCTGTTGCATAGAACAGTGTACCGCTACACCTACCATAGAACAGTGTACCTCTACACCCACTATAGAACTTTCATCCAGAAGTATCAACGCCCAAATGAATAACCTACTTAGAACACTCACGAACATGAAACTTCAATCGAGTGAATAATCTACTGACAACACTCACGACCATGAAACTTTGAGAGCCCTATAGTGTATTAAGCCATATTACCAATGGCCAAGGCTTGAGAAATAATCCGAGCGATATATTATATCTGTGAAGTGATTTCAACCAGTGAACTGACAGTCATCTTGTAAATATTAAGAACACTGCATACTCGCTATTGCTAAGAAACGTCGCAAACAGCCGGAATAGAACTACGTCGATTACAACATGCAAAGGACAGCTATATTAACTGTTAACATTGATGGCACGACAAACGGACAACAGGAGGACAACACACACATCGTCGTTGGATTTAGTTAGTTAGTTAGTTAATTAATTTACTATTAGTTAATATGTATTACACTTGTATTTCATTATATATATAAAATATCTCAACATGTAACTTGTATATTTTCTACCATAATATTACAAGTATTTTCACTAATAGGTGAAATATTCTTCCTATACAATTTTTCCTATTTAAGTTATAAACCATTTTTTGATTACACGTACAAAAAGTACTTGTTACCCTAAAGGGAACATATCGCCTAACCCATTTTTCTAAGGGCAGTAAGACTTACCTTAACTTTATTTGTATATTTTAACAAAATACTATTTGGTATGTAAGATGTATGAATGACAGAGTGAATGAATTAAATGAGAGAGCGATATACTGAGCGGACAAATTGTACGCAAAACGTATTTATTTTAATTTGTCTGCGTCTTTCATGTAAAAATGTATTACGTGTTTTAATTGTTGATACATGTTTAGTATTGAATACACTTCATCTAAGCGCCACTGTTTGGAATGCCCCGATCATGCATTACACAGATTGGGTAATTCATGACAAAGGATATCCCAACTCGTGACGCTTGGAGTTAAACCACACAGTGAGCACACACTTTATACAAACTCAAAACTGAACACTAACAATTAAAATACAGTCACTTTATTAGAAACAGCAACATATCAGTCAATACACTAACAAGCCAACAGGAACACACGTAGTCAGATGTGATGAAACAACAGCATAACTACATATTCAGCAACATACAACATACGGAAGTAAAAATGTATCGAAATACACACGCAAGACAAGATTTGCAAGTGTACTTAAATAGCCAAGACATTTGTCTTGTTAAAACTCTCTTACACAGAGTTTTATATCTTGGTATCATATGGATACGTGAGAAGGGCGCGGTTGTAAAAACAACTGTAAACGTCACGGAACTTCGGTCAGATAAGCATGTTTAAGAACATAGAAGAGAGAGACCTCTTCAGCAATCATCTTGAAGTGCTGTATGGGAGAATACATGAGTTGTTGATGCAGATATGTAGGTTGCCAAGTTACTATCCACCAAACTACAAACACCGACTTTATGTGATCCTGTGACAGAATTAGTGCAGAACTAATTACCATAATAACCCATCAGAGCAGGGGGGAGGGGGACTCCTGTCACAGCCTCACATAGGGGCGGTACCAACATAAAAGTAGGAGAGACTAGCGAAGGGATAGAACTCCAGCCAAAGGGAAAGAACCGAGTCACTCGAAGGCTCGAATAATCCAGAGCCTTCTCGAAGGACCGGTCAGTGTGTCCACAGCCCCGTGGACACTGATGGGGCCCGCCGATTGCGGGGTCCACGAGAAACTCAGAGAGAGTTACCACCCGTGTCGGATTGCGACACGTGTGGAAAGGCAGACACGGACTGGACATCGAGGAAGCAACAGGGCTTACCTTAAGGGGGACTTGATAGTTTCGACCCAAGTGTATTTAGGGGTCTTATGCATATGTTAGATAGCTGATAGAGTTGTTTTGATAATTATGTTTAATGTAAACTCCTGTGATATGCAACTTACAGATTGCTGGCTTGCGAAAACTCTCTTCGCCAGCTTACTGTAACATAGTAATAATAAATGATGTTATATTGCATATGAACGGGGTTTGTTGCCTGTATGAGCCAGAGTTCAATCCCCTAGAGATCTAGGACGGTGACAGGCTATTTAGGGGCAAGCCGGTTTTGGCAATCAGAAGCTTTACTTTCAGACAGCTCTTGGTTTTGCCAAGTAAATATATATATATATATATATATATATATATATATATATATATATATATATATATATATATATATATATATATATATATCATACATGACAAAGTCAAAAACTTTGCAACTATCGTCATGTTATCTGTGAATGAGCTATTATAGTCCCTCTATATTGATATTTGAATTTATGCTGATGTTCATAAACAAATTTGACATTGACATGACTGTGACAATTACATTGACTGTTACTAATTTTTTTTTATTACAACATCAGATTGTTCCGCGAAATATCGTGTGTATGTAACCTGTACTCCAGCAGTGGCGAGAAAACAGGAAAGCACAACAAGACTACAGTCGAGAGATCAGGAAAAATAAGATGAGTTTCATTTCATGCTCATTATGTCCCTAAGCGATACTCACCCATGATTCATTAATGTAACATTTTCCTTTGTATTGATTTGTATGTATATGCTAATCTCATAACCAAGTAAACCTGCTCCTGTAAATTTGAATGTAAACATTAAGGGGGATAACCAACTTTTCTACACCCAAACTAATTTCAAAGGGAATTAATTTCAATAAAGTGAACAATAACTAAAATACAAGATGTCAACATTAGAACAGTGCATCGAATTAGGTATTAGGTTAGGATATATTGAGGAGAAACTTTCAGAATGAGCACAAAAGACACATTCAGAAAATATTGCACGAGAAGACAGAGCAATAGAGAGAGAGGAGAAAAAGATGCAAGCAGAAAGAGAAGAGAAAAAGATGCAGATGCAAATGGAAGCGGAAGAAAAGAAAATGCAACTGCAGGCTCAAAAGAAGAAGATGGAGCTCGAAGCTGTGACCAATCAAGCCCAATTAAATGCAGAAACACAGATAAAACTGAAACAAATGGAAATTGACTCCAACTTAGAAATGTCAGTAAACAAACTTAGAAGTAAAGAAGATGAACAAAAATACAACAAATATAAAGGCCTGGTCAAGCCGTTTTGTTCAGGAGATTCAATCAGCGCATACTTAGAGAACTTTGAGTGCTTGATGGCTTATCATAACGTCGCAAAAGTCGACTGGTCATTTATTCTGATGAGAAATTTAGCTTTAGAGCCCTTAAAAGTGATAGAAACAGTTCCACAAGACATGAGGAAAGATTACAACTATTTGAAACAAAGGATACTACAACATTTTTCACTAGATACAGCAGGCTATCAACTACAGTTCTCCAAATTAACCCCTTTGCCTAACCAAACTTTCATAGACTACGTGTCTACAGTCAAAGATATTTGTACAAAATGGATAACCTCAGCAAAAACAAATAACAACCATGATAAACTGAAGGAGCTAATTATAATTGACAAAATTATTAGCACAATACCAACACCTTTTTCTAAATTTTTGAGACAAATGGATTGTAAAACTATTCAAGAAATAGAAAATAAGGGGAGCGCATATTTTACAGCGAACCGTGATATTTTTCAGTTGAATATGAGCCAAAATGAAACAGCAGCTGTGACAAACACCAAATATTCAAAACCAAATGAAAATAGGTTCAAACAACGCTCTAAGTTCACAAAGCCAGTAATGTGCCAGTATTGTCATTTGACACACGAAGAGTACGCGATGTGTGACAAATCACCAAATTATCCACATCATCTGTAAATGATGGTGGAAAAACAAAAGAACAAAAGGAACGCATATCAGAGAGCGGTCAAATGTTATTTTTGTTCCAGCTTTGGACACTATTCAGCCCCTGTGATGGACGAAAGATGATGAAGCAGGCTAATGCCGCATTAATAAACACATCCTCAGATGAAGAAATTGAACAACAGAACGAATGCGACATCCAGAATGAAAGTGCGAGTAAGTTAGGTAACGCTGTAGAAATCATTAACACCATCACTAATAACACATGTAACACCTATAGAAAATTTCAGCTTGATACAACTTTGTTATGCGGCCACAAAATCCCAGTTTCTAACGAAATGGCCAACGCAGCCTTAACATCAACAGGCAAGTTAAAGTTTGCAACAGGTTTTGTTAATAACAAACAATGTACATTAATACGTGATTCCGGCGCGACTCTTTGTGGAATTAAGAAAACATTAGTTAATGACAAAGACTACACACACATATACGTAACTTGTCGCACATTCGCAGGCACTATCGAAAGATACCCCCTAGCACTTGCCGAAATTCGGACACCTTTTATATCAGGACAAGTGCTATGTGCAGTACTAGAAAATCCTGCTGCTGAAATCATCCTTGGGAATCTTCCCAACATAAGATCTTGCTCTGACCAAGAAATCAGAGAATGGGAACAGAAAAACTGTATCCAAAAACTAAACAGTGGTTCCAAAATGAACAACCACGCGTGCTTGTCTCAAACTGCAAAAAGCACAAGGGAGACAACCGATGACGGAATTCGAAACGAATTCACAGAGGTGCAGAATACTGGGGCGGTTGAATCTTTCAATGATACCATCAAATTAACACCTCGAACTGAGGACGCCATCGATCCACAAAAGATTGAGCCTGTAGATGTGCAACAACACACACAAGACGCTAATATAATAACAAGACAAATGACACACAAAACCCACAACGACCAACTTCAGGAGTCGCTACAAATCATTTCACCCAATATTACCACCACCGAGTTTATAGAAGAACAAAAATCAGATCCAACTCTTTCACCATACTTTCGGCTAGTAGGATTAAAGCCAAAATTGACAAAAAACGCTTCTTGGACATTTAGACTAAATAATAATATTCTGACTAGATTATATACCAAAGATCAAACCACGATACAGCAAGTGGTTGTACCTCATTCACATCGTGATAAAGTGCTACACATAGCCCATGACTCACCTTTCGGAGGTCATATGGGTTACGAAAAAACAAGGGCCAGAGTCCTGAGCCAATTTTATTGGCCTAAATTTTGCCAAGACATAAAAACCCATTGTAAATCATGTGATACCTGTCAGAAACTAATCAAAAAAGGGCAGAAATTCAATCAATCACAACTGCCTCGAGACCATTTTAAATCGTGGCGGTTGATTTAGTAGGTCCTTTGAACCACATCTCAAACAAAGGAAATAGATACATTTTTACACTCGTTGATTTGTGTTCGAGGTGGCCAGAAATGATTCCATTAAAATCTATCTCCTCTAAGGATGTGACGGACGTATTATTACAGATATTCTCCCGTTTTGGCTTTCCGGAGAAGATAATATCGGATAGAAGAACGCAATTCATATCTAATGGCACTCAATCGGTAACTAAGTTACTAGGCATAAAACAATGTTTTACAAGTCCCTATCGACCAGCCGCAAATGGAATTTGCGAAAAACTAAATGGGGACCTAAAACATATGTTATCCAAAGTGACAGCTGATAATCCAGCCGATTGGGATATACTTCTCCCAACGGTGCTGTTCGCATACAGAGAAGTCCCACAATCAAGTACGGGGTTCTCTCCATTTGAATTGATATACGGAGCGAACCCAAGAGGACCTCTCACTATTTACAAAGATATAATATCACAACCCGTAAACACCCAATTACCAGTTTCCACCTATGATTTGGTCACTGACACCAGAGACAAAATCATTAGATCCTGTATCCTGGCCAGAACATCATTACAGGAGAAAGGTTTTAGGTACAGGCAGTACGCCAACAAAGGGGCAAAAACGATTGTATTAGAACCAAATCAAGACATTTTACTATTACTACCTGACAAGAGAGATTTACTATCAACCTCTTGGCAGGGACCGTTTAAGGTTGTAAGAAAGATTTCGGAAGTTGACTACGAAATTTCTGTGAATGGAAAGTTGAAAATATTCCATGTAAATATGTTAAAACCGTACTATTCTAGAAAGGACAGTGACACGAACAAGAAGACGCAGATAACAGATGACAATAACCAAACTGACAAGAAAGACAACGAAAACGAAACGACAATTACCCGACTGAATTACACCTCGACAAACGAAGCATCATTAACGACTCATTCTTGTGACGACGAAGACGACAAAAACATATTCACAGTACCGACAATATGGGATAACGACAACTACGACCAATCTAACGACACATTGACAACGATTAGTCTCGACGACGACGACAATGACATTGAAGACAATTTACAAACAGTAGCGTCAGTAATAAATCAGACGGACGTAGACAATACAGAAATTCCAGTACCAATTATGAACGACGACAGTACGATGAAGGACATACAAATCTCTGACACTGTGACACAACAGCAGCGACAAGACATTTTGTCTCTTCTTAACGACTATAAAACTATCTTCTCAAACAAACCTGGACAGACTGACAAAATAACACATTCAATTGTGTTGACAGATCTAACGCCTATCAAATGTAGACCATATTCAATTCCTTTACATTATAGAGCAAATTTAGACAAAGAAATTTTGGACTTAGAAAAAAATAAAATAATACAGAAATCTGTTTCCCAGTACTCTTCTCCAATTGTCCTGGTGAAAAAGAAGGACCAATCCATTCTTTTATGCATAGATTACAGAAGATTAAATACTATAACCACGACAGATGCTGAGCCAATGAACAGATGTGAAGACCTCATTTTGAATATGTCTCAATCATCCTTATTTTCTAAGCTTGATTTAGCTAAAGGTTATTGGCAAGTACCACTATCTCCCTCTTCAAGGCATATAACAGCATTCGCTACACCACTTGGGCTGTACGAATGGAGATATCTTCCACTTGGTCTCAAGAACGCTCCCGCCACATTTGTCAGGTTAACTAGGCTGTTATTGCACGGCATCAAGGACGTGCAATCTTATATTGATGATATATGTATCCATTCTTCAGACATGACTTCTCACTTACGTACACTCCAACAAGTCTTTAATCAAATCCTTCTCTTTGGACTTACTATCAAACCTTCCAAGGTTGAAATAGGCTATAAAGAAATAGACTTCTTAGGTCATAGGATTTCCGAAGGCAAGCTATTGACAGATGATAGAATCGTATCAAAAATTCTCAACCTAGAAGTTCCAACTACAAAGAAACAGGTTAGAAGCCTGTTAGGTCTCATAAACTATTATGCCAAGTTTATACCAAACTGGGCAGAACTCACATCAGTTTTTTCTAATCTGTTGACAAAAGATCATCCAGGAAAATTTTGTAAGAGTATCCGCTTAGAGGATGTAATGTGCAAATTGAAATCAATTTTTTCTAACCCACCCGTATTAAGATTACCAAACATAGATATACCTTTTATTCTGACCACAGATTCGAGTGCTATCGCAATTGGAGGATGCCTGATGCAGGAATATCAAGGCGTAAGACATCCGATACTCTATGTCAGCCGGAAGCTTAAAAAGGCTGAGATCCATTATTCCACAATTGAGCTGGAGGCACTAAGTCTACTTTTTTGTATGCGTCGATTATCTAAGTTCCTCTTAGGTTCGCATTTTGTTGTTTTAACCGATAATTCGCCACTGCTGGTACTTAAGCAAGGTGTGCCAAAGAATCATCGATTATCAAGATGGTGTCTTCTTCTTCAAGATTTCGACTTTGAAATCCGCCACATCAAAGGTACTGATAATATTATTGCGGACATATTGTCACGGCAAACTAATGCACCATCAGACTAGCACTAGGCACATTAATCATTCGCCATATAATAAGCTGTGATATTTTAGTCTGTTGCATAGAACAGTGTACCGCTACACCTACCATAGAACAGTGTACCTCTACACCCACTATAGAACTTTCATCCAGAAGTATCAACGCCCAAATGAATAACCTACTTAGAACACTCACGAACATGAAACTTCAATCGAGTGAATAATCTACTGACAACACTCACGACCATGAAACTTTGAGAGCCCTATAGTGTATTAAGCCATATTACCAATGGCCAAGGCTTGAGAAATAATCCGAGCGATATATTATATCTGTGAAGTGATTTCAACCAGTGAACTGACAGTCATCTTGTAAATATTAAGAACACTGCATACTCGCTATTGCTAAGAAACGTCGCAAACAGCCGGAATAGAACTACGTCGATTACAACATGCAAAGGACAGCTATATTAACTGTTAACATTGATGGCACGACAAACGGACAACAGGAGGACAACACACACATCGTCGTTGGATTTAGTTAGTTAGTTAGTTAATTAATTTACTATTAGTTAATATGTATTACACTTGTATTTCATTATATATATAAAATATCTCAACATGTAACTTGTATATTTTCTACCATAATATTACAAGTATTTTCACTAATAGGTGAAATATTCTTCCTATACAATTTTTCCTATTTAAGTTATAAACCATTTTTTGATTACATGTACAAAAAGTACTTGTTACCCTAAAGGGAACATATCGCCTAACCCATTTTTCTAAGGGCAGTAAGACTTACCTTAACTTTATTTGTATATTTTAACAAAATACTATTTGGTATGTAAGATGTATGAATGACAGAGTGAATGAATTAAATGAGAGAGCGATATACTGAGCGGACAAATTGTACGCAAAACGTATTTATTTTAATTTGTCTGCGTCTTTCATGTAAAAATGTATTACGTGTTTTAATTGTTGATACATGTTTAGTATTGAATACACTTCATCTAAGCGCCACTGTTTGGAATGCCCCGATCATGCATTACACAGATTGGGTAATTCATGACAAAGGATATCCCAACTCGTGACGCTTGGAGTTAAACCACACAGTGAGCACACACTTTATACAAACTCAAAACTGAACACTAACAATTAAAATACAGTCACTTTATTAGAAACAGCAACATATCAGTCAATACACTAACAAGCCAACAGGAACACACGTAGTCAGATGTGATGAAACAACAGCATAACTACATATTCAGCAACATACAACATACGGAAGTAAAAATGTATCGAAATACACACGCAAGACAAGATTTGCAAGTGTACTTAAATAGCCAAGACATTTGTCTTGTTAAAACTCTCTTACACAGAGTTTTATATCTTGGTATCATATGGATACGTGAGAAGGGCGCGGTTGTAAAAACAACTGTAAACGTCACGGAACTTCGGTCAGATAAGCATGTTTAAGAACATAGAAGAGAGAGACCTCTTCAGCAATCATCTTGAAGTGCTGTATGGGAGAATACATGAGTTGTTGATGCAGATATGTAGGTTGCCAAGTTACTATCCACCAAACTACAAACACCGACTTTATGTGATCCTGTGACAGAATTAGTGCAGAACTAATTACCATAATAACCCATCAGAGCAGGGGGGAGGGGGACTCCTGTCACAGCCTCACATAGGGGCGGTACCAACATAAAAGTAGGAGAGACTAGCGAAGGGATAGAACTCCAGCCAAAGGGAAAGAACCGAGTCACTCGAAGGCTCGAATAATCCAGAGCCTTCTCGAAGGACCGGTCAGTGTGTCCACAGCCCCGTGGACACTGATGGGGCCCGCCGATTGCGGGGTCCACGAGAAACTCAGAGAGAGTTACCACCCGTGTCGGATTGCGACACGTGTGGAAAGGCAGACACGGACTGGACATCGAGGAAGCAACAGGGCTTACCTTAAGGGGGACTTGATAGTTTCGACCCAAGTGTATTTAGGGGTCTTATGCATATGTTAGATAGCTGATAGAGTTGTTGTGATAATTATGTTTAATGTAAACTCCTGTGATATGCAACTTACAGATTGCTGGCTTGCGAAAACTCTCTTCGCCAGCTTACTGTAACATAGTAATAATAAATGATGTTATATTGCATATGAACGGGGTTTGTTGCCTGTATGAGCCAGAGTTCAATCCCCTAGAGATCTAGGACGGTGACAGGCTATTTAGGGGCAAGCCGGTTTTGGCAATCAGAAGCTTTACTTTCAGACAGCTCTTGGTTTTGCCAAGTAAAAAAAAAAAAATATATATATATATATATATATATCATACATGACAAAGTCAAAAACTTTGCAGCTATCGTCATGTTATCTGTGAATGAGCTATTATAGTCCCTCTATATTGATATTTGAATTTATGCTGATGTTCATAAACAAATTTGACATTGACATGACTGTGACAATTACATTGACTGTTACTAATTTTTTTTTATTCCAACATCAGATTGTTCCGCGAAATATCGTGTGTATGTAACCTGTACTCCAGCAGTGGCGAGAAAACAGGAAAGCACAACAAGACTACAGTCGAGAGATCAGGAAAAATAAGATGAGTTTCATTTCATGCTCATTATGTCCCTAAGCGATACTCACCCATGATTCATTAATGTAACATTTTCCTTTGTATTGATTTGTATGTATATGCTAATCTCATAACCAAGTAAACCTGCTCCTGTAAATTTCAATGTAAACATTAAGGGGGATAACCAACTTTTCTACACCCAAACTAATTTCAAAGGGAATTAATTTCAATAAAGTGAACAATAACTAAAATACAAGATGTCAACATTAGAACAGTGCATCGAATTAGGTATTAGGTTAGGATATATTGAGGAGAAACTTTCAGAATGAGCACAAAAGACACATTCAGAAAATATTGCACGAGAAGACAGAGCAATAGAGAGAGAGGAGAAAAAGATGCAAGCAGAAAGAGAAGAGAAAAAGATGCAGATGCAAATGGAAGCGGAAGAAAAGAAAATGCAACTGCAGGCTCAAAAGAAGAAGATGGAGCTCGAAGCTGTGACCAATCAAGCCCAATTAAATGCAGAAACACAGATAAAACTGAAACAAATGGAAATTGACTCCAACTTAGAAATGTCAGTAAACAAACTTAGAAGTAAAGAAGATGAACAAAAATACAACAAATATAAAGGCCTGGTCAAGCCGTTTTGTTCAGGAGATTCAATCAGCGCATACTTAGAGAACTTTGAGTGCTTGATGGCTTATCATAACGTCGCAAAAGTCGACTGGTCATTTATTCTGATGAGAAATTTAGCTTTAGAGCCCTTAAAAGTGATAGAAACAGTTCCACAAGACATGAGGAAAGATTACAACTATTTGAAACAAAGGATACTACAACATTTTTCACTAGATACAGCAGGCTATCAACTACAGTTCTCCAAATTAACCCCTTTGCCTAACCAAACTTTCATAGACTACGTGTCTACAGTCCAAGATATTTGTACAAAATGGATAACCTCAGCAAAAACAAATAACAACCATGATAAACTGAAGGAGCTAATTATAATTGACAAAATTATTAGCACAATACCAACACCTTTTTCTAAATTTTTGAGACAAATGGATTGTAAAACTATTCAAGAAATAGAAAATAAGGGGAGCACATATTTTACAGCGAACCGTGATATTTTTCAGTTGAATATGAGCCAAAATGAAACACCAAATATTCAAAACCAAATGAAAATAGGTTCAAACAACGCTCTAAGTTCACAAAGCCAGTAATGTGCCAGTATTGTCATTTGACACACGAAGAGTACGCGATGTGTGACAAATCACCAAATTATCCACATCATCTGTAAATGATGGTGGAAAAACAAAAGAACAAAAGGAACGCATATCAGAGAGCGGTCAAATGTTATTTTTGTTCCAGCTTTGGACACTATTCAGCCCCTGTGATGGACGAAAGATGATGAAGCAGGCTAATGCCGCATTAATAAACACATCCTCAGATGAAGAAATTGAACAACAGAACGAATGCGACATCCAGAATGAAAGTGCGAGTAAGTTAGGTAACGCTGTAGAAATCATTAACACCATCACTAATAACACATGTAACACCTATAGAAAATTTCAGCTTGATACAACTTTGTTATGCGGCCACACAATCCCAGTTTCTAACGAAATGGCCAACGCAGCCTTAACATCAACAGGCAAGTTAAAGTTTGCAACAGGTTTTGTTAATAACAAACAATGTACATTAATACGTGATTCCGGCGCGACTCTTTGTGGAATTAAGAAAACATTAGTTAATGACAAAGACTACACACACATATACGTAACTTGTCGCACATTCGCAGGCACTATCGAAAGATACCCCCTAGCACTTGCCGAAATTCGGACACCTTTTATATCAGGACAAGTGCTATGTGCAGTACTAGAAAATCCTGCTGCTGAAATCATCCTTGGGAATCTTCCCAACATAAGATCTTGCTCTGACCAAGAAATCAGAGAATGGGAACAGAAAAACTGTATCCAAAAACTAAACAGTGGTTCCAAAATGAACAACCACGCGTGCTTGTCTCAAACTGCAAAAAGCACAAGGGAGACAACCGATGACGGAATTCGAAACGAATTCACAGAGGTGCAGAATACTGGGGCGGTTGAATCTTTCAATGATACCATCAAATTAACACCTCGAACTGAGGACGCCATCGATCCACAAAAGATTGAGCCTGTAGATGTGCAACAACACACACAAGACGCTAATATAATAACAAGACAAATGACACACAAAACCCACAACGACCAACTTCAGGAGTCGCTACAAATCATTTCACCCAATATTACCACCACCGAGTTTATAGAAGAACAAAAATCAGATCCAACTCTTTCACCATACTTTCGGCTAGTAGGATTAAAGCCAAAATTGACAAAAAACGCTTCTTGGACATTTAGACTAAATAATAATATTCTGACTAGATTATATACCAAAGATCAAACCACGATACAGCAAGTGGTTGTACCTCATTCACATCGTGATAAAGTGCTACACATAGCCCATGACTCACCTTTCGGAGGTCATATGGGTTACGAAAAAACAAGGGCCAGAGTCCTGAGCCAATTTTATTGGCCTAAATTTTGCCAAGACATAAAAACCCATTGTAAATCATGTGATACCTGTCAGAAACTAATCAAAAAAGGGCAGAAATTCAATCAATCACAACTGCCTCGAGACCATTTTAAATCGTGGCGGTTGATTTAGTAGGTCCTTTGAACCACATCTCAAACAAAGGAAATAGATACATTTTTACACTCGTTGATTTGTGTTCGAGGTGGCCAGAAATGATTCCATTAAAATCTATCTCCTCTAAGGATGTGACGGACGTATTATTACAGATATTCTCCCGTTTTGGCTTTCCGGAGAAGATAATATCGGATAGAAGAACGCAATTCATATCTAATGGCACTCAATCGGTAACTAAGTTACTAGGCATAAAACAATGTTTTACAAGTCCCTATCGACCAGCCGCAAATGGAATTTGCGAAAAACTAAATGGGGACCTAAAACATATGTTATCCAAAGTGACAGCTGATAATCCAGCCGATTGGGATATACTTCTCCCAACGGTGCTGTTCGCATACAGAGAAGTCCCACAATCAAGTACGGGGTTCTCTCCATTTGAATTGATATACGGAGCGAACCCAAGAGGACCTCTCACTATTTACAAAGATATAATATCACAACCCGTAAACACCCAATTACCAGTTTCCACCTATGATTTGGTCACTGACACCAGAGACAAAATCATTAGATCCTGTATCCTGGCCAGAACATCATTACAGGAGAAAGGTTTTAGGTACAGGCAGTACGCCAACAAAGGGGCAAAAACGATTGTATTAGAACCAAATCAAGACATTTTACTATTACTACCTGACAAGAGAGATTTACTATCAACCTCTTGGCAGGGACCGTTTAAGGTTGTAAGAAAGATTTCGGAAGTTGACTACGAAATTTCTGTGAATGGAAAGTTGAAAATATTCCATGTAAATATGTTAAAACCGTACTATTCTAGAAAGGACAGTGACACGAACAAGAAGACGCAGATAACAGATGACAATAACCAAACTGACAAGAAAGACAACGAAAACGAAACGACAATTACCCGACTGAATGACACCTCGACAAACGAAGCATCATTAACGACTCATTCTTGTGACGACGAAGACGACAAAAACATATTCACAGTACCGACAATATGGGATAACGACAACTACGACCAATCTAACGACACATTGACAACGATTAGTCTCGACGACGACGACAATGACATTGAAGACAATTTACAAACAGTAGCGTCAGTAATAAATCAGACGGACGTAGACAATACAGAAATTCCAGTACCAATTATGAACGACGACAGTACGATGAAGGACATACAAATCTCTGACACTGTGACACAACAGCAGCGACAAGACATTTTGTCTCTTCTTAACGACTATAAAACTATCTTCTCAAACAAACCTGGACAGACTGACAAAATAACACATTCAATTGTGTTGACAGATCTAACGCCTATCAAATGTAGACCATATTCAATTCCTTTACATTATAGAGCAAATTTAGACAAAGAAATTTTGGACTTAGAAAAAAATAAAATAATACAGAAATCTGTTTCCCAGTACTCTTCTCCAATTGTCCTGGTGAAAAAGAAGGACCAATCCATTCTTTTATGCATAGATTACAGAAGATTAAATACTATAACCACGACAGATGCTGAGCCAATGAACAGATGTGAAGACCTCATTTTGAATATGTCTCAATCATCCTTATTTTCTAAGCTTGATTTAGCTAAAGGTTATTGGCAAGTACCACTATCTCCCTCTTCAAGGCATATAACAGCATTCGCTACACCACTTGGGCTGTACGAATGGAGATATCTTCCACTTGGTCTCAAGAACGCTCCCGCCACATTTGTCAGGTTAACTAGGCTGTTATTGCACGGCATCAAGGACGTGCAATCTTATATTGATGATATATGTATCCATTCTTCAGACATGACTTCTCACTTACGTACACTCCAACAAGTCTTTAATCAAATCCTTCTCTTTGGACTTACTATCAAACCTTCCAAGGTTGAAATAGGCTATAAAGAAATAGACTTCTTAGGTCATAGGATTTCCGAAGGCAAGCTATTGACAGATGATAGAATCGTATCAAAAATTCTCAACCTAGAAGTTCCAACTACAAAGAAACAGGTTAGAAGCCTGTTAGGTCTCATAAACTATTATGCCAAGTTTATACCAAACTGGGCAGAACTCACATCAGTTTTTTCTAATCTGTTGACAAAAGATCATCCAGGAAAATTTTGTAAGAGTATCCGCTTAGAGGATGTAATGTGCAAATTGAAATCAATTTTTTCTAACCCACCCGTATTAAGATTACCAAACATAGATATACCTTTTATTCTGACCACAGATTCGAGTGCTATCGCAATTGGAGGATGCCTGATGCAGGAATATCAAGGCGTAAGACATCCGATACTCTATGTCAGCCGGAAGCTTAAAAAGGCTGAGATCCATTATTCCACAATTGAGCTGGAGGCACTAAGTCTACTTTTTTGTATGCGTCGATTATCTAAGTTCCTCTTAGGTTCGCATTTTGTTGTTTTAACCGATAATTCGCCACTGCTGGTACTTAAGCAAGGTGTGCCAAAGAATCATCGATTATCAAGATGGTGTCTTCTTCTTCAAGATTTCGACTTTGAAATCCGCCACATCAAAGGTACTGATAATATTATTGCGGACATATTGTCACGGCAAACTAATGCACCATCAGACTAGCACTAGGCACATTAATCATTCGCCATATAATAAGCTGTGATATTTTAGTCTGTTGCATAGAACAGTGTACCGCTACACCTACCATAGAACAGTGTACCTCTACACCCACTATAGAACTTTCATCCAGAAGTATCAACGCCCAAATGAATAACCTACTTAGAACACTCATGAACATGAAACTTCAATCGAGTGAATAATCTACTGACAACACTCACGACCATGAAACTTTGAGAGCCCTATAGTGTATTAAGCCATATTACCAATGGCCAAGGCTTGAAAAATAATCCGAGCGATATATTATATCTGTGAAGTGATTTCAACCAGTGAACTGACAGTCATCTTGTAAATATTAAGAACACTGCATACTCGCTATTGCTAAGAAACGTCGCAAACAGCCGGAATAGAACTACGTCGATTACAACATGCAAAGGACAGCTATATTAACTGTTAACATTGATGGCACGACAAACGGACAACAGGAGGACAACACACACATCGTCGTTGGATTTAGTTAGTTAGTTAGTTAATTAATTTACTATTAGTTAATATGTATTACACTTGTATTTCATTATATATATAAAATATCTCAACATGTAACTTGTATATTTTCTACCATAATATTACAAGTATTTTCACTAATAGGTGAAATATTCTTCCTATACAATTTTTCCTATTTAAGTTATAAACCATTTTTTGATTACACGTACAAAAAGTACTTGTTACCCTAAAGGGAACATATCGCCTAACCCATTTTTCTAAGGGCAGTAAGACTTACCTTAACTTTATTTGTATATTTTAACAAAATACTATTTGGTATGTAAGATGTATGAATGACAGAGTGAATGAATTAAATGAGAGAGCGATATACTGAGCGGACAAATTGTACGCAAAACGTATTTATTTTAATTTGTCTGCGTCTTTCATGTAAAAATGTATTACGTGTTTTAATTGTTGATACATGTTTAGTATTGAATACACTTCATCTAAGCGCCACTGTTTGGAATGCCCCGATCATGCATTACACAGATTGGGTAATTCATGACAAAGGATATCCCAACTCGTGACGCTTGGAGTTAAACCACACAGTGAGCACACACTTTATACAAACTCAAAACTGAACACTAACAATTAAAATACAGTCACTTTATTAGAAACAGCAACATATCAGTCAATACACTAACAAGCCAACAGGAACACACGTAGTCAGATGTGATGAAACAACAGCATAACTACATATTCAGCAACATACAACATACGGAAGTAAAAATGTATCGAAATACACACGCAAGACAAGATTTGCAAGTGTACTTAAATACCCAAGACATTTGTCTTGTTAAAACTCTCTTACACAGAGTTTTATATCTTGGTATCATATGGATACGTGAGAAGGGCGCGGTTGTAAAAACAACTGTAAACGTCACGGAACTTCGGTCAGATAAGCATGTTTAAGAACATAGAAGAGAGAGACCTCTTCAGCAATCATCTTGAAGTGCTGTATGGGAGAATACATGAGTTGTTGATGCAGATATGTAGGTTGCCAAGTTACTATCCACCAAACTACAAACACCGACTTTATGTGATCCTGTGACAGAATTAGTGCAGAACTAATTACCATAATAACCCATCAGAGCAGGGGGGAGGGGGACTCCTGTCACAGCCTCACATAGGGGCGGTACCAACATAAAAGTAGGAGAGACTAGCGAAGGGATAGAACTCCAGCCAAAGGGAAAGAACCGAGTCACTCGAAGGCTCGAATAATCCAGAGCCTTCTCGAAGGACCGGTCAGTGTGTCCACAGCCCCGTGGACACTGATGGGGCCCGCCGATTGCGGGGTCCACGAGAAACTCAGAGAGAGTTACCACCCGTGTCGGATTGCGACACGTGTGGAAAGGCAGACACGGACTGGACATCGAGGAAGCAACAGGGCTTACCTTAAGGGGGACTTGATAGTTTCGACCCAAGTGTATTTAGGGGTCTTATGCATATGTTAGATAGCTGATAGAGTTGTTGTGATAATTATGTTTAATGTAAACTCCTGTGATATGCAACTTACAGATTGCTGGCTTGCGAAAACTCTCTTCGCCAGCTTACTGTAACATAGTAATAATAAATGATGTTATATTGCATATGAACGGGGTTTGTTGCCTGTATGAGCCAGAGTTCAATCCCCTAGAGATCTAGGACGGTGACAGTGGTACTGTTGGTATAGAGGTGGTACTGTTGGTATAGAGGTGGTACTGTTGGTATAGAGGTGGTACTGTTGGTATAGAGGTGGTACTGTTGGTATAGAGGTGGTACTGTTGGTATAGAGGTGGTACTGTTGGTATAGAGGTGGTACTGTTGGTATAGAGGTGGTACTGTTGGTATAGAGGTGGTACTGTTGGTATAGAGGTGGTACTGTTGGTATAGGGGTGGTACTGTTGGTATAGGGGTGGTACTGTTGGTATAGGGGTGGTACTGTTGGTATAGAGGTGGTACTGTTGGTATAGAGGTGGTACTGTTGGTATAGAGGTGGTACTGTTGGTATAGAGGTGGTACTGTTGGTATAGAAGTGGTAATGTTGGTATAGAGGTGGTAATGTTGGTATAGAGGTGGTACTGTTGGTATAGAGGTGGTAATGTTGGTATAGAAGTGGTAATGTTGGTATAGAGGTGGTAATGTTGGTATAGAGGTGGTACTGTTGGTATAGAAGTGGTAATGTTGGTATAGAGGTGGTAATGTTGGTATAGAAGTGGTACTGTTGGTATAGAGGTGGTAATGTTGGTATAGAGGTGGTAATGTTGGTATAGAGGTGGTAATGTTGGTATAGAGGTGGTACTGTTGGTATAGAAGTGGTACTGTTGGTATAGAGGTGGTACTGTTGGTATAGAGGTGGTACTGTTGCTATAGAGGTGGTACTGTTGGTATAGAGGTGGTAATGTTGGTATAGGGGTGGTACTGTTGGTATAGAAGTGGTAATGTTGGTATAGAGGTGGTATTGTTGGTATAGAGGTGGTACTGTTGGTATAGAGGTGGTACTGTTGGTATAGAGGTGGTAATGTTGGTATAGAGGTGGTAATGTTGGTATAGGGGTGGTAATGTTGGTATAGAAGTGGTACTGTTGGTATAGGGGTGGTACTGTTGGTATAGAGGTGATACTGTTGCCATATGGGTGGTATTGTTGGTATAGAGGTGGTACTGTTGCCATATGGGTGGTATTGTTGGTATAGGGGTGGTACTGTTGCCATATGGGTGGTATTGTTGGTATAGGGGTGGTACTGTTGGTATAGAAGTGATACTGGTGGTATAGGGGTGGTACTGTTGGTATAGAAGTGGTACTGGTGGTATAGAAGTGATACTGTTGCCATTTGGGTGGTAATGTTGGTATAGAGGTGGTACTGTTGGTATAGAGGTGGCATTGTTGGTATTGGGGTGATATTGTTGATAACAGATTGGTATTGTTGATATATGCATGATTTTGTTGACATACGGGTGGTTTACTAACGCAGAACTAGGTCTAAGGCATAGAACGTTCGACGAAGTGTTGTTTCGAGTCGGTCTTGTATACTGCATCATATCATCCCCACAAAACATTCATTAAATAAACATTTGGAGTTTGTGGACAGAGTTTTTCGATGGATGGTGATTAATGTGTGTGGCAGTTGCACTTTATGAATCCAGTAGGATAGCCACTTAGGTTTTAATTGTTGTTAAAGGTTTCACATTTTTCTGTAAGTATATCTTGAGAACATATCCTCCTGGAACAGTAGACAAGGTCCGAACTGGGCCACGGTTGTACTGGGCTATGTTTGTAATGGGTTACGTTTGTATTGGGCAGGCGCAAAGCTGTGTAAATTTACATACAGGTCTGGCCAGGTTTCCGGTACATTGATGTGCCATCGTCACTACATCTGATTTGTATGTCTAAAGGGAGCCCCTATTCACAAAATTTTGTGAATAGTACGAGCCCCTATACACAAAAATGTGTGGCTGGTCACGTAATTACTCCGCACAAAATTTTGTGTATAGTCACTCCGATGTCTAAAACGTTCTAGTGTCACTGTGTTCACGTGCGATGGTTTGGAAGACGCCCGAGTGTGCCTCGTTTATGCTGGTGTGGAAAGATGTAGCTTGTTGTGTACTATTTGTGATGATTATTGCGACATCTAGCTATCGGCAGTAGAAACTTTGATATCTAACTATCTGTTTCTTCGTTGTGTGACAAGTAGTGTATACGTTCATTACGATATCATATTTTGAGGAGGACATTTCCTCTATATTTCTACTGATAATCGATTATCCTCATTTTTGAAATCTATTTTTAGATTTTTAAAAACATTTTGGCACACATTACCCAAAAAAAAAAAATCTCTGAAGTATAGAAGTATTTGAAAAAGTAACCGCTGCTTTTAAAAAGGGGCGGGATCGGTGAAAAAAGTTGCTTTAGTGTCGTAGAAACATCATCATCATACACAGGTTTAGGAGTACGGATTAGGCTTACGGGTTACAGATCTTCAAATGATAATGGTAAACAATTTTGTTTAAATTTGAAAATTAAAGATGGTGGTTATTATTGGTTGTAGTAGATATGACTTAATAACTATCATCATACACAGGTGTAGGGGTATGGGGTAGGGCTTCGGGGGTGTGTGGATAGGTCCAGGGTGATATAGTTGATAGGTTCAGTGGTTTAGAACATGTGCAAAGCTTCAAATGAAAACTGTAAAATCCACAAAGACTGATATTGAGAAATAAAGAAGCAAGTTAAAAAATTGCTGAGTTGTGTTTTGGCTACCTTTCTGATAGGTGTTAGTGTCATATGTAGAACATCTGAAAAAATGTAGTAGGGCTAAACAGCACAGATGCGTTATTAGGGCACGGGGAGAGAGTGAGGTGTAGGATATTAACAACACATTACAAGACTTACTACAAGTATTAAGAATCAACAATATAGGCCACATCATCAACTACATAGAACAAAATAAACTAGTATTCCACTAAATTGTAATTAGAATACAATGACATAGGGAAATAAATAACACAACACCACATTATTACGCACACAACCCCAATTCTACAGAACATGTATGCAAGCAACACAAGGCAACAAACATTTAACCCAACAGACAACCAAGCAGATAGATATAGACCAACAACTGGTACCACATAGAGATCAACATATATAGACACTGATACACCAAACGATATATATGTATATATATATATATACACACAGAATGTACAGACACATATAAGCACTGACACACATAATCAAGTGCGTGTCCAGTATCTATGGCTCATACAAACATCCCACATAAAATCACACTCTCTCACTCACACACTCTCTCTCTTGCTCACACTCTCATATACATACTCGCTCACAGACACTCTCTCTCACACACACTCTCACTAACTCTCTCTCTCTCGCTCACTCTCTCACAGAGACACTCACTCACAGAGACACTCTCACACTCTCTCACGCATACAATAAACACCAGGTGATGGATTCCAAGAGATTTATTTCTCCGTGACTAAAGTTTGCTAAAAGTGGCAAATAAAAGATATGTGTATCAAAACATCTGGCTAGTGATATTCCATGGTTTACCATAACAGTAACCACACAATGTGTACACACATGGGAATAACAGTAACCACACAATGTGTACACACATGGGAATAACAGACATCACACAATGTGTACACACAGAGGAATAACAGTAACCACACAATGTGTACACACAGGAATAACAATAACCACACAATGTGTACACACACAGGAATAACAGTAACCACACAATGTGTACACACACAAGAGAACAACAGTAACCACACAATGTGTACACACACAAGAGAACAACAGTAACCACACAATGTGTACACACATGGGAATAACAGTAAGCACACTGTGTACACACAGGAATAACAGTAACCACACAATATGTACACACATGGGAATAACAGTAACCAGACAATGTGTACACACACAAGGGAACAACAGTAACCACACAATGTGTACACACAAGGGAACAACAGTAACCACATAATGTGTACACACACATAGAACAACAGTAACCACACAATGTGTACACATAGGAACAACAGTAACCACACAATGTGTACACACACAAGGGAACAACAGTAACCACACAATGTGTACACACACAAGGGAACAACAGTAACCACACAATGTGTACACACACAAGGGAATAACAGTAACCACACAAATTGCACACACACACAAAGGAACAACAGTAACCACACAATGTATACACACACATGGAACAACAGTAACCACACAATGTTTACACACACAAGGAACAACAGTAACCACACATGTTTACACACACAAGGAACAATAGAAATCACACACTGTGCAGAAGCAAGGAACAACAGAAATCACACAATGTGTACATACAAATAATAACAAATGTGCAACAGATATAATAATGTACAGGTTGTAGGTGAACATGTGAAGCTAGTCAAACATACACATGTACATGTACATGTCTGAAATCATCATGGAACGAGCAAACAACACAATCACAGTGTCCAAGTGTATACCAGGCAGACATACCATATCATTAATATCCATCTATCTCTCCGAATCACCATCATCTCCAACTGAACACAGGTTTAGACATCAATGTCCCCCTCAAATTACCCTGGCTTCCTGATTCACCAAGTTCTCTAAATGTCCTCTGTTCCATAATTCAACAAGTTCTCTAAATGTCCTCTGTTCCATAATTCAACAAGTTCTCTAAATGTCCTCTGTTCCACAATTCACCAAATTTTCTATATGTCCTATGTTCAATAATTCACAAAGAGTTCTAAATGTCCTCCCTTCCCTGATTCACCAAGTATTATAGATGTCCTCTGTTCCTAGATTCACCAAGTGTTCTAAATGTCCTCTGTTCCTGGATTCACCAAGTGTTCTAAATATCCTCTGTTCCTGTATTCACTAAGTGTTCTAAATGTCCTCTGTTCCCTGATTCACCAAGTATTCTAAACGTCCTCTGTTCCCTGATTCACCAAGTATTCTAAATGTCCTCTGTTCCCTGATTCACCAAGTATTCTGAATGTCCTCTGTTCCCTGATTCACCAAGTATTCTAAAAGTCCTCTGGTCCCTGATTCACCAAGTATTTTAAATGTCTTCTGTTCCATAATTCACCAAGTATAATAGATGTCCTCTGTTCCTGGATTCACCAAGTATTCTAAATGTCCTCTGTTCCCTGATTCACCAAGTATTCTGGATGTCCTCTGTTCCCTGATTCACCAAGTATTCTAAAAGTCCTCTGTTCCCAGATTCACCAAGTATTTTAAATGTCTTCTGTTCCATAATTCACCAAGTGTTCTATATGTCCTATGTTCCATAAATAACCAGGTGTTCTAATGTCCTATGTTCCCTGATTCACCAAGTGTTCTAAATACCCTCTGTTCCCTGATTCACCAGGTATTTTAAATGTCTTCTATTCCATAATTCACAAAGTGTTCTAAATGTCCTCTGCTCACTGATTCATCAAGTATTCTAAATGTCCTATATTCCCTAATTGACCAACTGAAATCTTCTGATGTCCCTGACATGTCCTATGTTTCAATACAAGTCATCTAATGTCCCTGGCTCAAGAATTTATCATTAAATCTTTTCTCTTTCGTATCAGTCATCCAGGTATTCTAATGTCTCATGTTTTATGGTCCTATGTTTCTAATGTCCTCTGTGTGATCAACAACAGTCTTCTAACGTCCAATGTGTTATAAACAAAAGTACTCTATTTTCCCCTGTTTAATAAACAAGTCTTCTAAATTGTCAGTATGATCAACAACAGCCTTCTAAATACACCATCTGATCAACAACAGCCTTCTAAATTCCCTTCTAATCAACAACAGCCTTCTAAATGCCACATCTGATCAACAAAAGCCTTCTAAATTCCCCATCTGATCAACAACAGCCTTCTAAATTCCCCATCTGATTAATAACAGGCTTCTAAATTCCCCATTTGATCAACAACAGCCTTCTAAATTCCCCATCTGATCAACAACAGCCTTCTAAATTCCCCATCTGATCAACAACAGCCTTCTAAATTCCCCATTTGATCAACAACAGCCTTCTAAATTCACTTCTGATCAAAAACAGCCTTCTACATGCCACATCTGATCAACAAAAGCCTTCTAAATTGCCCATCTGATCAACAACAGCCTTCTAAATGCCACATCTGATCAACAAAAGCCTTCTAAATTGCCCATCTGATCAACAAGTCTTCTAAATTCCCCATCTTATCAACAACAGCCTTATAAATTCCCCATTTGATCAACAACAGCCTTCTAAATTCCCCATCTGATCAACAACAGCCTTCTAAATTCCCCATTTGATCAACAACAGCCTTCTAAATTCACTTCTGATCAAAAACAGCCTTCTACATGCCACATCTGATCAACAAAAGCCTTCTAAATTGCCCATCTGATCAACAACAGTCTTCTAAATTCCCATCTGATCAACAACAGCCTTATAAATTCCTCCTCTGATCAACAACAGCCTTCTAAATTCCCCATCTGATCAAAAACAGCCTTCTAAATTGCACTGTCTGATCAACAAGAGCCTTCTAAATTGCCCCCTCCCCCCCTGTCAGATCAGCATGACCATATATGGCAATTGGTCAATCTGGCTATGTACCCACTCTCTCCACCTGCACATCTCATCAACATCCACAAGAATACATTCACAGAAACAGGGCGAGTCCGAGAAACAGCCACCAGGCAGCTTGAGCACCCAGGCACAAATATCTCTATACATTAATTATGTGTGATATAAAGCCAGATGTGGTTCTGATGCTTCCCCCCCCCCCCCCCACACACACACACACAGACACACACATTCAGTCTTGATCACAGCAGAAACCAGAGAAACCAATGCATGGAAATAGAGCATTATAAATAACATGTATGTACAGGGTCAGGCAGACAGGGCATACAAACACACACAACTGCTCCCGCTCCAGGCAGTCTGCAGGGTCAGCACGCAGGCAGGCAGGCAGGCAGGCAGGGGGTACAGTCAGACAAACACTGGTAGATGTCCACTCAAACAGCAGGCACTCTGAGCTCTGTTGGCGGTGGACTAGTCACAGGAGATCTAGGAGATGACGGTGATCATTCTGGGAATCACAGAATTAGAATAATATTGTTGAGTATTTGAGGCAACAACACGCCAGAGACATCTAGCACAATCTGACAACATACATTTAAGACATGTGCCCACAAACACAACATGTACACACACCAGACAGATATATGTGTACATGCACAAGACAGGTAGATGTGTACATATGAAAGACATAGATGTGTACATACATAATACAGGTAGATATGTACACACACAAGACAGGTAGATGTGTACATACACAAGACAAGTAGATATGTACACACACAAGACAGGTAGACGTGTATACACACAAGACAAGTAGATATGTACACACACACACGACAGGTAGATATGTACACACACAGGTAGATATGTACACACACAAGGCAGGTAGATATATACACACACAAGACAGGTAGATGTGTACACACACAAGACAGGTAGATGTGTACACACACCAGACAGGTAGACAACTACACACACAAGACAGGTACACATTTACACACACCAGACAGCTAGACATGTACAAATACCAGACAGGTAGACATGTACACACACCAAGCAGAAGACATGTACTCACATCTAGGGTTGTGATGGAAACCCAAAGCTACGGCCAGTTCCTCCTCACTCAGCAAGCCATTGCCATCAAAGTCAAACTGCTGGAGCTGGGACTTGGTGACGGGGCTGGCCACCGACTCCAGCAGGTCCATGTTCACTTGGCCCTTCTCTAGTGACCAGCTGCCGTTGAAGGCTTTATGGAGATCTGAAAGTCAGTCAGATTCACATTCACACAGGTAGTAACACACATGTCATACAGGAAGATTCACATTCACACAGGTAATAACATACATGTCACACAGGAAGATTCACATTCACACAGGTAATAACATACATGTCACCCAGGAAGATTCACATTCACACATGTCACCCAGGAAGATTCACATTCACACAGGTAATAACACACATCATACAGAAAGATTCACATTCACACAGGTAATATCACACATCATACAGGGAGATTCACACTCACACAGGTAATGTCACAAGAAGATTCACACTCACACAGGTAATATCACACATGTCATACAGGAAGATTCACATTCACACAGGTAATATCACACATGTCATACAGAAAGATTCACATTCATAGAGATAACATCACACAGGAAGATTTACATTCATAAAGATAACAACACACAAGAAGATTCATATTCATAGAGATAATGCCACATATCAGTCACTGACACACAGCAGACTGAGAAAGGCTGAAGGGAGCTTCCCTAAAAGATGCACCGAATGGTACAATTATAGAGTGCGCAAGGAAACTAAGGGGAAGCGTCACGAAAAACGTCACTGAGGGAGTTAGACTTGGGCTGCCGTCCAGCTCGGGCGCGGCATGTCTTCTGGAGCATGGCTAACAGTCCGTTACGCCGCGCTTTGTGTTCAGCAGTGTGTATGTTAGATGTCAGGTACATTACATTCCTTGTGGAGTAATTGAGTGTCAGAAAATTGTCGACATATTAAAGTCAATTTGCGAGAGGAAAGTCTTTGTGGAGTTTTGTTCAAGTGGCTGTTTTTGGTCTTCAGTTAAGCAAGGAGAACTAGAAGGTATCAAATATTATTGTTATTATGGCAAACCCTAGATGCATCAGTAGCCTCGATAACTTCACTCCTTGGCAGATAACATCAAACAGTAAGATTCACATTAATAGAGGTAACATCACACCAGTAACACACTTTACACCAGAAGCATTGTACCTCACACAGGTAAGATCAAACTTGAAAGGTTACAATCACGCTACACACAGCGAGACAGATGGCTCATGTCGGAACCACTACACACAGGGAGACAGATGGCTCGTGTCGGAACCACTACACACAGGGAGACAGATGGCTCATGGCGAGACCACTACACACAGGGAGACAGATGGCTCATGTCGCACAGGGAGACAGATGGCTCGTGTCGGAACCACTACACACAGGGAGACAGATGGCTCATGTCAGGACCACTACACACAGGGAGACAGATGGCTCATGTCGCACAGGGAGACAGATGGCTCATGTCGCACAGGGAGACAGATGGCTCATGTCGCACAGGGAGACAGATGGCTCGTGTCGGAACCACTACACACAGGGAGACAGATGGCTCATGTCAGGACCACTACACACAGGGAGACAGATGGCTCATGGCGAGACCACTACACACAGGGAGACAGATGGCTCATGTCGGGACCACTACACACAGGGAGACAGATGGCTCATGTCGCACAGGGAGACAGATGGCTCATGTCGCACAGGGAGACAGATGGCTCATGTCGCACAGGGAGACAGATGGCTCATGTCGCACAGGGAGACAGATGGCTCATGTCGCACAGGGAGACAGATGGCTCATGTCGCACAGGGAGACAGATGGCTCATGTCGCACAGGGAGACAGATGGCTCATGTCGCACAGGGAGACAGATGGCTCATGTCGCACAGGGAGACAGATGGCTCATGTCGCACAGGGAGACAGATGGCTCATGTCGCACAGGGAGACAGATGGCTCATGTCGGGACCACTACAATCATGGCATGGCTGCTGGAAGCATGTTTTATGGGCTATCCTCCATTGCGGAAAACATGGCAGAAGACAAAGAACAGAAGTTGTGGGGGAGGAGGAGGAAGAGGAGGAAGAAGAGGAGGAGGAGATCTTACCTTCCAAAGAGTTGATGCCTTGAATGTGTATGCCAGGTCCTGCTGTGCCAGCACCTGGACAAAACAAAGCATAGCAGTTGATGTCCACGAATCAACAGTGTCCTCATGTTACAGGATAATATCACAGAAGGTGATGTTCACAAGTCAACAGTGACTTCATGTTACTGGACTATATCTCAGAAGGTGATGTCCACAAGTCAACAGTGACCTCATGTTACTGGACTATATCACAGAAGGTGATGTCCACAAGTCAACAGTGACCTCATGTTACTGGACTATATCACAGAAGGTGATGTCCACAAGTCAACAGTGACCTCATGTTACTGGACTATATCTCAGAAGGTGATGTCCACAAGTCAACAGTGTCCTCATGTTACTGGACTATATCACAGAAGGTGATGTCCACAAGTCAACAGTGACCTCATGTTACTGGACTATATCACAGAAGGTGATGTCCACAAGTCAACAGTGACCTCATGTTACTGGACTATATCACAGAAGGTGATGTCCACAAGTCAACAGTGACCTCATGTTACTGGACTATATCTCAGAAGGTGATGTCCACAAGTCAACAGTGACCTCATGTTACTGGACTATATCTCAGAAGGTGATGTCCTCATGTTACTGGACTATATCACAGAAGGTGATGTCCTCATGTTACTGGACTATATCACAGAAGGTGATGTCCACAAGTCAACAGTGACCTCATGTTACTGGACTATATCACAGAAGGTGATGTCCACAAGTCAACAGTGACCTCATGTTACTGGACTATATCACAGAAGGTGATGTCCACAAGTCAACAGTGTCCTCATGTTACTGGATTATATCACAGAAGGTGATGTCCACAAGTCAACAGTGACCTCATGTTACTGGACTATATCACAGAAGGTGATGTCCACAAGTCAACAGTGACCTCATGTTACTGGACTATATCACAGAAGGTGATGTCCACAAGTCAACAGTGACCTCATGTTACTGGACTATATCTCAGAAGGTGATGTCCACAAGTCAACAGTGTCCTCATGTTACTGGACTATATCTCAGAAGGTGATGTCCACAAGTCAACAGTGACCTCATGTTACTGGACTATATCACAGAAGGTGATGTCCACAAGTCAACAGTGACCTCATGTTACTGGACTATATCACAGAAGGTGATGTCCACAAGTCAACAGTGACCTCATGTTACTGGACTATATCTCAGAAGGTGATGTCCAGGAGTCAACACTCTCCTCATGTTACTGGACTATATCTCAGAAGGTGATGTCCAGGAGTCAACATTCTCCTCATGTTACTGGACCATATACTTTCAGAACAATGCTTTTCAAATATTAATTTGAATACTGAAGACAAAACCAATATACTGCACCATTTTTTGCCTGGCATATTTCACCATATCTTGTCAGTTGTACATACAGAAATAGTTCAACTGTTATTATTTTAACAATAAAGCAGAATAATGAATCCACTTAGTTGACATACAGACAGATACCCTCAGTGTGATGTTTGCTGAACAGATACCCTCAGTGTGATGTTTGCTAAACAGATACCCTCAGTGTGATGTTTGCTGAACAGATACCCTCAGTGTGATGTTTGCTGAACAGATACCCTCAATGTGATGTTTGCTGAACAGATACCCTCAGTGTGATGTTTGCTATACAGACAGATACCCTCAGTGTGATGTTTGCTGAACAGATACCCTCAGTTTAATGTTTGCTTTTTCAGATAGCTTTAGTGTGATGTTTGCTGAACAGACAGATACCCTCAGTGTGCTGTTTGCTGAACAGATAGCTTTAGTGTGATGTTTGCCAAACAGATACCCTTAGTGTGATGTTTGCCGAACAGATACCCTCAGTGTGATGTTTGCTGAACAGACAGATACCCTCAGTGTGATGTTTGCTGAACAGATACCCTCAGTGTAATGTTTGCTTTTTCAGATAGCTTTAGTGTGATGTTTGCTGAACAGACAGATACCCTCAGTGTGCTGTTTGCTGAACAGATACCCTCAGTGTGATGTTTGCTGAACAGATACCCTCAGTGTGATGTTTGCTGAACAGACAGATACCCTCAGAGTGCTGTTTGCTGAACAGATAGCTTTAGTGTGATGTTTGCCGAACAGATACCCTCAGTGTGATGTTTGCTGAACAGATACCCTCAGTGTGATGTTTGCTGAACAGATACCCTCAGTGTGATGTTTGCTGAACAGATACCCTCAGTGTGATGTTTGCTGAACAGATACCCTCAGTGTGATGTTTGCTGAACAGATACCCTCAGTGTGATGTTTGCTGAACAGACAGATACCCTCAGTGTGCTGTTTGCTGAACAGATAGCTTTAGTGTGATGTTTGCCGAACAGATACCCTCAGTGTGATGTTTGCTGAACAGATACCCTCGGTGTGATGTTTGCTGAACAGACAGATACCCTCAGAGTGCTGTTTGCTGAACAGATAGCTTTAGTGTAATGTTTGCTGAATAGATACCCTCAATGTGATGTTTGCTGACCTGTAGTGGATTCCAGAGGTGAACTGCTGGTAAGTGTAGACACAGATGTGCTACTGCTAATGGCTTCAGCCCCAACATCTTCAGGAGTACGTCCTGCCCCTGGCTGGCTAACCCTGAGGATGGCCGAAGTCAGGTTGATGAGAGCCTGGTCATGGTGGTCCAAGCGAGCTGCAATAGTGTCCAGCTCCTGGTTCAAGATGACCACTGTCTCGTTGACCTTCTGTGGAATGTTTCAACAGCACCCAATCAGTAGCCACTTTAGTAACCGATTACCGAATTGTAACGATAATATATTTGCAGTTTAGATCGGCAACTATTTATTGAGTCTCTGTCTTAAGGAGGTTTAGAGTACTCGTGATGTTAAATTCCCCGATTATTTCAAGATCAAGTTAAAACAGACACTGATTACTTGATAAAGATTTTACCACCCCTTTTTTGCATTCTGTATTTCTGGCAAATTGGAAACCCTTGTTATACCAGAGAATCTGGCTGTCTATTCTAAGCGGTCAGTAAACCCGTAAATACCGTTTTATGAGACTTACTACATTGTTATACTATGCATTATTAAATTTAGCATCCATTTTTATGTCTAATTTGTAATTTTAGACCATTTAAGTTGACACACTGAAATTATGAAGATCTCATGCTGTAATGTAGTATTTACTAGTATTTCAATGGTGGGAGATGGCAGTTTTTCTAGTCATACTCCAGCTATGAACATTTAATATTGTTATGGAATATTAAGTGCGACTACAATGATAATGAATGCATGTTTACATTCAAGACCCATTATTGTATGTATGTTTAATTTTTCATCATTCTACATGGACCATATCATTGTTACTTTGTCATCTTTCCAACAGGACTTCTTTTGTCAAAATGCATCTATCTACGCTGGCTGACGAGACTCGCGTGTAGTTCAAGTGCGGTCTGACGTCACACAGATGACGTGAAGATGGATATATCTGTGTGAGTGTGTGTATATAATAAACCGCCAGAGTTATGTTCCCTTGAGTTAGACAGGTCGCTGTGTAATCTCCCTTGGCGACAGTGTAAACTGATAGTTGTGTGAGTGTGTAGGTAGGGTCACAACTAGTGAAAGGTCAAAATCGTTTTTCTTCTATATGTCCCTTTCAAATCAAAAACTTACACACAAAAATTAATATCTTGGCTTAAAATTGACCTACAGACTTGAATAAGGTACCGTTGGGTTTGTTTTTTCAAGAGCTATCCAACTATGCAGGTTATATAATTAAAAAGCAATTTAGAAAAAGTTTCTAAAGTGGCTATAATCAGCTGTAGACAACTATCAGCAGCAGCAGATGGGAAATTGTATGGGCAATAGAGAGATGGGAAAACAAGGACACATGGGGAATAACAGAGTTAGAGAGAACAGAGAATTGTTCAGAGAGCATTGAGAGACGGAGGGAGGGAGGAAAGAAGCATAGGTGGGGGGTGGACAAACAATGGACATGTAAGGAGTCAAAGAACGTTGACATAACAGAGAAGTGTTGGGCATGTGAAGGAGTGTGGCAAAGTTGAGTATTATAGAGACGTATGGGACATGTGAAGGAGTGGAGTCAAAGAGTGATGGGAAAGAGATGTGAAAGAGAGGAGTGAGAATGTTGGGAAAGTTGGTTGGGAAAGATGGAGATGAAAAGTACAAGTGGCGAGGTGAAACACATGAAGACTGTCTGTGATCTGTACCAACTGTTGTACAAGTGGAAAAGTGAAACACATGAAGACTGTCTGTGATCTGTACCAACTGTTGTACAAGTGGCGAGGTGAAACACATGAAGACTGTATGTGATCTGTACCAACTGTTGTACAAGTGGCGAGGTGAAACACATGAAGATTGTATGTGATCTGTACCAACTGTTGTACAAGTGGCGAGGTGAAACACATTAACATTGTGATCTGTATCAACTGTTGTACAAGTGGCAAGGTGAAACACATAAATATTGTATGTGATCTCTATCAACTGTTGTACAGGTGAAACACATGAAGAATATGTGATCTGTACCAACTGTTGTACAAGTGGCGAGGTGAAACACATTAACATTGTGATCTGTATCAACTGTTGTACAAGTGGAAAGGTGAAACACATGAAGATTGTATGTGATCTGTATCAACTGTTGTACAAGTGGAGAGGAGAAACACATGAAGACTGCCTGTGATCTGTATCAACTGTTGTACAAGTGAAACACATGAACACTGTATGTGATCTGTATCAAGTGTTGTATGAAAGGTATACCTCAAAATTGTCCAAGATATCAGCCTTGAATGCCAGGAATTCTCCCTTGCCTGTCAGAAGGATACCTGCGGGTACCTGAGCAACAAAGATGATTACACCCATGTGAAATACCTGTCTGTTGTGTTTGGGTAGCACCCATGTGAAATACCTGTCTGTTGTGTTTGGGTAGCACCCATGTGAAATACCTGTCTGTTGTGTTTGGGCAGCACCCATGTGAAATACCTGTCTGTTGTGTTTGGGTAGCACCCATGTGAAATACATGTTTGTTGTGTTTGGGTAGCACCCATGTGAAATACCTGTCTGTTGTGTCTAGATAACAAATATGTGAAATACCTGTCTATTGTGTCTAGGTAACAAATATGTGAAATATCTGTCTATTGTGTCTAGGTACCAAACATGTGAAATACCTGGTTACTGTTTCTAGGTAACAAATATGTGAAATACCTGACTACTGTGTCTATGTAGCAAACATGTGAAATACCTGGCAACTGTTTCTAGGTAACAAATATGTGAAATACCTGGCTATTGTGTCTAGGTAACAAATATGTGAAATACCTGGCTACTGTGTCTAGGTAACAAACATGTGAAATACCTGTCTACTGTGTCTAGGTAGCAAACATGTGAAATACCTGGCTACTGTGTCTAGGTAGCAAACATGTGAAATACCTGGCTACTGTGTCTAGGTAGCAAACATGTGAAATACCTGGCAACTGTATCTAGGTAACAAATATGTGAAATATCTGGCTATTGTGTCTAGGTAACAAATATGTGAAATACCTGGTGACACTAGTAACACATGAAATATCTTATCAACTGTTGTTTGTCCATCAAGAATAATGATGACCATTCATTTCATCCAGTGGGTTTGAAAGTATGGAGCCGTGAGTTCTAAGGTGGCTGTTAAGGCCTATTTTGGCTCGAAATGTTCTTTAATAATGTGGGCAAAGAATGCTTGACGTTCCAGGAGGAGGATCTCCTGCGGGGTTTTTCTGTCCAGCCTTTTATTCACAGCTCTTGCAGTCCTGGTTGCCTCGCATATGACTGCACCCTAGCGTAATGATGTACGCCACGAATTTTGGTCTTTGGCAGCAGTCTCCCAGGTGTCAGGGTGAATTCCAAAAGCTTTCAGTGAGATTTTCAGAGTGTCTTTAAAGCGTTTCCTCTGGCTGCCTTGGGAGTATTTACCACAATGCAGCTCGCTGTAAATAATTTGGTTAGGGAGCCTGTGATCTGGCATGCAAGTTAAGTGACCAACCCAGCGAATATGATTCTTCATTAGTAGTGTGTGGATACTGGGTATGGATGCTCTTTCTAAAACTTCAGTGTCTGGGATCTTGTCTTGCCATTTAATCTTCAATAGCTTCCTAAGGCAGACTGTGTGGAAGTGGTTTAATTTCCTGGTGTGTCGCTGATAAACAGTCCAGGTTTCACAAGCATATGGCCTTGGAGATTCTTGCATTCACTTCGTCATCAATTGTGGCAGCTTGTGACACAGTGCTGCTAAGATAATCTTTTCAACTGTTGGCTTACAGAAGCACATAAAAAATGCACAGCAACATGAAGGGGGGAAACTACATTAACATATCAGTACAGTGTGTGTGGTAGCAGCCTGCCTGCTGAACTCTGCTGTCCAGACATGGTGACACAGACCTTCTGCATACCCTGGATGTGTGGAGAGCAAGCCAGTTCTTCTACCCAGTCCTTGTATCAGTGGGCTGAGTCCTCGTATCAGTGGGCTGAGTCGCTGTATCAGTGGACTGAGTCCTTGTATCAGTGGGCTGAGTTGTTGTATCAGTGAGCTGAGTTGTTGTATCAGTGGGCTGAGTTGTATCAGTGGGCTGAGTTGTTGTATCAGTGGGCTGAGTCGTTGTATCAGTGGGCTGAGTCCTTGTATCAGTGGGCTGAGTCCTTGTATCAGTGGGCTGAGTCCTTGTATCAGTGGGCTGAGTCCTTGTATCAGTGAGCTGAGACCTTGTATCAGTGAGCTGAGTCCTTGTATCAGTGGGCTGAGTCCTTGTATCAGTGAGCTGAGTCCTTTTATCAGTGAGCTGAGTCCTTGTATCAGTGAGCTGAGTCCTTGTATCAGTGAGCTGAGTCCTTGTATCAGTGGGCTGAGTCCTTGTATCAGTGGGCTGAGTCCTTGTATCAGTGGGCTGAGTCCTTGTATCAGTGGGCTGAGTCCTTGTATCAGTGGGCTGCATCCTTGTATCAGTGGGCTGAGTCCTTGTATCAGTGGGCTGAGTCCTTGTATCAGTGGGCTGAGTCCTTGTATCAGTGGGCTGAGTCCTTGTATCAGTGGCTGAGTCCTTGTATCAGTGAGCTGAGTCCTTGTATCAGTGGGCTGAGTCCTTGTATCAGTGGGCTGAGTCCTTGTGTCAGTGGGCTGAGTCCTTGTATCAGTGTGCTGAGTCCTTGTATCAGTGAGCTGAGTCCTTGTATCAGTGGGCTGAGACCTTGTATCAGTGAGCTGAGTCCTTGTATCAGTGAGCTGAGTCCTTGTATCAGTGAGCTGAGTCCTTGTATCAGTGGGCTGAGTCCTTGTATCAGTGAGCTGAGTCCTTGTATCAGTGAGCTGAGTCCTTGTATCAGTGGGCTGAGTCGTTATATCAGTGGGCTGAGTCCTTGTATCAGTGAGCTGAGTCCTTGTATCAGTGGGCTGAGTCCTTGTATCAGTGGGCTGAGTCCTTGTATCAGTGGGCTGAGTCCTTGTATCAGTGAGCTGAGTCCTTGTATCAGTGGGCTGAGTCCTTGTATCAGTGAGCTGAGTCCTTGTATCAGTGAGCTGAGTCCTTGTATCAGTGGGCTGAGTCGTTATATCAGTGGGCTGAGTCCTTGTATCAGTGGGCTGAGTCCTTGTATCAGTGAGCTGAGTCCTTGTATCAGTGAGCTGAGTCCTTGTATCAGTGGGCTGAGTCGTTATATCAGTGGGCTGAGTCCTTGTATCAGTGAGCTGAGTCCTTGTATCAGTGAGCTGAGTCCTTGTATCAGTGGGCTGAGTCCTTGTATCAGTGAGCTGAGTCCTTGTATCAGTGAGCTGAGTCCTTGTATCAGTGAGCTGAGTCCTTGTATCAGTGGGCTGAGTCCTTGTATCAGTGAGCTGAGTCCTTGTATCAGTGAGCTGAGTCCTTGTATCAGTGGGCTGAGTCCTTGTATCAGTGAGCTGAGTCCTTGTATCAGTGAGCTGAGTCCTTGTATCAGTGGGCTGAGTCCTTGTATCAGTGAGCTGAGTCCTTGTATCAGTGAGCTGAGTCCTTGTATCAGTGGGCTGAGTCGTTATATCAGTGGGCTGAGTCCTTGTATCAGTGGGCTGAGTCCTTCCTAAGCTAGGCCTTATTGTGCTGCAGACAGTCTCCTATGGCATGTTTCTCTACCATTAGCAACTGCTGTCACAGTAGACACACAACCATCACAACATAGAAGCTTTTTTGTAATGTTGCATATCCCTTACAGGACGTTGCAGTCAACACAAGCAATTTTCAGCTGCTGTTGATGTAATAGATAAGATTTTACGTTCAGTAGTTTGCCATTGCTTTCTGAACGACCGGCTCCCATACCAACACGTTATAACACAAAATCGACACTGTTTGCTGCACAAATCGGTAGCGGCACAAATCGGTAGCGGCTGTGTTTCGAACACATGGTAAGCGGTTCACGAACCGTGTTCGCAAGCCTTTGGCCATGGAGACCGAAACATAGAAGCACATATAGCCAAACTTCTCCAGCTGGAGTTGCTGTCATCAGGTAGTCCTACTCATTTCTGGATCGTTGATCAATGGTTGTGTTGTGTGCACATTGAAGATGTTATATATCGTTTGCAGCTGGAGATGGAAACTGTAGGCTGTACATGCCACAGCCGTGGCAAAATGTCAACAATTGAATAAAGTGAATAGTGATAGTATATGAGCATTCCGGAACACAGTGGCATCATCAGCTGATGCTGGAGTGTAGACACTTCTAGTGTCAGCTGGAGGAGATGGAAACAACCAGGGCTAGATTCACAGTGCCGCGGAGATGGTCCTTGCAACCAATCAATCAACACTGTTATATACTGTAGACAACACAATCATCACACACTCCAGCAATCAATCAATCAACACTGTTATATACTGTAGACAGTACTATCATCACACACTCAATCAATCAATCAACACTGTTATATACTGTAGACAGCACTATCATCACACACTCCAGCAATCAATCAACACTGTTACATACTGTAGACAACACTATCATCACACACTCAATCAATCAATCAACACTGTTATATACTGTAGACAATACTACCGTCACACACTCCAGCAATCAATCAATCCACACTGTTATATGCTGTAGACAATACTACCATTACACACTCCAGCCACATGGACTGACCTGGCTGGGCTGGGAGCTGTTGGAGGCACCTGCATCACCAACTGTCGTGTTGCCCATCTGCAGGAGACACACAAATAAAACAGCTGTGTGAATAGTCAGGGGAGTGGTTTGACAATGTCTGTGACGAGGTGCTCATCAGGCAGCAAAGTGTTAACAAGGACCCATGGGTATGCCAGCAAACAGCACTTACAAGGACAGTTGGCTGTGGTTAATCTCAACACAGAGACGGGGTCTTATACTGAGCATGAGTAGAGTATGACCAATATCAGCACATTCACAGCTCAGTGAAGGGAAACTGCTAGTGCAGCCACTAGTAGCGGAGAGCTGGGTCATCAATCACGTGACTGTCAAGGTAAGAGGACTGGATTATGTCTGAACTATATTATAAGCAGATTCACAGATTACATGTGAACTACATGAGAAAACTGAGTGGAGCCTACGTAAGTGGTGGCATCAGGGGCCAGATGTGGTAGAAGAAGCCTCACGTCTATCTGAACAAACACAGCAATTCTGTCAGTGTGAAGGTCTGGTTGTGAGAGGCTGACTATGTTCAGATAAAAGATAGTGCAGAAACAGATCAGCCAGCTCAGGGGCCAGTTGTCAGATGTGGATGATGTTGAGCATGTTGTTAGAATAGAAGACATTTCTGACAGACTGTCACCAGTCGTCTGTGGTTTGTGGAGTCACACAATGCTGGAAGCATGAATCACAGATTATGAGTCTCTCTCTCTATATATGTGTGTGTGTGTGTGTGTGAGAGAGAGAGAGAGAGAGAGAGAGAGAGAGAGAGAGAGAGAGAGAGAGAGAGAGAGAGAGAGAGAGAGAGACTGGAGAGAGAGAGACTGGAGAGAGAGAGACTGGAGAGAGAGAGAGAGAGGAGAGAGAGAGAGAGGAGAGAGAGAGAGACTGGAGAGAGAGAGAGAGAGGAGAGAGAGCAGCCACCTTCAGCTATATAATAAGAGTATGACACACACAGTCCAGGGAACCCGCTGCAAGCACTCAACAGCTCTGTGTGTGAGCTACACAACATGCTCCAGAAGACGCTGATGGGCAGGTCACTCAAGGTGGCAGTTTACTTGCACAAGGTGGCATTTTACCTGTGTGAGGTGACATTTTACCTGTGTGAGGTGACAATTTACCTGTGTGAGGTGACAATTTACCTGTGTGAGGTGACATTTTACCTGTGTGAGGTGACATTTTACCTGTGTGAGGTGCCAATTTACCTGTGTGAGGTGATATTTTACCTGCATGAGGTGAAATTTTACCTGAGAGGTGCATTTTACCTGTGTGAGGTGACATTTTACCTGTGTCAGGTGTCAATTTACCTGTGTGAGGTAACACTTTACCTGTGTGAGGTGTCAATTTACCTGTGTGAGGTGACATTTTACCTGTGTGAGGTAACACTTTACCTGTGTGAGGTGTCAATTTACCTGTGTGAGGTGACATTTTACCTGTGTGAGGTGTCAATTTACCTGTGTGAGGTGATATTTTACCTGCATGAGGTGCATTTTACCTGTGTCAGGTGTCAATTTACCTGTGTGAGGTGACATTTTACCCATGTCAGGTGTCAATTTACCTGTGTGAGGTAACACTTTACCTGTGTGAGGTGTCAATTTACCTGTGTGAGGTGACATTTTACCTGTGTGAGGTGTCAATTTACCTGTGTGAGGTGATATTTTACCTGCATGAGGTGCATTTTACCTGTGTCAGGTGTCAATTTACCTGTGTGAGGTGACATTTTACCCGTGTCAGGTGTCAATTTACCTGTGTGAGGTAACACTTTACCTGTGTGAGGTGTCAATTTACCTGTGTGAGGTGACATTTTACCTGTGTGAGGTGACATTTTACCTGTGTGAGGTGTCAATTTACCTGTGTCAGATGTCAACTGACCTGTGTGGTGTCAATTTACAAGTGTGAGGTGTCAATATACCAGTGTGAGGTGACAATATACCTGTGTGAGGTTACATGTGAAATGTGTGAGATGACATATCACCTGTGTGAGGTGAAATTTTACCAGTGTGAGGTAACATTTTACCTGTGTGAGGTGACATGTGAAATGTGTGAGATATAAAGTGACATGAGTGATGCTAACTACAGCAGCAAGCAACAGCCCACAGTTGACTGGTTGCCTCACCTTCTCCTGCAGCAGCCTGGTGACCTGCTCTGTGACCCGGACTGGAGTCTCAGTCGTAAACTTCTCCAGCACTGAAATCCTGGCCTGTGTTGATAGGGACGACAGATATACAGCAGTTACAGTTGTGTGTTCATATGTGTATGTGTGTGTGTGAGTGTGTGTGTGTGTCTGTGTGGGTGGGTGAGTGTGTGTGGGTGGATGAGTGTGTGTCGGTGGGTGGGTGGAATGACAAGTATACAACAGTTACACACAGACACTACACTGTGTGGAGTGTTCATATGTGTTTGTGTATGTATGGGAGTGAGGAAGGGAGAGAAGCTAAAACAGACAGAGACAGCCAGAGAGAGACTAGGATGGGAGAGAATAAACAAACTTTATGTTCAAAAGTCAAGACTTCACAGACACTGCTGTTGGCACTATGGTCAAGTAAGACTGGACAGTGGAGTGTGTAGTAAGACTGGACAGTGGAGTGTGTAGTAAGACTGGACAGTGGAGTGTGTAGTAAGACTGGACAGTGGAGTGTGTAGAGTAAGACTGGACAGTAGAGTGTAGTAAGCTCTCTAAGCTCTCTCTAATTCTCTAGTAGTAAGCTCCCGTGTGTTGCCGGGGCCCGTAAGGGAAGCAAAGAATAGCAACACTGTAGCCTACCACGCATGTCGTAAGAGGCGACTAAGGAGGCTTGATGGTTCCGTCGCCCTGCTACTGAGTGAGTGCGTGGTGCGACACTGTGAGCTGTGAGTTTCGTGTGAAGTGCTTTTGAATCTGCCCAAGTTTTTTTCTTTGAAATGTGACTGCATGTTCGGAGCGATGGCAGGTGGCTATGTCCCAGAGTTGACGGTTTTTGCCTTATGCAGAAATGTGTGGCTGCTGGGCTTCTGGTTGACTGCCACTGCCGTTGGTGATGAACTGTATTTTCGTGGACTGTGTAGGTGAACATTTACGAAACATCCAGATAGGAAAATGACTGCTGATTCCATCAGCGATGAATTGGGTGGTTCGTGGTGGACTGGTGTGTTGACATTCTGGCGGCGGTAGTGTATCTGTGCGGGCTGTTGTTTGTCGAGACTCCTGTCTTTTCCACTTTTCACATTGGGCAGTGGGGAGCGTTTTGTGTGATATTCACTGGCACAGGAATGGAGCATAATGGGGACGACCCGCTGCTGTGAAGTTGGAACCGCGACTAACTAACTAACTAACTAGTAGAGTGTAGTAAGACTGGACAGTGGAGTGCATAATACAACATAACAAACCTACTGTACGTCAATCAGTGTTGATATGAACATGATGTCTGACAACATAATAAACCTACTGCTAGTCAATCTCACTCAATAACAACAAATAACAGAAACAAAAAGTCCATGACAACACGTACAGAGAACTGGTTCAGCTCCTGGCGCAGACTCTGGAGACCGGAATGTAAGGTTTCGTTGAAATTGACTGTCTCCTGAAATATTGCACAGTGAAAGTGAACACGCAAAGATTCATGACAAGTGAACACACGATTCATAACAAGTGAACACACAACACACAAAGATTCATAACAAGTGAACACACAATGATTCATAAAAAGTGAACACACAACACACAAAGATTCATGTCAAGTGAACACACAACACACAAAGATTCATGACAAGTGAACACACAATGATTCATAACAAGTGAACACACAACACACAAAGATTCATAACAAGTGAACACACAAAGATCCATGACAAGTGTGAACACAAAGATTCATGACAAGTGAACACACAAAGATTCATGACAAGTGAACACACAAAGATTCATGACAAGTAAACACACAGCACACAAAGATTCATGACAAGTGAACACATAAAGATTCATGACAAGTTAACACACAAAGATCCATGACAAGTGAACACACAAAGATTCATGACAAGTGAACACACAAAGATCCATGACAAGAGCAAACAAAGATCCATGACAAGTGCAAACAAAGATCCATGACAAGTGAATACACAACACACAAAGATCCATGACAAGTGGACGTTCTAAGATCCATGACAGCAGAACACACAAAGATCCATGACAAGTGAACACACAAAGACTGATGACAAGTGAACACAGAACACACACAAATCCATGACAAGTGAACACACAACACACAAAGATTCATGACAAGTGAACACACAAAGATTCATGACAAGTGAACACACAAAGATTCATGACATGTGAACACACAAAGATTCATGACAAGTGAACACACAACACACAAAGATTCATGACAAGTGAACACACAAAGATTCATGACAAGTGAACACACAAAGATTCATGACAAGTGAACACACAACACACACAAATCCATGACAAGTGAACACACAACACATAAAGATTCATGACAAGTGAACACACAAAGATTGATGACAAGTGAACACAGAACACACACAAATCCATGACAAGTGAACACACAAAGATTCATGACAAGTGAACACACAACACACAAAGGTTCATGACAAGTGAACACACAAAGATTCATGAGAAATGAACACACAAGGATTCATGACAAGTGAACACACAAAGATTCATGACAAGTGAACACACAACACACACAAATGCATGACAAGTGAACACACAACACACAAAGATTCATGACAAGTGAAGACACAACACACAAAGATTCATCACAAGTGAACACACAAAGATTCATGACAAATGAACACACAAAGATTCATGACAAGTGAACACACAACACACAAAGATTCATGACAAGTGAACACACAAAACACAAAGATTCATGACAAGTAAATACACAACACACACAGATTCATGACAAGTGAACACACAACACACACATATACATGACAAGTGAACACATACAGATTCATGACAAGTGAATACACACAGATTCATGACAAGGGAACACACAAAGATTCATGAAAAGTTAACACACAAAGATTTATGAAAGTCAACACACAACACACAAAGATTCATGACAAATGAACACACAACACACAAAGATCCATGAGAAGTGAACACACAAAGATCCATAACAAGTGAACATACAACACACAAAGATTCATGACAAATGAACACAAAAAGATTCATGAAAGTGAACGCATAACACACAAAGATTCATGACAAGTGAACACAACACATAAAGATCCATGACAAGTGAACACACAAAGATCCATAACAAGTGAAGAAACAAAGATCCATGACAAGTGGACACACAAAGACCAATTACAACTGAACACACAAACATTCATGACATGTGAACACACAACACACAAAGATTCATGAAAGAGAACACCCAACACACAAAATTCCATGACAAGTGAACACACAAAGATTCATGACAAGTGAACACACAAAGATCCATGACAAGTGAACACACAAAGATCCATGACAAGTGAACACACAAAGAAAGATCCATGACAACTGGACACACAAAGATTCATGATGAGTTGACACACAAAGAAAGATCCATGACAAGTGGGCACACAAAGATCCATGACAAGTGAACACACAAAGAAAGATCCATGACAAGTGGACACACAAAGACCCATGCCAAGTGATCACACAAAGATCCATGACAAGTGAACACACAACACACAAAATTCCATGACAAGTGAACACACAAAGAGCCATAACAAGTGGACACACAATGCACAAAATTCCATGACAAGTGGACACACAAAGATCCATGACAAGCGGACAGACAACGCACAAAATTCTATGACAAGTGGACAAACAAAGATCCATGACAAGTGGACACACAAAAATCCATGACAAGTGAACACACAAAGATCCATGACAAGTGGACACAGAAAGATCCATGACAAGTGGACACACAAAGATCCATGACAAGTGGACACACAAAGATCCATGACAAGTGGACACACAAAGATCCATGACAAGTGGACACACAACGCACAAAATTCCATGACAAGTGGACACACAAAGATATATGACAAGTGGACACACAAAAATCCATGACAAGTGAACACACAAAGATCCATGACAAGTGGACACAGAAAGATCCATGACAAGTGGACACAGAAAGATCCATGACAAGTGGACACACAAAGATCCATGACAAGTGGACACACAAAGATCCATGACAAGTGGACACAGAAAGGATTATCCATGACAAGTGGACACAGAAAGGATGATCCATGACAAGTGAACACACAAAAATCCATGACAAGTGGACACACAAAGATCCATGACAAGTGGACACAGAAAGGATGATCCATGACAAGTGGACACAGAAAGATCCATGACAAGTGGACACAGAAAGATCCATGACAAGTGGACACACAAAGATCCATGACAAGTGGACACACAAAGATCCATGACAAGTGGACACACAAAGATCCATGACAAGTGGACACAGAAAGGATTATCCATGACAAGTGGACACAGAAAGGATGATCCATGACAAGTGAACACACAAAGATCCATGACAAGTGGACACACAAAGATCCATGACAAGTGGACACAGAAAGGATGATCCATGACAAGTGGACACAGAAAGATCCATGACAAGTGGACACACAAAGATCCATGACAAGTGGACACAGAAAGATCCATGACAAGTGGACACACAAAGATCCATGACAAGTGGACACAGAAAGGATGATCCATAACAAGTGAACACACAATGATTCATAAAAAGTGAACACACAACACACAAAGATTCATGTCAAGTGAACACACAACACACAAAGATTCATGACAAGTGAACACACAATGATTCATAACAAGTGAACACACAACACACAAAGATTCATAACAAGTGAACACACAAAGATCCATGACAAGTGTGAACACAAAGATTCATGACAAGTGAACACACAAAGATTCATGACAAGTGAACACACAAAGATTCATGACAAGTAAACACACAGCACACAAAGATTCATGACAAGTGAACACATAAAGATTCATGACAAGTTAACACACAAAGATCCATGACAAGTGAACACACAAAGATTCATGACAAGTGAACACACAAAGATCCATGACAAGTGCAAACAAAGATCCATGACAAGTGCAAACAAAGATCCATGACAAGTGAATACACAACACACAAAGATCCATGACAAGTGGACGTTCTAAGATCCATGACAGCAGAACACACAAAGATCCATGACAAGTGAACACACAAAGACTGATGACAAGTGAACACAGAACACACACAAATCCATGACAAGTGAACACACAACACACAAAGATTCATGACAAGTGAACACACAAAGATTCATGACAAGTGAACACACAAAGATTCATGACATGTGAACACACAAAGATTCATGACAAGTGAACACACAACACACAAAGATTCATGACAAGTGAACACACAAAGATTCATGACAAGTGAACACACAAAGATTCATGACAAGTGAACACACAACACACACAAATCCATGACAAGTGAACACACAACACATAAAGATTCATGACAAGTGAACACACAAAGATTGATGACAAGTGAACACAGAACACACACACATTCATGACAAGTGAACACACAACGATTCATGACAAGTGAACACACAACACACACAAATCCATGACAAGTGAACACACAACACACAAAGATTCATGACAAGTGAACACACAAAGATCCATGACAAGTGAACACAGAACACACACAAATCCATGACAAGTGAACACACAACACACAAAGATTCATGACAAGTGAACACACAAAGGTTCATGACAAGTGAACACACAAAGATTCATGAGAAATGAACACACAAGGATTCATGACAAGTGAACACACAAAGATTCATGACAAGTGAACACACAACACACACAAATCCATGACAAGTGAACACACAACACACAAAGATTCATGACAAGTGAAGACACAACACACAAAGATTCATCACAAGTGAACACACAAAGATTCATGACAAGTGAACACACAAAACACAAAGATTCATGACAAGTAAATACACAACACACACAGATTCATGACAAGTGAACACACAACACACACATATACATGACAAGTGAACACATACAGATTCATGACAAGTGAATACACACAGATTCATGACAAGGGAACACACAAAGATTCATGAAAAGTTAACACACAAAGATTTATGAAAGTGAACACACACACAAAGATTCATGACAAATGAACACACAACACACAAAGATCCATGAGAAGTGAACACACAAAGATCCATAACAAGTGAACATACAACACACAAAGATTCATGACAAATGAACACAAAAAGATTCATGAAAGTGAACGCATAACACACAAAGATTCATGACAAGTGAACACAACACATAAAGATCCATGACAAGTGAACACACAAAGATCCATAACAAGTGAAGAAACAAAGATCCATGACAAGTGGACACACAAAGACCAATTACAACTGAACACACAAACATTCATGACATGTGAACACACAACACACAAAGATTCATGAAAGAGAACACCCAACACACAAAATTCCATGACAAGTGAACACACAAAGATTCATGACAAGTGAACACACAAAGATCCATGACAAGTGAACACACAAAGATCCATGACAAGTGAACACACAAAGAAAGATCCATGACAACTGGACACACAAAGATTCATGATGAGTTGACACACAAAGAAAGATCCATGACAAGTGGGCACACAAAGATCCATGACAAGTGAACACACAAAGAAAGATCCATGACAAGTGGACACACAAAGACCCATGCCAAGTGATCACACAAAGATCCATGACAAGTGAACACACAACACACAAAATTCCATGACAAGTGAACACACAAAGAGCCATGACAAGTGGACACACAATGCACAAAATTCCATGACAAGTGGACACACAAAGATCCTTGACAAGTGGACAGACAACACACAAAATTCCATGACAAGTGGACAAACAAAGATCCATGACAAGTGGACACACAAAAATCCATGACAAGTGAACACACAAAGATCCATGACAAGTGGACACAGAAAGATCCATGACAAGTGGACACACAAAGATCCATGACAAGTGGACACACAAAGATCCATGACAAGTGGACACACAAAGATCCATGACAAGTGGACACACAACGCACAAAATTCCATGACAAGTGGACACACAAAGATCCATGACAAGTGGACACACAAAGATCCATGACAAGTGGACACAGAAAGATCCATGACAAGTGGACACACAAAGATCCATGACAAGTGGACACAGAAAGGATGATCCATGACAAGTGGACACACAAAGATCCATGACAAGTGAACACACAAAGATCCATGACAAGTGGACACAGAAAGGATGATCCATGACAAGTGGACACACAAAGATCCATGACAAGTGAACACACAAAGATCCATGACAAGTGGACACAGAAAGGATGATCCATGACAAGTGGACACACAAAGATCCATGACAAGTGAACACACAAAGATCCATGACAAGTGGACACAGAAAGGATGATCCATGACAAGTGGACACAGAAAGGATGATCCATGACAAGTGGACACAGTTGTGATCGCCAACAGTTCCTCAACTGTTTCAGTCCAAGTAACATCTGATACTATGAGCGTAAGATAGTCAGTCAGTCATTAAATTATGTCAGACAGTTGAGACCTGGTTGTGGGTAGCTTATAATAGTGTCATTAAGTGGCATATTCATCTTGCTTGATGACTATGCATGATAGACAGTAACTGCTGCGTACATATGTGCATGCACAGACACAGTTTCACGTGCATGTAACACTGAATATGTCTGCTGTAATCAAAGACTGCACTACTGAGAACAGCGTACAATCAAAGATTGCACTATCGAGAACATACATATGACAATCTACAGAAACTCTTACCGGGCTGTCTGCTGTGATCCTTGGGGCCTCATTTTTCTCTTTCATTGAGTTCTAGGTTGAGATGGTGAAAGCAAAGAGTCATATTTACAACAAACATACAAACGTATAATAGCACACTCATCTACACAACTATGTTAAATTATGTAGTCAAAAGAACAGCCAAATACTGCTGGCATTCTGTCAAGAAAAGTCCATTCTTTTAGCATTCTTTTCTATACCACACACACAACAAGCACCCACCCACCCACTTTCTCAAAACAAAACAAAGAAGCAACAACATCAATATGCTGATGTCAGGGAATAAGTTCAACACAAATGAATGAACTCCCCTGTAAAGAATAATCAATGGTACATGCGACACAGTTGAAGACAAGAATCACATTGTCACAAGACTCTTGTATTTGAATGAACATGGAACCTCTGGAAAACCCCCAAACGCGGTCAAGCAAGTTCTTCAGCAGAAGAAGAATGCAGCAGCAGCAGCAGCACAAGAAGAAGAAGAAGAAGAAGAAGAAGAAGAAGAAGAAGAAGAAGAAGAAGAAGAAGAAGAAGAAGAAGAAGAAGAAGAAGAAGAAGAAGAAGAAGAAGAAGAAAATAGGATGAAACTGTGAATATCTCCCTTTGTTTTATTCTCTGTCCATGATATTCTCAACTCTCTTCTCAACTGTTTTATTCTCTGTCCATGATATTCTCAACTCTTCTCAACTGTTTTATTCTCTGTCCATGATATTCTCAACTCTCTTCTCAACTGTTTTATTCTCTGTCCATGATATTCTCAACTCTCTTCTCAACTGTTTTATTCTCTGTCCATGATATTCTCAACTCTTCTCAAATGTTTTATTCTCTGTCCATGATATTCTCAACTCTTCTCAAATGTTTTATTCTCTGTCCATGATATTCTCAACTCTCTTCTCAACTGTTTTATTCTCTGTCCATGATATTCTCAACTCTTCTCAAATGTTTTATTCTCTGTCCATGATATTCTCAACTCTTCTCAAATGTTTTATTCTCTGTCCATGATATTCTCAACTCTTCTCAAATGTTTTATTCTCTGTCCATGATATTCTCAACTGTTTTATTCTCTGTCCATGATATTCTCAACTCTTCTCAAATGTTTTATTCTCTGTCCATGATATTCTCAACTCTTCTCAAGTGTTTCATTCTCTGTCCATGATATTCTCAACTCTTCTCAAATGTTTTATTCTCTGCCCATGAAATTCTCAACTCTACTCAAATGTTTTATTCTCTGTGCATTTCAGTAAACATACTTTGTGCTCGTTGTGATACTTCTGTTTTTCATGATGTTGCTCATTCAAGATTATTGTCATTTGCTTCTTCTATCTGCTGCTGCTTTTGCCTACCATTTCTTCTTCCTTTTCTTCAATAAACTTGATTTTTTTGTTGTTGTAAAGTTCCTAGATGATGCATCAAAGCCATAAGAAAAATACACATGACAACAAAAGGCATGCAATTGAGGAATGAGCCTTCTGGGGGGACACCAGGACAGACAAGAGGAGTTGAGAGAAGGATGTGTAGACAATGTTAACAGCTGAGCAACAGACAATTTGAGCAACACCAGTTTGATTCTCTCTCTCTCACTTACACACTCTCTCTCTCACACACAGAGTGAGAGAGAGAGAGAGCAAGAGAGCTACAAGCTAACTGACTACAGACACATATATGGCTACAACCTACCATCCCACTGACTCAGGACAGACATACAATATGACGTCTGATCCTCAACATGGTGGATAGGCATTGAACCGTCAAGGCCTCTGGCGTGTTTATGCTTGTGGCTACGGTTTGCCTTCGCATTTTCCTCATGTTGGACTGGTAGTGCATGGTTCCGTCGCCCTGCTACTGAGTGAGTGCATGGCGCGACACTGTGAGGTGTGAGATTCATGTGCAATGCTTTTTCATGTCCGCTGTTGTTTGTACAGTAAACTGCATGTTCAGAATGGCGACTGGCTGTTGTTGAATTGACTGGCCTGCCTTTTCTGTTCAGGAGTGCATTTTTCAGGAGACTCCTGGGAGTTGGTTGCTAGAGCTACCGAATTTGTGCTTTGTGCGGCGCTTTTGGCAGGTCACCCTGAGGAAAGAGACCGAGCCATGTGGGATAAAACCCGGGTCAATGAAGTCTTTCTGGTGACTGTCAATTCCATCGACGATGAACTGTATTTTTCGTGGAGGGGTTTTGTGTTGGCATTCTGACAGTGTCCCTGTGCGGGTTTTTGGTTTGCCGAGACTCATGTCTGCTCCACTTTTCACATTTGGCAGTGGGGAGCATTTTGTGTGATATTCACTGGCACAGGAACGGAGCATAACGGGGACAACCCATTGCCGTGAAGTTGGAACCGTGACTAACTAACTAACTAACTAGACACATAATATACTCTCCCGTGACCAGTTTCAAACAACACATGAGAACAACATGGTGCTCTTACCTCCAAGGCTGCTATTCTGGTCTCAAAGTGGCCATCCTGTAATGTTTGAGTATCCTTGCCCAGCCGGCTAATGTCACTTCCCAAAGACGCTAGCGTCTGCAAGAATGAAACTTATCATACTATCTTCATACACAACAAATGATAAGTTTTCTAAATGATCACCAAATTCATTGAACATTCTCTGCTACAAATCATGAATATTCTCTGCTAAAAATCATGAATATTCTTTGCTACAAATCATGAATATTGTCTGCTATAAATTGTGAATATCCTCTGCAATAAATCGTGAATATTCCCCAGGAATGCTACCTGGTCAAAAAAGCACGCTAAAGCCGGATGTGTTGGCCTACGGGTTTCGGCCCAAGGGCGCATAACTTAGACACACCGCAATCACATCTGAAAAAAACACTCCGGATGAACGCAAAGAAGAAGAAGAAGAAATCGTGAATATTCTCTGCTATAATATTCTCTTTGAGTAGCATGCTACAAATCATGAATATTGTCTGCTACAAATCATGAATATTCTCTGCTATCAATCAATGATGGGATCAAACAGACATGGCAGTAAGATACTAATTCTCCCACTGACCCCCATGCATGACTGTATCATCATTTTGAGGTGCTGTATCAGTCAGTGTGGTTGATCAGGTCATCTCACCACATTATGTTCTCTTCCTGATTATGATACTGGGATATGTGTCTCTTTGTCTCACTTCCACTCTCTTCTAATCAACTTTGTCAGCTGCCAACATGTTTTCACGTTTATCTCTCCTCATTTTATGCCTCAAAAGCTATGACTGTCTACATTTAATTATTTTAATCAATTTGTAGTGTTAATTTGCTACTCAAAGAACTGTCTCATCTGGTTTACTCACAACCTTTCTATCATTTTCAATTTTCCATGAAAATACACTATGAGATGTGTTTTTTTTAAAGATTTCCTGCCTGCTTACACCCTAAACTCACACACAAATAACAACTTGTATAACTGTTTATGCCCTAACCTCACACACATACAACAACTTGTATAACTGTTTATGCCCTAACCTCACACACATATAACTTATTTAACTGTTTATGTCTTAACCTCACACACATACAACAATTTATTTAACTGTATATGCCCTAACCTCACACACAAATAACAACTTATTTAACTGTTTATGTACTAACCTCACACACATACAACAACTTGTTTAACTGTTTGTGTCCTAAACTCACACACATACAACAACTTGTTTAACTGTTTGTGTCCTAAACTAACACACATACAACAACTTGTTTAACTGTTTGTGTCCTAAACTCACACACATACAACAACTTATTTAAATGCTTATGTCATAACCTCACACACATACACCAAATTGTTTAACTGTTTATGTCCTAACCTCAAACACATACAGCAACTTATTTAACTATTTATGTCCTAACCTCACACACATACAACAACTTGTTTAACTGTGCCCTAACCTCACACACATACAACAACTTGTTTAACTGTGCCTAACCTCACACACATACAACAACTTGTTTAACTGTCTTAACCTCACACACATACAACAATTTGTTTAACTGTATATGCCGTAACTCACACACATACAACAACTTATTTAACTGTTTATGCCCTAACTCACACACATACAACAATTTATTTAACTGCATATGCCCTAACCTCACACACATACAACAACTTATTTAACTGTTTATGTCCAAACCTCACACACATACAACAATTTGTTTAACTGTTTGTGCCCTAACCTCACACACATACAACAATTTGTTTAACTGTTTGTGCCCTAATCTCACACACATACAACAACTATATTTAAGTGCTTATGTCATAACCTCACACACATACAACAATTTGTTTAACTGTGCCCTAACTTCACACACATACAATTTGTTTAACTGTGCCCTAACCTCACACACATACACCAATTTGTTTAACTGTGCCCTAACCTCACACACATACAACAATATGTTTAACTGTTTGTGTCCTAACCTCATCACATACAACAACTTAACTGTTTATGTCCTAACCTCACACATATACAGCACTTATTTAACTGTTTATGTCCTAACCTCACACACAAACAACAACTTGTATAACTGTTTATGTCCTAACCTCACACACATACAACAACTTGTTTAACTGTTTATGTCCTAACCTCACACACATACAATAACTTATTTAACTGTTTATGTCCTAACCTCACACACATACAACAATTTGTTTAACTGTTTGTGTCCTAACCTCACACACATACAACAATTTGTTTAACTGTGCCCTAACCTCACACACATACAACAATTTGTTTAACTATGCAATAACCTCACACACATACAACACTTATATAACTGATTATGTCCTAACCTCACACACATACAACAATTTGTTTAACTGTTTGTGTCCTAACCTCACACACATACAACAATTTATTTAACTGTTTGTGTCCTAACCTCACACACATATAGCAACTTATTTAACTGTTTATGTCCTAACCTCACACACAAACAACAACTTTTTTAACAGTGCCCTAACCTCACACACATACAACAACTTGTTTACCCCTTTACAAGGCAGAGCGGCCGTTAGCGGCCGATGGCTTAAACGAGCGGATCGGCCGTTTACGTCCGATACTATTATGCATTGTAAAAACGCGATCTCTCGGCTTTCCGACACTTCCGACGGCTACTTTCGCTTTCGCCGACAGCTTGACAACGTGGTCGCCATTTGTAAACACGCTACAATGAATTTGAAAGGACTTTTACAGACTTTTTTTGATAGTTTTCGGGATTTTTACGCTGTTTTTCAAAATGGATTTAGGCGATTCTTCAAGTGATAGCCGAGATTTCGCTAGGTTCAATTTAAATTACATTAAAGGGCACGAAGTTGACCATTAATCGGAGCTAGATATCAGTGCAAAGCGTTACTTTGCATTAGCAGTGTGAGTCGGACTTTAAAGAAAGTGATTATGATTCTGAAAATGTGTTTGTAAATTGCCGTATAGATGACGGAAAATCACAAACAACATGCTGTATTTCGTAAATATTTGTGTTCATATATGGATTACCGACAACAATCATGTGAGTAACATATTCTGCATGCTTTTCCCTTCATTGTGTTGTTTATTTAACTAAAATCGGTTGACTAACACCTTATTTGTGATGTTTCTACTAACGCGACCCGAAATTTTACCTAACCTGAAAAAATCTTGCCCGTTCAGGGCTAAAAAACGGACAAGCGTCTGCCCTGTAAAGGGTTAACTGTTTATGTCCTAACCTCACACACATACAAAAACTTATTTAACTGTTTATGTCCTAACCTCACACACATATAACAATTAGTTTAACTGTTTGTGCCCTAACCTCACACACATACAACAACTTATTTGACTGTTTATGTCCTAACCTCACACACATACAAAAACTTATTTAACTGTTTATGTCCTAACCTCACACACATACAACAATTTGTTGAACTGTTTGTGCCCTAACCTCACACACATACAACAACTTATTTAACTGTTTATGTCCTTACCTCACACACATACAACAATGTGTTTAACTGTTTATGTCCTAACCTCGACTTCCGGTCCCCAATATAGCAGATAGGCATTGAACCATTAAGACCTCTGGAGTGTTTATCCTTGTGGCTACGGTTTGCATTCGCATTTTTGCTCATGTTGGACTGGTAGTTCATGGTTCCGTCACCCTGCTACTGGGCGAGTGTGTGGCGCAACACTGTGAGCTGTTAAATTTGTGTGGAATGCATCTGCCCGCTGTTGTTTGTAATGTGAACTGCATGTTCGGAACAATGGCGGATGCCTATCTCTTAATTAACTGGTTTGCCTTTTGGGTTCTTGAGTGCATTTCTCAGGAGACTACCGGGAGATGTCACTGGAGCTACGGAGTTTGTGCTTTGTGTGGCGCTTTTGGCAGGTAGCCCTGCAGAAAGAGACCGAGCCATTAGGGAGGAAACCCGGGTCAATGAGGTCTTTCTGGTGACTGCTGATTCCATCGACGATGAACTGTATTTTTCGTGGAGGTCTTTTGTGTTGGCATTCTGGCGGCGGCATTATGCACAGTGTATCTGTGCGAGCTGTTGGCTTGCCAAGACTCATGTCTGCTCCACTTTTCACATTGGGCAGTGATGAGCATTTTGTGTGATATTCACTGGCACAGGAATGGAGCATAATGGGGACGACCCATTGCTGTGAAGTTGGGACTGCGACTAATAACCTCACACACATCAACAACTTGTTTAACTGTTTATGTCCTAGCCTCACACACATACAACAACTTGTTTAACTGTTTATGTCCTAACCTCACGCACATACAACAACTTGTCTACCTGTTTACAGCTTAACCTCACACACAAAGAACTGATATTCCTGTCTTCTGTATATCTGTATGACACTTCTATGCATCTATGACGCATCAGACACAACAACAACATGGCTTGAGGGCACTATGTGCCAGCCTATCACAGATCTCATGATGTTCACTGCTAGCGGGGCACACCTTGTTTGACTAGTTGACACGGATTTCTAGGGAATGGAGTAGGGTGACCTGATCATACATCAGGCCCTGGTCATTCGGCTGTAGACATATTCAGTCACATAAGAAGATGTGCTACTGCCACATGGAGCAGGACATGCTGATCACTGTGGCTGTAGGACCAAGGAATCAGATTGCACTGTGGCTGTAGGATCAAAGAATCAGATTGCACTGTGGCTGTAGGATCAAAGAATCAGATTGCACTGTGGCTGTAGGATCAAAGAATCAGATTGCACTGTGGCTGTAGGATCAAAGAATCAGATTGCACTGTGGCTGTAGGATCAAAGAATCAGATTGCACTGTGGCTGTAGGATCAAAGAATCAGATTGCACTGTGGCTGTAGGATCAAAGAATCAGATTGCACTGTGGCTGTAGGATCAAAGAATCAGATTGCACTGCGATAGGCTGCTACTCACGTTAGACAAGGCATCCAGCTTGTTGGGCAGATTCAGCAAGTCTTTGGATGCAGACACGGAAGCCTGGAGCTCTTTGTTGGCTGTCTCAAGGGCCTTCATCTGTAAACACAATGTCAGCTCCAATCAATGCAATGTTCATACAGACACGCAGACCTACACATTTACTAAGGCAAACAGGACATATTTGTCTCTGAATGGCCCTGGTAACATACGAGCATGAACACAGAAGCACTTGGTTGTAGTAGTGACCAAGTACGTATGAGGCATTTCTTGGTATTGAATGAGTTCAGATATACAAGGCCGGTCTCTCTGGCCGAGGGGTTACAACACTTTCTCTGTAATCCCGTTTATCATGCAGAGTCTCGTAGCAGGGCGAGAGCTGGGAGCGGTTCGACCCCCGCTGGTGACTTGCGGGATAATTGAGCCGGCCGCTCAAAAAGCAATGGCAAACTACTGAGCGTAATCTTGCCAAGAAATCAACATACAGCTGAAAGATGCTGATGTTGACAGCGATGTCCTGTAATGGATATGCAAAAAAAAAAAAAAAATATACAAGAGCTATGAGGCAATACCTGATACCAGAGACAGAGTTGCTCCCTGAGGCTGTACATTTGTACACAATAAGGAATCCATGCATCCTTGATCCAGGGTTTTAAGTAGACCAGGCTGTAAGGCTGTACATTTGTACACAATAAGGAATCCACGCATCCTTGATCCAGGGTTTTAAGTAGACCAGGCTGTAAGGCTGTACATTTGTACACAATAAGGAATCCAAGCATCCTTGATCCAGGGATTTAAGTAGACCAGGCTGTAAGGCTGTACATTTGTACACAATAAGGAATCCAGGCATCCTTGATCCAGGGATTTAAGTAGACCAGGCTGTAAGGCTGTACATTTGTACACAATAAGGAATCCAAGCATCCTTGATCCAGGGATTTAAGTAGACCAGGCTGTAAGGCTGTACATTTGTACACAATAAGGAATCCAGGCATCCTTGATCCAGGGATTTAAGTAGACCAGGCTGTAAGGCTGTACATTTGTACACAATAAGGAATCCAAGCATCCTTGATCCAGGGATTTAAGTAGACCAGGCTGTAAGGCTGTACATTTGTACACAATAAGGAATCCAAGCATCCTTGATCCAGGGATTTAAGTAGACCAGGCTCTAAGGCTGTACATTTGTACACAATAAGGAATCCAAGCATCCTTGATCCAGGGATTTAAGTAGACCAGGCTGTAAGGCTGTACATTTGTACACAATAAGGAATCCAAGCGTCCTTGATACAGGGATTTAAGTAGACCAGGCTGTAAGGCTTTACATTTGTACACAATAAGGAATCCAAGTATCCTTGATCCAGGGATTTAAGTAGACCAGGCTGTAAGGCTGTACATTTGTACATAATAAGGAATCCAAGCATCCTTGATCCAGGGATTTAAGTAGACCAGGCTGTAAGGCTGTACATTTGTACACAATAAGGAATCCAAGCATCCTTGATCCAGGGATTTAAGTAGATCAGGCTGTAAGGCTGTACATTTGTACACAATAAGGAATCCAAGCATCCTTGATCCAGGGATTTAAGTAGACCAGGCTGTAAGGCTGTACATTTGTACACAATAAGGAATCCAAGCATCCTTGATCCAGGGATTTAAGTAGACCAGGCTGTAAGGCTGTACATTTGTACACAATAAGGAATCCAAGCGTCCTTGATCCAGGGATTTAAGTAGACCAGGCTGTAAGGCTGTACATTTCTACACAATAAGGAATTCAAGCATCCTTGATCCAGGGATTTAAGTAGACCAGGCTGTAAGGCTGTACATTTGTACACGATAAGGAATCCAAGCGTCCTTGATCCAGGAATTTAGACCAGGCTGTAAGGCTGTACATTTGTACACAATAAGGAATCCAAGCGTCTTTGATCCAGGGTAGTGGGTCAGATACCTAGCATTCTCAGATAAAAAGTAAGACGTGTGTGAATGTTGCCCATGCTAACATCTCTCAGCAGTTACAAACAGTAGGACCTGTGTGAATGTTGCCCATGCTAACATATCTCAGCAGTTACAAACAGTAGGACCTGTGTGAATGTTGCCCATGCTAACATATCTCAGCAGTTACAAACAGTAGGACCTGTGTGAATGTTGCCCATGCTAACATATCTCAGCAGTTACAAAACAGAAAGAAATGAGACCCAAAGGCCACCACCAAAGATATATTTGAACATTTTGTAACTTACTCGACAATTGTCACAGATCCAGCCAAATCATCTGCTCTTTTCATTCCCTTATACCTTAAACCAGCCAACAATAACGATGTACTTACATGAAGGTCAACAAGAACTGTGAGAGAGATGTACAAGAACTGTGAGAGAGATGTACAAGAACTGTGTGAGAGATGTACAAGAACTGTGTGAGAGAACTGTGAGAGAGAACTGTGAGAGAGATGTACAAGAACTGTGTGACAGATGTACAAGAACTGTGAGAAAGATGTACAAGAACTGTGTGACAGATGTACAAGAACTGTGAGAGAGATGTACAAGAACTGTGAGAGAGATGTACAAGAACTGTGAGAGAGATGTACAAGAACTGTGTGATAGATGTACAAGAACTGTGAGAGAGACGTACAAGAACTGTGAGAGAGATGTACAAGAACTGTGTGACAGATGTACAAGAACTGTGAGAGAGATGTACAAGAACTGTGAGAGAGATGTACAAGAACTGTGTGACAGATGTACAAGAACTGTGAGAGAGATGTACAAGAACTGTGAGAGAGATGTACAAGAACTGTGAGAGAGATGTACAAGAACTGTGAGAGAGATGTACAAGAACTGTGAGAGAGATGTACAAGAACTGTGTGACAGATGTACAAGAACTGTGAGAGAGATGTACAAGAACTGTGAGAGAGATGTACAAGAACTGTGAGAGAGATGTACAAGAACTGTGTGATAGATGTACAAGAACTGTGAGAGAGACGTACAAGAACTGTGAGAGAGATGTACAAGAACTGTGTGACAGATGTACAAGAACTGTGAGAGAGATGTACAAGAACTGTGAGAGAGATGTACAAGAACTGTGTGACAGATGTACAAGAACTGTGAGAGAGATGTACAAGAACTGTGAGAGAGATGTACAAGAACTGTGAGAGAGATGTACAAGAACTGTGAGAGAGATGTACAAGAACTGTGAGAGAGATGTACAAGAACTGTGTGACAGATGTACAAGAACTGTGAGAGAGATGTACAAGAACTGTGAGAGAGATGTACAAGAACTGTGAGAGAGATGTACAAGAACTGTGAGAGAGATGTACAAGAACTGTGAGAGAGATGTACAAGAACTGTGAGAGAGATGTACAAGAACTGTGAGAGAGATGTACAAGAACTGTGAGAGAGATGTACAAGAACTGTGAGAGAGATGTACAAGAACTGTGAGAGAGATGTACAAGAACTGTGAGAGAGATGTACAAGAACTGTGAGAGAGATGTACAAGAACTGTGAGAGAGATGTACAAGAACTGTGAGAGAGATGTACAAGAACTGTGAGAGAGATGTACAAGAACTGTGAGAGAGATGTACAAGAACTGTGAGAGAGATGTACAAGAACTGTGAGAGAGATGTACAAGAACTGTGAGAGAGATGTACAAGAACTGTGAGAGAGATGTACAAGAACTGTGTGACAGATGTACAAGAACTGTGAGAGAGATGTACAAGAACTGTGAGAGAGATGTACAAGAACTGTGAGAGAGATGTACAAGAACTGTGAGAGAGATGTACAAGAACTGTGAGAGAGATGTACAAGAACTGTGTGACAGATGTACAAGAACTGTGTGACAGATGTACAAGAACTGTGTGACAGATGTACAAGAACTGTGTGACAGATGTACAAGGACTGTGTGACAGATGTACAAGAACTGTGAGAGAAATGTACAAGAACTGTGAGAGAGATGTACAAGAACTGTGAGAGAGATGTACAAGAACTGTGTGACAGATGTACAACAACTGTGTGACAGATGTACAACAACTGTGAGAGAGATGTACAAGAACTGTGTGACAGATGTACAAGAACTGTGAGAGAGATGTACAAGAACTGTGAGAGAGATGTACAAGAACTGTGTGACAGATGTACAAGAACTGTGTGACAGATGTACAAGAACTGTGAGAGATGTACAAGAAATGTGTGAGAGATGTACAAGAACTGTGTGACAGATGTACAAGAACTGTGTGACAGATGTACAAGAACTGTGTGACAGATGTACAAGAACTGTGTGAGAGATGTACAAGAACTGTGTGACAGATGTACAAGAACTGTGAGAGAGATGTACAAGAACTGTGTGACAGATGTACAAGAACTGTGTGACAGATGTACAAGAACTGTGAGAGAGATGTACAAGAATTGTGTGACAGATGTACAAGAACTGTGTGACAGACCTACAAGAACTGTGTGACAGATGTACAAGAACTGTGAGAAAGATGTACAAGAACTGTGAGAGAGACGTACAAGAACTGTGTGACAGATGTACAAGAACTGTGTGACAGATGTACAAGAACTGTGAGAGAGATGTACAAGAACTGTGTGACAGATGTACAAGAACTGTGTGACAGATGTACAAGAACTGTGTGACAGATGTACAAGAACTGTGAGAGAGATGTACAAGAACTGTGAGAGAGACGTACAAGAACTGTGTGACAGATGTACAAGAACTGTGAGAGAGATGTACAAGAACTGTGAGAGAGATGTACAAAAACTGTGTGACAGACCTACAAGAACTGTGTGACAGACCTATAAGAACTGTGTGTCAGACGTACAAGAACTGTGTGACAGATGTACCTGTTTCTGCACTTGAGCGAGAGCGTTGGCAATCTCCTGCAGGCCTCCCTGCCCAGTCTTGACAGCCGTGACACTGGTGTTGACCTCAGCCAGCTGAGACTGGAACTTCAACAACTCTGTTGATGCCTTGTCAGAGTTCTCCACTGTAACAGATGACCATTCTTCAGCTCATGGACAACTGTCATGTCTACTCATGGACAACTATCATGTCATGTTGTGGACAACTATCCTGTCAAATCATGGACAACTATCCTGTCAACTCATGTACAACTATTCTGTCAACTCATGTACAACTATCCTGTCAACTTATGTACAACTATCCTGTCAACTCATGGACAACAATCATATCACCTTGTGGACAACTAGTATGTCAACTCATGGACAACTGTCATGTCAACTCATGGACAACTATCATGTCACTTTGTGGACAACTATCCTGTCAACTTATGTACAACTATCCTGTCAACTCATGGACAACTATCATATCACCTTGTGGACAACTAGTATGTCAACTCATGGACAACTGTCATGTCAACTCATGGACAACTATCCTGTCAACTCATGGACAACTATCATGTCAACTCATGGACAACTATCATGTCAACTCATGGACAACTATCCTGTCAACTCATGGACAACTATCATGTCACATTGTGGACAAATATCCTGTCAACTCATGGACAACTATACTGTCAACTCATGGACAACTATCCTGTCAACTCAGGGACAACTATACTGTTAACTCATGGACAACTATCATGTCAACTCATGGACAACTATCCTGTCAACTCAGGGACAACTATCCTGTCAAATCGTGGACAAATATCCTGTCAACTCATGGACAACTATCATGTCAACTGATGGACAACTATCATGTCAACTCATGGACAACTATCATGTCAAATCGTGGACAACTAGCCTGTCAACTCATGGACAACTATGGACAACTATCATGTCACCTTGTGGACAACTATCCTGTCAACTCATGGACAACTATCCTGTCAACTCATGGACAACTATCATGTCACCTTGTGGACAACTATCCTGTCAACTCATGGACAACTATCATGTCAACTCATGGACAACTATACTGTCAACTCATGGACAACTATCATGTCAACTCATGGACAACTATCATGTCACCTTGTGGGAAACTATCCTGTCAACTCATAGACAACTATCCTGTCAACTCATGGACAACTATTCTGTCAACTCATTGACAACTATCATGTCAACTCATGGACAATTATCATGTCAACTCATGGACAACTATCATGTCAACTCATGGACAACTATCATGCCAACTCATGGACAACTATCCTGTCAACTCATGGACAACTGTCATGTCAACTCATGGACAACTATCATGTCAACTCATGGACAACTATCATGTCACCTTGTGGGCAACTATCCTGTCAAATCATGGACAACTATCATGTCAAATCATGGACAACTATCATGTCAACTCATGGACAACTATCATGTCATGTTGTGGACAACTATCCTGTAAACTCATGGACAACCATCCTGTCAACTCATGGACAACTATCATGTCAACTCATGGACATCTATAATGTCAACTCATGGACAACTATCCTGTCAACTCAGGGACAACTATCCTGTCAACTCAGGGACAACTATCATGTCAACTCAGGGACAACTATCATGTCAACTCATGGACAACTATCATATCAACTCAGGGACAACTATCATGTCAACTCATGGACAACTATCATGTCAACTCATGGACAACTATCATGTCAAATCGTGGACAACTATCATGTCAACTCATGGACAACCATCCTGTCAACTCAGGGACAACTATCATGTCAACTCATGGACATCTATAATGTCAACTCATGGACAACTATCATGTCAACTCAGGGACAACTATCCTGTCAACTCAGGGACAACTATCATGTCAACTCATGGACAACTATCATGTCAACTCAGGGACAACTATCATGTCAACTCATGGACAACTATCATGTCAACTCAGGGACAACTATCATGTCAACTCAGGGAAAACTATCCTGTCAACTCAGGGACAACTATCATGTCAACTCAGGGACAACTATCCTGTCAACTCAGGGACAACTATCATGTCAACTCATGGACAACTATCATGTCAACTCATGGACAACTATCATGTCAAGTCATGGACAAGGATGACACTTGTTTCATGTTTACAAACACTAATCACATGTATGTAAACATTAACTGATAAAACAATCACTATTCACATGTGTGTAAACATTAACTTATGAAACAATCACTAATCACATGTGTGTTAACAATAACTGATAAAAAAAACATAAATCACATGTTTGTAAACATTAACTGATAAATCAATCACTAATCAATCACAAGGACGACAGAAACTGGTTCTAAAAATGTAACAAAAACAAAGCATATAAATATTTGCAGGTGTCACACAACAAAACTTTTGTTAAATAAAATATACAATCAAGAATCAACACCATTGCACTCAACACTGTCCACAAGTGATGTCCCTTTGTACAGTCATACACAACAATTAATCTTTTGACCACCGTTCTCACACACAACAGATAATCACTTGACCACCGTTCTCACACACAACAGATAATCTCTTTACCACTGTTCTCACACACAACAGATAATCTCTTTACCACTGTTCTCACACAACAGATAATCTCTTGTCCACTGTTCTCACACACAACAGATAATCTCTTGTCCACTATTCTCACACACAACAGCTAATCTCTTGTCCACTGTTCTCACACACAACAGATAATCTCTTGTCCACTGTTCTCACACACAACAGATAATCTCTTGTCCACTGTTCTCACACACAACAGATAATCTCTTGTCCACTGTTCTCACACACAACAGATAATCTCTTGTCCACTGTTCTCACACACAACAGATAATCTCTTGTCCACTGTTCTCATACACAACATATAATCTCTTGTCCACTGTTCTCACACAACAGATAATCTCTTGTCCACTGTTCTCACACACAACAGATAATCTCTTGAACACTGTTCTCACACAACAGATAATCTCTTGAACACTGTTCTCTGTCACTTGTTTTCCCGGGAGGAATGTGGAATCAACAAGCACATCTTCAAACTTATTATCTGTTGGGATTATTGACTGACTTCTGTCTACACTCCTCCCTTCTGTCTTCCCTTCCATATATCTATTTCTTTCACTCTCTCTGTTATTCCCTCAACACATACTCCGACAACAGTTCCTTTCAACGATAAATAAAAGATTTATTAATAAAAATTATGTCTGGTGTATGTATGGACTGTGTAAGCGTAGTTGATAGTGTATTCTATTGTTGGTGCCAGAATGAACTCTGAATGTCTAGCAGCGGTGTCACATCTCGCCCACTCATTATGCAAAACCACAGGACAGCACATCAAACAGGAAAGCTCTCACCCTGGATGATCCGTATGCTTGAGTCTGACGGTAAATCCATTATTGAATGAAACCAAACTGTTCACCGCTGTATCACTGTACAGTAATAATAATCCGGTCACTTTATGACTTCGCCCGAGTCTGTTTCATGAAAGTATTTATCCGACATTGAAAAACACCACATCACCACAGTTCAGCATATTGTCTCTATGAGTAGCAATGTTTTTACTTGTCTATTGTCTATGCCTACAAGACGTAGGTATTTTTATTCTGCTTTGTTTTCTGCAAACTTATATTCCTTTTTTCCTTATTACGTTAGTTATCTGGATCTTCTTTTTCAAAGTTCCTTTAAAAGTATAGTTTATTTCTTCTTTGATCCTGTCTAATTTATTACTTGGTTTATTGGGGTATTTGCTCTCCCCACAAATGAAATGCCTTTAGTTTTATCTTCAAAGCTTTTCCAGCACACACGAAGTATGTGTCTATCTTCTCGTTATATCCGGATAGGATTTGAACCTTATATATGCACTTATCCTCCTGGAATCGAAATACACTAGCGAATAACACACTAATATCCCATCTTCTTTAAACCATTAGGGACGTGTATTTCTTTCCCCACTCAGGAGCATATCTCATTCAGCCCAGTTTGGAACACACACTAACTAGAAACCTCAGTTGCTACTATTTATAACAAGTGTCCAATCCTACGCTGATTGTTTGATCTACAATCAAATTTGCCGTATCCTTCCCCTCAAAAAGTGGTGAAATCACGTAGTGGTTAGTTGTTCGTTTCTCTCCGTTCTTACGCTGTTCTTCCGTTCATTGCTGGTCGCACTTCAAAGAAATCTATGCTTTGATCACCGTCTTTCTGTTCCCAGTTTTTCTGTCCGTTCGTTTTCCCGTCGGCCGATAAGAGCGGCAGCCACTGACCTCGGCACGTACCTGTATCCTATTTTTCTATTCGGAGGTCAATGATCTTTACTTTATTCCTCCTCTCAGAATGAAGTACACAATTGTTAACCCTCCTCCTTCATTGCATTTTGATCTGTAAGTTATCAAGGAATCACTAAACTGCAGTTTTTCCGTGACATTCTCACACAACAGATAATCTCTTGACCACTGTTCTCACACAACAGATAATCTCTTGTCCACTGTTCTCACACACAACATATAATCTCTTGTCCACTGTTCTCACACACAACAGATAATCTCTTGTCCACTGTTCTAACACACAACAGATAATCTCTTGTCCACTGTTCTAACACAACACTTTCTGCAGTTCCACATTCAGAACACACGACAGTTGCAGCACCAGCTGCAGCTCTACCTGAGGCCACCTGTTTCCTGAGAGATTCTAGTTCATGCCGGATGTGCCACTGGACCCAGACCAGGCCCACACAAGTGGTCAGGCAGGCCGTAGTCACCATAAACAAGCCGATCTGAGCCGCGATGCTCTGCCACACGCAGCAACGGCTGAATGAGCAGCAGAAATACAAGAATGACTCGCTTGACATGAATAGGCTGGAAGTCCCTATTTTCTGATATACCATGTGTCAAAGCTGGGCCGGAGTGTCTACAACATTACTACTGACATGTGTTAAAGCTAGACCGGAGTGTCTACAACATTACTACTGACATGTGCTAAAGCTGGGCATGAGTGTCTACAACATTACTACTGACATGTGCTAAAGCTGGGCCGGAGTGTCTACAACATTACTACTGACATACGCTAAAGCTGGGCATGAGTGTCTACAACATTACGACTGACATGTGCTAAAGCTGGGCCGGAGTGTCTACAACATTACTACTGACATGTGCTAAAGCTGGGCCAGAGTGACTACAACATTACTACTGACATGTGCTAAAGCTGGGCCAGAGTGACTACAACATTACTACTGACATGTGCTAAAGCTAGGCCAGAGTTACTACAACATTACTACTGACATGTGCTAAAGCTAGGCCAGAGTTACTGCAACATTACGACTGACATGTGCTAAAGCTGGGCCGGAGTGTCTACAACATTACTACTGACATACGCTAAAGCTGGGCATGAGTGTCTACAACATTACTACTGACATGTGCTAAAGCTGGGCATGAGTGTCTACAACATTACTACTGACATGTGCTAAAGCTGGGCATGAGTGTCTACAACATTACGACTGACATGTGCTAAAGCTGGGCCGGAGTGTCTACAACATTATTACTGACATGTGCTAAAGCTGGGCATGAGTGTCTACAACATTACGACTGACATGTGCTAAAGCTAGGCCGGAGTGTCTACAACAATACGACTGACATGTGTTAAAGCTAGGCCGGAGTGTCTACAACATTACTACTGACATGTGCTAAAGCTGGGCCAGAGTTACTACAACATTACTACTGACATGTGCTAAAGCTAGGCCAGAGTTACTGCAACATTACTGCTGACATGTGCTAAAGCTAGGCCAGAGTTACTACAACATTACTACTGACATGTGCTAAAGCTGGGCCAGAGTTACTACAACATTACTACTGACATGCACTAAAGCTGGGCCAGAGTTACTACAACATTACTGCTGACATGTGCTAAAGCTAGGCCAGAGTTACTACAACAATACTGCTGACATGTGCTAAAGCTAGGCCAGAGTTACTACAACAATACTACTGACATTTGCTAAAGCTAGGCCAGAGTTACTACAACAATACTACTGTCATGTGCTAAAGCTAGGCCGGAGTGTGTACAACATTACTACTGACATGTGCTAAAGCTGGGCCGGAGTGTCTACAACATTACTACTGACATGTGCTAAAGCTGGGCCAGAGTTTCTACAACATTAATACTGACATGCACTAAAGCTAGGCCGGAGTGTCTACAACATTACTACTGACATGTGCTAAAGCTGGGCCAGAGTTACTACAACATTACTACTGACATGTGCTAAAGCTAGACCGGAGTGTCTACAACATTACTACTGACATGTGCTAAAGCTAGGCCAGAGTTACTACAACATTACTACTGACATACGCTAAAGCTGGGCCAGAGTTACTACAACATTACTACTGACATGTGCTAAAGCTAGGCCAGAGTTACTACAACATTACTACTGACATGTGCTAAAGCTGGGACAGAGTTACTACAACATTACTACTGACATGTGCTAAAGCTATACCGGAGTGTCTACAACATTACTACTGACATGTGCTAAAGCTGGGCCAGAGTTACTACAACATTACTACTGACATGTGCTAAAGCTGGGCCAGAGTTACTACAACATTACTACTGACATGTGCTAAAGCTAGACCGGAGTGTCTACAACATTACTACTGGCATGTGCTAAAGCTGGGCCGGAGTGTGTACAACATTACTACTGACATGCACTAAAGCTAGGCCGGAGTGTCTACAACATTACTACTGACATGTGCTAAAGCTGGGCCAGAGTTACTACAACATTACTACTGACATACGATAAAGCTGGGCCAGAGTTACTACAACATTACTACTGACATGTGCTAAAGCTAGGCCAGAGTTACTGCAACATTACTACTGACATGTGCTAAAGCTAGGCCAGAGTGTCTACAACATTACTACTGACATGTGCTAAAGCTGGGCCAGAGTTACTACAACATTACTACTGACATGTGCTAAAGCTGGGCCAGAGTTACTTCAACATTACTACTGACATGTGCTAAAGCTAGACCGGAGTGTCTACAACATTACTACTGACATGTGCTAAAGCTGGGCCGGAGTGTCTACAACATTACTACTGACATGTGCTAAAGCTGGGCCGGAGTGTCTACAACATTACTACTGACATGTGCTAAAGCTGGGCCAGAGTGTCTACAACATTACTACTGACATGTGCTAAAGCTGGGCCAGAGTTACTACAACATTACTGCTGACATGTGCTAAAGCTGGGACAGAGTTACTACAACATTACTACTGACATGTGCTAAAGCTGGGCCAGAGTTACTACAACATTACTGCTGACATGTGCTAAAGCTAGACCGGAGTGTCTACAACATTACTACTGACATGTGCTAAAGCTGGGACAGAGTTACTACAACATTACTGCTGACATGTGCTAAAGCTAGGCCAGAGTTACTACAACATTACTACTGACATGTGCTAAAGCTGGGACAGAGTTACTACAACATTACTGCTGACATGTGCTAAAGCTAGGCCAGAGTTACTACAACATTACTACTGACATGTGCTAAAGCTGGGACAGAGTTACTACAACATTACTACTGACATGTGCTAAAGCTAGGCCGGAGTGTCTACAACATTACTACTGACATGTGCTAAAGTTGGGCCAGAGTGTCTACAACATTACTACTGACATGTGCTAAAGTAAGAATCAAAATGATGCAGTGCTGCCAGACATGAGCTACCCTCAGGCAACTGTATAGGCAATGGTCACTTCTGCCCATATGTTTGCTCTCCGTGGATACATCTGCCTACATGTTTGTGATCCGTGGTCACATCTGCCTACATGTTTATTATCCATGGATGCAATGGAGTATATCTGAGAGTATCTCCGTGGGCACATCTGCCTACATGTTTGTGATCCATGGTCGCATCTGCCTACATGTTTATTATCCATGGATACAATGGAGTATATCTGAGAGAGTATCTCCGTGGGCACATCTGCCTACATGTTTGTGATCCATGGTCACATCTGCCTACATGTTTATTATCCATGGATACAATGGAGTATATCTGAGAGCGTACATCTGAAGTCGGAGTGGGCTCGCCTGAATGGCGAGGGACACCGGTAAAAGGGAAAGCAAGCCCACACATAAAACTCAGTCCTTTACTACTTTAAACAATGTGTAGGTACTACGATCGAGTTTAAGCGAGCGAACAAAAAGAAGAAGATCTGAGAGTGTCTCTGCGGCCAAGCCATCTGTCTCACGCTCTCAAAGTTGTGGGTTCATTCAGACCATGAGTGCAACGTTCCTGGAGACTCCCTCTGGAGCTATGGAGTTTGTGCTTTGTGTGACGCTGATGGCCTGTCATTTTGTGGACACAGACCTAGCCGGATGGTGTAACCCCAGTGCAATGAAGTCAACCTTCTGGACTCTAGTACTTGTTAATGGAATATGTCAGACAAAACAATGGCTGCTGGATGACTGACTTGACTTGTCTTAGTGCAACCTAACATGTACAAGCTAGTGCACTCTCTACACATGGGTGATCCACTTGACTTGTCTTAGTGCAACCTAACATGTACAAGCTAGTGCACTCTCTACACATGGGTGATCCACTTGTCTTAGTGCAACCTAACATGTACAAGCTAGTGCACTCTCTACACATGGGTGATCCATTTGACTTAGTGCAACCTAACATGTACAAGCTAGTGCACTCTCTACACATGGGTGATCCATTTGACAAAGTGCAACCTAACATGTACAAGCTAGTGTACTCTCTACACATGGGTGATCCACTTGACTTAGTGCAACCTAACATGTACAAGCTAGTGCACTCTCTACACATGGGTGATCCACTTGACTTGTCTTAGTGCAACCTAACATGTACAAGCTAGTGCACTCTCTACACATGGGTGATCCACTTGACTTGTCTTAGTGCAACCTAACATGTACAAGCTAGTGCACTCTCTACACATGGGTGATCCACTTGACTTGTCTTAGTGCAACCTAACATGTACAAGCTAGTGCACTCTCTACACATGGGTGATCCATTTGACTTAGTGCAACCTAACATGTACAAGCTAGTGTACTCTCTACACATGTGTGATCCACTTGATTTAGTGCAACCTAACATGTACAAGCTAGTGTACTCTCTACACATGGGTGATCCATTTGACTTAGTGCAACCTAACATGTACAAGCTAGTGTACTCTCTACACATGGGTGATCCACTTGATTTAGTGCAACCTAACATGTACAAGCTAGTGTACTCTCTACACATGGGTGATCCATTTGACTTAGTGCAACCTAACATGTACAAGCTAGTGTACTCTCTACACATGGGTGATCCACTTGACTTAGTGCAACCTAACATGTACAAGCTAGTGTACTCTCTACACATGGGTGATCCACTTGACTTAGTGTAACCTAACATGTACAAGCTAGTGCACTCTCTACACATGGGTGATCCACTTGACTTAGTGCAACCTAACATGTACAAGCTAGTGTACTCTCTACACATGGGTGATCCACTTGACTTAGTGCAACCTAACATGTACAAGCTAGTGTACTCTCTACACATGGGTGATCCACTTGATTTAGTGCAACCTAACATGTACAAGCTAGTGTACTCTCTACACATGGGTGATCCACTTGACTTAGTGCAACCTAACATGTACAAGCTAGTGTACTCTCTACACATGGGTGATCCACTTGACTTAGTGCAACCTAACATGTACAAGCTAGTGTACTCTCTACACATGGGTGATCCACTTGATTTAGTGCAACCTAACATGTACAAGCTAGTGTACTCTCTACACATGGGTGATCCACTTGACTAAGTGCAACCTAACATGTACAAGCTAGTGTACTCTCTACACATGGGTGATCCACTTGACTTAGTGCAACCTAACATGTACAAGCTAGTGTACTCTCTACACATGGGTGATCCACTTGACTTAGTGCAACCTAACATGTACAAGCTAGTGTACTCTCTACACATGGGTGATCCACTTGATTTAGTGCAACCTAACATGTACAAGCTAGTGTACTCTCTACACATGGGTGATCCATTTGACTTAGTGCAACCTAACATGTACAAGCTAGTGTACTCTCTACACATGGGTGATCCACTTGACTTAGTGCAACCTAACATGTACAAGCTAGTGTACTCTCTACACATGGGTGATCCACTTGACTTAGTGTAACCTAACATGTACAAGCTAGTGCACTCTCTACACATGGGTGATCCACTTGACTTAGTGCAACCTAACATGTACAAGCTAGTGTACTCTCTACACATGGGTGATCCACTTGACTTAGTGCAACCTAACATGTACAAGCTAGTGTACTCTCTACACATGGGTGATCCACTTGATTTAGTGCAACCTAACATGTACAAGCTAGTGTACTCTCTACACATGGGTGATCCACTTGACTTAGTGCAACCTAACATGTACAAGCTAGTGTACTCTCTACACATGGGTGATCCACTTGACTTAGTGCAACCTAACATGTACAAGCTAGTGTACTCTCTAGACATGGGTGATCCACTTGACTTAGTGCAACCTAACATGTACAAGCTAGTGTACTCTCTACACATGGGTGATCCACTTGACTAAGTGCAACCTAACATGTACAAGCTAGTGTACTCTCTACACATGGGTGATCCACTTGACTTAGTGCAACCTAACATGTACAAGCTAGTGTACTCTCTACACATGGGTGATCCACTTGACTAAGTGCAACCTAACATGTACAAGCTAGTGTACTCTCTACACATGGGTGATCCACTTGACTTGTCTTAGTGCAACCTAACATGTACAAGCTAGTGTACTCTCTACACATGGGTGATCCACTTGACTTAGTGCAACCTAACATGTACAAGCTAGTGTACTCTCTACACATGGGTGATCCACTTGACTAAGTGCAACCTAACATGTACAAGCTAGTGTACTCTCTACACATGGGTGATCCACTTGACTAAGTGCAACCTAACATGTACAAGCTAGTGTACTCTCTACACATGGGTGATCCACTTGACTTGTCTTAGTGCAACCTAACATGTACAAGCTAGTGCACTCTCTACACATGGGTGATCCACTTGACTTAGTGCAACCTAACATGTACAAGCTAGTGTACTCTCTACACATGGGTGATCCACTTGACTTGTCTTAGTGCAACCTAACATGTACAAGCTAGTGCACTCTGACACATCAGTGATCCACTTGACTTGTCTTAGTGCAACCTAACATGTACAAGCTAGTGCACTCTGACACATCAGTGATCCACTTGACTTGTCTTAGTGCAACCTAACATGTACAAGCTAGTGCACTCTGACACATCAGTGATCCACTTGACTTGTCTTAGTGCAACCTAACATGTACAAGCTAGTGCACTCTGACACATCAGTGATCCACTTGACTTGTCTTAGTGCAACCTAACATGTACAAGCTAGTGCACTCTGACACATCAGTGATCCACTTGACTTGTCTTAGTGCAACCTAACATGTACAAGCTAGTGCACTCTGACACATCAGTGATCCACTTGACTTAGTGCAACCTAACATGTACAAGCTAGTGCACTCTCTACACATGGGTGATCCACTTGTCTTAGTGCAACCTAACATGTACAAGCTAGTGCACTCTGACACATCAGTGATCCACTTGACTTAGTGCAACCTAACATGTACAAGCTAGTGCACTCTGACACATCAGTGATCCACTTGACTTGTCTTAGTGCAACCTAACATGTACAAGCTAGTGCACTCTCTACACATGGGTGATCCACTTGTCTTAGTGCAACCTAACATGTACAAGCTAGTGCACTCTCTACACATGGGTGATCCACTTGACTTGTCTTAGTGCAACCTAACATGTACAAGCTAGTGCACTCTCTACACATGGGTGATCCACTTGTCTTAGTGCAACCTAACATGTACAAGCTAGTGTACTCTCTACACATGGGTGATCCACTTGACTTGTCTTAGTGCAACCTAACATGTACAAGCTAGTGCACTCTCTACACATGGGTGATCCACTTGACTTAGTGCAACCTAACATGTACAAGCTAGTGCACTCTCTACACATGGGTGATCCACTTGTCTTAGTGCAACCTAACATGTACAAGCTAGTGCACTCTCTACACATGGGTGATCCACTTGACTTGTCTTAGTGCAACCTAACATGTACAAGCTAGTGCACTCTCTACACATGGGTGATCCACTTGACTTGTCTTAGTGCAACCTAACATGTACAAGCTAGTGCACTCTCTACACATGGGTGATCCACTTGTCTTAGTGCAACCTAACATGTACAAGCTAGTGTACTCTCTACACATGGGTGATCCACTTGACTTGTCTTAGTGCAACCTAACATGTACAAGCTAGTGTACTCTCTACACATGGGTGATCCACTTGACTTGTCTTAGTGCAACCTAACATGTACAAGCTAGTGCACTCTCTACACATGGGTGATCCACTTGACTTGTCTTAGTGCAACCTAACATGTACAAGCTAGTGCACTCTCTACACATGGGTGATCCACTTGTCTTAGTGCAACCTAACATGTACAAGCTAGTGTACTCTCTACACATGGGTGATCCACTTGACTTGTCTTAGTGCAACCTAACATGTACAAGCTAGTGCACTCTCTACACATGGGTGATCCACTTGACTTAGTGCAACCTAACATGTACAAGCTAGTGCACTCTCTACACATGGGTGATCCACTTGTCTTAGTGCAACCTAACATGTACAAGCTAGTGCACTCTCTACACATGGGTGATCCACTTGACTTGTCTTAGTGCAACCTAACATGTACAAGCTAGTGCACTCTCTACACATGGGTGATCCACTTGACTTAGTGCAACCTAACATGTACAAGCTAGTGCACTCTCTACACATGGGTGATCCATTTGACTTGTCTTAGTGCAACCTAACATGTACAAGCTAGTGCACTCTCTACACATGGGTGATCCACTTGACTTAGTGCAACCTAACATGTACAAGCTAGTGCACTCTCTACACATGGGTGATCCACTTGTCTTAGTGCAACCTAACATGTACAAGCTAGTGTACTCTCTACACATGGGTGATCCACTTGACTTGTCTTAGTGCAACCTAACATGTACAAGCTAGTGTACTCTCTACACATGGGTGATCCACTTGTCTTAGTGTAACCTAACATGTACAAGCTAGTGCACTCTGACACATGGGTGATCCACTTGACTTGTCTTAGTGCAACCTAACATGTACAAGCTAGTGCACTCTCTACACATGGGTGATCCACTTGTCTTAGTGCAACCTAACATGTACAAGCTAGTGTACTCTCTACACATGGGTGATCCACTTGACTTGTCTTAGTGCAACCTAACATGTACAAGCTAGTGTACTCTCTACACATGGGTGATCCACTTGAATGTTACTCTTATATCTGATGGTGTGTGATGGTACAATGTTGAGTGTGAGCTGTTTGGTTTCAGGGTGACAACCATGAAACAGCTATGAATGGGACTATTTTAACAAAAACTGTTTTCCTATTGATAATGAGACCTCTGTAATTTATGTATTCAGGTATGTACTAGTCAATGACAGATCTTGTATGTCCCAGTCAATGACAGATCTTGTATGTCCCTGTGTGTACCAGTCAATGACAGATCTTGCATGTCCCTGTATGTACTAGTCAATGACAGATCTTGTATGTCCCTGTATGTACCAGTCAATGACAGATCTTGTATGTCCCAGTCAATGACAGATCTTGTATGTCCCAGTCAATGACAGATCTTGTATGTCTCTGTATGTACCAGTCAATGACAGATCTTGTATGTCCCAGTCAATGACAGATCTTGTATGTCCCAGTCAATGACATATCTTGTATGTCCCAGTCAATGACAGATCGTGTATGTCCCAGTCAATGACAGATCTTGTATGTCCCAGTCAATGACAGATCTTGTATGTACCAGTCAATGACAGATCTTGTATGTCCCTGTATGTACCAGTCAATGACAGATCTTGTATGTCCCTATATGTACCAGTCAATGACAGATCTTGTATGTCCCAGTCAATGACAGATCTTGTATGTCCCTGTGTGTACCAGTCAATGACTGATCTTGTATGTCCCTGTATGTACCAGTCAATGACAGATCTTGTATGTCACTATATGTACCAGTCAATGACAGATCTTGTATGTCCCAGTCAATGACATATCTTGTATGTCCCTGTGTGTACCAGTCAATGACTGATCTTGTATGTCCCTGTATGTACCAATCAATGACAGATCTTGTATGTCCCTGTATGTACCAGTCAATGACAGATCTTGTATGTCCCTGTGTGTACCAGTCAATGACAGATCTTGTATGTCCCTGTGTGTACCAGTCAATGACAGATCTTGTATGTCCCTGTGTGTACCAGTCAATGACAGATCTTGTATGTCCCTGTGTGTACCAGTCAATGACATATCTTGTATGTCCCTGTATGTACCAGTAAATGACAGATCTCGTACAAGGGGAAGTCAATAAAGAAGCCACAAATGGCTGTAGAAAAATACCTAAATATGATAACTTGAAACCAGTTTATTTTTATACATACATTGTCTCTTTATTTCTCAACATAATTTCCACCAACATTAATGCACTTATCCCATCGTTTTATCAGTCCTCCCAAACCGGCTGCATAGAACTGCGTGCTCTATTTTCTAAACCATGTTTTCACTTCACATTTAACTTCGGTATCATTCGCAAAATGTCTCCCGCCAAGGTGGGTTTTCAGTGCTTATGCTGACAAATGTTTGTCCCGTAAAGCGGTGCATACCTGGGTAGAAAAAGTTACAAGGGCGAGTCAATAAGTAAGTCACACAGTTCTGTGGGATGGCAGGTAAATTAAAACAAAGCATGCAGTTCTATGCAGCCGGTTTGGGAGAACTGATAAAACAATGGGATAAGTGCATCAATGCTGGTGGAAATTATGTTGAGAAATAAAGGGACAATGTATGTATAAAAATAAACTGGTTTCAAGTTGCTATCATATTTAGTTATTTTTCTACAGCCATTTGTGGCTTACTTATTAACGTACCCTTGCATGTCCCTATAAGAGGGACCTTAATGACAACACCACCCCCCCCCCCCCCCAGTCTCTACAGACACAGGAACAACACATCTACTAGGTTACTTTTTCCTCTTGGAGCCAGACGCTGGCAGAGAAAACTCATCATTCTCGGAGGAGTCCGAGTCCAGCAGATCTTGCACACTGGCACTATTCTTACGAGGACGGGGCAGTTTGACCGTGTCTACCAGTGCATCCAGCTGTCTGCGTTTCTTCATCTTCTTGGGCAGCCTATAATCCACCTGACCTTTCATTTCTGCCTTCTTGTCAGTGTGATCTCCCCCCTGGCTGCTGCTGGGCAGCAGAGAGTAGCTTTTATCCAGGTTGTTGGCTGTAAACCCCAGCTTTAATTAATTGCTAATGAAACCAGCCTGGCGCGATTTTGTGACGTCGGTGCATAACAACATAATTGTTTACGTGTTTTCTTGTCTGTAATCTACCAACTTCTACTTTTGTTGGATGTCCGTCTCTTATACGATTTCGAAGTCTTTAAACACCCTACAATTTGTATGTCATCCAATCAATTTGTTTCGTGAATAGATATTTTTTGTCCCTTTAAACTCCGTCTGTACACTGCTACACTGTTTGTTTGTTTAACTACAATGCACAACTAATGCCACGGCTACGCAAATCAGATTGGCAGAGGCCACTCTCAGAGAGCACCCGTCAACATGAACTGAACGTCATTAAATGATTAACGAACGAACAATAACATCGAGGCGTCATCTGTACGTCCATTACATAACAGTTAACACTTAAGGCAGTCAGGCTAGGCGTCAAATCACTGCTGGGAACCTAAAGCCTATTCATGTTAGCGAGACTACAAGTGGTATCTGTGGGTCCAGAGGTTGGCTAGAATTTAGAAATCCGCATAGAATTAATCAACAACGGGACCGAGAATGTTGGCCAGAAATCCGCATAGAATTAACCAACAACGGGACCGAGAATGTTGGCTAGAAATCCGCATAGAATTAACCAACAACAGGAAACACGGAGTCCATGTTTGTCGTCAGTAGGACAGTATCCTGGACTGGATGCCACATTCGTTTCTGTAATAGATTCGCATCCTTGCTTGTGCTTATTAACGTTAAACAATATACAAAAAATAACATACAGTAATGCAGCTTTACAAAACATTACGGAAAACAATGAACATTGCGGCGACTAGCCTTCATCGGCAGACAAATATACAACACACAACATGTAAACAACGGGAACTACATTAACTTAAGACCGAGATGAGAAGAATTGAAAGATGGCGGGGAGGGGGGGGGGGGGGGGAGAGGAGAGAACAATCGCAGACTGCACTCTGAGATAAGTAGCACATTTTATTTTATGTCTTCACTTCTTTTCATTGTTCACATTTTTTAAATCTTTCAATTCTTCTCTCCCGTTCTTATGCCTTTCCCCGTGGTTACATGTTGTGTTTCGTGCATGTGTTTCCCCATGAAGGCTAGTCGCCATCGTCCTAAAAAGCTGTATCATTTGTATATTATTTACATGTCCACAGCTTTAGCGCAGTACCAGTAATTGTATTCATACTTGTGGCTATTAGATCGGCAAAACGTCCGCCACAAATCAACTGAGTAGACATGCACACTATGATTAGATTCTACCTTTCCGTGTTGTTGTCACAGTGCACTTAATAATAAATTGTCAAATTAAGTATTGACGGATGTATTAGAGCAGTGATTCTCTCCCCCCCCCCCCCCATTCTGTCAATGTGTGCTAGAACTTGTGCAGTAGGGCAACACTGCGTGTGTGTGTGTGTGTGCGTGTGTGTGTGTGCGTGCGTGTGTGTGTGTGTGTGTGTGTAAACGGCGACAAGGCAAAGTGCGTAATAAAAGTAGATGAGAGGCGCTGCGTGAATATTGTAAACATGCGTGAATGGAGTCCTGAAACAACAACAGTATTAAGGACTGTCGCATCCGACCGCTGGGACAGGCCAGCGCGCAATGGCACAGACTGGAACCTGGAACGCCAACACTGGGGCTTCAAGTGACAACATGACTAAACAACTGCCTGGCCGACTGGCGTGGGCGATCCTGCTTCTCATATCTTGCGATCTCCAGCTTCCTCTTTTCCCCTCATGTTCGCCAGTTGTTACTATTTGCAAGTTTATTTCGTCGCACAACATGCCCCCCAAAGTCTAGACCGTCTTGGCCTAATTTCTCTGCTCAATGACATCTATGTTCATCTATTTCTGGCAGGTCTGCTCATTGGTCGTTCTGTCCGTCGATCCGTCGATGTAAACACCCTCGCACTTGTCTCACACACCACATCTTCAACGCCATTTTCACACTTGTCTCACAAACCACAGCTTCAACGCCATTTTCACACTTGTCTCACACACCACATCTTCAACGCCATTTTCACACGTGTCTCACACACCACATCTTCAACGCCATTTTCCCACTTGTCTCACAAACCACATCTTCAACGCCATTTTCACACTTGTCTCACACACCACATCTTCAACGCCATTTTCACACGTGTCTCACACACCACATCTTCAACGCCATTTTCCCACTTGTCTCACAAACCACATCTTCAACGCCATTTTCCCACTTGTTGGGGTAGCGGCTTGCCCTATAACTAGACGCGTAGCGTACACCGGATGGAGGATGGTCGAGTTAGCCACCAATATGTTGAATGAGCGGCCGTGGTCCAGCATAGGTGGTGGTAACTGAGAGGGGGAGAGTGGGCTGGTGGGGCAGCTTGTCTCTATCAAATACCTCAAGACTGTCACTCTGCCATAGGTGGTGGTAACTGAGAGGGGGAGAGTGGGCTGGTGGGGCAGCTTGTCTCTATCAAATACTTCAAGACTCTGCCACTCTGCCATAGGCGGTGGTAACTGAGAGTGGGAGAGTGGGCTGGTGGGGCAGCTTGTCTCTATCAAATACCTCAAGACTGTCACTCTGCCATAGGTGGTGGTAACTGAGAGGGGGAGAGTGGGCTGGTGGGGCAGCTTGTCTCTATCAAATACTTCAAGACTCTGCCACTCTGCCATAGGTGGTGGTAACTGAGAGTGGGAGAGTGGGCTGGTGGGGCAGCTTGTCTCTATCAAATACCTCAACGCTCTGCCACTCTGCCATAGGTGGTGGTAACTGAGAGTGGGAGAGTGGGCTGGTGGGGCAGCTTGTCTCTATCAAATACCTCAAGGCTCTGCCACTCTGCCATAGGTGGTGGTAACTGAGAGTGGGAGAGTGGGCTGGTGGGGCAGCTTGTCTCTATCAAATACCTCAAGGCTCTGCCACTCTGCCATAGGTGGTGGTAACTGAGAGTGGGAGAGTGGGCTGGTGGGGCAGCTTGTCTCTATCAAATACCTCAAGGCTCTGCCACTCTGCCATAGGTGGTGGTAACTGAGAGTGGGAGAGTGGGCTGGTGGGGCAGCTTGTCTCTATAAAATACCTCAAGGCTCTGTCACTCTGCCATAGGCGGATAGAGGCGTCATACTTAAGCTCTCCCCTTGCATTATGTGTCTTCATAGACAGCGGCTAGTGAAATTGATTGAATCAAATTAAGAGTAGAAGTGTGCCATGATCCAGTTCAGGGCTCATGGCATGTTAAAACATAGTCACTTTGAAGTACTTGACCAGCGTGGATCTTGAGCCATGGGATGCACACTGAGTCGTTGCCAAAGCAAATTAGCAAGATTCGCGAAGGTAACAGGGCATTCAGCTCATGGTTGTGGCCGAGTGCGGACACCACGTTATGAACACAGCATTGGCCATGGATTGTGCCGCTAGTACTAGTAGATTTATAGTAAGTGTTGAGACTTGCTATATATAGTGTAACATTGTTGGACAAATGTTTGTGTAATTGACAATGTACATTGTATAATGTTTTAGAGGAATAGAGTGTCAAAAAACAGAGTCAGAATTGTGTTCTTACAGGAGTGCTGAGTTGTGTTCTAACAGTAAGTTGTCATCGACTGTATAGAGTGGAAGAGCCTAACTATAATCAAATATAATAGTTGAGATGTCTACAGTGATAAGATCACGTCATCATCTCTAGATATGAATGAAATGGCACAGAAGTGCGACCCCACAAAAGCAAATATATAATGTTTGCGCCACTGCAAAACTACTACTTTTAATCGTCCATGGCATAGAGGTGAGATTAAAGAAAACAATAAGATACTCTAACTCCAAGACAGGCGAAAGATTAAACAAGACAATAAGATACTCTACAAGCCAAGGTAGAAGAGGAAAGATTTAACAAAACAGTAACTCTTCAACCCAAAGAGGACAGATTAAACAAGACAATAAGATACTCTACAACCCAGGGTAGAAGAGGAAAGAGATAAGAATCTAGTTATCACTACAGTCCACAGTACAAGGGTAAAGAAATAAGAATCAACTATCTCTATAGTCCGCGGGACAAGAGTAAAGAGATAAGAATCTAGGTTATTTCTACAGTCCACAGTATTAGAGTAAAGAGATAAGAATCTAGGTTATTTCTACAGTCCACAGTATTAGAGTAAAGAGATAAGAATCTAGGTTATCTCTACAGTCCACGGGACAAGAGTAAAGGGATAAGAATCTAGTTATCTCTACAGTCTACAGTACAAAGTAAAGAGATAAGAATCTAGGTTAGCTCTACAGTCCATGGGACAAGAGTAAAGAGATAATAATCTAGATTATCTCTACAGTCTACAGTACAATGGTAAAGAGATCAGAAGTTTAGACTGCAGACATGTATATTACTACACATGTGTTCACACCAAGTTTAGACTGCAGACATGTACCCATGTGTTCACATCAAGTTTAGACTGCAGACATGTACACATGTGTTCACATCAAGTTTAGACTGCAGACATGTACACATGTGTTCACACCAAGTTTAGACTGCAGACATGTACCCATGTGTTCACACCAAGTTTAGACTGCAGACATGTACACATGTGTTCACATCAAGTTTAGACTGCAGACATGTACACATGTGTTCACATCAAATTTAGGCTGCAGACATGTACACATGTGTTCACATCAAGTTTAGACTGCAGACATGTACACATGTGTTCACATCAAGTTTAGACTGCAGACATGTACACATGTGTTCACACCAAGTTTAGACTGCAGACATGTACACATGTGTTCACATCAAGTTTAGACTGCAAACATGTACACATGTGTTCACACCAAGTTTAGACTGCAGATATGTACACATGTGTTCACACCAAGTTTAGACTGCAGACATGTACACATGTGTTCACACCAAGTTTAGGCTGCAGACATGTACACATGTGTTCACATCAAGTTTAGAGTGCAGACATGTACACATGTGTTGACATCAAGTATAGACTGCAGACATGTACACATGTGTTCACACCAAGTTTAGACTGCAGACATGTACACATGTGTTCACATCAAGTTTAGACTGCAGACATGTACACATGTGTTCACATCAAGTTTAGACTGCAGACATGTACACATGTGTTCACACCAAGTATATGACTACAGACATGTACACATGTGTTCACACCAAGTATATTACTACAGACATGTACACGTGTTCACACCAAGTATAGACTGCAGACATGTACATGTGTTCACATCAACTTTAGACTGCAGACATGTACACATGTGTTCACAACAAGGTTAGGCTGCAGACATGTACACATGTGTCCACATCAAGGTTAGGCTGCAGACATGTACACGTGTTCACATCAAGTTTAGACTGCAGACATGTACACATGTGTTCACATCAAGTTTAGGCTGCAGACATGTACACATGTGTTCACACCAAGTATATGACTACAGACATGTACACATGTGTTCACATCAAGTTTAGGCTGCAGACATGTACACATGTGTTCACATCAAGTTTAGAGTGCAGACATGTACACATGTGTTCACATCAAGTATAGACTGCAGACATGTACACATGTGTTCACATCAAGTTTAGGCTGCAGACATGTACACATGTGTTCACACCAAGTATATGACTACAGACATGTACACATGTGTTCACACCAAGTTTAGGCTGCAGACATGTACACATGTGTTCACATGAAGTTTAGACTGCAGACATGTACACATGTGTTCACACAAAATTTAGGCTGCAGACATGTACACATGTATTCACATCAAGTTTAGACTACAGACATGTACACATGTGTTCACACCAAGTATATGACTACAGACATGTACACATGTGTTTACACCAAGTATATGACTACAGACATGTACACATGTGTTCACATCAAGTTTAGACTACAGACATGTACACATGTGTTCACATCAAGTTTAGACTGCAGACATGTACACATGTGTTCACACCAAGTATATGACTACAGACATGTACACATGTGTTCACACCAAATTTAGGCTGCAGACATGTACACATGTGTTCACATCAAGTTTAGACTGCAGACATGTACACATGTGTTCACATCAAGTTTAGACTGCAGACATGTACACATGTATTCACGCCAAGTATATGACTACAGACATGTACACATGTGTTCACATCAAGTTTAGACTGCAGACATGTACACATGTGTTCACACCAAGTATATGACTACAGACATGTACACATGTATTCACATCAAGTATATTACTACAGACATGTAAACATGTATTCACATCAAGTTTAGACTGCAGACATGTACACATGTATTCACATCAAGTATATTACTACAGACATGTACACATGTTCACACCAAGTTTAGACTGCAGACATGTACACATGTATTCACACCAATTATAGACTGCAGACATGTACACATGTATTCACACCAAGTATATGACTGCAGACATGTGCACATGTATTCACATCAAGTATATTACTACAGACATGTACACATGTGTTCACACCAAGTTTAGACTGCAGACATGTACACATGTGTTCACACCAAGTATATGACTACAGACATGTACACATGTGTTCACACCAAGTATATGACTATGGCTACAGACATTTACACATGTATTTATACTAAGTTTAGACTGCAGACATGTGCACATGTATTTACATCAATTATATACTACAAATATGTAACTGTGTTCACACCAAGTATAGACTACAGAAAGTATGCATGTTTTCACACCGCGTATAGACTACAGACATTGGGAGCAAGTCGCTGCTGAACGTGTTGCATGGAGGGCAAATATAAGAAATGGAATAAAGTCAAAGGAGAAAATTATTGCAGAAAAGTCACACACCAAGCGTGTGAGACGTAAGATGGTGCATGATGGTGAAAATGACCATGTGTTCACATGCATCCACTGTGGACAAGCATTTACAGCGCGAATTGGCCTTATCAGTCACATTCGCTACTGAAATGGATTGTAGTTATTATGCCTTTTTGAAGCACAAACTATCCTCTGTCAAGATGGCAAGGTGCCAATGTAATAGACTACAGACATGTACACATTTTCACACCACTTATAAGACTGCACACGTGTACACTACTGAAGTATTAATGTCACTCACATCAATTCACACATCAGACAGAAACATGATATCACTCACATGAAGACATCAGTTCACACATCATACAGAAACATGTCACTCACATGCAGACATCAGTTCACACATCATACAGAAACATGTCACTCACATGCAGACATCAGTTCACACATCATACTGAAACATGTCACTCACATGCAGACATCAGTTCACACATCATACTGAAACATGTCACTCACATGCAGACATCAGTTCACACATCAGACAGAAACATGTCACTCACATGCAGACATCAGTTCACACATCAGACAGAAACATGTCACTCACATGCAGACATCAGCTCACACATCATACTGAAACATGTCACTCACATGCAGACATCAGTTCACACATCATACTGAAACATGTCACTCACATGCAGACATCACTTCACACATCATACTGAAACATGTCACTCACATGCAGACATCAGCTCACACATCATACAGAAACATGTCACTCACATGCAGACATCAGTTCACACATCATACTGAAATATGTCACTCACATGCAGACATCAGTTCACACATTATACAGAAACATGTCACTCACATGCAGACATCAGTTCACACATCAGACAGAAACATGTCACTCACATGCAGACATCAGTTTACACATCATACTGAAACATGTCTCATGCAGACATCAGTTCACACATCATACTGAAACATGTCATTCATATGCAGACATCAGTTCACACATCATACTGAAACATGTCACTCACATGCAGACATCAGTTCACACATCAGACAGAAATATGTCACTCACATGCAGACATCAGTTCACACATCAGACAGAAACATGTCACTCACATGCAGACATCAGTTCACACATCAGACAGAAACATGTCACTCACATGCAGACATCAGTTTACACATCATACTGAAACATGTCTCATGCAGACATCAGTTCACACAACATACTGAAACATGTCATTCATATGCAGACATCAGTTCACACATCATACTGAAACATGTCACTCACATGCAGACATCAGTTCACACATCAGACAGAAATATGTCACTCACATGCAGACATCAGTTCACACATCAGACAGAAACATGTCACTCACATGCAGACATCAGTTCACACATCATACAGAAACATGTCACTCACATGCAGACATCAGCTCACACATCATACAGAAACATGTCACTCACATGCAGACATCAGTTCACACATCATACTGAAACATGTCACTCACATGCAGACATCACTTCACACATCATACTGAAACATGTCACTCACATGCAGACATCAGCTCACACATCATACAGAAACATGTGACTAACATGCAGACATCAGTTCACACATCATACTGAAACATGTCACTCACATGCAGACATCAGTTCACACATTATACAGAAACATGTCACCCACATGCAGACATCAGTTCACACATCAGACAGAAACATGTCACTCACATGCAGACATCAGTTCACACATCATACAGAAACATGTCTCATGCAGACATCAGTTCACACATCATACTGAAACATGTCACTCACATGCAGACATCAGTTCACACATCATACTGAAACATGTCACTCACATGCAGACATCAGTTCACACATCAGACAGAAATATGTCACTAACATGCAGACATCAGTTCACACATCAGACAGAAACATGTCACTCACATACAGACATCAGTTCACACATCAGACAGAAACATGTCACTCACATGCAGACATCAGTTCACACATCATACAGAAACATGTCACTCACATGCAGACATCAGCTCACACATAATACAGAAACATGTCACTCACATGCAGACATCAGTTCACACATCATACAGAAACATGTCACTCACATGCAGACATCAGTTCACACATCATACAGAAACATGTCACTCACATGCAGACATCACTTCACACATCATACAGAAACATGTCACTCACATGCAGACATCAGTTCACACATCATACTGAAACATGTCACTCACATGCAGACATCAGTTCACACATCATACTGAAACATATCACTCACATGCAGACATCAGTTCACACATCATACTGAAACATGTCACTCACATGCAGACATCACTTCACACATCATACTGAAACATGTCACTCACATGCAGACATCACTTCACACATCATACTTAAACATATCACTCACATGCAGACATCACTTCACACATCATACTGAAACATATCACTCACATGCAGACATCAGTTCACACATCCTACTGAAACATATCACTTACATGCAGACATCGGTTCACACATCCTACTGAAACATATCACTCACATGCAGACATCAGTTCACACATCATACTGAAACATGTCACTCACATGCAGACATCAGTTCACACATCAGACAGAAACATGTCACTCACATGCAGACATCAGTTCACACATCAGACAGAAACATGATATCACTCACATGCAGACATCAGTTCACACATCAGACAGAAACATGTCACTCACATGCAGACATCAGTTCACACATCAGACAGAAACATGTCACTCACATGCAGACATCAGTTCACACATCATACTGAAACATGTCACTCACATGCAGACATCAGTTCACACATCAGACAGAAACATGTCACTCACATGCAGACATCAGTTCACACATCAGACAGAAACATGATATCACTCACATGCAGACATCAGTTCACACATCAGACAGAAACATGTCACTCACATGCAGACATCGGTTCACACATCCTACTGAAACATATCACTCACATGCAGACATCAGTTCACACATCAGACAGAAACATGTCACTCACATGCAGACATCAGTTCACACATCAGACAGAAACATGTCACTCACATGCAGACATCAGTTCACACATCAGACAGAAACATGTCACTCACATGCAGACATCAGTTCACACATCATACAGAAACATGTCTCATGCAGACATCAGTTCACACATCATACTGAAACATGTCACTCACATGCAGACATCAGTTCACACATCAGACAGAAACATGTCACTCACATGCAGACATCAGTTCACACATCATACAGAAACATGTCACTCACATGCAGACATCAGTTCACACATCAGACAGAAACATGTCACTCACATGCAGACATCAGTTCACACATCAGACTGAAACATGTTACTCACATGCAGACATCAGTTCACACATCAGACAGAAACATGTCACTCACATGCAGACATCAGTTCACACATCAGACAGAAACATGTCACTCACATGCAGACATCAGTTCACACATCAGACAGAAACATGTCACTCACATGCAGACATCAGTTCACACATCAGACAGAAACATGATATCACTCACATGCAGACATCAGTTCACACATCAGACAGAAACATGTCACTCACATGCAGACATCAGTTCACACATCAGACAGAAACATGTCACTCACATGCAGACATCAGTTCACACATCAGACAGAAACATATCACTCACATGCAGACATCAGTTCACACATCCTACTGAAACATATCACTCACATGCAGACATCGGTTCACACATCCTACTGAAACATGTCACTCACATGCAGACATCAGTTCACACATCATACTGAAACATGTCACTCACATGCAGACATCAGTTCAAACACCATACTGAAACATGTTACTCACATGCAGACATCAGTTCACACATCAGACAGAAACATGTCACTCACATGCAGACATCAGTTCACACATCAGACAGAAACATGTCACTCACATGCAGACATCAGTTCACACATCAGACTGAAACATATCACTCACATGCAGACATCAGTTCACACATCAGACTGAAACATATCACTCACATGCAGACATCAGTTCACACATCAGACAGAAACATGTCACTCACATGCAGACATCAGTTCACACATCAGACTGAAACATATCACTCACATGCAGACATCAGTTCACACATCAGACAGAAACATGATATCACTCACATGCAGACATCAGTTCACACATCAGACAGAAACATGATATCACTCACATGCAGACATCAGTTCACACATCAGACTGAAACATATCACTCACATGCAGACATCAGTTCAAACACCATACTGAAACATGTCACTCACATGCAGACATCAGTTCACACATCAGACTGAAACATATCACTCACATGCAGACATCAGTTCACACATCAGACAGAAACATGATATCACTCACATGCAGACATCAGTTCACACATCAGACAGAAACATGATATCACTCACATGCAGACATCAGTTCACACATCAGACTGAAACATATCACTCACATGCAGACATCAGTTCACACATCAGACAGAAACATGATATCACTCACATGCAGACATCAGTTCACACATCAGACAGAAACATGATATCACTCACATGCAGACATCAGTTCACACATCAGACAGAAACATGATATCACTCACATGCAGACATCAGTTCACACATCAGACTGAAACATATCACTCACATGCAGACATCAGTTCACACATCATACTGAAACATGTCACTCACATGCAGACATCACTTCACACATCATACTGAAACATGTCACTCACATGCAGACATCAGCTCACACATCATACAGAAACATGTGACTCACATGCAGACATCAGTTCACACATCATACTGAAACATGTCACTCACATGCAGACATCAGTTCACACATTATACAGAAACATGTCACCCACATGCAGACATCAGTTCACACATCAGACAGAAACATGTCACTCACATGCAGACATCAGTTCACACATCATACAGAAACATGTCTCATGCAGACATCAGTTCACACATCATACTGAAACATGTCACTCACATGCAGACATCAGTTCACACATCAGACTGAAACATATCACTCACATGCAGACATCAGTTCACACATCAGACAGAAACATGATATCACTCACATGCAGACATCAGTTCACACATCAGACGGAAACATGATATCACTCACATGCAGACATCAGTTCACACATCAGACAGAAACATGTCACTCACATGCAGACATCAGTTCACACATCAGACAGAAACATGATATCACTCACATGCAGACATCAGTTCACACATCAGACAGAAACATATCACTCACATGCAGACATCAGTTCAAACACCATACTGAAACATGTTACTCACATGCAGACATCAGTTCACATATCATAATGAAACATATCACTCACATTAAGACATTAGTTCACACATCATACAGAAACATGTCACTCACATGCAGACATCAGTTCACACATCAGACAGAAACATGTCACTCACATGCAGACATCAGTTCACACATCAGACTGAAACATATCACTCACATGCAGACATCAGTTCACACATCAGACTGAAACATATCACTCACATGCAGACATCAGTTCACACATCAGACAGAAACATGATATCACTCACATGCAGACATCAGTTCACACATCAGACAGAAACATGATATCACTCACATGCAGACATCAGTTCACACATCAGACTGAAACATATCACTCACATGCAGACATCAGTTCACACATCATACTGAAACATGTCACTCACATGCAGACATCACTTCACACATCATACTGAAACATGTCACTCACATGCAGACATCAGCTCACACATCATACAGAAACATGTGACTCACATGCAGACATCAGTTCACACATCATACTGAAACATGTCACTCACATGCAGACATCAGTTCACACATTATACAGAAACATGTCACCCACATGCAGACATCAGTTCACACATCAGACAGAAACATGTCACTCACATGCAGACATCAGTTCACACATCATACAGAAACATGTCTCATGCAGACATCAGTTCACACATCATACTGAAACATGTCACTCACATGCAGACATCAGTTCACACATCAGACTGAAACATATCACTCACATGCAGACATCAGTTCACACATCAGACAGAAACATGATATCACTCACATGCAGACATCAGTTCACACATCAGACAGAAACATGATATCACTCACATGCAGACATCAGTTCACACATCAGACAGAAACATGTCACTCACATGCAGACATCAGTTCACACATCATACAGAAACATGTCACTCACATGCAGACATCAGCTCACACATAATACAGAAACATGTCACTCACATGCAGACATCAGTTCACACATCATACAGAAACATGTCACTCACATGCAGACATCAGTTCACACATCATACAGAAACATGTCACTCACATGCAGACATCACTTCACACATCATACAGAAACATGTCACTCACATGCAGACATCAGTTCACACATCATACTGAAACATGTCACTCACATGCAGACATCAGTTCACACATCATACTGAAACATATCACTCACATGCAGACATCAGTTCACACATCATACTGAAACATATCACTCACATGCAGACATCACTTCACACATCATACTGAAACATGTCACTCACATGCAGACATCACTTCACACATCATACTTAAACATATCACTCACATGCAGACATCACTTCACACATCATACTGAAACATATCACTCACATGCAGACATCAGTTCACACATCCTACTGAAACATATCACTTACATGCAGACATCGGTTCACACATCCTACTGAAACATATCACTCACATGCAGACATCAGTTCACACATCATACTGAAACATGTCACTCACATGCAGACATCAGTTCACACATCAGACAGAAACATGTCACTCACATGCAGACATCAGTTCACACATCAGACAGAAACATGATATCACTCACATGCAGACATCAGTTCACACATCAGACAGAAACATGTCACTCACATGCAGACATCAGTTCACACATCAGACAGAAACATGTCACTCACATGCAGACATCAGTTCACACATCATACTGAAACATGTCACTCACATGCAGACATCAGTTCACACATCAGACAGAAACATATCACTCACATGCAGACATCAGTTCACACATCCTACTGAAACATATCACTCACATGCAGACATCGGTTCACACATCCTACTGAAACATATCACTCACATGCAGACATCAGTTCACACATCAGACAGAAACATGTCACTCACATGCAGACATCAGTTCACACATCAGACAGAAACATGTCACTCACATGCAGACATCAGTTCACACATCAGACAGAAACATGTCACTCACATGCAGACATCAGTTCACACATCATACAGAAACATGTCTCATGCAGACATCAGTTCACACATCATACTGAAACATGTCACTCACATGCAGACATCAGTTCACACATCAGACAGAAACATGTCACTCACATGCAGACATCAGTTCACACATCATACAGAAACATGTCACTCACATGCAGACATCAGTTCACACATCAGACTGAAACATGTTACTCACATGCAGACATCAGTTCACACATCAGACAGAAACATGTCACTCACATGCAGACATCGGTTCACACATCCTACTGAAACATATCACTCACATGCAGACATCAGTTCACACATCAGACAGAAACATGTCACTCACATGCAGACATCAGTTCACACATCAGACAGAAACATGTCACTCACATGCAGACATCAGTTCACACATCAGACAGAAACATGTCACTCACATGCAGACATCAGTTCACACATCATACAGAAACATGTCTCATGCAGACATCAGTTCACACATCATACTGAAACATGTCACTCACATGCAGACATCAGTTCACACATCAGACAGAAACATGTCACTCACATGCAGACATCAGTTCACACATCATACAGAAACATGTCACTCACATGCAGACATCAGTTCACACATCAGACAGAAACATGTCACTCACATGCAGACATCAGTTCACACATCAGACTGAAACATGTTACTCACATGCAGACATCAGTTCACACATCAGACAGAAACATGTCACTCACATGCAGACATCAGTTCACACATCAGACAGAAACATGTCACTCACATGCAGACATCAGTTCACACATCAGACAGAAACATGTCACTCACATGCAGACATCAGTTCACACATCAGACAGAAACATGATATCACTCACATGCAGACATCAGTTCACACATCAGACAGAAACATGTCACTCACATGCAGACATCAGTTCACACATCAGACAGAAACATGTCACTCACATGCAGACATCAGTTCACACATCATACTGAAACATGTCACTCACATGCAGACATCAGTTCACACATCAGACAGAAACATATCACTCACATGCAGACATCAGTTCACACATCCTACTGAAACATATCACTCACATGCAGACATCGGTTCACACATCCTACTGAAACATATCACTCACATGCAGACATCAGTTCACACATCAGACAGAAACATGTCACTCACATGCAGACATCAGTTCACACATCAGACAGAAACATGTCACTCACATGCAGACATCAGTTCACACATCAGACAGAAACATGTCACTCACATGCAGACATCAGTTCACACATCATACAGAAACATGTCTCATGCAGACATCAGTTCACACATCATACTGAAACATGTCACTCACATGCAGACATCAGTTCACACATCAGACAGAAACATGTCACTCACATGCAGACATCAGTTCACACATCAGACAGAAACATGATATCACTCACATGCAGACATCAGTTCACACATCAGACAGAAACATGATATCACTCACATGCAGACATCAGTTCACACATCATACAGAAACATGTCTCATGCAGACATCAGTTCACACATCATACTGAAACATGTCACTCACATGCAGACATCAGTTCACACATCAGACAGAAACATGTCACTCACATGCAGACATCAGTTCACACATCAGACAGAAACATGATATCACTCACATGCAGACATCAGTTCACACATCAGACAGAAACATGTCACTCACATGCAGACATCAGTTCACACATCAGACAGAAACATGTCACTCACATGCAGACATCAGTTCACACATCATACTGAAACAAGTCACTCACATGCAGACATCAGTTCACACATCAGACAGAAACATATCACTCACATGCAGACATCAGTTCACACATCCTACTGAAACATATCACTCACATGCAGACATCGGTTCACACATCCTACTGAAACATATCACTCACATGCAGACATCAGTTCACACATCAGACAGAAACATGTCACTCACATGCAGACATCAGTTCACACATCAGACAGAAACATGTCACTCACATGCAGACATCAGTTCACACATCAGACAGAAACATGTCACTCACATGCAGACATCAGTTCACACATCATACAGAAACATGTCTCATGCAGACATCAGTTCACACATCATACTGAAACATGTCACTCACATGCAGACATCAGTTCACACATCAGACAGAAACATGTCACTCACATGCAGACATCAGTTCACACATCATACAGAAACATGTCACTCACATGCAGACATCAGTTCACACATCAGACAGAAACATGTCACTCACATGCAGACATCAGTTCACACATCAGACAGAAACATGTCACTCACATGCAGACATCAGTTCACACATCATACTGAAACATGTTACTCACATGCAGACATCAGTTCACACATCAGACAGAAACATGTCACTCACATGCAGACATCAGTTCACACATCAGACAGAAACATGTCACTCACATGCAGACATCAGTTCACACATCAGACTGAAACATATCACTCACATGCAGACATCAGTTCACACATCAGACTGAAACATATCACTCACATGCAGACATCAGTTCACACATCAGACAGAAACATGATATCACTCACATGCAGACATCAGTTCACACATCAGACAGAAACATGATATCACTCACATGCAGACATCAGTTCACACATCAGACTGAAACATATCACTCACATGCAGACATCAGTTCACACATCAGACAGAAACATGATATCACTCACATGCAGACATCAGTTCACACATCAGACTGAAACATATCACTCACATGCAGACATCAGTTCACACATCAGACTGAAACATATCACTCACATGCAGACATCAGTTCACACATCAGACAGAAACATGATATCACTCACATGCAGACATCAGTTCACACATCATACTGAAACATGTCACTCACATGCAGACATCAGTTCACACATCAGACAGAAACATATCACTCACATGCAGACATCAGTTCACACATCCTACTGAAACATATCACTCACATGCAGACATCGGTTCACACATCCTACTGAAACATATCACTCACATGCAGACATTAGTTCACACATCAGACAGAAACATGTCACTCACATGCAGACATCAGTTCACACATCAGACTGAAACATATCACTCACATGCAGACATCAGTTCACACATCAGACTGAAACATATCACTCACATGCAGACATCAGTTCACACATCAGACTGAAACATATCACTCACATGCAGACATCAGTTCACACATCAGACTGAAACATATCACTCACATGCAGACATCAGTTCACACATCAGACAGAAACATGATATCACTCACATGCAGACATCAGTTCACACATCATACTGAAACATGTCACTCACATGCAGACATCAGTTCACACATCAGACAGAAACATATCACTCACATGCAGACATCAGTTCACACATCCTACTGAAACATATCACTCACATGCAGACATCGGTTCACACATCCTACTGAAACATATCACTCACATGCAGACATCAGTTCACACATCAGACAGAAACATGTCACTCACATGCAGACATCAGTTCACACATCAGACAGAAACATGTCACTCACATGCAGACATCAGTTCACACATCAGACAGAAACATGTCACTCACATGCAGACATCAGTTCACACATCATACAGAAACATGTCTCATGCAGACATCAGTTCACACATCATACTGAAACATGTCACTCACATGCAGACATCAGTTCACACATCAGACAGAAACATGTCACTCACATGCAGACATCAGTTCACACATCATACAGAAACATGATATCACTCACATGCAGACATCGGTTCACACATCCTACTGAAACATATCACTCACATGCAGACATCAGTTCACACATCAGACAGAAACATGTCACTCACATGCAGACATCAGTTCACACATCAGACTGAAACATATCACTCACATGCAGACATCAGTTCACACATCAGACTGAAACATATCACTCACATGCAGACATCAGTTCACACATCAGACTGAAACATATCACTCACATGCAGACATCAGTTCACACATCAGACTGAAACATATCACTCACATGCAGACATCAGTTCACACATCAGACTGAAACATATCACTCACATGCAGACATCAGTTCACACATCAGACTGAAACATATCACTCACATGCAGACATCAGTTCACACATCAGACAGAAACATGATATCACTCACATGCAGACATCAGTTCACACATCATACTGAAACATGTCACTCACATGCAGACATCAGTTCACACATCAGACAGAAACATATCACTCACATGCAGACATCAGTTCACACATCCTACTGAAACATATCACTCACATGCAGACATCGGTTCACACATCCTACTGAAACATATCACTCACATGCAGACATCAGTTCACACATCAGACAGAAACATGTCACTCACATGCAGACATCAGTTCACACATCAGACAGAAACATGTCACTCACATGCAGACATCAGTTCACACATCAGACAGAAACATGTCACTCACATGCAGACATCAGTTCACACATCATACAGAAACATGTCTCATGCAGACATCAGTTCACACATCATACTGAAACATGTCACTCACATGCAGACATCAGTTCACACATCAGACAGAAACATGTCACTCACATGCAGACATCAGTTCACACATCATACAGAAACATGATATCACTCACATGCAGACATCGGTTCACACATCCTACTGAAACATATCACTCACATGCAGACATCAGTTCACACATCAGACAGAAACATGTCACTCACATGCAGACATCAGTTCACACATCAGACTGAAACATATCACTCACATGCAGACATCAGTTCACACATCAGACTGAAACATGTCACTCACATGCAGACATCAGTTCACACATCATACAGAAACATGATATCACTCACATGCAGACATCGGTTCACACATCCTACTGAAACATATCACTCACATGCAGACATCAGTTCACACATCAGACAGAAACATGTCACTCACATGCAGACATCAGTTCACACATCAGACTGAAACATATCACTCACATGCAGACATCAGTTCACACATCAGACTGAAACATATCACTCACATGCAGACATCAGTTCACACATCAGACTGAAACATATCACTCACATGCAGACATCAGTTCACACATCAGACAGAAACATGTCACTCACATGCAGACATCAGTTTACACATCATACTGAAACATGTCTCATGCAGACATCAGTTCACACATCATACTGAAACATGTCATTCATATGCAGACATCAGTTCACACATCATACTGAAACATGTCACTCACATGCAGACATCAGTTCACACATCAGACAGAAATATGTCACTCACATGCAGACATCAGTTCACACATCAGACAGAAACATGTCACTCACATGCAGACATCAGTTCACACATCATACAGAAACATGTCACTCACATGCAGACATCAGCTCACACATCATACAGAAACATGTCACTCACATGCAGACATCAGTTCACACATCATACTGAAACATGTCACTCACATGCAGACATCACTTCACACATCATACTGAAACATGTCACTCACATGCAGACATCAGCTCACACATCATACAGAAACATGTGACTCACATGCAGACATCAGTTCACACATCATACTGAAACATGTCACTCACATGCAGACATCAGTTCACACATTATACAGAAACATGTCACCCACATGCAGACATCAGTTCACACATCAGACAGAAACATGTCACTCACATGCAGACATCAGTTCACACATCATACAGAAACATGTCTCATGCAGACATCAGTTCACACATCATACTGAAACATGTCACTCACATGCAGACATCAGTTCACACATCATACTGAAACATGTCACTCACATGCAGACATCAGTTCACACATCAGACTGAAACATATCACTAACATGCAGACATCAGTTCACACATCAGACAGAAACATATCACTCACATGCAGACATCAGTTCACACATCAGACTGAAACATATCACTCACATGCAGACATCAGTTCACACATCAGACTGAAACATATCACTCACATGCAGACATCAGTTCACACATCAGACAGAAACATGATATCACTCACATGCAGACATCAGTTCACACATCAGACAGAAACATGATATCACCCACATGCAGACATCAGTTCACACATCAGACAGAAACATATCACTCACATGCAGACATCAGTTCACACATCAGACAGAAACATGATATCACCCACATGCAGACATCAGTTCACACATCAGACTGAAACATATCACTCACATGCAGACATCAGTTCACACATCAGACTGAAACATATCACTCACATGCAGACATCAGTTCACACATCAGACTGAAACATATCACTCACATGCAGACATCAGTTCACACATCAGACTGAAACATATCACTCACATGCAGACATCAGTTCACACATCAGACAGAAACATGATATCACTCACATGCAGACATCAGTTCACACATCAGACAGAAACATGATATCACCCACATGCAGACATCAGTTCACACATCAGACAGAAACATATCACTCACATGCAGACATCAGTTCACACATCAGACAGAAACATGATATCACTCACATGCAGACATCAGTTCACACATCAGACAGAAACATGATATCACCCACATGCAGACATCAGTTCACACATCAGACAGAAACATGATATCACCCACATGCAGACATCAGTTCACATATCATAATGAAACATATCACTCACATTAAGACATTAGTTCACACATCATACAGAAACATGTCACTCACATGCAGACATCAGTTCACACATCAGACAAAAACATGTCACTCACATGCAGATATCTGCTCCCGTAGCTGGCTGATCTGTCTGAGAGACCAGAAGGAAACTGCTGCTAGAATAATCCACACAATGAACACCACAACTCCCATGATAAACTTGAGCAACGTCCAGAAGCTACAGCATGCGTCCCCCGAGCGCTCACTAGCACCTTTCCTTCTGTGGAAGCAATGGGTGTTGGCAACATCTCAGATGGTAGTGAATACAGATAACTGTGGTGATGGCAACATCTCAGATGGTAGTGAGTACAGATAACTGTGGTGTTGGGTGATGGCAACATCTCAGATGGTAGTGAATACAGATAACTGTGGTGATGGCAACATCTCAGATGGTAGTGAGTACAGATAACTGTGGTGATGGCAACATCTCTAATGGTAGTGAGTACAGATAACTGTGGTGTTGGGTGATGGCAACATCTCAGATGGTAGTGAGTACAGATAACTGTGGTGTTGGGTGATGGCAACATCTCAGATGGTAGTGAGTACAGATAACTGTGGTGTTGGGTGATGGCAACATCTCAGATGGTAGTGAGTACAGATAACTGTGGTGATGGCAACATCTCAGATGGTAGTGAGTACAGATAACTGTGGCACTAGGGGATATTTGACATCAGTATGTGGTCATTTCAACTACGAGCCCAGGGATTGACATCTTGCTGCAGGATGCATTACCAAACTATCCACAGAGAAACAGAGTGGACAGATAGGGATCCCAGAGTGTACAGGTAGTGGACAGAGGTCACAGAGTGGCCTGGTAGAGGTCACAGAGTGGACAGGTAGAGGATACAGGGTGGACAGGCACTGGACAGAGGTCACAGAGTGGAAAGGTAGTGGACAGATGGTTGTCACCATCTGGACAGGTAGTGGACTGATAAAGGTCACCGAGTGGACAAGGGTCACAGAGTAACCAGGTAGTGGACAAGTAGAGGTCACAGAGTGGACAGGTAATGGACGGTAGAGGTCACAGAGTGGACAGGTAGTGGATAGACAGAGGTCACAGAGTAGACAGATAATGGACAGATAGGGATCACTGAGTGGACAAGCAGTGGACAGATAGAGGTCACAGAGTGAAAAGATAGTGGACAAATGGTTGTCACAGAGTAGACAGATAGAGGTCATAGAGTGTACAGGTAGTGGACACAAAGTAGATAGGGATCACAGAGAGGACAGATAGGGATCACAGAGAGGACAGATAGGGATCACAGAGTGGATAGAGAGTGGTCACAGAGTTGACAGACATGGGTCACAGAGTGCACAGATGGTGATCAGAGTGGACAGATGGTGGTCACAGAGTGGACAGAGAGTGGTCACAGAATGGGCAGATAAAGATCACAGAGTGGACAGGTGGTGGTCACAGAGTGGACAGATAGAGGTCAAAGAGTGAACAGATAAAGATCACAGAGTGGACAGAAATTGGTCACAGAGTGGACAGATAGGGATCACCGAGTTGACAGATAGGGATAAAGGTGTAAAATTTATGTCTTCAGAGTGGACAGATGGTTTTCACAGAGTCTGCAGATACTGGTCAGAGATTGAACAGACAGAAGTCGCATAGTGTACAGGTAGTGGACACAGAGTGGACAGACAGGTGTCACAGAACCCACAAGATCTGAAAGACAGACAGACAGACAGACAGACAGACAGACAGACAGACAGACAGACAGACAGACAGACAGACAGACAGACAGACAGACAGACAGACAGACAACAGTTGTGACTAAAGACCAGTCAACACATCTAGCAAAATAAAAAACTGCTGTCCTCTACAACATTCAGCAGTGGATACAGTGGCCAACAACTATCATTCATTCATTCATCACAGAAACTGATGGCTGAGTTATACAGAGCAAAGACATGAGCTCAGTGATGTGGACACACCCTCTAACAGGAAGCCACCAATATCAGCTCACTGATGTGGGCACAACCTCTAACAGGAAGCCACCACTATCAGCTCACTGATGTGGACACATCCTCTAACAGGAAGCCACCTCTGTCAGCTCACTGATGTGGACACATCTGCAGAAGGAAGCCACCACTATCAGCTCACTGATGTGGACACATCCTCTAACAGGAAGCCACCTCTGTCAGCTCACTGATGTGGACACATCCTCTAACAGGAAGCCACCTCTGTCAGCTCACTGATGTGGACACATCTGCAGAAGGAAGCCACCACTATCAGCTCACTGATGTGGACACATCCTCTAACAGGAAGCCACCTCTGTCAGCTCACTGATGTGGACACATCCTCTAACAGGAAGCCACCTCTGTCAGCTCACTGATGTGGGCACAACCTCTAACAGGAAGCTACCTCTGTCAGCTCACTGATGTGGACACATCCTTTAACAGGAAGCCACCACTATCAGCTCACTGATGTGGACACAACCTCTAACAGGAAGCCACCTCTGTCAGCTCACTGATGTGGACACAACCTTTAACAGGAAGCCACCTCTGTCAGCTCACTGATGTGGACACAACCTCTAACAGGAAGCCACCTCTGTCAGCTCACTGATGTGGGCACAACCTCTAACAGGAAGCCACCACTATCAGCTCACTGATGTGGACACAACCTCTAACAGGAAGCCACCTCTGTCAGCTCACTGATGTGGACACAACCTCTAACAGGAAGCCACCTCTGTCAGCTCACTGATGTGGACACAACCTCTAACAGGAAGCCACCTCTGTCAGCTCACTGATGTGGGCACAACCTCTAACAGGAAGCCACCACTATCAGCTCACTGATGTGGACATATCCTCTAACAGGAAGCCACCTCTGTCAGCTCACTGATGTGGGCACATCCTCTAACAGGAAGCCACTTCTGTCAGCTCACTGATGTGGGCACAACCTCTAACAGGAAGCCACCTCTGTCAGCTCACTGATGTGGGCACATTCGCAGAAGGAAGACACCAATATCAACACAAACTGGCTTGGCTTCAAAAGGACAGTGAAAGAGAAGCTGACCTAGGACATCACTGTCAACATGATGTAGCTAGTCCCTTGTCACATGCCACTCTGATGGCAGCACTCTCAATCTGACACCAGCTCACCTGCCCCATGTCCACTGTTGCGTTGACCAGCCGCTACTTGCCTTCCAGGAACCCTGCCTTCCACTACTCATGTTTCTAACCTCTAGAATAATTGATGTGGTCAAAGTGTTGTCCAGGAACCCTGCCTTCCACTACTCATGTTTCTAACCACTACAACATTTGATGTGGCCAAAGTGTTTCAGTTTCCGTGATATGATGCTGCCCACGACATGGTTCTGTCCGTGAGCCCGCTTTCTTACCAAGGACAGAGCTATAATAACAACAACAACAACAATCAGCACCAGCTGGGAGACCTACTTCCTGTGCTTCTTGCCTTTGATCGGAGGCAGCTTGAGGTCAGGGATGCTGTCACTGTCAGAATCTGTGTACAAGATGTTCATGTAGTCCGGGCTCTTGGACTTCACAGGCTTGGACTTCCCGTTCAGTGACATGTTTTACTGTCAACAGACAACAATAGTATTCACAGACAAATCAATGTGTACGAACACAGAAGGCAATGTCACCAACACTGTGGTGATGTGCAGTAAGCAGTTACCACAAGCTACAATTAATGGACAGAGGTAGAACAGTGCAACAACTAATTGTTTTCAAATCATTCATGGACTATTTACCAATAATCTATACTTGGAGGTTGTGAGGTTGTAGTAGATTCTCCTAATTTCATAAGAGGGTTTGGGCTGATAGAGTTCACAAACTCTAGAAGGAAATCCATCGACGTGAAGGACACACCAAATTCCAAACCACCACCGCCTTGTGGAAGTTCTGGTAAGAGCTAAGGCCAGGACAACAAAGCCCGTAGCACTGACGAGGATCCTTAAAATACTTTGGGTAGATTTTTAACTTGAAATTCTGCCCGGGCAGCGCCGTTAGGCTACTCTTTTTCAATTTCCAACTGCCATGGGATGTTTTAGATGTGCAACAATACACACGGGCGTCCGATCTCACTACCCAGAGACCAGGGGAAATTTTGTTACTAGAAGTCCACATGAAAAAATCCAGGCCCTCACCAGGGTTTGAACCCGTGACTCCCAGCACTCGAGGTGGATACCATACCTGGAGACCACTCAGCCCCGAAGATGAGTCTCAGCCCCCAGAGACAAAGGTGAATCGGATGGGCAGGGCAAGGAAGAATTTACAGGAGATGGTAAAAGATGGGCAGGGCGTGGAAGAATTTACAGGAGATGGCAAAAGATGGGCAGGGCGAGGAAGAATTTACAGGAGATGGTAAAAGATGGGCAGGGCGTGGAAGAATTTACAGGAGATGGTAAAAGATGGGCAGGGCGAGGAAGAATTTACAGGAGATGGTAAAAGATGGGCAGGGCGTGGAAGAATTTACAGGAGATGGCAAAAGATGGGCTGGGCGAGGAAGAATTTACAGGAGATGGCAAAAGATGGGCAGGGCGTGGAAGAATTTACAGGAGATGGCAAAAGATGGGCTGGGCGAGGAAGAATTTACAGGAGATGGCAAAAGATGGGCAGGGCAAGGAAGAATTTACAGGAGATGGCAAAAGATGGGCATGGCAAGGAAGAATTTACAGGAGATGGCAAAAGATGGGCAGGGCAAGGAAGAATTTACAGGAGATGGCAAAAGATGGGCAGGGCGAGGAAGAAGTTACAGGAGGTGGCAAAAGATGGGCAGGCGAAGAAGAAGTTACAGGAGATGGCAAAAGATGGGCAGGACAAGGAAGAAGTTACAGGAGATGGCAAAAGATGGGCAGGGCGAGGAAGAAGTTACAGGAGATGGCAAAAGATGGGCAGGGCGAGGAAGAAGTTACAGGAGATGGCAAAAGATGGGCAGGACAAGGAAGAAGTTACAGGAGATGGCAAAAGATGGGCAGGGCGAGGAAGAAGTTACAGGAGATGGCAAAAGATGGGCAGTGCGAGGAAGAAGTTACAGGAGATGGCAAAAGATGGGCAGGGCGAGGAAGAAGTTACAGGAGATGGCAAAAGATGGGCAGGACGAGGAAGAAGTTACAGGAGATGGCAAAAGATGGGCAGGGCGAGGAAGAAGTTACAGGAGATGGCGAAAGATGGGCCGGGCGAGGAAGAAGTTACAGGAGATGGCGAAAGATGGGCAGTGCGAGGAAGAAGTTTCAGGAGATGGCAAAAGATGGGCAGGACAAGGAAGAAGTTACAGGAGGTGGCAAAAGATGGGCAGGGCGAGGAAGAAGTTACAGGAGATGGCAAAAGATGGGCAGGGCAAGGAAGAAGTTACAGGAGATGGCAAAAGATGGGCAGGGCGAGGAAGAAGTTACAGGAGATGGCAAAAGATGGGCAGTGTGAGGAAGAAGTTACAGGAGATGGCAAAAGATGGGCAGGGCAAGGAAGAAGTTACAGGAGATGGCAAAAGATGGGCAGGGCAAGGAAGAAGTTACAGGAGATGGCAAAAGATGGGCAGGGCAAGGAAGAAGTTACAGGAGATGGCAAAAGATGGGCAGGGTGAGGAAGAAGTTACAGGAGATGGCAAAAGATGGGCAGGGCGAGGAAGAAGTTACAGGAGATGGCAAAAGATGGGCAGCGCGAGGACGGAGCTGCAGAAGCTTGGCTGAGTTGGTTGAAGGCCCATGCAGCAATGAGGGAATATAGAAGGTATGAGAAGATGGATACATTATAATATATTATTATATTATAATGTCATGGCCTGCGTGCTGAGATTGGTGAATAGAATGTTGTTTGTCCATCAAGAATGATAAAGACCATTCATTTCATCCAGTGGGATTGAAAGTATGGAGCCGTGAGTTCTAAGATGGCTGATAAGTCCTATTTTGGCTCAAAATGTTCTTTGACAATGTGGGCAAAGAATGCTTGACGTTTCTGGAGGAGGATTTCCTGCAGTGGTTTTTCTGTCCAGCCTTTTCTTCACAGCTCTTGCAGTCCTGGTTGCTTCACAAGTGACTGCTCCCTTGCGTAATGATGCACGCCAGGAATCTTGGTCTGTGGCAGCAGTCTCCCAAGTGTCATGATGAATTCCAAAAGCTTTTCGAGTGAGATTTTCAGATAGAATACATATTACATTCATTTCTCATTCAAAACAAAGTTAAGTATGTTTAGTAATGACAGACAGAAACTCATAATGCATACATCGTAAGATAATATAAAACATGTTGACAAAATTGATAAAAATAAACCAGGAACTAAAATAACCCTATGATAATAATTGTAATAATAATATGTATGTGTAACATACAATACAATATAATATTAATAATAATATCCTACATAGTAATTATTACACACAACCCAGGGGGTTGAACAGGATATGGGGAAAAGGAAAGTCGAGTGATCTATATTCAATTCGTTATCAATTCTGGTTGTAGGGTTGGGCAAGGCGATGAAAGTGGTGTGAATAATTTCCTACCTGACAGATATGCTATAGAAGCAGCCAGAAGTCAATCCCGAGGTCTATATCCCAAACAAGAAACAACTTGTGTCCCGTCCCAACAAAAGTTGACAAACTTTATCCACAGGGGGAACTTGTCGTCTACCCCTCCCGGCTAACGGATGGGGAGGTCTGCTCGCGCGTTTATCAACGTCCTTTCTACTGTTATAATAACTAAACACTTTGTTTCATTATCATTAACATAAGGATCAAGTTAAAATGTGTATCAGTGTGAGAGAAGTAACGTGTTTACTGAAGTATAATGTTGATAGTCATGGTTGGATGATTGTGTTCAATGATTACTCACGGACACAACGTCGATGTCAGGGGAGGTCAGGCATGATTGTCTGTATGCCCGGGCCTCATATGTCATATACAGTATATATATCATCATATAGTTCTCGTTGTTTCTTCTTTTTCTCGTTGTTTCTACTGTTTATTGTCTTTCCCGTTGTTTCTTCTGTTTATTGTTTCTGCTGTTTATTATGTTTCTCATCGTTTCTACTGTTTATTGTGTTTCTCGTTGTTTCTTCTGTCGATTGTGTTTCTCGTTGTTTCTTTTGTTTATTGTGTTTCTCGTTGTTTCTTCTGTTTATTGTGTTTCTCGTTGTTTCTTCTGTTTATTGTGTTTCTCGTTGTTTCTTTTGTTTATTGTGTTTCTCGTTGTTTCTTCTGTTTATTGTGTTTCTCGTTGTTTCTTCTGTTTATTGTGTTTCTCGTTGTTTCTTCTGTTTATTGTGTTTCTCGTTGTTTCTTCTGTCGATTGTGTTTCTCGTTGTTTCTTCTGTTTATTGTGTTTCTCGTTGTTTATTGTGTTTCTCGTTGTTTCTTCTGTTTATTGTGTTTCTCGTTGTTTCTTCTGTTTATTGTGTTTCTCGTTGTTTCTTCTGTTTATTGTGTTTCTCGTTGTTTCTTCTGTTTATTGTGTTTCTCGTTGTTTCTTCTGTTTATTGTGTTTCTCGTTGTTTCTTCTGTTGATTGTGTTTCTCGTTGTTTCTTCTGTTGATTGTGTTTCTCGTTGTTTCTTCTGTTTATTGTGTTTCTCGTTGTTTCTTCTGTTGATTGTGTTTCTCGTTGTTTCTTCTGTTTATTGTGTTTCTCGTTGTTTCTTCTGTTGATTGTGTTTCTCGTTGTTTCTTCTGTTGATTGTGTTTCTCGTTGTTTCTTCTGTCAATTGTGTTTCTCGTTGTTTCTTCTGTCGATTGTGTTTCTCGTTGTTTCTTCTGTTGATTGTGTTTCTCGTAGTTCTTCTATTTATTGTGTTTCTCATCGTTTCTTGGGTTTCTTTTGTTTCTCATTCTTTCTTCTGTATATTGTGTTGCTCATTGTTTTTCAGTTTGTTGCTTCTCATTGTTTTTCTGTTTCTCATTGTTTATCTTGTTTCTTTTTTTTCTGTTTCTTGTGTTTCTGATTGTTTATTGTGTCTCTCCTTGTTTCTTCTGTTTCTGAATTTTTTTTTTGGTTTTTGTTTCTTGTTGTTTCTTCTTCTTCTTCTTCTTCTTTCGTTCGCTTGAAATATGTCTATAACTGCAGTGCTGTCTCTTGTATGAATTGAACTGTCTTTTTCAGTTCACACAGCGGTCCATAGAGTTTATCTTCCACTGTCGTCTCTCTAGGCCAGAAGGTTTGCCTAGATATGTTATATTTTGGGCAGTCTTGGAGTATGTGCTCTGCTGTCTGCGACGCCAATCCACATGTACACATGGCTGTTTCACCAATCTTGAATTTTGTATACATGTGGTTGCGTAATCTATTGTGCCCTGTTCTGAGGCGCAGAATAATGACTTGTTCAGGTCTATCCATAACGTGGTAGTCATCCTGAGCAGGTTTTGGTGGCTTTCTGACTGATTTGATCATTCTTTTCTTTTGGTGGTATGTTACAGGCACATCAGGCTGTTCTTCTTTGGCTCCTTCCTTAGCCAATTGATCAGCTCTGTCGTTCCCGGGTACTCCACAGTGGGATGGTATCCACTGTATGGTGACCTTATGCTGACTGCTAAGTTCAGAAAGTAGTGTCCTTAGTACTGGCAATTTCCCAGACAGGAGCGCCTCGAGTACTGATTTTGCATCTGTCAATAGCACCACAGGTTGTGTACCATTGCTGGTATTTAGTAATTTCTCTGTTGCTATCTTGATTGCCTCAATTTCAGCATCGTAGTTATGGCAGTACTTTCCTGTCGGTACTCTAGCTGTGTCCCTGGTATTATTTGGGTATTCTATGTACACTCCCGCTCCTCCATTTCGAACAGCATTTTGTGCTGACCCATCTGTGTAGACTCGGATCCAGAGGTCCTGCGGGTATTCTTCATCAAGAAAGCTGAGAGTGGCTGTTCTGCGCTGCACACTGTTCTGATCTTCCTTGTCAAATATTCCTCTCACTTTTGTCTGGATTTGTAATGATAGTCTATGCTCATCTTTCCATGGAGTTCGCTCTGGAATAGTTGTTAGGGGGATACCAACTGTGGGCAGATCGGTGGTTTCTCTGCAGAGTCGTTTGGCCTGGTGGATAAAACTACTTCTTTTCAACCGCCCCATAGCTAGGTTTTCAAATCTGTTCTTCATAGGGTGGCCTGGCAAGCTGAGGAACTTTTCTGCTTGTATTAGCGTTTTCATATCTCTGCGCTCACTCAGTGCTTGTGTCCTCCCCATCTTCTCCATTTCCACTATAGGGGTTGATCTCATCCCTCCTGTGGTGACTCTAAGTGCTTGATTTTGCACCTTGTCCAGCTCTTGTAGTGTGGTTTTTGCTGCCGAACACCATGCAGTTGACCTGTATTCCAGGTGTGGTCGTATGCTCTGTTGATAAACTTTGCTAAGTATTTTCCCACTGGCTCCCCATGTTATTCCACTTAGCTTTCTCAGGATGGCTATTTTCCTTCTGGCTTTTGCTACTGCTTTGTTGATGTGCTTTCTCCGTGTCAGCCTGCCATCAAATGTTACTCCAAGGTATGTTGGTTCTTTATCTTCTCGTAGGGGTGTTCCATTTATCTGGATGGTCCCTGCCTTTTGTTTTGGAGAGAGGGTAAATAGGGTGGTGCTGCACTTGTCAGTGTTTATGCTGACCATCCATCCATCCATCCATCATGTGCCATGCCGGTAAGCGTGGGCGGTCATGTTCTGCCATCTCACTCGATCAACAGAGTCGTGGATCAGTTCCGTGTTTCTGTCTCGACCATGCCACAAGGCCAAGCCTTCCAGATACTTGTTTCTAGGTCTTCCCCTTGGTCTGTTCCCCTCGATCTTACCAGTTGTCACCAAGTTCTCCAAATCATTTCTTCTCATAACATGCCCAAAAAATTGTGACTGTCTACGTCTAATGTCTCTGATCAGTTTACGATCTTCATTTGTTTCTTGAAGGACTTGTTCATTGGTCTTTCTGGCTGTCCATGGTATTCTTTGCATTTTCCTCAGAAACCACATTTCTGCAGCCATCAGATGTTTTTCAGCCTGGCTGCTCATTGTCCAAGCTTCACATCCATATAAAAGTACAGGTTCTATGTAGCATCTCAACACTCTTTTTCTCGTTTCAATTGACATCTTTTTATTGGTCAGTATGTTTTTCATCTTGCTAAAGGCTACTTTTGCCATGGCGATCCTTGTTCTAATCTCTTCAAGGCATCTCCCATCAGATGTTATTACTGTTCCGAGATAATTGTACCTATTCACTTGTTGAAGAATATTCCCATTTACTTGTATATTACACTGTGGTATTTCGTTCTTCCTAGTGACGACCATAATCTGTGTCTTTTTACAATTTAATTCTAACCCTTGTTGTTCACTGTGTGTAACAACCGCATCTACTAAATTTTGCAGATCCTGTTCATTGTCTGCAATCAAGACTGTATCATCTGCATATCTAATGTTATTGATGCATCGTCCCCCAATGTTGATTCCTTCCATATTTTCAATATTTCTGAAAATATTTTCACTGTACAGGGAAAACAGATCTGGAGACATTACACATCCCTGTCTCACACCTCTCTTAATAGGCTGATATTGGCTTACTTCATTATCAACTCTTATGGCAGCTTGTTGTTTCCAATATATGTTTTTTACAAGTCTAAGGTCTTTCCCATCAATTTGTAGATCTTCAAGCATCCTTATCATGTTGACATGTCTCACTTTATCAAAAGCCTTTGTGTAGTCAATAAAGCAAAGGTGTAGATCTTTGTTTACTTCTATAGAACGTTCGATTACGGTTCTCAGTATATACACAGCATTTACTGTACCCTTGCCTACTACAAACCCACATTGTTCTTCTCCTATTTCAGGTTGTATTTTCCTCCTAACTCTTTGCATGATAATTCTTAGCAAAATCTTCGTGATGTGACTCATTATACTAATTGTTCGATGTTGATCACATTCCAAGGCTCCTGATTTCTTTGGGATTGCAATAAATACAGAATTACATAACTCATGAGGTATATTTCCAGTATCATATATTGTATTAAGCAGACTGGTAACTTTATCTATTCCATATTCTTCTAAAGCATTAATCATTTCTGTTGTGACGCTGTCTGGACCGGGGGTCTTGCCAGATTTCATATGATTAAGAGCATTCTGAACCTCCGTCTTCAAAATTGCTGGCCCTTCATTGTTATTTTGAACAATATATTGTTCGTCTCTGTTATCGTCATAAAGGTTTTTCACGTAATCTGACCATACATGTAAAATCTGATCTTTTTCTATTACGACTCTTCCATCTTTTGTCTTTAGGCAGCCTGCTGATGTACGTGTTCTTTGATTAGTAATCTCCTGAATTCTTTTGTGCATTAGTTTCGCATTTTTACTGTTGTGTTGTTTTTCAATTTCTCTGCAATTTTTCTCAAGCCATGTTTCTTTAGCCTCCTTACATAAGGTTCTGACTTTTCTGTGAATTTCTTCATATTTGGCAGGATTATTTTTGTTCTGTCTTCTTGTTTCCATTAGTTGTAAAATTTCTTCAGTCATCCATGTCTTACGGCCCACTTTCTTTACTTTTGGAATAGTTTTTTCTGCTGCACAACTGATTGAATTCTTCAGCATTTCCCATTGATCATCTACATCTTGAAATAGGATCTCTAGATCAGACAATAAATCAAATTTGTTCTTTACTTCTATGTTAAAATTATCTTGTATTTCTTTGTCAGTTTTCAATTTGCACAAGTCATATTTAGGGTTTCCTGCTGTATACTTGACTTTCTTTAACTTTACCCTCAATGTGCCAATAATTAATCTGTGCTGACACACCATCTATTTGCTGTATACTTGACTTTCTTTAACTTTACCCTCAATGTGCCAATAATTAATTTATGCTGACACACCATCTATTTGCCCATGCAACAAATGTATCTACAGCTCTTTGTAGTAATCTGGTGGCCACTGATGCATGTTCATTTGTGTTCCATAGAACCAGGTCATCGGCATACATTGCGGCTTTAATTCCATGCGGTAGATTAGCAACGAGATCATTGATGAAGATTAGAAAGAGTGTGGGGGACAATACTCCGCCCTGGGGAACTCCGTGACGCAGTAGTACTTTCTTGCTCTTTAGTCCGTCTATCTGTACTCGGGCTCTCCTGTTGTGCAAGTATGCTTTCACCCATTTGTACATTCTTCCATTGACTTTGCAGTTTCTCAGTTTATTCATCAGACCTTCTTTCCAGACTTTGTCACAGGCTTTCTTCAAATCTATCCATGCCGCAAGCACCAGCTTCTTCTCTTGGAATGCATCCTCAATTTCTTGAGAGAGGTAAGTTGTCTGATCTTCCGTAGATTAGCACTGCCTAAAGCCAGCCTGCTGTGGCACAAGGATGTTTTTACTTTCAATGTACCACTGCAGTCTGTGATTGATGATGCGCTCCAGTGTTTTGCAGAGACTGCTGGTGAGGCTAATTGGTCTGTAGCTAGAGGCAATGGAACTATCTTTCCCTGATTTTAGGAGGGGTATCATAATTGCTTCTCTCCAGGCTTGTGGAACACTGCCTAAGGTCCAACTGTTATTGAAGATCTGCAACAGCTTTGCTTTGGCCTCTGTTCCTAGGTTCCTGATCATTTCATTGGAGATACCATCAGCTCCTGGTGACTTTCTCATTTTCAGTTTTGATATGGCTAGCTCCAGTTCGCTGATTGTGATGGGTGCCTCCAGAACCTCATGTACCATTTCCTTCTGTCCTGTATGATGCCGTTTCTCTTGAATCTCTTGTTGTTTCTCTGGACTGATTTCGATATTGTTATCTTGTGCGAATGAGTCCGCAAAATGGTCAGCTGCTTGCTTTCTTGTTAAGATGTTTCCATCTTTATGTAGTGCAATTTTTGAGTTTCTCCCTGTGCCCTCATCGTTAAGTTGTTTTATTAGCTTCCACAATTTCCTTGTGTCTCTTTCAAAGTTCAGAGACTCTGTTTTTTCCTGCCAGCTTTTCCGTCTAGCCTGCAGCTTGGCCCTTTGAAATTTGGCTTTTGCATGCTGGAATTTATTGTGGTGCTCTTGGCTGGGTTTGGCCTCTGCTTGCTTTCTACATACTTCCACATCATTATGCAACTGTTCCAGTTCACTACTCCAGTAGGGTTTATATTGTTTACGGGCTCCTCTTGGTACTGTTTCTCGCGCTGCCTGTAGTATACATTTCCCAAACTCTTCAACTACTTTATTTATGTCTTTCTCAGTGTTCAGGTTTCTAACCAGTATGCTGGTGCGATGCTTGTACACTGCCCAGTCTGCTTTCTTGTAGTTCCACCTCGAGAGGGTACTGCTTTCACTTACAAGCTCATTTTCTACAGTTAGAAAGACTGGTCGATGGTCACTGCCACCTAGTTGTTTCCCAACAATTCGTGTAATGTTCCACTCCAGGTCTGGTGAATGAAAAGCCAGGTCAGGTGTAGTTGTAGAGTGCCATGATCTCGAGTAGAAAGTATGTGGGTCGGACGGCTTGTTAACCAAGATGAATCTATTCTCATCCTGCCAGTCTTCCAGTCTCTCTCCTCTCTGGTCCATGTGATCATAGCCCCAACTCTGCGAGTGGCTGTTGAAATCGCCGCACACAATCATTTTTTCTGTTAATGGTAGTGTGTCCAGTGCCTGTGGACGGTCACATGGACAGTAGTAATTGATCAGATGTAGGTCTGTATAGCCTGTTTTAAGTCTAAGTGTCTGATACTCAGCCCCTTCCATATAGACTTCGATTTGGGAAGCAGTGATGTTATTTTTTACAAGGGTAAGTATCCCACCTTTTCGCCTGTCCTTTCGGTCAGATCGGTAACACTGGTAGCCTCTGATTTTGAAGGCTATATTTTCGTTGAGGTGAGTTTCTTGCAAGCAACATATGCTTACCTTTTCTTTGTCCGGGATGTTTTCTAATTCTACTTTTTTGTTGCTGACTCCCTCCGCATTCCAATGCATTATTTTAAGTCTTAGTTTAGTATGACCAGCTGTTCTATTCTCATGTCCCCTGGCTCCACAGGACATCTGAGAAGGACCTCCAGTAGTTGGTGTTGGACACTTTCGAGACATAGGGCCCGGCACTGCACCTGCCTGGGGGTCCAAAGCAGGGCGAGCACCATAACGTTTAGCAGCAGTCGACATATTCCATTTTGCGTAATTGCGTGGCATCCTGATATCTGTGGTGCGCCTCCTGGCTGGTTGCCTCCGTCTTCAGCACCTTTTCTTTGCTAGAGGAGACTGTGGTCTCACTCGAGTTTAGATGTGTACACACGCACACACGTGTCTGCACCTGCATGTATGTGTATACACATCTAGAGCACACTGGTTATTTTCCGGCGCCAGATACTCGCCGTCGCCCCTTCTCCTGTTAGTTAAAACAGTTCCGCCACGTGAAGGCCAGGAGTTGGACTTTTGCTGCAGAGGTTATGTATTCACGAGCCATTGGGGTATTTAAGCAATGTTGGGCGCTCACCCCAACACTGCGCCCCGGCTACATACAGCAATTTGGAACCGTTGTTTCTTCTGTTTCTCGTTGTTTCTTCTGTGTCTCAATGTTTCTTGTGTTTGTGGCTGTTGCTTGTGCTCTCTAGTTATTGGGACCCACAATCCCCTATGATTGTCAGTGTTCAATTGTCCAAGCCCGTGCAAGCTGGAGATATCTCTGTAATTACATGGCTCCTGAGTTGACCCATCTTTACCAACTCATCATCATGGGCTTTGCCAACTGTCATAGGCGTTCATGCCCCTCCACAGATCTCGATCCCTCGGTGTTCTGGGTCAACTCTGCTATTGATATTTCTCCATCTTAGCCCATCCAGCATCATTTCTCTTGGTCTGCCTCAGCTTCTTCTCTCACTCTTTTCCAGTATGTGTCTTCTCGTGCAAAAGATCTACAACAGTTGTTGGGAATTGTAGTAGCAGAGAGTGCAAAGAAAGGACTATCCTTAACTATCAAGAAAACATTAACAACAGTGCTGTCAAAGAAAAAGGTGACACCCAAAATGTGAAACGGAAATAGAAGGGGAAATTATTAACCAAGTGCCAAGCAATAAATTGTACTATATATGGTTTGTGTCTTCGTTATTAAAATTAACAAAGTGGATAATTTTAAGTAACGGGGCATTTATAACACCAGATGGAAGATGTACAACAGAGATTAAGAACAGAGCAGGGGAAGCAAAACCTGCACTTCAGAAAATGAAGAGTATCTAATGCAATAAGTCACTATCAATGAATGTAAGGAAGAGAGTGCTAAAGTGCTATTTAGAACCTGTTTTGCTATATGGCCGTGAATCTTGCGTTTTAATTTGAACAGCGGGAACAAATTAGGAAGAACTTAGAAGCAGCAAACATGTGGTTACTGACTGGGACGAATGTTGCGAATTCCTTGGACTACCAGAATGACTAACGATGATTGCATGAAAGAGGCTAATGAAACTAGAAAATTATATACAAGAATAAGAAAGAGACAAACAGCTTTCTTTGGTCATGTGATGAGAAGAGAGGCAATGGTCATGTGATGAGAAGAGAGGCAATGGTCATGTGATGAGAAGAGAGCCACTGAAAAGCTCGTGGCAACTGGAAATATCAGCGGTAAAAGTGGCAAGGGCAGACCGAGAGACCTGACGCTGGGTGGTCTGTGACGGTGGCCAGCAGGAATGTCATCTATAGAGTTCATTCAGATCGCCAATGACCGAGATCTGTGAAGATACATGAACGCCTACGCCATTTGCCTTGACACATGATGATAGTGATATGTCTGTATAGTTGTTGTTGTTGTTGTTGTTTTTTTTTTTTTTAAAGCATTTGTATCATATTTATCTTCGACATCGGTATTGATTAATTCACTGATAAATAACAAAAGAGAACGAGGGTTGTTCAAATACATCACCACCCACACCAGTCGAAAATGCAACAGAAGACAGTCTTCTATATTCTTTACAAACATGAGAGCAGGCATATGTATGCTCGTGTCTGTCCATACATGAGGACAGGCGTATGCTAGACTTTACTCATGTGAGGGACTTCTGAATAGACCAGTCACAAATGACCCTCCCGATATCCAGCTAGCAGAAGTTCAGCTGGATATCAGCTGCGAGGAACCATATAAAGAAGAAATCAGAAGAGTCGAACTGCTGAAAGATGGGAAAGCTGCTGGCCCAGGTGGTATCCTAGCAGAAGCTATTAAAAGTCATTATAGAGACCTCAGTCAAACTGCTGCACAAATTAATTAGTATTAATTAGTACAGTCTTGGAGACTGAAGAAATACTAGCAGACTGGGGAGAAGGAAACCTGGTGAAGTTGCTGAGAAAGGGGACATGCAGATGTGTGAAAGAGGAATGTTATTGTCAGTCCCTAAGGACATATTCAACCGGACCATTCTGGAGAGAATAAAAGACGTAATTAACACAACTAAGGGCTGAACAGGCAAACTTCCTATAAAATATGAGACACAGCTGCCTCCGTGTGGTGTTGTGTTTCCTGCATCCTCCCTCCCCCTCCCGTGTAGTGTTGTGTCTCTGCAGTTCCCTCCGTGTGGTGTTGTGTCTCCTGCATCTCCCTCCGTGTGTTACTGTGTCTCCTACATCTCCCTCCGTGTGGTTTTGTGTCTCCTACATCTCCCTCCCTGTGTTACTGTGTCTCCTACATCTCCCTCCGTGTGGTGTTGTGTCTCCTGCATCTCCCTCCGTGTGGTGTTGTGTCTCCTGCATCTCCCTCCGTGTGTTACTGTGTCTCCTACATCTCCCTCCGTGTGGTGTTGTGTCTCCTGCATCTCCCTCCGTGTGTTACTGTGTCTCCTACATCTCCCCCCTTGTGGTGTTGTGTCTCCTGCATCTCCCTCCGTGTGGTGTGGTGTCTCCTACATCTCCCTCCGTGTGGTGTGGTGTCTCCTACATCTCCCTCCGTGTGGTGTGGTGTCTCCTACATCTCCCTCCGTGTGGTGTGGTGTCTCCTGCATCTCCCTCCGTGTGGTGTGGTGTCTCCTGCATCTCCCTCTGTGTGTTACTGTGTCTCCTACATCTCCCCCCGTATGGTGTTGTGTCTCCTGCATCTCCCTCCGTGTGTTACTGTGTCTCCTACATCTCCCCCCGTGTGGTGTTGTGTCTCCTGCATCTCCCTCCGTGTGTTACTGTGTCTCCTACATCTCCCCCCGTGTGGTGTTGTGTCTCCTGCATCTCCCTCCGTGTGGTGTGGTGTCTCCTGCATCTCCCTCCGTGTGTTACTGTGTCTCCTACATCTCCCCCCGTGTGGTGTTGTGTCTCCTGCATCTCCCTCCGTGTGTTACTGTGTCTCCTACATCTCCCCCCGTGTGGTGTTGTGTCTCCTGCATCTCCCTCCGTGTGGTGTGGTGTCTCCTACATCTCCCTCCGTGTGGTGTGGTGTCTCCTGCATCTCTCTCCGTGTGTTACTGTGTCTCCTACATCTCCCCCCGTGTGGTGTGGTGTCTCCTACATCTCCCTCCGTGTGGTGTGGTGTCTCCTACATCTCCCTCCGTGTGGTGTGGTGTCTCCTACATCTCCCTCCGTGTGGTGTGGTGTCTCCTACATCTCCCTCCGTGTGGTGTGGTGTCTCCTACATCTCCCTCCGTGTGGTGTGGTGTCTCCTACATCTCCCTCCGTGTGGTGTGGTGTCTCCTACATCTCCCTCCGTGTGGTGTGGTGTCTCCTACATCTCCCTCCGTGTGGTGTGGTGTCTCCTGCATCTCCCTCCGTGTGTTACTGTGTCTCCTACATCTCCCTCCGTGTGGTTTTGTGTCTCCTACATCTCCCTCCCTGTGTTACTGTGTCTCCTACATCTCCCTCCGTGTGGTGTTGTGTCTCCTGCATCTCCCCCCGTGTGGTGTTGTGTCTCCTGCATCTCCCTCCGTGTGTTACTGTGTCTCCTACATCTCCCCCCGTGTGGTGTTGTGTCTCCTGCATCTCCCTCCGTGTGGTGTGGTGTCTCCTACATCTCCCTCCGTGTGGTGTGGTGTCTCCTGCATCTCTCTCCGTGTGTTACTGTGTCTCCTACATCTCCCCCCGTGTGGTGTGGTGTCTCCTACATCTCCCTCCGTGTGGTGTGGTGTCTCCTACATCTCCCTCCGTGTGGTGTGGTGTCTCCTACATCTCCCTCCGTGTGGTGTGGTGTCTCCTACATCTCCCTCCGTGTGGTGTGGTGTCTCCTACATCTCCCTCCGTGTGGTGTGGTGTCTCCTACATCTCCCTCCGTGTGGTGTGGTGTCTCCTACATCTCCCTCCGTGTGGTGTGGTGTCTCCTACATCTCCCTCCGTGTGGTGTTGTGTCTCCTGCATCTCCCTCCGTGTGGTGTGGTGTCTCCTACATCTCCCTCCGTGTGGTGTGGTGTCTCCTGCATCTCTCTCCGTGTGCTCACTTTACTAGTCATCTCTGTAATTCTCTCCCCCCTGTGGTGTTTGTCTCCCACGATTTCCTTCTCCTTGTGGCTTCCCTACAAAGAAGTATCTACTTATACTACTCTCGTGTTTTCAATGTGTCAAATCCAGCGCCAGTGTATTTTTCCTCAGTTCTTAGTTCATTGGCATTTGTTTGGTTCTCTCCGTGAGCTCCACATTGATGATTCCGTCATGTCGTTTTAGTCCAGCTAATTTGGGCTGGCACTAATTAATGAATGTTTGTAATTTATTAGTAATTCGGTTAGTTGTTCTGCATGTTTCTGATACAGTAGACAGACAGACAGATCCTCCCACACGGAGGGAGCGATTGACCGTCAACCAACTTACATCAAGCTCCCTTTTGACGCCTGCTGCAGCCCCCCCTCCCCCCCCCCCCCCGATTTTTAACCCCACATGTTGTACTGGTATTACGAGGATACTTCATACACCGCTCAATATTTTGTCAATATTGTCAACCTTACAACCACAACTAATGAAGCCGAGTGGGAAGATCTGCCGAGGCCTTGTCTGTGTCCGTGGCGACAGATGTTGGACTGTTTGATCAGCTCATCTTCTCATGACGACATCGGACGGTTTATGGTCCAGTCCGTGGCGACAGATGTTGGACGGTTTGATCAGCTCATCTTCCCATGACGACATCGGACGGTTTATGGTCCAGTCCCTTGAATATTATTTAATATGTCGGGCCGCGTCACACAGGTAAGCATAATTTATTGTTTATCTTAATCCAGCCATTATATTCTTGTGAGTGACGTCATCATCATCATATTCATCATCTCCACCAGCATCATCGTATTAATCATCATCATACTAATCACCATTATCATCATGATGCGAGGGCTTGTGCAGAACCTAGCCACTACAGACAGTGTCTAGTGTCTCTATATTTGCTGACACCGGTCAATGATACAGGAGACCTAACACGGAAGGCTGTGGTATGCATGTACACCTGTCGTCAGTGCGACACGTCTGTGGTATGTTGTCATGGACAGACGAGACTCCCTGACAATGACAGGGAGGATTGGCTGGCTTGTAAAACATCTGTATTGGGAAATGTTCACACGGAGAAATCTTCAGTGGAACAGGTGATCAGGGACAGATTTGTGTGCCATGATACATACAGCTTACACAGAGACAACAATGTACCCAGTGAAGGAACACCAGTGACAACATGGAGCTGTAAAATCCTGTAAGTTGTGTACACGCCAGCGATGTGTATCCAACCAGAGACAGCCTTGATGGTGTGTGCCGAGTGCAGCCGCCTGGCTTCTGTTACACGACAATATCTAGTGTGTCCTCTGGTCTTTACTGCTCCTTGGTGTTCTTGATTCTAACACGATCACCAGAGTCGTTGATCAGCTCAGTGTTCTTGTCTCGACCAAACCACGTGGCTAATCCATCCAGGTATTTACTTCGCTGTCTTCCCCTTGGTCTCTTCCCCTCGATCATGCCAGTTGTCAACAAGTTCTCCAATTTATTTCTTTTCATAACGTGACCAAAATATTTGGACTGTCTACGTCTGATTTCTTTAATCAGTTTACGATTTTCATTTGTTTCTTGCCGGACTTGGTCATTGGTGTGTGCCCCCCCCCCCCCCCATCAACGTTTAATATAACCATAATATTTCAGTTTCTGAGACAATTTTGTTTATTAACCCGTTTTCAGGCCTTATAGAAATGTAGTATTTTATTCTTTTATATAAACATACCCAAGAGCACTCCTAAATACAGACATTGATACTGATCACAAACCAGTTATAACAAAAAGAACTTTAACACGCAGGAGAAAAAGAAACACAAAGGCAACAACAGATGTCATCAATTATAGGAGGCTTCGGGAAAATACCGTAAAAGACGAATTCAAACAAGAAGTCACACACAAAGCTACATAAGAACACCACTGAGAGTACTCATGTGTAGACAATGAATGGACAATTTTCAAGGCTGACATGCTCTGCACACAGGAAACTAAATGTGGAACCAATAAAGTAGTTCAGGAGAAAAGTTAAGAACAGCGTCGCAGAACAATACAGTTAAAGATAGCATATCCAGAAAGAAGGTAACTTTTAACAAATGGATCGCAACCAAATTTTAACAAGACTATGAAACATTATAGAATAGACCGATGAAATGCCAAACGAACAATTACAGCATCTAAAGATGAATCCTGGAGAATATACGGTGAACAAATGGCAACCCTCAGCAAAGACTACCCAAGAGAATTTTATAAACATGTTAACAATATGAGAAACAGAGACAACCCAACCACCATCATAAATTAAATAGCAAAAGAGTTGTACCATGATTTAATCCACAGCAAAGACTAGCAAGGTGGACAGATTATTTTCAAGAACTACTTAACCCCACACATAACAGACAACCCACACATCACATAAAAAACCCCACTTGTGCACCTAAAAGCTGTGGACAACAAGAACCAAACTTCATACCTGCAGAAGTCAAATCAGTTATACAGAAAAATACAGAAAATACAGAAAAGTCTGAAAAACACATCACCGGGTCCAGATGGAATAGACATAGACGGTGTTCAGGTTTGTGGAAAAACAAAAATTAAATGGTTGACAAGCTTTTTAATATAGCGTGGGAAGAAAGAACAGTCCCAGGCGTTTGGCAGGCAACAGGCAATATTAGTACCAATATGGAAAAAGAGAGTCAATATTAGAGAGTGCGAAACATACCGAGGTATATCACTCCTGAATCATATAGGGAAAATGTACGCACAACTTTTGTAACAAAGAGCTCGACCCATTGCAAGAAGGTATAAGGTATGTTCACAGTCAATACAGGAGTAAGACAGGGATGTGTACTCTCTCCTCTGCTATGTAATATCTGCATAGACAGAATATCCAAAAAAAAGCAAGCCTTGACAAAAGAGATTCAGAAAAGTTTGAATTCTTTACTTCAGATGGAACAACAGATTCACCCTCAATAAGCGAACTATTATTTGCAGACGATCACTGCCTGTTTTATAGCGACGAGGGCAGACTGCAAATTCATATTAATATGCGAGTTAACATGCAACAGATACAATATGAATATAAACACAATGAAAACTGAAGTAATGCAAGTTAGCAGATCTCGTGGTCCACTAAGTACACTGATAAATAGCACATCTCTGAAAAAGAAGAAGAAGAAGAAGAAGAAGAAGAAGAAGAAGAAGAAGAAGAAGAAGAAGAAGAAGAAGAAGAAGAAGAAGAAGAAATAGCATATTCACAGCAACCCTAGGCTACCAATGTCAGATGTGGACATTGCACCAATCACATTGCGAGGTGAGATGCTTGAGCCTTGAGGAGAGCTGCCAGCTGAACTATCCGAGACCGAATAAGAAATGATGTTATCAGAAGACATACAGTACGATCAACACCTTCCGTCATAGATATTAAATGACAGAATATCAAAGTCAACAGCATACCACAACAAGCAATGATGTACAGACCAGATGGAAACAGAAGGAAGAGGCCGACCACGTAAACGTTGGAGGGAGGGAGTAGCAGAGTCCATGGGAATATCGATATATGAAGCCCATAAGCGGAGACTCTCACGATGTTTATACTTCACCTCGACACCGCAAGGTACAAGAGGAACATGATGAGATGAGATGAGATGAGAATATCAGTGTGGCCATCTCGTTAGAATGCAAGACCATCAACTACCAGCACTGGCTCGACATCAAAGATCTGCTATTATGAGAGCAAGAAGACGCCAGAGAAGAAATGGATTGACGACATCAAAGACATTGTACAATCACAGTGAATGACATTACCCAGTGCCATTCATTTAGCGCTGGAGCGCCAATTATTCCTCCCCACGCCGCTTGACGGCAAAAGTGGAAGTTGATGATGATGATATAAACATATTTCATGGTGGACACTCAGTCATCTTTAATTCATCTCATGTTTGTCTTGTACCATGCTGTGTCGAGGTGAATTATAATCAGCGGGAGAGTGCCTGCTTGTGGGCATCATGTATCGATATCCCCATGGATTCTGCTATTCCCTCCGTCCATCGTTTACCTCTGCTTCCATCTGGTCTGTACATCATTGCTTGTTGTGGTATACTGTTAGTTGGTAACCTACTTGCATGGCCAAACCATTTGACATGCTGCCTTCTAATAAAATCTAGCGCTGCTATAACCCCCACTGTAGTTCCGAGTTCTTCATTTCTGATCTTCTTCTTCTGCGTTCATCCGGAGTTTTCTTTTTTCCGGACGTGATTACGTTGTGCCTGTTTACAGCAGAGCTGCGTTCTTGCCGACACATCCGACTTCTGCTGGCATTTGTTGACCGGGTTAGTCTTCCCTGGGATTTCTAATCTTATCTCTTCTTGATACTGTAATTAAAATAAAAAAATAAAATAAAAAGCTCCCGCGAACCGGATTTGAACCAGTGACCTAAGGATCGCTTCATAACATCTACAGTCCTCCGCTCTACCAACTGAGCTATCGCGGGTACACAGATTAATCTCTTGACAAACTATGTAAGCCCAACTATCCCAGAGTTCCGTGTGGGGGGAACAGATCCAGCTTCTGGAATCTTCCATGGCGGAGTTAGAGAATTCTGGCAGACACAAACATGGCGGCGCACGGCGACACGGACGAGAGTGGGAATAACGACACTTTCCTGTTCATGTCATATCTAGACGAAGTTGAGGACAGGGTCGAGGAACTTCGCAGGAGAGCTGTATTACTCCAACAAGAGAAATGTAGTCTGTTAACTATACTTTCACAGCTGAAAGATGATCGTCTGCAGTACTCTCTGAGCGGAGGTAGGTCGTTCGGCACTCATTGATTGACTAATTGGACTAATTCAATCAGTTTGAGATTTCAGAGACAATGTTATGTTATATTTTGCTAGTATTTGCATGTCTTTTATGATTTTTTTTAAACTTGAACAGTGTACACCAATGAAATCGGCAATAATGGATAAAAATTGCACTATGGTGTCCAACGTTTCAACTGTTTTATTTTAAGTCGAGTTGAGTTGAGCTAAGACAGTAGAACCAGTATGTATAGACAATATTTAAAAATTGGGATTTTACGTATGAAACAACCACAGTTGGATACAGCATGACAAGATGAATCCAACGGTATCTCAATGAAGACTGTACGTCAATTCTAAGCATTGTTATTAATATTTTTGTGTAGTGATCTATAAACAGGAAGTGCAAAGGAATCTGAGTAAATGAGGCGGTTCTGACCATGGCCCAATACATTGGAAGCTGAGAAATTCTGCCTTCTATTACTGTGACTTGTTTAATTTTAAACGGACAACATAGTACAATATATCATTGCGTCCGGGGTGGCAAGGCCTAACTTGACATATTATATATTTTACGATAGTATGTGACTTAACCTAATTAATAATTAAAAATGGCAGCCAATTGTTTATTATTCATTAAAAGTCAATCACATTGCTAACGAAACTGGTAAGATGTATATTTTATTGTGTGTTTTGGTAACAGGAAAGTAAAGGTCACATTCCTCGATAGAATGTCGAGAGGATCGAAAGGATTGACTTCACTGCACCGGGTTTTGTCCCATATGGCTCGGTCTCTTTCCGCAGGGTGGCCTGCCGAAAACATCTCACAAAGAGCGAGAGTCTCCAAGTCACCAAGAAAAATGCACTTGACTTTTAAGACTTTTCGATAGGATGTGCAGTGACCTAATTAACAGTTAAAAATAGCTGCTTATTTATATTATTTAAATGTCATGTGAAATGTTCGTCGTTAGTGAAAGAAACAGTTCTTGAAAATGTACTCACATTGTCTTAATGTAAGCACTGCATTGCGACAGCTTTCTTTTGTTGATTAAATATCATGCAATAATGTAAGTAAATAAGTTTGTAACTGATGCATAAATTAAGCAGTCACTTTCGCTAATAATTGATTTCTACTTCTGCTCTATAATTACACTATTCTGTATCTAAAAGTGAGTAATTAATAATTACATAATCAGAATGTAGTCATTCTGGTTTCTGATCCTGCTATCAGGACTCCTCCATGTCCATAATCTTCTAGGGTGTTGCTTAAACCAGGTGTTTCCTACAATCATTTCCTTTTCTTTTGCCCACTCTACGAGCCTGTATCCACTTTCATTTCTCTCTCCTAAACCATAGTTTCCTACTGTGTATCTATCACCTTGATTTCCTACTTTTGCATTGAAGTCTCCTATTATGATGTTTATTTCTGAATTTTTACATTTCTTTAAGGCAGACTCTATGTCATTATAAAATTCATCTACATTATCTTCACTGGACTCTCCTGTTGGGGCATATTCTTGAATAACATTTATACTAAAAGATCTGCCACTCAATTTAACTAGTAGAACTCTGTCCGACACGGCCCAATATCCTTGAACAGATGTTGATGTTTTCCGGTCCAAAATTATTGCCACTCCCCATTGTCGATCTTCACCTCCAGAATAAATAATCTTAAAATCTTCATCTATCTTGATGCCTGCGCCTGTCCATCTCGTTTTGCACATCCCTAAAATATTAATTTTTTCTCTTTGTATTTCTTATTTTATGTTCTCTAATTTTCCGTCGTCGTTTTAACTTCCTAACGTTCCATGTTGCTAATTTTAATGTCTCTGTCCTTGTCTTGCGATGATCAGTCTTTAAGCGAATCATAATGTACTAGGCACTTTCAAAGAGATAGTTTGCCGTTGCTTTCCTCTATGGCAGTTACCATACTGGCCGGATGACTGCAACCATTGTCTCTCGAAAGAGATCCTCTGCCTACCGTCGCGAAACACGAGACCATAACCAACAATTACCCTCAAAATTTCATCCACCACCTGCCTTCTGTTGCTTCTTTTGAACACTTCCAATAAACGAACACAAAATAACATCACATAATCCACAGGAAAACACTATCCACAGGAAATCCAGTTTTCCTTACAAAGTTACCCAAAAATAATCGATCCCGACCGTGTGCTGACCATCCCACACAAATCCAGCTGCCCATCCCATACATATCCAGCTGCCCATCCCATACAAATCCAGCTGACCATCCCACACATATCCAGCTGACCATCCCACACAAATCCAGCTGACCATCCCACACAAATCCAGCTGACCATCCCACACAAATCCAGCTGACCATCCCACACAAATCCAGCTGACCATCCCACACATATCCAGCTGCCCATCCCACACAAATCCAGCTGACCATCCCACACATATCCAGCTGACCATCCCACACAAATCCAGCTGACCATCCCATACAAATGGAGAAACAGCACACATTCAAGATGAAGTACAGTGACATGGTGGCAAGGCTGAGACAGGAGCTGTGTGGAGAGGCATGATTACCCACACCGGCCGGCAAGGCACTGGATGATGATGTGGTAGCACACATGGTACTATATAGACAGACAGTTATTTATATGTCTGTGGCAATTGTCCAAGTACTATTGTCACGATATAGATAATTATTTGTACATGTGTGTTACTGGTAATTGTGGGAGTACACTTGATTGATTGATTGATTTAGGAATCGACATCACAGCATTCGGGGCATTCCCATAAGTGCTCCGTCCCCATCCTCAGCAGCCAGCGAAGAGTTCCAACACTAATAGTGCCAGTAGCACTCTGATTATAAGTCCGTCTCGCCTTTCCTCTGAGCGCCGAGCGTCGGCCAGATCCCCCCGTCACTTCTCACCGTCCCATTCCCGCCAGACATGGTAATCCATTCGCTCCTCCGAGGTGTGCACGTGCTCCCACAAGGCCGCAACCATGTCTGCCTTGTCACACATCAATACTCCACCAAGTTCTGCAGAGCCAGCCATTCTGTCCGCCTGTTCATTTCCCAGCACACCGGCATGCCCCGGAGAAAAGATCCAGGCGATGCTTGTCACCTGTGACCTCCGAAGCGAAGCGAGCCACTCCACACGAAGCTTGCCCGTCCTCACCCTCGTCAGCATGCTTTCCAAGTCAATCACAATCACGATGTGCATGTGTGTCGTATTCTCCATCCAGCGGAGAGCCACAGTGACCACCTCCATTCCCAAGCCGGATGCCGAGGCATCATATGCCAGGCTCTCCTGCCCCAAACGTCGACCATTAGCTTTGGCTATGAACCCCCAGCCACCCCTCTCACCCCCCGACACCCCTCTCACCCCCCGACACCGAACCATCTGTGCAGATAATCACATCACCCGAGTGAGCATTGTCCCGAATCAGTCGCTGGACCTCCATCCCCGTGGCCCCTGCTGGCCACTCCCTGCACTCCCGGCTTAATGTGATTACAACTCTGCACAAGTCTGACTGCTCTGCTGGCACCCCGACCCACTCCCCCCCACGCCCAATGTCCCCCAAGGGGCACCCCCGTCTGACCGCATCCACCGCCCGAGCCATCCACGACCTCCCTCCCATCAGTCGCTGACCCTTAACTGCGTCCAGCGCCTCATGCAGTGGATGGTCTGTGTCTGCAGCTACTCTGAGGTATGCCCCGAGCCCACCAGCAACAGTCAGCAGACCAAGGATGCAACACACACACACCACGGGGTGTCTCTAGTGCATCCCAGAACGACCCGCATAGCCCCGTTCTGTATGCGCTCTAATTTAGGAATCAACATCACAGCATTTGGGGCATTTCCATAAGTGCTCCGTCCCCATCCTCAGCAGCCAGCGAAGAGTTCCAACACTAATAGTACCAGTAGCAATCTGATTATAAGGCAAGACGGACTTATAATCAGATAATCAGATGGGAGTACACTTATTGTTACCTTATAGAAAGCCATTCATGTATGTGTGTGTCTGAATATTTACCAGACATTGAACTGTTTTCATTTTACCATCAGGTGAATTCTATACTTACTAGACATTGAACTGTTTTCATTTTACCATCAGGTGAATCCTATACTTACCAGACATTGAACTGTTTTCATTCTACCATCAAGTGAATTCTATACTTACTAGACATTGAACTGCTTTCATTCTACCATCAGGTTATTTCTGTACTTACCATTGAACTGTTTTCATTCTACCATCAGATGAATTCTGTACTTACCAGACATTGAACTGTTTTCATTTTACCATCAGATGAATCCTATACTTACTAGACATTGAACTGCTTTCATTCTACCATCAGGTGATTTCTGTACTTACCATTGAACTGTTTTCATTCTACCATCAGGTGAATTCTATACTTACCAGACATTGAACTGTTTTCATTTTACCATCAGATGAATCCTATACTTACTAGACATTGAACTGTTTTCATTCTACCATCAGATGATTTCTGTACTTACCATTGAACTGTTTTCATTCTACCATCAGATGAATTCTATACTTATTAGACATTCAACTGTTTTCATTTTACCATCAGATGATTTCTATACTTTCCAGACATTGAACTTCTTTTATTCTACCATCAGATGAATTCTGTACTTACCAGACATTGAACTGTTTTCATTCTACCATCAGGTGAATCCTATACTTACTAGACATTGAATTGTTTTCATTCTACCATCAAGTGAATTCTATACTTACCAGACATTGAACTGTTTTCATTCTACCATCAGATGAATTCTGTACTTACCAGACATTGAACTGCTTTCATTCTACCATCAGATGAATTCTATACTTACCAGACATTGAACTGTTTTCATTCTACCATCAAGTGAATTCTATACTTACCAGACATTGAACTGTTTTCATTCTGCCATCAGATGAATTCTGTACTTACCAGACATTGAACTGCTTTCATTCTACCATCATGTGACAGCTAGAAAAGAAAGGAGGAAGAAGAGAGAGGAGGGAGGGAGTAGAGAGAGAAGAGAAAGAAAAGAATGATGAGGGAAATGATGTAAATAGTGTGAAGCCTAAAAGTTCGTTCCTCAGTCGAACTCTGCCTACTACACACTACCTTTGATAGTAAAGAAATATGAAGAGAGAGAAGGAAAAAAAGAGGATGAGAGTAAGGGATACGACAGATGTAGGTTCGTGTCTCCGCGTGAGAACAATAGTTAATTACTATTGCACCATCAATGTCTCGTGGTGTGTGTCATCAGGTTACAGGAGAAGTGTACAGCCCACCTCACAATGTCTCTAAACTACTCTAATCTACACAATCTCAGACTGACAAGTCGGAATAAAAGGCAACTCAAACATATATTTATTTTCTCCTTGAACAATAACAGAGTGACAATCTACAACATAATCGCATAGAGTAATCAGTACATGCATTGCAGACACATAATGCATATTGAACTGTAATAATACGATGCTGCATTGCCTCACAAGAGAGAGATAGATAGTATAAGTCTATGCAACTGGACGTTAGGGGAATGCCACTTATGATCACCTATTAACCGCATGGAGTAAAAGACTAAAGCTAAGAATTACACCGGCCTTTGTTTCGTAACTATCTTTCCGTAGGCTTATTAGTGGTCCATATATTCAGCCCAAATACCCATTGATCCATAGATTGATCTATCAATCCATATACCCAGGGATTTAATTCACTCCCATCCAACTTGTTCAGCGGGTAACTGTTTATTCAGCTATGCCTGGTTTATCCAGGCGACTCCAGTTTTACCCAGACGATGTATTCAACTTCTGCCATCCAGTGGGTTTTCTGGTCGTCCTTCTGGGTTTCATATTTGAAATACGATTGCTCTCTTCAACCTCGTTTGCCGTGGATCCCACCACCGGTTTCCAGTCGTATTTGACATTAGTCTCCTGTGTGGTTCCAACCGCATTGTCCCTGGCTATGGTCGTCCTGTCTGACGTTTAGCCATCTACTGCAACTAACGAGCGGTCTCCTTAGCTGGCGGTCCTCTTAACTCAAGTGGCTTTCTTGCACTTTAACGACCCTCGGACTCTGCGTGTCTTTCCCTTCTTTGGCTTATCTGCCTTGGGTAGGTTCCATTCACAGATCCTTAGTCGCTCTCACTCCTATCAGTGATTCAGACGAATTCTAGCATGAGCGCTTGTCCGTCTTCCTTCACTTCCTCCTCCTACAGATACTATACAGACTTGGGCACGGATTAGCCACAATTTCTGAAGTCCTGTTACTATGTTCCTTGGGCTGCCCCAAGAGGGCTCAGGCCCCCGCCGCTCCCGGAGTCCACTATTAACTGTCCTCTCTCCTGCTCGACTCTTCTAACTCACTGGATCCCAAAATATATATAACTATATACTTGGCGCTTCTTTCTGGAATCACGTGACGTCGCTGTCCCTTGTCCTCCAATCAGTACCTCGCGTACCCTGCTTAATTTGCATACTACTATCATATCATTAACCCAAATCTACATTGTCTCTGAAGTTCATGGTCCTGAGTTTATCGTCCTTGTTTGAGTTCATGCTCTTTAAATAAGAATTCCCAGTTCAAGCACGTTCCCACTGCTATAAATCTGCCCCTCCGTTGTATTCCTTGCCCAAACTGACAGTTCCCGACAAAGCCTATGCTAAGTTTGGCTTCATGTTTCCTGAATTTCTCATTTCACTAACAACTAAAGGTAAACCGTCGGTCAGCGGGCTGCACTAGAGTCATTGCCCGACCACTCACTAATTTTGAACTTATACTGGTCGGTGAACTCTGTCTCAAAATCATTCCAGTCATTGCCCTCTAGTAAACTGAGGCAGTATGTGAAAACCACTTTCCCTACTGTCTCAATCAGATGAATTCTATACTTACCAGACATTGAACTGTTTTCATTCTACCATCAGGTGATTTCTATACTTTCCAGACATTGAACTGCTTTCATTCTGCCATCAGATGATTTCTGTACTTACCATTGAACTGTTTTCATTTTACCATCAGGTGAATCCTATACTTACCAGACATTGAACTGTTTTCATTTTACCATCAGATAAATTCTATATTTACCAGACATTGAACTGTTTTCATTCTACCATCAGGTGAATTCTATACTTACTAGGCATTGAACTGTTTTCATTTTACCATCAGGTGAATTCTATACTTACTAGGCATTGAACTGTTTTCATTCTACCATCAGGTGAATTCTATACTTTCCAGACATTGAACTGCTTTCATTCTACCATCAGATGATTTCTGTACTTAACATTGAACTGTTTTCATTTTACCATCAGGTGAATCCTATACTTACTAGACATTGAACTGTTTTCATTCTACCATCAGGTGAATCCTATACTTACCAGACATTGAACTGTTTTCATTCTACCATCAAGTGAATTCTATACTTACTAGACATTGAACTGTTTTCATTCTACCATCAGATTAATCCTATACTTACTAGACATTGAACTGTTTTCATTTTACCATCAGATGAATTCTATACTTACTAGACATTGAACTGTTTTCATTTTACCATCAGGTGAATCCTATACTTACTAGACATTGAACTGTTTTCATTTTACCATCAGATGAATTCTATACTTACTAGACATTGAACTGTTTTCATTCTACCATCAGATGAATCCTATACTTACTAGATATTGAACTGCTTTCATTCTACCATCAGGTGATTTCTGTACTTACCATTGAACTGTTTTCATTCTACCATCAGATGAATTCTGTACTTACCAGACATTGAACTGTTTTCATTTTACCATCAGATGAATCCTATACTTACTAGACATTGAACTGCTTTCATTCTACCATCAGGTGATTTCTGTACTTACCATTGAACTGTTTTCATTCTACCAGCAGGTGAATTCTATACTTACCAGACATTGAACTGTTTTCATTTTACCATCAGATGAATCCTATACTTACTAGACATTGAACTGTTTTCATTCTACCATCAGATGATTTCTGTACTTACCATTGAACTGTTTTCATTCTACCATCAGATGAATTCTATACTTACTAGACATTCAACTGTTTTCATTTTACCATCAGATGATTTCTATACTTTCCAGACATTGAACTGCTTTTATTCTACCATCAGAAGAATTCTGTACTTACCAGACATTGAACTGTTTTCATTCTACCATCAGGTGAATCCTATACTTACTAGACATTGAACTGTTTTCATTCTACCATCAAGTGAATTCTATACTTACCAGACATTGAACTGTTTTCATTCTACCATCAGATGAATTCTATACTTACCAGACATTGAACTGTTTTCATTCTGCCATCAGATGAATTCTGTACTTACCAGACATTGAACTGCTTTCATTCTACCATCAGATGAATTCTATACTTACCAGACATTGAACTGTTTTCATTCTACCATCAGGTGATTTCTATACTTTCCAGACATTCAACTGCTTTCATTCTACCATCAGATGATTTCTGTACTTACCATTGAACTGTTTTCATTTTACCATCAGATGAATCCTATACTTACCAGACATTTAACTGTTTTCATTCTACCATCAAGTGAATTCTATACTTACTAGGCATTGAACTGTTTTCATTTTACCATCAGGTGAATTCTGTACTTACCAGACATTGAACTGTTTTCATTCTACCATCAGGTGAATTCTATACTTACTAGACATTGAACTGTTTTCATTTTACCATCAGATGAATTCTATACTTACTAGACATTGAACTGTTTTCATTTTACCATCAGGTGAATCCTATACTTACTAGACATTGAACTGTTTTCATTTTACCATCAGATCAATTCTATACTTACTAGACATTGAACTGTTTTCATTCTACCATCAGATGAATCCTATACTTACTAGACATTGAACTGTTTTCATTTTACCATCAGGTGAATCCTATAACTACCAGACATTGAACTGTTTTCATTTTACCATCAGGTGAATCCTATACTTACCAGACATTGAACTGTTTTCATTTTACCATCAAGTGAATTCTATACTTACTAGACATTGAACTGTTTTCATTCTACCATCAGGTGAATCCTATACCTACCAGACATTGAACTGTTTTCATTCTACCATCAGGTGAATTCTATACTTACCAGACATTGAACTGTTTTCATTTTACCATCAGGTGAATCCTATACTTATCAGACATTGAACTGTTTTCATTCTACCATCAGATGATTCCTATACTTACCAAACATTGAACTGTTTTCATTTTACCATCAGATGAATCCTATACTTACTAGACATTGAACTGTTTTAATTCTACCATCAAGTGAATTCTATACTTACTAGACATTGAACTGTTTTCATTTTACTATCAGATGAATCCTATACTTACTAGACATTGAACTGTTTTCATTCTACCATCAGGTGAATCCTATACTTACTAGACATTGAACTGTTTTCATTTTACCATCAGATGAATCCTATACTTACTAGACATTGAAATGTTTTCATTCTACCATCAAGTGAATTCTATACTTACCAGACATTGAACTGTTTTCATTCTACCATCAGATGATTTTTATACCTACCAGACATTGAACTGTTTTCATTCTACCATCAGATGAATCCTATACCTACCAGACATTGAACTGTTTTCATTCTACCATCAGGTGAATTCTATACTTACCAGACATTGAACTGCTTTCATTCTACCATCAGATGAATTCTGTACCATTGAACTGTTTTCATTTTACCATCAGTTGAATTCTATACTTACTAGACATTGAACTGTTTTCATTCTACCATCAGATGAATTCTGTACTTACCATTGAACTGTTTTCATTTTACCATCAGATGAATCCTATACTTACCAGACATTGAACTGCTTTCATTCTACCATCAGATGATTTCTGTACTTACCATTGAACTGTTTTCATTCTACCATCAGGTGATTTCTATACTTACCAGACATTGAACTGTTTTCATTTTACCATCAGATGAATCCTATACTTACTAGACATTGAACTGCTTTCATTCTACCATCAGATGATTTCTGTACTTACCATTGAACTGTTTTCATTTTACCATCAGATGAATCCTATACTTACTAGACATTGAACTGCTTTCATTCTACCATCAGATGATTTCTGTACTTACAATTGAACTGTTTTCATTTTACCATCAGATGAATCCTATACTTACTAGACATTGAACTGCTTTCATTCTACCATCAGATGATTTCTGTACTTACCATTGAACTGTTTTCATTTTACCATCAGATGAATCCTATACTTACTAGACATTGAACTGCTTTCATTCTACCATCAGATGATTTCTGTACTTACAATTGAACTGTTTTCATTTTACCATCAGATGAATCCTATACTTACTAGACATTGAACTGCTTTCATTCTACCATCAGATGATTTCTGTACTTACCATTGAACTGTTTTCATTCTACCATCAGGTGAATTCTATACTTACTAGACATTGAACTGTTTTCATTCTACCATCAGGTGAATCCTATACCTACCAGACATTGAACTGTTTTCATTCTACCATCAGATGAATTCTATACTTACCAGACATTGAACTGTTTTCATTCTATCATCAGGTGAATTCTATACTTACTAGACATTGAACTGTTTTCATTCTACCATCAAGTGAATTCTATACTTACCAGACATTGAACTGTTTTCATTCTACCATCAGATGAATTCTGTACTTACCAGACATTGAACTGTTTTCATTTTACCATCAGATGAATCCTATACGTACTAGAAATTGAACTGTTTTCATTCTACCATCAGGTGAATTCTTTACTTACTAGACATTGAACTGTTTTCATTTTACCATCAGATGAATTCTATACTTACCAGACATTGAACTGTTTTCATTTTACCATCAGATGAATCCTATACTTACTAGACATTTAACTGTTTTCATTTTACCATCAGATGAATCCTATACTTACTAGACATTGAACTGTTTTCATTCTACCATCAGGTGAATCCTATACTTACTAGACATTGAACTGTTTTCATTTTACCATCAGATGAATCCTATACTTACTAGACATTGAACTGTTTTCATTCTACCATCAAGTGAATTCTATACTTACCAGACATTGAACTGTTTTCATTCTACCATCAGATGATTTTTATACCTACCAGACATTGAACTGTTTTCATTCTACCATCAGGTGAATTCTATACTTACTAGACATTGAACTGTTTTCAGTTTACCATCAGATGAATTCTATACTTACCAGGCATTGAACTGTTTTCATTTTACCATCAGATGAATCCTATACTTACCAGGCATTGAACTTTTCATTCTACCATCAAGTGAATCCTATACTTACTAGACATTGAACTGTTTTCATTCTACCATCAGATGAATTCTATACTTACCAAACATTGAACTGTTTTCATTTTACCATCAGGTGATTTCTATACTTTCCAGACATTGAACTGTTTTCATTTTATCCTCAGATGAATCCTATACCTACCAGACATTGAACTGTTTTCATTTTATCCTCAGATGAATCCTATGAAATTGTAGCAAAAATTGAGCAACTCAGAGAGAGATGTGAAAATATGGAAATCAACATCCGGACTTTACGTACTCCAGAGCAGGAGAGTTCCTATGTGTCAGTAAATTCTCTAGTGACAAAACTAGAAAACATGTGTCTCCTGGGCAGCTCCACCGCAGAATTCATTCATCAGGCTGAAGGGTACCTGAATGCGTGTGTTTCTGATGGAATTACCCAAGGCCCGATTGATTACAAATTTCAAGGAATGATTCTAGGTTGTAAGTTGGAAGATCAGAAACTGGTTCGGCACAGACTGGAATGTTTAGTTCAGGGACATTTCCGCACAGACCTGACACAGGAAACATCTCAACTTCACAATGGCAGTACAAGTAGCTGCCTAGAAGAACAGCAGCAGCAGCAACAGCAGCAGCAGCAAGCAGTGTGCAAGGACTCTGAGCCTGCGTAGAGAGCGACTATAGGCATGGACAGTTGTAGCAACAGTTCACTGTCCCCAGACTTTAGTGCAGTCTTTCATTTATATGTCCACATTGGGCTGTCATTCTCTGGTCTTGCTCAAATGTTTCTACAATGCTAATTGGACACAGGTCAGCTATTCTGGTAATGTGTTGACAGAGGACAGTGGCTATTGCAATGTGTTGACAGAGGTCAGTGACTATTATAATGTGTTGACAGACAGAATTCAGTGGCTACTACAATGTGTTCACAGACATGGGTCAGTGATTCCGGTGCTGTATTGGGCTTGTAATATAAAATACTGACATTTATTACTAATGTCCACTGACCTCTTCATCCCAGTAACATAACAAACAATACTTTGTTTGTGATTTGCGTGTTTTCAATGAAGACAGTTATTTAGACAGATATTCTCTGTACAGAAGACATGTTTCGGTGCAATATGTTTTGTGTTCAGCCAACCTGACACTTAATTGTGAAGGTCTGCATATAAAACAGCTGGCATTGTGTCAGCAGGTGTAACACACTTAATGATGTTGAATTGTTGCCTTCAGTAGTAAGGATATGTCAAGTCACATCTTTCAGATATCTCTGTATCACAGATGCCAGCATCCAGTTGTTTATCCCCACACAACTCTGACATGATGCCAGCATTGTGTTTATCCCCATACAACTCTGACATGATGCCATCATCCTGTTGTCTATCCCCACACAACTCTGACGTGATGCCAACATCCTGTTGTCTATCCCCACACAACTCTGACATGATGCCAGCATCCTGTTGTCTATCCCCACACAACTCTGACATGATGCCATCATCCTGATGTCTATCCCCACTCAACTCTGACATGATGCCATCATCCTGTTGTCTATCCCCACACAACTCTGACGTGATGCCATTAACCTGATGTCTATCCCCACACAACTCTGACGTGATGCCATCATCCTGTTGTCTATCCCCACACAACTCTGATGTGATGCCATCATCCTGTTGTCTATCCCCACACAACTCTGACGTGATGCCAGCATCCTGTTGTCTATCCCCACACAACTCTGACATGATGCCAACATCCTGTTGTCTATCCCCACAGAATGATGTTTCAGGTGATGTTTAGTGCATGCTTCTTGCTCACACATTTACTATTAGAAGCCGCAGAAATGCACACCATTTCCTGTCCACTGGGGTGAAAGGTCACAGAAATCCACACCATTTCCTGTCCACTGGGGTGAAAGGTCACAGAAATCCACACCATTTTCTGTCCACTGAGGTGAAAGGTCATAGAAATCCACTTCTACGTGTAATTATAAAAAAAGTAACAGAAATTGTAGTTGACTAAAATATTGATCCAACTTTTTGAAATACCACAGGAAATGATCTCAAATATTTTATTTTAATGCATTGTGATAGCCATTAAAAACATTTTTAAATAACATTTGAGTTTACAAAATGTTAAAAAGTCATTTACTATGGTAACTATTGTCGCATATTGCACGCCTCATTTCACACCCCAGTTGCACCTCTACTCAATACAGAGATTTTAGTGAACGCCTTGCGCGGTTTGGCATTGGAATGGTGCGTCAACGCGTCGCCAAGTGGCTGATGGGATTGCCCAGAGCTTAGAACTGACACTCAAGTTAAAAAACTTTGTGAGGACAAGATGTGATTTTTCATGAAGGAGTATTTTTAATTTGGTGTCCCTCACTGATTAGGGTAAGAAAGCTTCTGTGGATTATATTTGATTGTCATATGATGCACGGGTTAAGGTAAAACTTTGTCTCTGGGAGGTATGTGTGTGTATCACGTTCCAGCGATTAAAAATATGTATTTCCAATTTGAAGATAGCCGCACTAATTTCTCCCTGCCTCTGCAAATGGCGGAAAACCGTCTTGACTGTTTTAAAGCTATCTAACTTTGACTTATCTTCAAGCTTGTAGGGAAGTGCATTGATGTGCATTAAATCTTCAGCTGTAGGAGGAGGCAAGTCTGGTCCATTTCCTGCTGTTATAAATATCAAACCTTATAGCCTCTTAGTCTATGCAAGAGCCGGGTTTACACATGACAAGCTGTCAAGTCTGTGCCGACCTCTGCTTCCCCTTAATCTACGGCCATCTTTAACACACGAGAATGAGAGAAGGAGAGAACGAATGTCTTCCTCTTCTGTCTTTATTCGTTCGTTCGTGGCGTTGAGAGAGATTTATGTGCAAGACTGGTAAGCATTGTAATCAGGTCCAACGTAGTAACTTGCTGTGATATAATTCATACTGAGATGTATAATGACTACTACAGCACAACGCACTCTGGTGGAACTGACATCAAGCTAATAAACCAGATTAAGAACACACAAAACGTTGTCTTCAGCTAAGGCTGGAAGGGACCAAATGTTCACACCCTCAGGTAAATGAAGAAGAAGAAGATTAGCATTGCTATGAGAGAAAGGGTTTGTACTTTGTTATCTCGTATCTATAACTATGTGTACATGTTATTGTCAATGGATGAGAGGTGGAGTGAATTTTCTCAATGAGTACTTCGTCTTTTCATTAATGGTCATTCCATGAACATAACAATGCTTGTACCTTTTAAGAATGAAGATATTCATCTTATGCTTTCATGCACTGTAATTACTAACCAGCATGGGGAAAATATCATTTAGATATCACACCCCCATTTAGAGTAGTAAGCAAGGGAAAGAGGGTGGCAGAAGAAATGAAAAGGAATGAACAGAAACTGTAACTGGCAAACTAAATATCTGATACAGCCCTGGTCTAGAAATATGAGTTAATATAAATGATCACACCATCAGAACTTCCATTCTGTAATCATTGCTGTTCAGGATCCAATCTTGATGTGTAGATTTTGCTCATGTCTTCATCAGACCTCTAAGCTTTGTCATTTCCTGTTGTCTGTGTCCTCTATGAGAATACCAGTACATACAGATCACTATGACTACTAGAGCAAAAGAAGATCTGGCTTTCCAGATAACAGATGTCAGATAACAGATTATATTGAACCAGTACAAAGAAGAGACACTGTAGTGGATCTTATCTTATAGATACTGCCTGATTCTTCTACTTCCTAAAACCTCTTCCTGTAGCCATCTCTCCATCCTTGTCAACTGCTCTAACTTCAGTTTGACCACATATGAATAGGAGCATTATATTTATTAAAAAAAAGGTGAGGAAGGACGGTGTTCGCAGAATAGATGGACGGATAGACTGGTGAAGAAACGATGGACGAATCCAGAGCAATAAAGCCAATGATCAGTCTTGGATAGAATTTGGGAAATCTGCATTTTGGTCAGTTTGGTCAGCTTCCCCGAATTGGTTTGTACTAGAGAACATAAGTACTCAATAAAGGTTACAACAATTTCACAGTGGACTACCAGCCCAATATCTCCAGCAAATATCTGTGTGCTAGTTGTTCTTGGACGTCCTCTCAAAACTCATCAAGTCATACCAATCCACACCACAAAACCTAAGATGTCAACCTCTGACTCATTCATAGTAAACATACAATAGACTGAGAACTGACAACCAATTTAACTCAGGTCTATGGTGTTAGAGACTCTTTTTTTATTCAAGGACAATGAATTCATTAAATCATCAACATTATCAATAATTTAAGAGATCAGACAATGGTAGGAGGAAAACTGTGGGAAAGGCTCAGTGTGTCATTATTGAACTAACTCCATCATGAACTCAGTTTTATATCAGTGATCTATTATTGACATTAAGACACATTTCGCTGTGTATTCTGATGTGTTTGTTATGTTTAAAGATGCATGAGATGCTTCTTCACCCACAGGATTTTTTAGTAATAAACTGATATTAATTTACCTCCTTATCTTGTCAAGTATCTCGTGATGTGCCAAAACTTTTCATATGTGTTTAATTATTAATATTGAACACCATTGAAGAATTTGGAACAGAAAGTGGCTGGGTAATTATGAACAGTCAGAAAATTCCTGGTCTGTTGTAAACTCCCAGGTTCCAAATTGTTCAGAAGGGAGAACGTTACATTATATATACATATATATATTTCCTGTAACCGTTTCACTTTCTTAAGGAAAATGGATACAGGTGGGAGTTAAACGAGCTAAACATTTTCAGTTCTCCTACTTCATTTGAGAGGGTGTAAATTGGAGGAGAACCATCACTTAACCAGGGACCTCCCTAGATATCCCGAGCCAAATAAGGGTAACTTTGCCTTCCAGTGACCTCTTCCCTCCAATTGAAAGTAGTCCCATTACTCTAGCACAACTTCATGAAGGGGTAAGCTTTAGTGGGTACTGCACCTTCCTCCCCATCATACCACAACTATCAAAACGTTCACTAAAACCATTTAGTGTCTGGCTGAACTGTTGGAAAAAGCTGGGAAATTGTTCCGAAAGATATTAGATGGTCAAACACCGATATAGACAGTGAGAATGTGGGACAGCATATGTTTGCAGTGATGATCATATACAATGCATACCGCTGAAGGCGATCTTGGATGTGGTAAATTCTGTTGTGAAGAATAATTTGTTTATTCCCACCAATTTTTCTTCTTTGTCCCTTTTGAGAGGAATTTCTGATAATAAGAACTATTTCTAGGGCCCCAAGTGAGGCCACCTTACCAGGTCTGCACTATGTATATAAAAATAGTGACAGCTTTGTATTCTGTGGCAAATGATTTTTAAGGTTGGGCAGAAGTGGATAAATAAGTGAGAACAGGTGGAGATATTAGTCTAGGCGTATGTTTTCCCATGATGTCATCTCATAATTGGATATACAACATCTTCATCTTCCAGTCTAGATGTTTGTGTTCCCATGATGCCATCTCATAATTTGATATATAACATCTTCATCTTCCAGTCTAGGTGTTTGTGTTCCCATGATGTCATCTCATAATTGGATATACAACATCTTCATCTTCCAGTCTAGATGTTTGTGTTCCCATGATGCCATCTCATAATTGGATATATAACATCTTCCAGAAAACAAGGCCACACAAGTCTTATAACATCAGAAAGTGGATGTAAATTGATATTTTCATATATTTTTTTTTTTATTGTTTACAATTTTCTTGTAATAATTGGAGCCTTTGTAAGTGTAGGTATATGTGAATACAGTATCTGTTATTTCAAGAAGACATTCACTATCTGTAAGATGGTGTACATTCACTATCTGTAAGATGGTGTACATTCACTATCTGTAAGTTGGTGTATCATTTGTGAAAGTACGCTTATAATTAGCAAAACTGTAGTTGGGATTCTAGACACACCTATGGTTGACAAATGTGAACATAATTGAATTCTGCTACAGCATATTTGGTCATCTGGTAATGACTGATCAGCACAATGCAGAGTTGGAGCGGATGTGTTGGCTGGACCTATGGACAACGGAAAATCTCAGGACACAAACTGGCCTTAAGCAATACCTACATGTATACGGTTGTGAGGTTGGAGCAGTTTGCACATGAGCAACAAATTGTGACTAGTGCTCCATACAGTGATGTGCCAGTGGACAAACTGTGACTAGTGCTCCATACAGTGACATGCTAGTGAACAAACTGTGACGTGCCAGTGAACACACTGTGACTAGTGCTTGATACAGTGACATGCCAGTGAACAAACTGTGACTAGTGCTCCATACAGTGACATGCTAGTGAACAAACTGTGACTAGTGCTCCATACAGTGACATGCCGGTGAACAAACTGTGACTAGTGCTCCATACAGTGACATGCCGGTGAACAAACTGTGACTAGTGCTCCATACAGTGACATGCCGGTGAACAAACTGTGACTAGTGCTCCATACAGTGACATGCCGGTAAACAAACTGTGACTAGTGCTCCATACAGTGACATGCTAGTGAACAAACTGTGACTAGTGCTCCATACAGTGACATGCTAGTGAACAAACTGTGACTAGTGCTCCATACAGTGACATGCCAGTGAACAAACTGTGACTAGTGCTCCATACAGTGACATGCTAGTGAACAAACTGACTAGTGCTCCATACAGTGACATGCCAGTGAACAAACTGTGACTAGTGCTCCATACAGTGACATGCTAGTGAACAAACTGTGACTAGTGCTCCATACAGTGACATGCCAGTGAACAAACTGACTAGTGCTCCATACAGTGACATGCTAGTGAACAAACTGTGACTAGTGCTCCATACAGTGACATGCTAGTGAACAAACTGTGACTAGTGCTCCATACAGTGACATGCCAGTGAACAAACTGTGACTAGTGCTCCATACAGTGACGTGCTAGTGAACAAACTGTGACTAGTGCTCCATACAGTGACATGCTAGTGAACAAACTGTGACTAGTGCTCCATACAGTGACATGCCAGTGAACAAACTGTGACTAGTGCTCCATACAGTGACGTGCTAGTGAACAAACTGTGACTAGTGCTCCATACAGTGATGTGCCAGTGGACAAACTGTGACTAGTGCTCCATACAGTGACATGCTAGTGAACAAACTGTGACTAGTGCTCCATACAGTGACATGCCAGTGAACAAACTGTGACTAGTGCTCCATACAGTGACATGCTAGTGAACAAACTGACTAGTGCTCCATACAGTGACATGCCAGTGAACAAACTGTGACTAGTGCTCCATACAGTGACATGCTAGTGAACAAACTGTGACTAGTGCTCCATACAGTGACATGCCAGTGAACAAACTGTGACTAGTGCTCCATACAGTGATGTGCCAGTGGACAAACTGTGACTAGTGCTCCATACAGTGACATGCCAGTGAACAAACTGTGACTAGTGCTCCATACAGTGACATGCTAGTGAACAAACTGTGACTAGTGCTCCATACAGTGACATGCCAGTGAACAAACTGTGACTAGTGCTCCATACAGTGACATGCTAGTGAACAAACTGTGACTAGTGCTCCATACAGTGACGTGCTAGTGAACAAACTGTGACTAGTGCTCCATACAGTGATGTGCCAGTGGACAAACTGTGACTAGTGCTCCATACAGTGACATGCTAGTGAACAAACTGTGACTAGTGCTCCATACAGTGATGTGCCAGTGGACAAACTGTGACTAGTGCTCCATACAGTGACATGCTAGTGAACAAACTGTGACTAGTGCTCCATACAGTGATGTGCCAGTGAACAAACTGTGACTAGTGCTCCATACAGTGACATGCTAGTGAACAAACTGTGACTAGGTCTCCATACAGTGACATGCCGGTGAACAAATTGAAGCCTGCAATGTGATCAAAATGCTGGGGACTTCTCTCAAAAATAATATTGTTGCTGTACAACAATGTCCTCCCTCATTGTGCATACAATGGATACACTACATGAATTTAAATGTGTGTGGCTGTTCAGTGGTATCACAGCTGTTTCATATTGAAGCATTGTTGTGTGTAGCTGTTCAGTAATATCACAGCTGTTTCATATTGAAGCATTGCTGTGTGTGGCTGTTCAGTGTTATGGAGCTGTCTGATATTACAGCTGTTTAATATTGAAGCATTGCTGTGTGTGGCTGTTCAGTGGTATCACAGCTGTTTCATAGTGAAGCATTGCTGTGTGTGGCTGTTCAGTGGTATCACTCTGTCTGCGACTGTGACCAATGACCAAGATGCCTGGCTGTGTGCTCAACTTGCGTGCAATTTAATATGTTGGTTATCCTATAATCAACACATCCCTTCATCACATATGTTTGATCAATTCATCGCTTCGTCAAGTTTTTACCAGTTGATCTATTCATTACATTCTTCTCATCTATGCACCATCTGTTTATCTAGTCATCAGATTTTTATCAATCATCAGCTCATCCATTTATCAACTTCTTCATATCGACTCATCCATTCATCAACTTCTCATCAACTCATTACAGTATTGAGACAATTCATGACATCAATGTACACAAGATAAGAGATGTGTCCATCAGCGGTCGGTGAACACAACTATTCTGTTGATCAGACTTCTGTGAGCTCATGAAGACTTTTGTATCAGATACAGCACAATGTACAATAAAACAGATCTTTATTTTCTGTGTATGTGTCTACACATATATGTATGCATGCCTCTATGTGTGTGTGTGTGCGCGCACGCACATATATATCAGATCTGTGATGGTTACACTTACAGATATTTGATTTATGTCTGTCATCAAGTTCATCTGTGATGGTTACTCTTCACAAACATTTGGTTTATGTCTGCACCGAGTTCTGAGACCTTCTTGTGTAGCTGGCACTGCAATAGTTACAAGAGATGGATGCAAGCAGACACAGCTGGGGCAAGTTACTTGTGCTTGAGCAGTGTTTCTCAACCTTTTTTTCCCCATGCCCCTCTTCACCATATGTTGAGAATGTCATTCCTCCCCTTTCGTATTTCCTCCCTATAAATCCCCCCCACAGTATACGTAAAAATGGAAGCTAACTTTAATAACACATACTAGAACAAGTTTAGACGTCTACATAAAACGTAATTTGTGGGTCTACTTACGTTATAAGACGAATATCAGGAGGGTGAGGAGTACAGAACCATAAAGTATGGAGGCAAAAACTATCAAGTAATAGGTTCTTGTATTAACGCGATCTTGAAATAATCTTCATTCCCCCCTGGAAACCCTAAAATTCCCCCCTAGGGGGAATTCCCCACTGGTTGAGAACCACTGTGCTAGAGGTTGTGGAGTCCATGTTTTCAAGTGTCGAGAAGAAAGTTACAGAGACAGACAAGATTGAGAGAGAGAGAGAGAGGGTCAACTCATGTTCTGTATCTCATCAAGAAGGTTCTGTCTCCACTGTTCACTATACAACAGTTACTGCAGAGTAGCCATTCCCCTGCTAAAGGTTCTTAAAATGTCCCCAGGAGGACTACAGCAATTGTTGGTGCCACGTGTTTTATATTCTAATTCTCATTTCATTGTCCTGGTCTAAGATTCGCCGCTTCAAGTTTCCACTAAAGAGAAGAAATAGATGAGGTCAAAGGACTGGTTCAAGTGGAACCTCATTTAAAGGTGTCTACTCAACACATGCAGTACATTTACACATTTTCAGAATCCCTGGCACACGTCAATACTTACTGTCTGTCCTGACTTACTGTCTGCCATGACACAAGTCAACACTTACTGTCTGATGTGATACAAGTCAACACTTACTGTCTACAGTGATACAAGTCAACACTCACTGTCTGCCGTGACACAAGTCAACACTTACTGTCTGCCGTGACACAAGTCAACACTTACTGTCTGATGTGATACAAGTCAACACTTACTGTCTACCATGATACAAGTCAACACTCACTGTCTGCCGTGACACAAGTCAACACTTACTGTCTGCCGTGACACAAGTCAACACTTACTGTCTGCCGTGACACAAGTCAACACTTACTGTCTACCGTGATACAAGTCAACACTCACTGTCTGCCGTGACACAAGTCAACACTCACTGTCTGCCATGACACAAGTCAACACTTACTGTCTGCCGTGACACAAGTCAACACTTACTGTCTACCGTGATACAAGTCAACACTTACTGTCTACCGTGATACAAGTCAACACTCACTGTCTGCTGTGATACAAGTCAACACTTACTGTCTGCCATGACACAAGTCAACACTTACTGTCTGCCATGACACAAGTCAACACTTACTGTCTACCGTGATACAAGTCAACACTTACTGTCTGCTGTGATACAAGTCAACACTTACTGTCTACCATGATACAAGTCAACATTTACTGTCTACCGTGACACAAGTCAACACTTACTGTCTGCCGTGATAAAAGTCAACACTTACTGTCTGCCATGATAAAAGTCAACACTTACTGTCTACCGTGATACAAGTCAACACTTACTGTCTGCTGTGATACAAGTCAACACTTACTGTCTGCCATGACACAAGTCAACACTTACTGTCTACTGTGACACAAGTCAACACTTACTGTCTGCCGTGACACAAGTCAACACTTACTGTCTACTGTGATACAAGTCAACACTTACTGTCTGCCATGACACAAGTCAACACTTACTGTCTGCCGTGACACAAGTCAACACTTACTGTCTGCCATGACACAAGTCAACACTTACTGTCTGCCATGACTTACTGTCTGCTGTTACACAAGTCAGCAATTACTGTCTGCCGTGACACAAGTCAACACTTACTGCCTGCTGTGACATAAGTCAACACTTACGTTCTGCCATGACTTACTGTCTGCCGTGACACAAGTCAACATTTACTGTCTGCCGTGACACAAGTCAACATTTACTGTCTGCCATGACACAAGTTAACATTTACTATCTGCCGTGACACAAGTCAACACTTACTGTCTGCCGTGACTTACTGTCTGCTGTGACATAAGTCAACACTTACGTTCTGCCATGACTTACTGTCTGCCGTGATACAAGTCAACACTTACTGTTTGCCATGACACAAGTCAACATTTACCGTCTGCTGTGACATAAGTCAACACTTACGTTCTACCATGACTTACTGTCTGCTGTGACACAAGTCAACACTTACTGTCTGCTGTGACACAAGTCAACACTTACTGTTTGCCATGACACAAGTCAACACTTACTGTCTGCCATTACTTACTGTGCCATGATACAAGTCAACACTTACTGTCTGCTGTGATACAAGTCAACACTTACTGTCTGCCATGACACAAGTCAACACTTACTGTCTGCCATGACTTACTGTGCCATGATACAAGTCAACACTTACTGTCTTCTGTGATACAAGTCAACACTTACTGTCTGCCATGACACAAGTCAACACTTACTGTCTGCCATGACACAAGTCAACACTTACTGTCTGCCATGACTTACTGTGCCATGATACAAGCCAACACTTACTGTCTGCTGTGACACAAGTCAACACTTACTGTCTGCCATGACACAAGTCAACACTTACTGTCTGCCATGACTTACTGTGCCATGATACAAATCAACACTTACTGTCTACCGTGATACAAGTCAACACTCACTGTCTGCCGTGACACAAGTCAACACTCACTGTCTGCCATGACACAAGTCAACACTTACTGTCTGCCGTGACACAAGTCAACACTTACTGTCTACCGTGATACAAGTCAACACTTACTGTCTACCGTGATACAAGTCAACACTCACTGTCTGCTGTGATACAAGTCAACACTTACTGTCTGCCATGACACAAGTCAACACTTACTGTCTACCGTGATACAAGTCAACACTGTCTGCCGTGATAAAAGTCAACACTTACTGTCTACCGTGATACAAATCAACACTTACTGTCTACCATGACACAAGTCAACACTTACTGTCTGCCGTGATAAAAGTCAACACTTACTGCCTACCGTGATACAAGTCAACACTTACTGTCTTCTGTGATACAAGTCAACACTTACTGTCTGCCATGACACAAGTCAACACTTACTGTCTGCCATGATACAAGTCAACACTTACTGTCTGCCATGACTTACTATGCCATGACACAAGTCAACACTTACTGTCTGCCATGACTTACTGTGCCATGACACAAGTGAACACTTACTGTCTGCTGTGACACAAGTCAACACTTACTGTCTGCCATGATACAAGTCAACACTTACTGTCTGCCATGACACAAGTCAACACTTACTGTCTGCTGTTACACAAGTCAACACTTACTGTCTGCCCTGACTTACTGTCTGCTGTTACACAAATCAGCACTTACTGTCTGCTGTTACACAAGTCAGAACTTACTGTCTGCTGTGATACAAGTCAACACTTACTGTCTGCCATGACACAGTTCAACACTTATTGTCTGCAATGACTTACTGTCTGTTGTTCACAAGTCAAGGCTTACTGTCTGCCATGATTTAAGTAAACACTTACTGTCTGCCATGACACAAGTCAACATTTATTGTCTGAATATTTTTTCTGTATATACAGTGCAACCTTTTAAGGCAATATCAGAAGTACAACCGCTTACGGCAATCTTGGATGTGGCGAATTTCTGTTGTGAAGAAGATTTTTTTGTACTTTGTGAATGCATTAATATATGCTTGAACTCTTATAAGAAGAATTTCTGATAAGAAGAACTAGTTATGTTGTCCTAGGTAAGTTCGCCTTATCAGGTCTGCACTATATGTTGAAGATGAACAGGTATGAGAAGAGAATGCAGTCCAGTTTGACACCCTTTGCACCTCAAACCATGAGATGTTTCACCAGCTACCCTTACAGCTGCCTGTTCATGACACAATGCAGTGGGTTAAACCTGCCTGCAAACCCATCTCTCCTCCCATGATGTTCCATGACCTCTGATGTTGGACACAGTGAAGGCCTGACTGTATGTAGTCCATGACCTCTGATGTTGGACACAATAAAGACCTGACTGTATGTAGTCCACGACCTCTGATGTTGGACACAGTGAAGGCCTGACTGTATGTAGTCCACGACCTCTGATGTTGGACACAGTGAAGGCCTGACTGTATGTAGTCCACAACCTCTGATGTCGGACACAGTGAAGGGCTGACTGTATGTAGTCCACGACCTCTGATGTTGGACACAGTGAAGGCCTGACTGTATGTAGTCCACGACCTCTGATGTTGGACACAGTGAAGGCCTGACTGTATGTAGTCCATGACCTCTGATGTTGGACACAGTGAAGGCCTGACTGTATGTAGTCCATGACCTCTGATGTTGGACACAGTGAAGGGCTGACTGTATGTAGTCCACGACCTCTGATGTTGGACACAGTGAAGGCCTGGCTGTAAGTAGTCCACGACCTCTGATGTTGGACACAGTGAAGGCCTGACTGTATGTAGTCCACAACCTCTGATGTTGGACACAGTGAAGGGCTGACTGTATGTAGTCCACGACCTCTGATGTTGGACACAGTGAAGGCCTGACTGTATGTAGTCCACGACCTCTGATGTTGGACACAGTGAAGGCCTGACTGTATGTAGTCCACGAGTCCAGCATGGAGTTCTGCCTTGTCCTCCCTACATTTCTCAGTGATGGTTTTCATGTTGACGGTGTAGTCCCTGGTTCCTCTGCGAGAGGAAGTCAGCGTGAGAACATTCTTGATAGGAGGAGATAGAGAGGAGATGGAAGGACAGAGCACTGTGATATGTGTTCACCTAGAGAGAAGATGGAAGAAGGCCAGACACCTGGTGTATGTTTACCTGTTCTTCTCTAAATCGCCGAGAACTCTGAGCACCATTTCATCATGGTAGGGCAAAGAGGCAATCTGAACGCCAACTGGCAGATCCTGCGATGAACTACCTGGCTCATTCTGTGAAGGGGACAATGCAAAGAACAATCTCATTGTTAAAACAATATTCATATTCTTCCTCCTGCTGCTGTGAACTCCCAGAGAGCACAGACCTGTCACCCACTCATGCCCAACTCTCCTAGCCTCAGCTGTCTCCTGCAGCAACCTCCATGTCTGCCTCCAATTCTCTTCTGCACGAACTGTTGTGTCCGCCCCTACTGTTGTGTCTGCCCCTACTGTTAAGTCTCCCATCACTTCTCTTGCCTTGTGGGTGCCAGGGAGGGAACTTCTAGTGACACTATTGACAAGTGTTCTCCTTGTGCCTTCTATCGAGTGCCAGGGGAGGGAACTTCTAGTGACACTAATGACAAGTGTCCTTGTGTCTTCTATCCAGTGCCAGGGGAGGGAACTTCTAGTGACACTAATGACAAGTGTTGTCCTTGTGTCTTCTATCCAGTGCCAGGGGAGGGAACTTCTAGTGACACTATTGACAAGTGTTCTCCTTGTGCCTTCTATCGAGTGCCAGGGGAGGGAACTTCTAGTGACACTATTGACAAGTGTTCTCCTTGTGCCTTCTATCGAGTGCCAGGGGAGGGAACTTCTAGTGACACTAATGACAAGTGTTCTCCTTGTGTCTTCTATCCAGTGCTAGGGGAGGGAACTTCTAGTGACACTAATGACAAGTGTTCTTGTGTCTTCTATCCAGTGCCAGGGGAGGGAACTTCTAGTGACACTAATGACAAGTGTTCTTGTGTCTTCTATCCAGTGCTAGGGGAGGGAACTTCTAGTGACACTATTGACAAGTGTTCTCCTTGTGCCTTCTATCGAGTGCCAGGGGAGGGAACTTCTAGTGACACTAATGACAAGTGTTCTCCTTGTGTCTTCTATCCAATGCCAGGGGAGGAAACTTCTAGTGACACTTTTGACAAGTGTTCTCCTTGTGTCTTCTATCCAGTGCTAGGGGAGGAAACTTCTAGTGACACTAATGACAAGTGTTCTCCTTGTGTCTTCTATCCAGTGCCAGGGGAGGGAACTTCTAGTGACTATGTGCATGTCGTAAGAGGCGACTAAGGAGGCTTGATGGTTCCGTCGCCCTGCTACTGAGAGTGCGTGGCGCGACACTGTGAGCTGTGAGTTTCGTGTGAAATGCTTTTGAATCTGCCCAAGGTCTTTTGGAACGTGACTGCATGTTCTGAGCGATGGCAGATGGCTATGTCCCAGAGTTGACCGGTTTTTGCCTTATGCAGAAATGCGTGGCTGCTGGGCTTCTGGTTGACTGCCACTGCCATTGACGATGAACTGTATTTCGTGGACTGTGTGGGTGAACATCTAGGAAACATCCAGATGGGAAAATGACTGCCGATTCCATCAGAAATGAACTGGGTGCTTTGTGGGGTACTATTGTGTTGACATTCTGGTGGCGGCATTATGCACAGTGTATCTGTGCGGGCTGTTATTTGTCGAGACTCCTGTCTTTTCCACTTTTCACATTGGGCAGTGGGGAGCGTTTTATGTGATATTCACTGGCACAGGAATGGAGCATAATGGGGACGACCCGTTGCTGTGAAGTTGGAACTGCGACTAACTAACTAACTAACTAACTAACTTCTAGTGACACTAATGACAAGTGTTCTTGTGTCTTCTATCGAGTGCCAGGGGAGGGAACTTCTAGTGACACTAATGACAAGTGTTCTTGTGTCTTCTATCGAGTGCCAGGGGAGGGAACTTCTAGTGACACTAATGACAAGTGTTCTTGTGTCTTCTATCCAGTGCTAGGGGAGGGAACTTCTAGTGACACTAATGACAAGTGTTCTCCTTGTGTCTTCTATCCAGTGCCAGGGGAGGGAACTTCTAGTGACACTATTGACAAGTGTTCTCCTTGTGCCTTCTATCGAGTGCCAGGGGAGGGAACTTCTAGTGACACTAATGACAAGTGTCCTTGTGTCTTCTATCCAGTGCCAGGGGAGGGAACTTCTAGTGACACTAATGACAAGTGTTCTCCTTGTGTCTTCTATCCAGTGCCAGGGGAGGGAACTTCTAGTGACACTATTGACAAGTGTTCTCCTTGTGCCTTCTATCGAGTGCCAGGGGAGGGAACTTCTAGTAAAACTAATGACAAGTGTTCTCCTTGTGTCTTCTATCCAGTGCTAGGGGAGGGAACTTCTATTGACACTATTGACAAGTGTTTTCGTGTCTTCTATCCAGTGCCAGGGGAGGGAACTTCTAGTGACACTAATGACAAGTGTTCTTGTGTCTTCTATCCAGTGCTAGGGGATGGAACTTCTAGTGACACTAATGACAAGGGTTCTCCTTGTGCCTTCTATCGAGTGCCAGGGGAGGGAACTTCTAATGACACTAATGACAAGTGTTCTCCTTGTGTCTTCTATCCAATGCCAGGGGAGGGAACTTCTAGTGACACTAATGACAAGTGTTCTCCTTGTGTCTTCTATCCAGTGCTAGGGGAGGGAACTTCTAGTGACACTAATGACAAGTGTTCTCCTTGTGTCTTCTATCCAGTGCTAGGGGAGGGAACTTCTAGTGACACTAATGACAAGTGTTCTCCTTGTGCCTTCTTTTAGTGCCAGGGGAGGGAACTTCTAGTGACACTAATGACAAGTGTTCTCCTTGTGCCTTCTATCCAGTGCCAGGGGAGGGAACTTCTAGTGACACTAATGACAAGTGTTCTCCTTGTGCCTTCTATCCAGTGCCAGGGGAGGGAACTTCTAGTGACACTAATGACAAGTGTTCTCCTTGTGCCTTCTATCGAGTGCCAGGGGAGGGAACTTCTAGCTAGTGACACTAATGACAAGTGTTCTCCTTGTGCCTTCTATCGAGTTCCAGGGGAAGGAACTTCTAGTGACACTATTGACAAGTGTTCTCTTTGTGCCTTCTATCCAGTGCCAGGGGAGGGAACTTCTAGTGACACTAATGACAAGTGTTCTCCTTGTGCCTTCTATCCAGTGCTAGGGGAAGGAACTTCTAGTGACACTATTGACAAGTGTTCTCCTTGTGCCTTCTATCCAGTGCTAGGGGAAGGAACTTCTAGTGACACTAATGACAAGTGTTCTTGTGTCTTCTATCCAGTGCCAGGGGAGGGAACTTCTAGTGACACTAATGACAAGTGTTCTCCTTGTGCCTTCTATCGAGTGCCAGGGGACCGAACTTCTAGTGACACTAATGACAAGTGTTCTCCTTGTGCCTTCTATCGAGTGCCAGGGGAAGGAACTTCTAGTGACACTATTGACAAGTGTTCTCCTTGTGCCTTCTATCCAGTGCCAGGGGAGGGAACTTCTAGTGACACTAATGACAAGTGTTCTCCTTGTGTCTTCTATCCAGTGCTAGGGGAAGGAACTTCTAGTGACACTAATGACAAGTGTTCTCCGTGTGCCTTCTATCGAGTGCCAGGGGAGGGAACTTCTAGTGACACTAATGACAAGTGTTCTTGTGTCTTCTATCCAGTGCCAGGGGAGGGAACTTCTAGTGACACTAATGACAAGTGTTCTCCTTGTGCCGTCTATTCAGTGCTAGGGGAGGGAACTTCTAATGACACTAATGACAAGTGTTCTCCTTGTGTCTTCTATCCAGGGCCAGGGGAGGGAACTTCTAGTGACACTATTGACAAGTGTTCTCCTTGTGTCTTCTATCGAGTGCCAGGGGAGGGAACTTCTAGTGACACTAATGACAAGTGTTCTTGTGTCTTCTATCCAGTGCTAGGGGAGGGAACTTCTAGTGACACTAATGACAAGTGTTCTCCTTGTGCCTTCTATCCAGTGCTAGGGGAGGGAACTTCTAGTGACACTAATGACAAGTGTTCTCCTTGTGTCTTCTATCCAGTGCCAGGGGAGGGAACTTCTAGTGACACTATTGACAAGTGTTCTCCTTGTGTCTTCTATCCAGTGCTAGGGGAGGGAACTTCTAGTGACACTAATGACAAGTGTTCTCCTTGTGCCTTCTTTTAGTGCCAGGGGAGGGAACTTCTAGTGACACTAATGACAAGTGTTCTCCTTGTGCCTTCTATCCAGTGCCAGGGGAGGGAACTTCTAGTGACACTAATGACAAGTGTTCTCCTTGTGCCTTCTATCCAGTGCCAGGGGAGGGAACTTCTAGTGACACTAATGACAAGTGTTCTCCTTGTGCCTTCTATCGAGTGCCAGGGGAGGGAACTTCTAGCTAGTGACACTAATGACAAGTGTTCTCCTTGTGCCTTCTATCGAGTTCCAGGGGAAGGAACTTCTAGTGACACTATTGACAAGTGTTCTCCTTGTGCCTTCTATCCAGTGCCAGGGGAGGGAACTTCTAGTGACACTAATGACAAGTGTTCTCCTTGTGCCTTCTATCCAGTGCTAGGGGAAGGAACTTCTAGTGACACTATTGACAAGTGTTCTCCTTGTGCCTTCTATCGAGTGCCAGGGGAAGGAACTTCTAGTGACACTAATGACAAGTGTTCTCCTTGTGTCTTCTATCCAGTGCTAGGGGAGGGAACTTCTAGTGACACTAATGACAAGTATTCTTGTGTCTTCTATCCAGTGCTAGGGGAAGGAACTTCTAGTGACACTAATGACAAGTGTTCTTGTGTCTTCTATCCAGTGCCAGGGTAGGGAACTTCTAGTGACACTAATGACAAGTGTTCTCCTTGTGCCTTCTATCGAGTGCCAGGGGAGGGAACTTCTACCTAGTGACACTAATGACAAGTGTTCTCCTTGTGCCTTCTATCGAGTTCCAGGGGAAGGAACTTCTAGTGACACTATTGACAAGTGTTCTCCTTGTGCCTTCTATCCAGTGCCAGGGGAGGGAACTTCTAGTGACACTAATGACAAGTGTTCTCCTTGTGCCTTCTATCCAGTGCTAGGGGAAGGAACTTCTAGTGACACTATTGACAAGTGTTCTCCTTGTGCCTTCTATCGAGTGCCAGGGGAAGGAACTTCTAGTGACACTAATGACAAGTGTTCTCCTTGTGTCTTCTATCCAGTGCTAGGGGAGGGAACTTCTAGTGACACTAATGACAAGTATTCTTGTGTCTTCTATCCAGTGCTAGGGGAAGGAACTTCTAGTGACACTAATGACAAGTGTTCTTGTGTCTTCTATCCAGTGCCAGGGGAGGGAACTTCTAGTGACACTAATGACAAGTGTTCTCCTTGTGCCTTCTATCGAGTGCCAGGGGACCGAACTTCTAGTGACACTAATGACAAGTGTTCTCCTTGTGCCTTCTATCGAGTGCCAGGGGAAGGAACTTCTAGTGACACTATTGACAAGTGTTCTCCTTGTGCCTTCTATCCAGTGCCAGGGGAGGGAACTTCTAGTGACACTAATGACAAGTGTTCTCCTTGTGTCTTCTATCCAGTGCCAGGGGAGGGAACTTCTAGTGACTATGTGCATGTCGTAAGAGGCGACTAAGGAGGCTTGATGGTTCCGTCGCCCTGCTACTGAGTGAGTGCGTGGCGCGACACTGTGAGCTGTGAGTTTCGTGTGAAATGCTTTTGAATCTGCCCAAGGTCTTTTGGAACGTGACTGCATGTTCTGAGCGATGGCAGATGGCTATGTCCCAGAGTTGACCGGTTTTTGCCTTATGCAGAAATGCGTGGCTGCTGGGCTTCTGGTTGACTGCCACTGCCATTGACGATGAACTGTATTTCGTGGACTGTGTGGGTGAACATCTAGGAAACATCCAGATGGGAAAATGACTGCCGATTCCATCAGAAATGAACTGGGTGCTTTGTGGGGTACTATTGTGTTGACATTCTGGTGGCGGCATTATGCACAGTGTATCTGTGCGGGCTGTTATTTGTCGAGACTCCTGTCTTTTCCACTTTTCACATTGGGCAGTGGGGAGCGTTTTATGTGATATTCACTGGCACAGGAATGGAGCATAATGGGGACGACCCGTTGCTGTGAAGTTGGAACTGCGACTAACTAACTAACTAACTAACTAACTTCTAGTGACACTAATGACAAGTGTTCTTGTGTCTTCTATCGAGTGCCAGGGGAGGGAACTTCTAGTGACACTAATGACAAGTGTTCTTGTGTCTTCTATCGAGTGCCAGGGGAGGGAACTTCTAGTGACACTAATGACAAGTGTTCTTGTGTCTTCTATCCAGTGCTAGGGGAGGGAACTTCTAGTGACACTAATGACAAGTGTTCTCCTTGTGTCTTCTATCCAGTGCCAGGGGAGGGAACTTCTAGTGACACTATTGACAAGTGTTCTCCTTGTGCCTTCTATCGAGTGCCAGGGGAGGGAACTTCTAGTGACACTAATGACAAGTGTCCTTGTGTCTTCTATCCAGTGCCAGGGGAGGGAACTTCTAGTGACACTAATGACAAGTGTTCTCCTTGTGTCTTCTATCCAGTGCCAGGGGAGGGAACTTCTAGTGACACTATTGACAAGTGTTCTCCTTGTGCCTTCTATCGAGTGCCAGGGGAGGGAACTTCTAGTAAAACTAATGACAAGTGTTCTCCTTGTGTCTTCTATCCAGTGCTAGGGGAAGGGACTTCTATTGACACTATTGACAAGTGTTTTCGTGTCTTCTATCCAGTGCCAGGGGAGGGAACTTCTAGTGACACTAATGACAAGTGTTCTTGTGTCTTCTATCCAGTGCTAGGGGATGGAACTTCTAGTGACACTAATGACAAGGGTTCTCCTTGTGCCTTCTATCGAGTGCCAGGGGAGGGAACTTCTAATGACACTAATGACAAGTGTTCTCCTTGTGTCTTCTATCCAATGCCAGGGGAGGGAACTTCTAGTGACACTAATGACAAGTGTTCTCCTTGTGTCTTCTATCCAGTGCTAGGGGAGGGAACTTCTAGTGACACTAATGACAAGTGTTCTCCTTGTGTCTTCTATCCAGTGCTAGGGGAGGGAACTTCTAGTGACACTAATGACAAGTGTTCTCCTTGTGCCTTCTTTTAGTGCCAGGGGAGGGAACTTCTAGTGACACTAATGACAAGTGTTCTCCTTGTGCCTTCTATCCAGTGCCAGGGGAGGGAACTTCTAGTGACACTAATGACAAGTGTTCTCCTTGTGCCTTCTATCCAGTGCCAGGGGAGGGAACTTCTAGTGACACTAATGACAAGTGTTCTCCTTGTGCCTTCTATCGAGTGCCAGGGGAGGGAACTTCTAGCTAGTGACACTAATGACAAGTGTTCTCCTTGTGCCTTCTATCGAGTTCCAGGGGAAGGAACTTCTAGTGACACTATTGACAAGTGTTCTCTTTGTGCCTTCTATCCAGTGCCAGGGGAGGGAACTTCTAGTGACACTAATGACAAGTGTTCTCCTTGTGCCTTCTATCCAGTGCTAGGGGAAGGAACTTCTAGTGACACTATTGACAAGTGTTCTCCTTGTGCCTTCTATCCAGTGCTAGGGGAAGGAACTTCTAGTGACACTAATGACAAGTGTTCTTGTGTCTTCTATCCAGTGCCAGGGGAGGGAACTTCTAGTGACACTAATGACAAGTGTTCTCCTTGTGCCTTCTATCGAGTGCCAGGGGACCGAACTTCTAGTGACACTAATGACAAGTGTTCTCCTTGTGCCTTCTATCGAGTGCCAGGGGAAGGAACTTCTAGTGACACTATTGACAAGTGTTCTCCTTGTGCCTTCTATCCAGTGCCAGGGGAGGGAACTTCTAGTGACACTAATGACAAGTGTTCTCCTTGTGTCTTCTATCCAGTGCTAGGGGAAGGAACTTCTAGTGACACTAATGACAAGTGTTCTCCGTGTGCCTTCTATCGAGTGCCAGGGGAGGGAACTTCTAGTGACACTAATGACAAGTGTTCTTGTGTCTTCTATCCAGTGCCAGGGGAGGGAACTTCTAGTGACACTAATGACAAGTGTTCTCCTTGTGCCGTCTATTCAGTGCTAGGGGAGGGAACTTCTAATGACACTAATGACAAGTGTTCTCCTTGTGTCTTCTATCCAGGGCCAGGGGAGGGAACTTCTAGTGACACTATTGACAAGTGTTCTCCTTGTGTCTTCTATCGAGTGCCAGGGGAGGGAACTTCTAGTGACACTAATGACAAGTGTTCTTGTGTCTTCTATCCAGTGCTAGGGGAGGGAACTTCTAGTGACACTAATGACAAGTGTTCTCCTTGTGCCTTCTATCCAGTGCTAGGGGAGGGAACTTCTAGTGACACTAATGACAAGTGTTCTCCTTGTGTCTTCTATCCAGTGCCAGGGGAGGGAACTTCTAGTGACACTATTGACAAGTGTTCTCCTTGTGTCTTCTATCCAGTGCTAGGGGAGGGAACTTCTAGTGACACTAATGACAAGTGTTCTCCTTGTGCCTTCTTTTAGTGCCAGGGGAGGGAACTTCTAGTGACACTAATGACAAGTGTTCTCCTTGTGCCTTCTATCCAGTGCCAGGGGAGGGAACTTCTAGTGACACTAATGACAAGTGTTCTCCTTGTGCCTTCTATCCAGTGCCAGGGGAGGGAACTTCTAGTGACACTAATGACAAGTGTTCTCCTTGTGCCTTCTATCGAGTGCCAGGGGAGGGAACTTCTAGCTAGTGACACTAATGACAAGTGTTCTCCTTGTGCCTTCTATCGAGTTCCAGGGGAAGGAACTTCTAGTGACACTATTGACAAGTGTTCTCCTTGTGCCTTCTATCCAGTGCCAGGGGAGGGAACTTCTAGTGACACTAATGACAAGTGTTCTCCTTGTGCCTTCTATCCAGTGCTAGGGGAAGGAACTTCTAGTGACACTATTGACAAGTGTTCTCCTTGTGCCTTCTATCGAGTGCCAGGGGAAGGAACTTCTAGTGACACTAATGACAAGTGTTCTCCTTGTGTCTTCTATCCAGTGCTAGGGGAGGGAACTTCTAGTGACACTAATGACAAGTATTCTTGTGTCTTCTATCCAGTGCTAGGGGAAGGAACTTCTAGTGACACTAATGACAAGTGTTCTTGTGTCTTCTATCCAGTGCCAGGGTAGGGAACTTCTAGTGACACTAATGACAAGTGTTCTCCTTGTGCCTTCTATCGAGTGCCAGGGGAGGGAACTTCTACCTAGTGACACTAATGACAAGTGTTCTCCTTGTGCCTTCTATCGAGTTCCAGGGGAAGGAACTTCTAGTGACACTATTGACAAGTGTTCTCCTTGTGCCTTCTATCCAGTGCCAGGGGAGGGAACTTCTAGTGACACTAATGACAAGTGTTCTCCTTGTGCCTTCTATCCAGTGCTAGGGGAAGGAACTTCTAGTGACACTATTGACAAGTGTTCTCCTTGTGCCTTCTATCGAGTGCCAGGGGAAGGAACTTCTAGTGACACTAATGACAAGTGTTCTCCTTGTGTCTTCTATCCAGTGCTAGGGGAGGGAACTTCTAGTGACACTAATGACAAGTATTCTTGTGTCTTCTATCCAGTGCTAGGGGAAGGAACTTCTAGTGACACTAATGACAAGTGTTCTTGTGTCTTCTATCCAGTGCCAGGGTAGGGAACTTCTAGTGACACTAATGACAAGTGTTCTCCTTGTGCCTTCTATCGAGTGCCAGGGGAGGGAACTTCTACCTAGTGACACTAATGACAAGTGTTCTCCTTGTGCCTTCTATCGAGTTCCAGGGGAAGGAACTTCTAGTGACACTATTGACAAGTGTTCTCCTTGTGCCTTCTATCCAGTGCCAGGGGAGGGAACTTCTAGTGACACTAATGACAAGTGTTCTCCTTGTGCCTTCTATCCAGTGCTAGGGGAAGGAACTTCTAGTGACACTATTGACAAGTGTTCTCCTTGTGCCTTCTATCGAGTGCCAGGGGAAGGAACTTCTAGTGACACTAATGACAAGTGTTCTCCTTGTGTCTTCTATCCAGTGCTAGGGGAGGGAACTTCTAGTGACACTAATGACAAGTATTCTTGTGTCTTCTATCCAGTGCTAGGGGAAGGAACTTCTAGTGACACTAATGACAAGTGTTCTTGTGTCTTCTATCCAGTGCCAGGGGAGGGAACTTCTAGTGACACTAATGACAAGTGTTCTCCTTGTGCCTTCTATCGAGTGCCAGGGGACCGAACTTCTAGTGACACTAATGACAAGTGTTCTCCTTGTGCCTTCTATCGAGTGCCAGGGGAAGGAACTTCTAGTGACACTATTGACAAGTGTTCTCCTTGTGCCTTCTATCCAGTGCCAGGGGAGGGAACTTCTAGTGACACTAATGACAAGTGTTCTCCTTGTGTCTTCTATCCAGTGCCAGGGGAGGGAACTTCTAGTGACTATGTGCATGTCGTAAGAGGCGACTAAGGAGGCTTGATGGTTCCGTCGCCCTGCTACTGAGTGAGTGCGTGGCGCGACACTGTGAGCTGTGAGTTTCGTGTGAAATGCTTTTGAATCTGCCCAAGGTCTTTTGGAACGTGACTGCATGTTCTGAGCGATGGCAGATGGCTATGTCCCAGAGTTGACCGGTTTTTGCCTTATGCAGAAATGCGTGGCTGCTGGGCTTCTGGTTGACTGCCACTGCCATTGACGATGAACTGTATTTCGTGGACTGTGTGGGTGAACATCTAGGAAACATCCAGATGGGAAAATGACTGCCGATTCCATCAGAAATGAACTGGGTGCTTTGTGGGGTACTATTGTGTTGACATTCTGGTGGCGGCATTATGCACAGTGTATCTGTGCGGGCTGTTATTTGTCGAGACTCCTGTCTTTTCCACTTTTCACATTGGGCAGTGGGGAGCGTTTTATGTGATATTCACTGGCACAGGAATGGAGCATAATGGGGACGACCCGTTGCTGTGAAGTTGGAACTGCGACTAACTAACTAACTAACTAACTAACTTCTAGTGACACTAATGACAAGTGTTCTTGTGTCTTCTATCGAGTGCCAGGGGAGGGAACTTCTAGTGACACTAATGACAAGTGTTCTTGTGTCTTCTATCGAGTGCCAGGGGAGGGAACTTCTAGTGACACTAATGACAAGTGTTCTTGTGTCTTCTATCCAGTGCTAGGGGAGGGAACTTCTAGTGACACTAATGACAAGTGTTCTCCTTGTGTCTTCTATCCAGTGCCAGGGGAGGGAACTTCTAGTGACACTATTGACAAGTGTTCTCCTTGTGCCTTCTATCGAGTGCCAGGGGAGGGAACTTCTAGTGACACTAATGACAAGTGTCCTTGTGTCTTCTATCCAGTGCCAGGGGAGGGAACTTCTAGTGACACTAATGACAAGTGTTCTCCTTGTGTCTTCTATCCAGTGCCAGGGGAGGGAACTTCTAGTGACACTATTGACAAGTGTTCTCCTTGTGCCTTCTATCGAGTGCCAGGGGAGGGAACTTCTAGTAAAACTAATGACAAGTGTTCTCCTTGTGTCTTCTATCCAGTGCTAGGGGAAGGGACTTCTATTGACACTATTGACAAGTGTTTTCGTGTCTTCTATCCAGTGCCAGGGGAGGGAACTTCTAGTGACACTAATGACAAGTGTTCTTGTGTCTTCTATCCAGTGCTAGGGGATGGAACTTCTAGTGACACTAATGACAAGGGTTCTCCTTGTGCCTTCTATCGAGTGCCAGGGGAGGGAACTTCTAATGACACTAATGACAAGTGTTCTCCTTGTGTCTTCTATCCAATGCCAGGGGAGGGAACTTCTAGTGACACTAATGACAAGTGTTCTCCTTGTGTCTTCTATCCAGTGCTAGGGGAGGGAACTTCTAGTGACACTAATGACAAGTGTTCTCCTTGTGTCTTCTATCCAGTGCTAGGGGAGGGAACTTCTAGTGACACTAATGACAAGTGTTCTCCTTGTGCCTTCTTTTAGTGCCAGGGGAGGGAACTTCTAGTGACACTAATGACAAGTGTTCTCCTTGTGCCTTCTATCCAGTGCCAGGGGAGGGAACTTCTAGTGACACTAATGACAAGTGTTCTCCTTGTGCCTTCTATCCAGTGCCAGGGGAGGGAACTTCTAGTGACACTAATGACAAGTGTTCTCCTTGTGCCTTCTATCGAGTGCCAGGGGAGGGAACTTCTAGCTAGTGACACTAATGACAAGTGTTCTCCTTGTGCCTTCTATCGAGTTCCAGGGGAAGGAACTTCTAGTGACACTATTGACAAGTGTTCTCTTTGTGCCTTCTATCCAGTGCCAGGGGAGGGAACTTCTAGTGACACTAATGACAAGTGTTCTCCTTGTGCCTTCTATCCAGTGCTAGGGGAAGGAACTTCTAGTGACACTATTGACAAGTGTTCTCCTTGTGCCTTCTATCCAGTGCTAGGGGAAGGAACTTCTAGTGACACTAATGACAAGTGTTCTTGTGTCTTCTATCCAGTGCCAGGGGAGGGAACTTCTAGTGACACTAATGACAAGTGTTCTCCTTGTGCCTTCTATCGAGTGCCAGGGGACCGAACTTCTAGTGACACTAATGACAAGTGTTCTCCTTGTGCCTTCTATCGAGTGCCAGGGGAAGGAACTTCTAGTGACACTATTGACAAGTGTTCTCCTTGTGCCTTCTATCCAGTGCCAGGGGAGGGAACTTCTAGTGACACTAATGACAAGTGTTCTCCTTGTGTCTTCTATCCAGTGCTAGGGGAAGGAACTTCTAGTGACACTAATGACAAGTGTTCTCCGTGTGCCTTCTATCGAGTGCCAGGGGAGGGAACTTCTAGTGACACTAATGACAAGTGTTCTTGTGTCTTCTATCCAGTGCCAGGGGAGGGAACTTCTAGTGACACTAATGACAAGTGTTCTCCTTGTGCCGTCTATTCAGTGCTAGGGGAGGGAACTTCTAATGACACTAATGACAAGTGTTCTCCTTGTGTCTTCTATCCAGGGCCAGGGGAGGGAACTTCTAGTGACACTATTGACAAGTGTTCTCCTTGTGTCTTCTATCGAGTGCCAGGGGAGGGAACTTCTAGTGACACTAATGACAAGTGTTCTTGTGTCTTCTATCCAGTGCTAGGGGAGGGAACTTCTAGTGACACTAATGACAAGTGTTCTCCTTGTGCCTTCTATCCAGTGCTAGGGGAGGGAACTTCTAGTGACACTAATGACAAGTGTTCTCCTTGTGTCTTCTATCCAGTGCCAGGGGAGGGAACTTCTAGTGACACTATTGACAAGTGTTCTCCTTGTGTCTTCTATCCAGTGCTAGGGGAGGGAACTTCTAGTGACACTAATGACAAGTGTTCTCCTTGTGCCTTCTTTTAGTGCCAGGGGAGGGAACTTCTAGTGACACTAATGACAAGTGTTCTCCTTGTGCCTTCTATCCAGTGCCAGGGGAGGGAACTTCTAGTGACACTAATGACAAGTGTTCTCCTTGTGCCTTCTATCCAGTGCCAGGGGAGGGAACTTCTAGTGACACTAATGACAAGTGTTCTCCTTGTGCCTTCTATCGAGTGCCAGGGGAGGGAACTTCTAGCTAGTGACACTAATGACAAGTGTTCTCCTTGTGCCTTCTATCGAGTTCCAGGGGAAGGAACTTCTAGTGACACTATTGACAAGTGTTCTCCTTGTGCCTTCTATCCAGTGCCAGGGGAGGGAACTTCTAGTGACACTAATGACAAGTGTTCTCCTTGTGCCTTCTATCCAGTGCTAGGGGAAGGAACTTCTAGTGACACTATTGACAAGTGTTCTCCTTGTGCCTTCTATCGAGTGCCAGGGGAAGGAACTTCTAGTGACACTAATGACAAGTGTTCTCCTTGTGTCTTCTATCCAGTGCTAGGGGAGGGAACTTCTAGTGACACTAATGACAAGTATTCTTGTGTCTTCTATCCAGTGCTAGGGGAAGGAACTTCTAGTGACACTAATGACAAGTGTTCTTGTGTCTTCTATCCAGTGCCAGGGTAGGGAACTTCTAGTGACACTAATGACAAGTGTTCTCCTTGTGCCTTCTATCGAGTGCCAGGGGAGGGAACTTCTACCTAGTGACACTAATGACAAGTGTTCTCCTTGTGCCTTCTATCGAGTTCCAGGGGAAGGAACTTCTAGTGACACTATTGACAAGTGTTCTCCTTGTGCCTTCTATCCAGTGCCAGGGGAGGGAACTTCTAGTGACACTAATGACAAGTGTTCTCCTTGTGCCTTCTATCCAGTGCTAGGGGAAGGAACTTCTAGTGACACTATTGACAAGTGTTCTCCTTGTGCCTTCTATCGAGTGCCAGGGGAAGGAACTTCTAGTGACACTAATGACAAGTGTTCTCCTTGTGTCTTCTATCCAGTGCTAGGGGAGGGAACTTCTAGTGACACTAATGACAAGTATTCTTGTGTCTTCTATCCAGTGCTAGGGGAAGGAACTTCTAGTGACACTAATGACAAGTGTTCTTGTGTCTTCTATCCAGTGCCAGGGGAGGGAACTTCTAGTGACACTAATGACAAGTGTTCTCCTTGTGCCTTCTATCGAGTGCCAGGGGACCGAACTTCTAGTGACACTAATGACAAGTGTTCTCCTTGTGCCTTCTATCGAGTGCCAGGGGAAGGAACTTCTAGTGACACTATTGACAAGTGTTCTCCTTGTGCCTTCTATCCAGTGCCAGGGGAGGGAACTTCTAGTGACACTAATGACAAGTGTTCTCCTTGTGTCTTCTATCCAGTGCCAGGGGAGGGAACTTCTAGTGACTATGTGCATGTCGTAAGAGGCGACTAAGGAGGCTTGATGGTTCCGTCGCCCTGCTACTGAGTGAGTGCGTGGCGCGACACTGTGAGCTGTGAGTTTCGTGTGAAATGCTTTTGAATCTGCCCAAGGTCTTTTGGAACGTGACTGCATGTTCTGAGCGATGGCAGATGGCTATGTCCCAGAGTTGACCGGTTTTTGCCTTATGCAGAAATGCGTGGCTGCTGGGCTTCTGGTTGACTGCCACTGCCATTGACGATGAACTGTATTTCGTGGACTGTGTGGGTGAACATCTAGGAAACATCCAGATGGGAAAATGACTGCCGATTCCATCAGAAATGAACTGGGTGCTTTGTGGGGTACTATTGTGTTGACATTCTGGTGGCGGCATTATGCACAGTGTATCTGTGCGGGCTGTTATTTGTCGAGACTCCTGTCTTTTCCACTTTTCACATTGGGCAGTGGGGAGCGTTTTATGTGATATTCACTGGCACAGGAATGGAGCATAATGGGGACGACCCGTTGCTGTGAAGTTGGAACTGCGACTAACTAACTAACTAACTAACTAACTTCTAGTGACACTAATGACAAGTGTTCTTGTGTCTTCTATCGAGTGCCAGGGGAGGGAACTTCTAGTGACACTAATGACAAGTGTTCTTGTGTCTTCTATCGAGTGCCAGGGGAGGGAACTTCTAGTGACACTAATGACAAGTGTTCTTGTGTCTTCTATCCAGTGCTAGGGGAGGGAACTTCTAGTGACACTAATGACAAGTGTTCTCCTTGTGTCTTCTATCCAGTGCCAGGGGAGGGAACTTCTAGTGACACTATTGACAAGTGTTCTCCTTGTGCCTTCTATCGAGTGCCAGGGGAGGGAACTTCTAGTGACACTAATGACAAGTGTCCTTGTGTCTTCTATCCAGTGCCAGGGGAGGGAACTTCTAGTGACACTAATGACAAGTGTTCTCCTTGTGTCTTCTATCCAGTGCCAGGGGAGGGAACTTCTAGTGACACTATTGACAAGTGTTCTCCTTGTGCCTTCTATCGAGTGCCAGGGGAGGGAACTTCTAGTAAAACTAATGACAAGTGTTCTCCTTGTGTCTTCTATCCAGTGCTAGGGGAAGGGACTTCTATTGACACTATTGACAAGTGTTTTCGTGTCTTCTATCCAGTGCCAGGGGAGGGAACTTCTAGTGACACTAATGACAAGTGTTCTTGTGTCTTCTATCCAGTGCTAGGGGATGGAACTTCTAGTGACACTAATGACAAGGGTTCTCCTTGTGCCTTCTATCGAGTGCCAGGGGAGGGAACTTCTAATGACACTAATGACAAGTGTTCTCCTTGTGTCTTCTATCCAATGCCAGGGGAGGGAACTTCTAGTGACACTAATGACAAGTGTTCTCCTTGTGTCTTCTATCCAGTGCTAGGGGAGGGAACTTCTAGTGACACTAATGACAAGTGTTCTCCTTGTGTCTTCTATCCAGTGCTAGGGGAGGGAACTTCTAGTGACACTAATGACAAGTGTTCTCCTTGTGCCTTCTTTTAGTGCCAGGGGAGGGAACTTCTAGTGACACTAATGACAAGTGTTCTCCTTGTGCCTTCTATCCAGTGCCAGGGGAGGGAACTTCTAGTGACACTAATGACAAGTGTTCTCCTTGTGCCTTCTATCCAGTGCCAGGGGAGGGAACTTCTAGTGACACTAATGACAAGTGTTCTCCTTGTGCCTTCTATCGAGTGCCAGGGGAGGGAACTTCTAGCTAGTGACACTAATGACAAGTGTTCTCCTTGTGCCTTCTATCGAGTTCCAGGGGAAGGAACTTCTAGTGACACTATTGACAAGTGTTCTCTTTGTGCCTTCTATCCAGTGCCAGGGGAGGGAACTTCTAGTGACACTAATGACAAGTGTTCTCCTTGTGCCTTCTATCCAGTGCTAGGGGAAGGAACTTCTAGTGACACTATTGACAAGTGTTCTCCTTGTGCCTTCTATCCAGTGCTAGGGGAAGGAACTTCTAGTGACACTAATGACAAGTGTTCTTGTGTCTTCTATCCAGTGCCAGGGGAGGGAACTTCTAGTGACACTAATGACAAGTGTTCTCCTTGTGCCTTCTATCGAGTGCCAGGGGACCGAACTTCTAGTGACACTAATGACAAGTGTTCTCCTTGTGCCTTCTATCGAGTGCCAGGGGAAGGAACTTCTAGTGACACTATTGACAAGTGTTCTCCTTGTGCCTTCTATCCAGTGCCAGGGGAGGGAACTTCTAGTGACACTAATGACAAGTGTTCTCCTTGTGTCTTCTATCCAGTGCTAGGGGAAGGAACTTCTAGTGACACTAATGACAAGTGTTCTCCGTGTGCCTTCTATCGAGTGCCAGGGGAGGGAACTTCTAGTGACACTAATGACAAGTGTTCTTGTGTCTTCTATCCAGTGCCAGGGGAGGGAACTTCTAGTGACACTAATGACAAGTGTTCTCCTTGTGCCGTCTATTCAGTGCTAGGGGAGGGAACTTCTAATGACACTAATGACAAGTGTTCTCCTTGTGTCTTCTATCCAGGGCCAGGGGAGGGAACTTCTAGTGACACTATTGACAAGTGTTCTCCTTGTGTCTTCTATCGAGTGCCAGGGGAGGGAACTTCTAGTGACACTAATGACAAGTGTTCTTGTGTCTTCTATCCAGTGCTAGGGGAGGGAACTTCTAGTGACACTAATGACAAGTGTTCTCCTTGTGCCTTCTATCCAGTGCTAGGGGAGGGAACTTCTAGTGACACTAATGACAAGTGTTCTCCTTGTGTCTTCTATCCAGTGCCAGGGGAGGGAACTTCTAGTGACACTATTGACAAGTGTTCTCCTTGTGTCTTCTATCCAGTGCTAGGGGAGGGAACTTCTAGTGACACTAATGACAAGTGTTCTCCTTGTGCCTTCTTTTAGTGCCAGGGGAGGGAACTTCTAGTGACACTAATGACAAGTGTTCTCCTTGTGCCTTCTATCCAGTGCCAGGGGAGGGAACTTCTAGTGACACTAATGACAAGTGTTCTCCTTGTGCCTTCTATCCAGTGCCAGGGGAGGGAACTTCTAGTGACACTAATGACAAGTGTTCTCCTTGTGCCTTCTATCGAGTGCCAGGGGAGGGAACTTCTAGCTAGTGACACTAATGACAAGTGTTCTCCTTGTGCCTTCTATCGAGTTCCAGGGGAAGGAACTTCTAGTGACACTATTGACAAGTGTTCTCCTTGTGCCTTCTATCCAGTGCCAGGGGAGGGAACTTCTAGTGACACTAATGACAAGTGTTCTCCTTGTGCCTTCTATCCAGTGCTAGGGGAAGGAACTTCTAGTGACACTATTGACAAGTGTTCTCCTTGTGCCTTCTATCGAGTGCCAGGGGAAGGAACTTCTAGTGACACTAATGACAAGTGTTCTCCTTGTGTCTTCTATCCAGTGCTAGGGGAGGGAACTTCTAGTGACACTAATGACAAGTATTCTTGTGTCTTCTATCCAGTGCTAGGGGAAGGAACTTCTAGTGACACTAATGACAAGTGTTCTTGTGTCTTCTATCCAGTGCCAGGGTAGGGAACTTCTAGTGACACTAATGACAAGTGTTCTCCTTGTGCCTTCTATCGAGTGCCAGGGGAGGGAACTTCTACCTAGTGACACTAATGACAAGTGTTCTCCTTGTGCCTTCTATCGAGTTCCAGGGGAAGGAACTTCTAGTGACACTATTGACAAGTGTTCTCCTTGTGCCTTCTATCCAGTGCCAGGGGAGGGAACTTCTAGTGACACTAATGACAAGTGTTCTCCTTGTGCCTTCTATCCAGTGCTAGGGGAAGGAACTTCTAGTGACACTATTGACAAGTGTTCTCCTTGTGCCTTCTATCGAGTGCCAGGGGAAGGAACTTCTAGTGACACTAATGACAAGTGTTCTCCTTGTGTCTTCTATCCAGTGCTAGGGGAGGGAACTTCTAGTGACACTAATGACAAGTATTCTTGTGTCTTCTATCCAGTGCTAGGGGAAGGAACTTCTAGTGACACTAATGACAAGTGTTCTTGTGTCTTCTATCCAGTGCCAGGGGAGGGAACTTCTAGTGACACTAATGACAAGTGTTCTCCTTGTGCCTTCTATCGAGTGCCAGGGGACCGAACTTCTAGTGACACTAATGACAAGTGTTCTCCTTGTGCCTTCTATCGAGTGCCAGGGGAAGGAACTTCTAGTGACACTATTGACAAGTGTTCTCCTTGTGCCTTCTATCCAGTGCCAGGGGAGGGAACTTCTAGTGACACTAATGACAAGTGTTCTCCTTGTGTCTTCTATCCAGTGCCAGGGGAGGGAACTTCTAGTGACTATGTGCATGTCGTAAGAGGCGACTAAGGAGGCTTGATGGTTCCGTCGCCCTGCTACTGAGTGAGTGCGTGGCGCGACACTGTGAGCTGTGAGTTTCGTGTGAAATGCTTTTGAATCTGCCCAAGGTCTTTTGGAACGTGACTGCATGTTCTGAGCGATGGCAGATGGCTATGTCCCAGAGTTGACCGGTTTTTGCCTTATGCAGAAATGCGTGGCTGCTGGGCTTCTGGTTGACTGCCACTGCCATTGACGATGAACTGTATTTCGTGGACTGTGTGGGTGAACATCTAGGAAACATCCAGATGGGAAAATGACTGCCGATTCCATCAGAAATGAACTGGGTGCTTTGTGGGGTACTATTGTGTTGACATTCTGGTGGCGGCATTATGCACAGTGTATCTGTGCGGGCTGTTATTTGTCGAGACTCCTGTCTTTTCCACTTTTCACATTGGGCAGTGGGGAGCGTTTTATGTGATATTCACTGGCACAGGAATGGAGCATAATGGGGACGACCCGTTGCTGTGAAGTTGGAACTGCGACTAACTAACTAACTAACTAACTAACTTCTAGTGACACTAATGACAAGTGTTCTTGTGTCTTCTATCGAGTGCCAGGGGAGGGAACTTCTAGTGACACTAATGACAAGTGTTCTTGTGTCTTCTATCGAGTGCCAGGGGAGGGAACTTCTAGTGACACTAATGACAAGTGTTCTTGTGTCTTCTATCCAGTGCTAGGGGAGGGAACTTCTAGTGACACTAATGACAAGTGTTCTCCTTGTGTCTTCTATCCAGTGCCAGGGGAGGGAACTTCTAGTGACACTATTGACAAGTGTTCTCCTTGTGCCTTCTATCGAGTGCCAGGGGAGGGAACTTCTAGTGACACTAATGACAAGTGTCCTTGTGTCTTCTATCCAGTGCCAGGGGAGGGAACTTCTAGTGACACTAATGACAAGTGTTCTCCTTGTGTCTTCTATCCAGTGCCAGGGGAGGGAACTTCTAGTGACACTATTGACAAGTGTTCTCCTTGTGCCTTCTATCGAGTGCCAGGGGAGGGAACTTCTAGTAAAACTAATGACAAGTGTTCTCCTTGTGTCTTCTATCCAGTGCTAGGGGAAGGGACTTCTATTGACACTATTGACAAGTGTTTTCGTGTCTTCTATCCAGTGCCAGGGGAGGGAACTTCTAGTGACACTAATGACAAGTGTTCTTGTGTCTTCTATCCAGTGCTAGGGGATGGAACTTCTAGTGACACTAATGACAAGGGTTCTCCTTGTGCCTTCTATCGAGTGCCAGGGGAGGGAACTTCTAATGACACTAATGACAAGTGTTCTCCTTGTGTCTTCTATCCAATGCCAGGGGAGGGAACTTCTAGTGACACTAATGACAAGTGTTCTCCTTGTGTCTTCTATCCAGTGCTAGGGGAGGGAACTTCTAGTGACACTAATGACAAGTGTTCTCCTTGTGTCTTCTATCCAGTGCTAGGGGAGGGAACTTCTAGTGACACTAATGACAAGTGTTCTCCTTGTGCCTTCTTTTAGTGCCAGGGGAGGGAACTTCTAGTGACACTAATGACAAGTGTTCTCCTTGTGCCTTCTATCCAGTGCCAGGGGAGGGAACTTCTAGTGACACTAATGACAAGTGTTCTCCTTGTGCCTTCTATCGAGTGCCAGGGGAGGGAACTTCTAGCTAGTGACACTAATGACAAGTGTTCTCCTTGTGCCTTCTATCGAGTTCCAGGGGAAGGAACTTCTAGTGACACTATTGACAAGTGTTCTCCTTGTGCCTTCTATCCAGTGCCAGGGGAGGGAACTTCTAGTGACACTAATGACAAGTGTTCTCCTTGTGCCTTCTATCCAGTGCTAGGGGAAGGAACTTCTAGTGACACTATTGACAAGTGTTCTCCTTGTGCCTTCTATCCAGTGCTAGGGGAAGGAACTTCTAGTGACACTAATGACAAGTGTTCTTGTGTCTTCTATCCAGTGCCAGGGGAGGGAACTTCTAGTGACACTAATGACAAGTGTTCTCCTTGTGCCTTCTATCGAGTGCCAGGGGACCGAACTTCTAGTGACACTAATGACAAGTGTTCTCCTTGTGCCTTCTATCGAGTGCCAGGGGAAGGAACTTCTAGTGACACTATTGACAAGTGTTCTCCTTGTGCCTTCTATCCAGTGCCAGGGGAGGGAACTTCTAGTGACACTAATGACAAGTGTTCTCCTTGTGTCTTCTATCCAGTGCTAGGGGAAGGAACTTCTAGTGACACTAATGACAAGTGTTCTCCGTGTGCCTTCTATCGAGTGCCAGGGGAGGGAACTTCTAGTGACACTAATGACAAGTGTTCTTGTGTCTTCTATCCAGTGCCAGGGGAGGGAACTTCTAGTGACACTAATGACAAGTGTTCTCCTTGTGCCGTCTATTCAGTGCTAGGGGAGGGAACTTCTAATGACACTAATGACAAGTGTTCTCCTTGTGTCTTCTATCCAGGGCCAGGGGAGGGAACTTCTAGTGACACTATTGACAAGTGTTCTCCTTGTGTCTTCTATCGAGTGCCAGGGGAGGGAACTTCTAGTGACACTAATGACAAGTGTTCTTGTGTCTTCTATCCAGTGCTAGGGGAGGGAACTTCTAGTGACACTAATGACAAGTGTTCTCCTTGTGCCTTCTATCCAGTGCTAGGGGAGGGAACTTCTAGTGACACTAATGACAAGTGTTCTCCTTGTGTCTTCTATCCAGTGCCAGGGGAGGGAACTTCTAGTGACACTATTGACAAGTGTTCTCCTTGTGTCTTCTATCCAGTGCTAGGGGAGGGAACTTCTAGTGACACTAATGACAAGTGTTCTCCTTGTGCCTTCTTTTAGTGCCAGGGGAGGGAACTTCTAGTGACACTAATGACAAGTGTTCTCCTTGTGCCTTCTATCCAGTGCCAGGGGAGGGAACTTCTAGTGACACTAATGACAAGTGTTCTCCTTGTGCCTTCTATCCAGTGCCAGGGGAGGGAACTTCTAGTGACACTAATGACAAGTGTTCTCCTTGTGCCTTCTATCGAGTGCCAGGGGAGGGAACTTCTAGCTAGTGACACTAATGACAAGTGTTCTCCTTGTGCCTTCTATCGAGTTCCAGGGGAAGGAACTTCTAGTGACACTATTGACAAGTGTTCTCCTTGTGCCTTCTATCCAGTGCCAGGGGAGGGAACTTCTAGTGACACTAATGACAAGTGTTCTCCTTGTGCCTTCTATCCAGTGCTAGGGGAAGGAACTTCTAGTGACACTATCGACAAGTGTTCTCCTTGTGCCTTCTATCGAGTGCCAGGGGAAGGAACTTCTAGTGACACTAATGACAAGTGTTCTCCTTGTGTCTTCTATCCAGTGCTAGGGGAGGGAACTTCTAGTGACACTAATGACAAGTATTCTTGTGTCTTCTATCCAGTGCTAGGGGAAGGAACTTCTAGTGACACTAATGACAAGTGTTCTTGTGTCTTCTATCCAGTGCCAGGGTAGGGAACTTCTAGTGACACTAATGACAAGTGTTCTCCTTGTGCCTTCTATCGAGTGCCAGGGGAGGGAACTTCTACCTAGTGACACTAATGACAAGTGTTCTCCTTGTGCCTTCTATCGAGTTCCAGGGGAAGGAACTTCTAGTGACACTATTGACAAGTGTTCTCCTTGTGCCTTCTATCCAGTGCCAGGGGAGGGAACTTCTAGTGACACTAATGACAAGTGTTCTCCTTGTGCCTTCTATCCAGTGCTAGGGGAAGGAACTTCTAGTGACACTATTGACAAGTGTTCTCCTTGTGCCTTCTATCGAGTGCCAGGGGAAGGAACTTCTAGTGACACTAATGACAAGTGTTCTCCTTGTGTCTTCTATCCAGTGCTAGGGGAGGGAACTTCTAGTGACACTAATGACAAGTATTCTTGTGTCTTCTATCCAGTGCTAGGGGAAGGAACTTCTAGTGACACTAATGACAAGTGTTCTTGTGTCTTCTATCCAGTGCCAGGGGAGGGAACTTCTAGTGACACTAATGACAAGTGTTCTCCTTGTGCCTTCTATCGAGTGCCAGGGGACCGAACTTCTAGTGACACTAATGACAAGTGTTCTCCTTGTGCCTTCTATCGAGTGCCAGGGGAAGGAACTTCTAGTGACACTATTGACAAGTGTTCTCCTTGTGCCTTCTATCCAGTGCCAGGGGAGGGAACTTCTAGTGACACTAATGACAAGTGTTCTCCTTGTGTCTTCTATCCAGTGCTAGGGGAAGGAACTTCTAGTGACACTAATGACAAGTGTTCTCCGTGTGCCTTCTATCGAGTGCCAGGGGAGGGAACTTCTAGTGACACTAATGACAAGTGTTCTTGTGTCTTCTATCCAGTGCCAGGGGAGGGAACTTCTTGTGACACTAATGACAAGTGTTCTCCTTGTGCCGTCTATTCAGTGCTAGGGGAGGGAACTTCTAATGACACTAATGACAAGTGTTCTCCTTGTGTCTTCTATCCAGGGCCAGGGGAGGGAACTTCTAGTGACACTATTGACAAGTGTTCTCCTTGTGTCTTCTATCGAGTGCCAGGGGAGGGAACTTCTAGTGACACTAATGACAAGTGTTCTTGTGTCTTCTATCCAGTGCTAGGGGAGGGAACTTCTAGTGACACTAATGACAAGTGTTCTCCTTGTGCCTTCTATCCAGTGCTAGGGGAGGGAACTTCTAGTGACACTAATGACAAGTGTTCTCCTTGTGTCTTCTATCCAGTGCCAGGGGAGGGAACTTCTAGTGACACTATTGACAAGTGTTCTCCTTGTGTCTTCTATCCAGTGCTAGGGGATGGAACTTCTAGTGACACTAATGACAAGTGTTCTTGTGTCTTCTATCCAGTGCTAGGGGAGGGAACTTCTAGTGACACTAATGACAAGTGTTCTCCTTGTGCCTTCTATCCAGTGCTAGGGGAGGGAACTTCTAGTGACACTAATGACAAGTGTTCTCCATGTGTCTCCCCGCACTTCTCTTGCCCTGTGGGTGCCAGGGGAGGGAACTTCTAGTGACACTATTGACAAGTGTTTTCCTTGTGTCTTCTATCCAGTGCCAGGGGAGGGAACTTCTAGTGACACTATTGACAAGTGTTCTCCTTGTGTCTTCTATCCAGTGCTAGGGGAGGGAACTTCTAGTGACACTAATGACAAGTGTTCTTGTGTCTTCTATCCAGTGCTAGGGGAGGGAACTTCTAGTGACACTAATGACAAGTGTTCTTGTGTCTTCTATCCAGTGCTAGGGGAGGGAACTTCTAGTGACACTATTGACAAGTGTTCTCCTTGTGCCTTCTATCGAGTGCCAGGGAGGGAACTTCTAGTGACACTAATGACAAGTGTTCTCCTTGTGTCGTCTATCCAGTGCTAGGGGAGGGAACTTCTTGTGACACTAATGACAAGTGTTCTTGTGTCTTCTATCCAGTGCCAGGGGAGGGAACTTCTAGTGATACTAATGACAAGTGTTCTTGTGTCTTCTATCCAGTGCTAGGGGAGGGAACTTCTAGTGACACTATTGACAAGTGTTCTCCTTGTGCCTTCTATCGAGTGCCAGGGGAGGGAACTTCTAGTGACACTAATGACAAGTGTTCTCCTTGTGTCTTCTATCCAATGCCAGGGGAGGAAACTTCTAGTGACACTAATGACAAGTGTTCTCCATGTGTCTCCCCCCACTTCTCTTGCCCTGTGGGTGCCAGGGGAGGGAACTTCTAGTGACAATATTGACAAGTGTTCTCCTTGTGTCTTCTATCCAGTGCCAGGGGAGGGAACTTCTAGTGACACTAATGACAAGTGTTCTCTTTGTGTCTTCTATCCAGTGCCAGGGGAGGGAACTTCTAGTGACACTAATGACAAGTGTTCTCCATGTCTCCCCGCACTTCTCTTGCCCTGTGGGTGCCAGGGGAGGGAACTTCTAGTGACACTATTGACAAGTGTTTTCCTTGTGTCTTCTATCCAGTGCCAGGGGAGGGAACTTCTAGTGACACTATTGACAAGTGTTCTCCTTGTGTCTTCTATCCAGTGCTAGGGGAGGGAACTTCTAGTGACACTAATGACAAGTGTTCTTGTGTCTTCTATCCAGTTCTAGGGGAGGGAACTTCTAGTGACACTAATGACAAGTGTTCTTGTGTCTTCTATCCAGTGCTAGGGGAGGGAACTTCTAGTGACACTATTGACAAGTGTTCTCCTTGTGCCTTCTATCGAGTGCCAGGGAGGGAACTTCTAGTGACACTAATGACAAGTGTTCTCCTTGTGTCTTCTATCCAGTGCTAGGGGAGGGAACTTCTAGTGACACTAATGACAAGTGTTCTTGTGTCTTCTATCCAGTGTCAGGGGAGGGAACTTCTAGTGATACTAATGACAAGTGTTCTTGTGTCTTCTATCCAGTGCTAGGGGAGGGAATGTCTAGTGACACTATTGACAAGTGTTCTCCTTGTGCCTTCTATCGAGTGCCAGGGGAGGGAACTTCTAGTGACACTAATGACAAGTGTTCTCCTTGTGTCTTCTATCCAATGCCAGGGGAGGAAACTTCTAGTGACACTAATGACAAGTGTTCTCCATGTGTCTCCCCCCACTTCTCTTGCCCTGTGGGTGCCAGGGGAGGGAACTTCTAGTGACAATATTGACAAGTGTTATCCTTGTGTCTTCTATCCAGTGCCAGGGGAGGGAACTTCTAGTGACACTAATGACAAGTGTTCTCCTTGTGTCTTCTATCCAGTGCCAGGGGAGGGAACTTCTAGTGACACTAATGACAAGTGTTCTTGTGTCTTCTATCCAGTGCCAGGGGAGGGAACTTCTAGTGACACTAATGACAAGTGTTCTCCTTGTGTCTTCTATCCATTGCCAGGGAGGGAACTTTTAGTGACACTAATGACAAGTGTTCTCCTTGTGTCTTCTATCCAGTGCCAGGGGAGGGAACTTCTAGTGACACTAATGACAAGTGTTCTCCTTGTGCCTTCTATTGAGTGCCAGGGAGGGAACTTCTAGTGACACTAATGACAAGTGTTCTCCTTGTGTCTTCTATCCAGTGCCAGGGGAGGGAACTTCTAGTGACACTAATGACAAGTGTTCTTGTGTCTTCTATCCAGTGCCAGGGGAGGGAACTTCTAGTGACACTATTGACAAGTGTTCTCCTTGTGTCTTCTATCCAGTGCCAGGGGAGGGAACTTCTAGTGACACTAATGACAAGTGTTCTTGTGTCTTCTATCCAGTGCCAGGGGAGGGAACTTCTAGTGACACTAATGACAAGTGTTCTTGTTCTTGTGTCTTCTATCCAGTGCCAGGGGAGGGAACTTCTAGTGACACTAATGACAAGTGTTCTCCTTCTGTCTTCTATCGAGTGCTAGGGGAGGGAACTTCTAGTGACACTAATGACAAGTGTTCTCCTTGTGCCTTCTATCCAGTGCTAGGGGAGGGAACTTCTAGTGACACTAATGACAAGTGTTCTTGTGTCTTCTATCGAGTGCCAGGGGAGGGAACTTCTAGTGACACTAATGACAAGTGTTCTTGTGTCTTCTATCCAGTGCCAGGGGAGGGAACTTCTAGTGACACTATTGACAAGTGTTCTCTTTGTGCCTTCTATCCAGTGCCAGGGGAGGGAACTTCTAGTGACACTAATGACAAGTGTTCTTGTGTCTTCTATCCAGTGCCAGGGGAGGGAACTTCTAGTGACACTAATGACAAGTGTTCTTGTGTCTTCTATCCAGTGCCAGTGGAGGGAACTTCTAGTGACACTAATGACAAGTGTTCTTATGTCTTCTATCCAGTGCCAGGGGAGGGAACTTCTAGTGACACTAATGACAAGTGTTCTCCTTGTGCCTTCTATCCAGTGCCAGGGGAGGGAACTTCTAATGACACTAATGACAAGTGTTCTCCTTGTGTCTTCTATCCAGGGCCAGGGGAGGGAACTTCTAGTGACACTATTGACAAGTGTTCTCCTTGTGTCTTCTATCGAGTGCCAGGGGAGGGAACTTCTAGTGACACTAATGACAAGTGTTCTTGTGTCTTCTATCCAGTGCTAGGGGAGGGAACTTCTAGTGACACTAATGACAAGTGTTCTCCTTGTGCCTTCTATCCAGTGCTAGGGGAGGGAACTTCTAGTGACACTAATGACAAGTGTTCTCCTTGTGTCTTCTATCCAGTGCCAGGGGAGGGAACTTCTAGTGACACTATTGACAAGTGTTCTCCTTGTTTCTTCTATCCAGTGCTAGGGGAGGGAACTTCTAGTGACACTAATGACAAGTGTTCTCCTTGTGCCTTCTTTTAGTGCCAGGGGAGGGAACTTCTAGTGACACTAATGACAAGTGTTCTCCTTGTGCCTTCTATCCAGTGCCAGGGGAGGGAACTTCTAGTGACACTAATGACAAGTGTTCTCCTTGTGCCTTCTATCCAGTGCCAGGGGAGGGAACTTCTAGTGACACTAATGACAAGTGTTCTCCTTGTGCCTTCTATCGAGTGCCAGGGGAGGGAACTTCTAGCTAGTGACACTAATGACAAGTGTTCTCCTTGTGCCTTCTATCGAGTTCCAGGGGAAGGAACTTCTAGTGACACTATTGACAAGTGTTCTCCTTGTGCCTTCTATCCAGTGCCAGGGGAGGGAACTTCTAGTGACACTAATGACAAGTGTTCTCCTTGTGCCTTCTATCCAGTGCTAGGGGAAGGAACTTCTAGTGACACTATCGACAAGTGTTCTCCTTGTGCCTTCTATCGAGTGCCAGGGGAAGGAACTTCTAGTGACACTAATGACAAGTGTTCTCCTTGTGTCTTCTATCCAGTGCTAGGGGAGGGAACTTCTAGTGACACTAATGACAAGTATTCTTGTGTCTTCTATCCAGTGCTAGGGGAAGGAACTTCTAGTGACACTAATGACAAGTGTTCTTGTGTCTTCTATCCAGTGCCAGGGTAGGGAACTTCTAGTGACACTAATGACAAGTGTTCTCCTTGTGCCTTCTATCGAGTGCCAGGGGAGGGAACTTCTACCTAGTGACACTAATGACAAGTGTTCTCCTTGTGCCTTCTATCGAGTTCCAGGGGAAGGAACTTCTAGTGACACTATTGACAAGTGTTCTCCTTGTGCCTTCTATCCAGTGCCAGGGGAGGGAACTTCTAGTGACACTAATGACAAGTGTTCTCCTTGTGCCTTCTATCCAGTGCTAGGGGAAGGAACTTCTAGTGACACTATTGACAAGTGTTCTCCTTGTGCCTTCTATCGAGTGCCAGGGGAAGGAACTTCTAGTGACACTAATGACAAGTGTTCTCCTTGTGTCTTCTATCCAGTGCTAGGGGAGGGAACTTCTAGTGACACTAATGACAAGTATTCTTGTGTCTTCTATCCAGTGCTAGGGGAAGGAACTTCTAGTGACACTAATGACAAGTGTTCTTGTGTCTTCTATCCAGTGCCAGGGGAGGGAACTTCTAGTGACACTAATGACAAGTGTTCTCCTTGTGCCTTCTATCGAGTGCCAGGGGACCGAACTTCTAGTGACACTAATGACAAGTGTTCTCCTTGTGCCTTCTATCGAGTGCCAGGGGAAGGAACTTCTAGTGACACTATTGACAAGTGTTCTCCTTGTGCCTTCTATCCAGTGCCAGGGGAGGGAACTTCTAGTGACACTAATGACAAGTGTTCTCCTTGTGTCTTCTATCCAGTGCTAGGGGAAGGAACTTCTAGTGACACTAATGACAAGTGTTCTCCGTGTGCCTTCTATCGAGTGCCAGGGGAGGGAACTTCTAGTGACACTAATGACAAGTGTTCTTGTGTCTTCTATCCAGTGCCAGGGGAGGGAACTTCTTGTGACACTAATGACAAGTGTTCTCCTTGTGCCGTCTATTCAGTGCTAGGGGAGGGAACTTCTAATGACACTAATGACAAGTGTTCTCCTTGTGTCTTCTATCCAGGGCCAGGGGAGGGAACTTCTAGTGACACTATTGACAAGTGTTCTCCTTGTGTCTTCTATCGAGTGCCAGGGGAGGGAACTTCTAGTGACACTAATGACAAGTGTTCTTGTGTCTTCTATCCAGTGCTAGGGGAGGGAACTTCTAGTGACACTAATGACAAGTGTTCTCCTTGTGCCTTCTATCCAGTGCTAGGGGAGGGAACTTCTAGTGACACTAATGACAAGTGTTCTCCTTGTGTCTTCTATCCAGTGCCAGGGGAGGGAACTTCTAGTGACACTATTGACAAGTGTTCTCCTTGTGTCTTCTATCCAGTGCTAGGGGATGGAACTTCTAGTGACACTAATGACAAGTGTTCTTGTGTCTTCTATCCAGTGCTAGGGGAGGGAACTTCTAGTGACACTAATGACAAGTGTTCTCCTTGTGCCTTCTATCCAGTGCTAGGGGAGGGAACTTCTAGTGACACTAATGACAAGTGTTCTCCATGTGTCTCCCCGCACTTCTCTTGCCCTGTGGGTGCCAGGGGAGGGAACTTCTAGTGACACTATTGACAAGTGTTTTCCTTGTGTCTTCTATCCAGTGCCAGGGGAGGGAACTTCTAGTGACACTATTGACAAGTGTTCTCCTTGTGTCTTCTATCCAGTGCTAGGGGAGGGAACTTCTAGTGACACTAATGACAAGTGTTCTTGTGTCTTCTATCCAGTGCTAGGGGAGGGAACTTCTAGTGACACTAATGACAAGTGTTCTTGTGTCTTCTATCCAGTGCTAGGGGAGGGAACTTCTAGTGACACTATTGACAAGTGTTCTCCTTGTGCCTTCTATCGAGTGCCAGGGAGGGAACTTCTAGTGACACTAATGACAAGTGTTCTCCTTGTGTCGTCTATCCAGTGCTAGGGGAGGGAACTTCTTGTGACACTAATGACAAGTGTTCTTGTGTCTTCTATCCAGTGCCAGGGGAGGGAACTTCTAGTGATACTAATGACAAGTGTTCTTGTGTCTTCTATCCAGTGCTAGGGGAGGGAACTTCTAGTGACACTATTGACAAGTGTTCTCCTTGTGCCTTCTATCGAGTGCCAGGGGAGGGAACTTCTAGTGACACTAATGACAAGTGTTCTCCTTGTGTCTTCTATCCAATGCCAGGGGAGGAAACTTCTAGTGACACTAATGACAAGTGTTCTCCATGTGTCTCCCCCCACTTCTCTTGCCCTGTGGGTGCCAGGGGAGGGAACTTCTAGTGACAATATTGACAAGTGTTCTCCTTGTGTCTTCTATCCAGTGCCAGGGGAGGGAACTTCTAGTGACACTAATGACAAGTGTTCTCTTTGTGTCTTCTATCCAGTGCCAGGGGAGGGAACTTCTAGTGACACTAATGACAAGTGTTCTCCATGTCTCCCCGCACTTCTCTTGCCCTGTGGGTGCCAGGGGAGGGAACTTCTAGTGACACTATTGACAAGTGTTTTCCTTGTGTCTTCTATCCAGTGCCAGGGGAGGGAACTTCTAGTGACACTATTGACAAGTGTTCTCCTTGTGTCTTCTATCCAGTGCTAGGGGAGGGAACTTCTAGTGACACTAATGACAAGTGTTCTTGTGTCTTCTATCCAGTTCTAGGGGAGGGAACTTCTAGTGACACTAATGACAAGTGTTCTTGTGTCTTCTATCCAGTGCTAGGGGAGGGAACTTCTAGTGACACTATTGACAAGTGTTCTCCTTGTGCCTTCTATCGAGTGCCAGGGAGGGAACTTCTAGTGACACTAATGACAAGTGTTCTCCTTGTGTCTTCTATCCAGTGCTAGGGGAGGGAACTTCTAGTGACACTAATGACAAGTGTTCTTGTGTCTTCTATCCAGTGTCAGGGGAGGGAACTTCTAGTGATACTAATGACAAGTGTTCTTGTGTCTTCTATCCAGTGCTAGGGGAGGGAATGTCTAGTGACACTATTGACAAGTGTTCTCCTTGTGCCTTCTATCGAGTGCCAGGGGAGGGAACTTCTAGTGACACTAATGACAAGTGTTCTCCTTGTGTCTTCTATCCAATGCCAGGGGAGGAAACTTCTAGTGACACTAATGACAAGTGTTCTCCATGTGTCTCCCCCCACTTCTCTTGCCCTGTGGGTGCCAGGGGAGGGAACTTCTAGTGACAATATTGACAAGTGTTATCCTTGTGTCTTCTATCCAGTGCCAGGGGAGGGAACTTCTAGTGACACTAATGACAAGTGTTCTCCTTGTGTCTTCTATCCAGTGCCAGGGGAGGGAACTTCTAGTGACACTAATGACAAGTGTTCTTGTGTCTTCTATCCAGTGCCAGGGGAGGGAACTTCTAGTGACACTAATGACAAGTGTTCTCCTTGTGTCTTCTATCCATTGCCAGGGAGGGAACTTTTAGTGACACTAATGACAAGTGTTCTCCTTGTGTCTTCTATCCAGTGCCAGGGGAGGGAACTTCTAGTGACACTAATGACAAGTGTTCTCCTTGTGCCTTCTATTGAGTGCCAGGGAGGGAACTTCTAGTGACACTAATGACAAGTGTTCTCCTTGTGTCTTCTATCCAGTGCCAGGGGAGGGAACTTCTAGTGACACTAATGACAAGTGTTCTTGTGTCTTCTATCCAGTGCCAGGGGAGGGAACTTCTAGTGACACTATTGACAAGTGTTCTCCTTGTGTCTTCTATCCAGTGCCAGGGGAGGGAACTTCTAGTGACACTAATGACAAGTGTTCTTGTGTCTTCTATCCAGTGCCAGGGGAGGGAACTTCTAGTGACACTAATGACAAGTGTTCTTGTTCTTGTGTCTTCTATCCAGTGCCAGGGGAGGGAACTTCTAGTGACACTAATGACAAGTGTTCTCCTTCTGTCTTCTATCGAGTGCTAGGGGAGGGAACTTCTAGTGACACTAATGACAAGTGTTCTCCTTGTGCCTTCTATCCAGTGCTAGGGGAGGGAACTTCTAGTGACACTAATGACAAGTGTTCTTGTGTCTTCTATCGAGTGCCAGGGGAGGGAACTTCTAGTGACACTAATGACAAGTGTTCTTGTGTCTTCTATCCAGTGCCAGGGGAGGGAACTTCTAGTGACACTATTGACAAGTGTTCTCTTTGTGCCTTCTATCCAGTGCCAGGGGAGGGAACTTCTAGTGACACTAATGACAAGTGTTCTTGTGTCTTCTATCCAGTGCCAGGGGAGGGAACTTCTAGTGACACTAATGACAAGTGTTCTTGTGTCTTCTATCCAGTGCCAGTGGAGGGAACTTCTAGTGACACTAATGACAAGTGTTCTTATGTCTTCTATCCAGTGCCAGGGGAGGGAACTTCTAGTGACACTAATGACAAGTGTTCTCCTTGTGCCTTCTATCCAGTGCCAGGGGAGGGAACTTCTAGTGACACTAATGACAAGTGTTCTTGTGTCTTCTATCCAGTGCCAGGGGAGGGAACTTCTAGTGACACTAATGACAAGTGTTCTTGTGTCTTCTATCGAGTGCCAGGGGAGGGAACTTCTAGTGACACTAATGACAAGTGTTCTTGTGTCTTCTATCCAGTGCCAGGGGAGGGAACTTCTAGTGACACTATTGACAAGTGTTCTCTTTGTGCCTTCTATCCAGTGCCAGGGGAGGGAACTTCTAGTGACACTAATGACAAGTGTTATTATGTCTTCTATCCAGTGCCAGGGGAGGGAACTTCTAGTGACACTAATGACAAGTGTTCTCCTTGTGCCTTCTATCGAGTGCCAGGGGACCGAACTTCTAGTGACACTAATGACAAGTGTTCTCCTTGTGCCTTCTATCGAGTGCCAGGGGAAGGAACTTCTAGTGACACTATTGACAAGTGTTCTCCTTGTGCCTTCTATCCAGTGCCAGGGGAGGGAACTTCTAGTGACACTAATGACAAGTGTTCTCCTTGTGTCTTCTATCCAGTGCTAGGGGAAGGAACTTCTAGTGACACTAATGACAAGTGTTCTCCGTGTGCCTTCTATCGAGTGCCAGGGGAGGGATTTTCTAGTGACACTAATGACAAGTGTTCTTGTGTCTTCTATCCAGAGCCAGGGGAGGGAACTTCTAGTGACACTAATGACAAGTGTTCTCCTTGTGCCGTCTATTCAGTGCTAGGGGAGGGAACTTCTAATGACACTAATGACAAGTGTTCTCCTTGTGTCTTCTATCCAGGGCCAGGGGAGGGAACTTCTAGTGACACTATTGACAAGTGTTCTCCTTGTGTCTTCTATCGAGTGCCAGGGGAGGGAACTTCTAGTGACACTAATGACAAGTGTTCTTGTGTCTTCTATCCAGTGCTAGGGGAGGGAACTTCTAGTGACACTAATGACAAGTGTTCTCCTTGTGCCTTCTATCCAGTGCTAGGGGAGGGAACTTCTAGTGACACTAATGACAAGTGTTCTCCTTGTGTCTTCTATCCAGTGCCAGGGGAGGGAACTTCTAGTGACACTATTGACAAGTGTTCTCCTTGTGTCTTCTATCCAGTGCTAGGGGATGGAACTTCTAGTGACACTAATGACAAGTGTTCTTGTGTCTTCTATCCAGTGCTAGGGGAGGGAACTTCTAGTGACACTAATGACAAGTGTTCTCCTTGTGCCTTCTATCCAGTGCTAGGGGAGGGAACTTCTAGTGACACTAATGACAAGTGTTCTCCATGTGTCTCCCCGCACTTCTCTTGCCCTGTGGGTGCCAGGGGAGGGAACTTCTAGTGACACTATTGACAAGTGTTTTCCTTGTGTCTTCTATCCAGTGCCAGGGGAGGGAACTTCTAGTGACACTATTGACAAGTGTTCTCCTTGTGTCTTCTATCCAGTGCTAGGGGAGGGAACTTCTAGTGACACTAATGACAAGTGTTCTTGTGTCTTCTATCCAGTGCTAGGGGAGGGAACTTCTAGTGACACTAATGACAAGTGTTCTTGTGTCTTCTATCCAGTGCTAGGGGAGGGAACTTCTAGTGACACTATTGACAAGTGTTCTCCTTGTGCCTTCTATCGAGTGCCAGGGGACCGAACTTCTAGTGACACTAATGACAAGTGTTCTCCTTGTGCCTTCTATCGAGTGCCAGGGGAAGGAACTTCTAGTGACACTATTGACAAGTGTTCTCCTTGTGCCTTCTATCCAGTGCCAGGGGAGGGAACTTCTAGTGACACTAATGACAAGTGTTCTCCTTGTGTCTTCTATCCAGTGCTAGGGGGAGGAACTTCTAGTGACACTAATGACAAGTGTTCTCCGTGTGCCTTCTATCGAGTGCCAGGGGAGGGAACTTCTAGTGACACTAATGACAAGTGTTCTTGTGTCTTCTATCCAGAGCCAGGGGAGGGAACTTCTAGTGACACTAATGACAAGTGTTCTCCTTGTGCCGTCTATTCAGTGCTAGGGGAGGGAACTTCTAATGACACTAATGACAAGTGTTCTCCTTGTGTCTTCTATCCAGGGCCAGGGGAGGGAACTTCTAGTGACACTATTGACAAGTGTTCTCCTTGTGTCTTCTATCGAGTGCCAGGGGAGGGAACTTCTAGTGACACTAATGACAAGTGTTCTTGTGTCTTCTATCCAGTGCTAGGGGAGGGAACTTCTAGTGACACTAATGACAAGTGTTCTCCTTGTGCCTTCTATCCAGTGCTAGGGGAGGGAACTTCTAGTGACACTAATGACAAGTGTTCTCCTTGTGTCTTCTATCCAGTGCCAGGGGAGGGAACTTCTAGTGACACTATTGACAAGTGTTCTCCTTGTGTCTTCTATCCAGTGCTAGGGGATGGAACTTCTAGTGACACTAATGACAAGTGTTCTTGTGTCTTCTATCCAGTGCTAGGGGAGGGAACTTCTAGTGACACTAATGACAAGTGTTCTCCTTGTGCCTTCTATCCAGTGCTAGGGGAGGGAACTTCTAGTGACACTAATGACAAGTGTTCTCCATGTGTCTCCCCGCACTTCTCTTGCCCTGTGGGTGCCAGGGGAGGGAACTTCTAGTGACACTATTGACAAGTGTTTTCCTTGTGTCTTCTATCCAGTGCCAGGGGAGGGAACTTCTAGTGACACTATTGACAAGTGTTCTCCTTGTGTCTTCTATCCAGTGCTAGGGGAGGGAACTTCTAGTGACACTAATGACAAGTGTTCTTGTGTCTTCTATCCAGTGCTAGGGGAGGGAACTTCTAGTGACACTAATGACAAGTGTTCTTGTGTCTTCTATCCAGTGCTAGGGGAGGGAACTTCTAGTGACACTATTGACAAGTGTTCTCCTTGTGCCTTCTATCGAGTGCCAGGGAGGGAACTTCTAGTGACACTAATGACAAGTGTTCTCCTTGTGTCGTCTATCCATTGCCAGGGGAGGGAACTTCTAGTGACACTAATGACAAGTGTTCTCCTTGTGCCTTCTATCCAGTGCCAGGGGAGGGAACTTCTAGTGACACTAATGACAAGTGTTCTCCTTGTGCCTTCTATCGAGTGCCAGGGGAGGGAACTTCTAGCTAGTGACACTAATGACAAGTGTTCTCCTTGTGCCTTCTATCGAGTTCCAGGGGAAGGAACTTCTAGTGACACTATTGACAAGTGTTCTCCTTGTGCCTTCTATCCAGTGCCAGGGGAGGGAACTTCTAGTGACACTAATGACAAGTGTTCTCCTTGTGCCTTCTATCCAGTGCTAGGGGAAGGAACTTCTAGTGACACTATTGACAAGTGTTCTCCTTGTGCCTTCTATCCAGTGCTAGGGGAAGGAACTTCTAGTGACACTAATGACAAGTGTTCTTGTGTCTTCTATCCAGTGCCAGGGGAGGGAACTTCTAGTGACACTATTGACAAGTGTTCTCCTTGTGCCTTCTATCGAGTGCCAGGGAGGGAACTTCTAGTGACACTAATGACAAGTGTTCTCCTTGTGTCTTCTATCCAGTGCTAGGGGAGGGAACTTCTAGTGACACTAATGACAAGTGTTCTTGTGTCTTCTATCCAGTGTCAGGGGAGGGAACTTCTAGTGATACTAATGACAAGTGTTCTTGTGTCTTCTATCCAGTGCTAGGGGAGGGAATGTCTAGTGACACTATTGACAAGTGTTCTCCTTGTGCCTTCTATCGAGTGCCAGGGGAGGGAACTTCTAGTGACACTAATGACAAGTGTTCTCCTTGTGTCTTCTATCCAATGCCAGGGGAGGAAACTTCTAGTGACACTAATGACAAGTGTTCTCCATGTGTCTCCCCCCACTTCTCTTGCCCTGTGGGTTCCAGGGGAGGGAACTTCTAGTGACAATATTGACAAGTGTTATCCTTGTGTCTTCTATCCAGTGCCAGGGGAGGGAACTTCTAGTGACACTAATGACAAGTGTTCTCCTTGTGTCTTCTATCCAGTGCCAGGGGAGGGAACTTCTAGTGACACTAATGACAAGTGTTCTTGTGTCTTCTATCCAGTGCCAGGGGAGGGAACTTCTAGTGACACTAATGACAAGTGTTCTCCATGTCTCCCCGCACTTCTCTTGCCCTGTGGGTGCCAGGGGAGGGAACTTCTAGTGACACTATTGACAAGTGTTTTCCTTGTGTCTTCTATCCAGTGCCAGGGGAGGGAACTTCTAGTGACACTATTGACAAGTGTTCTCCTTGTGTCTTCTATCCAGTGCTAGGGGAGGGAACTTCTAGTGACACTAATGACAAGTGTTCTTGTGTCTTCTATCCAGTTCTAGGGGAGGGAACTTCTAGTGACACTAATGACAAGTGTTCTTGTGTCTTCTATCCAGTGCTAGGGGAGGGAACTTCTAGTGACAATATTGACAAGTGTTCTCCTTGTGCCTTCTATCGAGTGCCAGGGAGGGAACTTCTAGTGACACTAATGCCAAGTGTTCTCCTTGTGTCTTCTATCCAGTGCTAGGGGAGGGAACTTCTAGTGACACTAATGACAAGTGTTCTTGTGTCTTCTATCCAGTGTCAGGGGAGGGAACTTCTAGTGATACTAATGACAAGTGTTCTTGTGTCTTCTATCCAGTGCTAGGGGAGGGAATGTCTAGTGACACTATTGACAAGTGTTCTCCTTGTGCCTTCTATCGAGTGCCAGGGGAGGGAACTTCTAGTGACACTAATGACAAGTGTTCTCCTTGTGTCTTCTATCCAATGCCAGGGGAGGAAACTTCTAGTGACACTAATGACAAGTGTTCTTGTGTCTTCTATCCAGTGCCAGTGGAGGGAACTTCTAGTGACACTAATGACAAGTGTTCTTATGTCTTCTATCCAGTGCCAGGGGAGGGAACTTCTAGTGACACTAATGACAAGTGTTCTCCTTGTGCCTTCTATCCAGTGCCAGGGGAGGGAACTTCTAGTGACACTAATGACAAGTGTTCTTGTGTCTTCTATCCAGTGCCATGGGAGGGAACTTCTAGTGACACTAATGACAAGTGTTCTTGTGTCTTCTATCGAGTGCCAGGGGAGGGAACTTCTAGTGACACTAATGACAAGTGTTCTTGTGTCTTCTATCCAGTGCCAGGGGAGGGAACTTCTAGTGACACTATTGACAAGTGTTCTCTTTGTGCCTTCTATCCAGTGCCAGGGGAGGGAACTTCTAGTGACACTAATGACAAGTGTTCTTATGTCTTCTATCCAGTGCCAGGGGAGGGAACTTCTAGTGACACTAATGACAAGTGTTCTCCTTGTGCCTTCTATCGAGTGCCAGGGGACCGAACTTCTAGTGACACTAATGACAAGTGTTCTCCTTGTGCCTTCTATCGAGTGCCAGGGGAAGGAACTTCTAGTGACACTATTGACAAGTGTTCTCCTTGTGCCTTCTATCCAGTGCCAGGGGAGGGAACTTCTAGTGACACTAATGACAAGTGTTCTCCTTGTGTCTTCTATCCAGTGCTAGGGGAAGGAACTTCTAGTGACACTAATGACAAGTGTTCTCCGTGTGCCTTCTATCGAGTGCCAGGGGAGGGAACTTCTAGTGACACTAATGACAAGTGTTCTTGTGTCTTCTATCCAGAGCCAGGGGAGGGAACTTCTAGTGACACTAATGACAAGTGTTCTCCTTGTGCCGTCTATTCAGTGCTAGGGGAGGGAACTTCTAATGACAAGTGTTCTCCTTGTGTCTTCTATCCAGGGCCAGGGGAGGGAACTTCTAGTGACACTATTGACAAGTGTTCTCCTTGTGTCTTCTATCGAGTGCCAGGGGAGGGAACTTCTAGTGACACTAATGACAAGTGTTCTTGTGTCTTCTATCCAGTGCTAGGGGAGGGAACTTCTAGTGACACTAATGACAAGTGTTCTCCTTGTGCCTTCTATCCAGTGCTAGGGGAGGGAACTTCTAGTGACACTAATGACAAGTGTTCTCCTTGTGTCTTCTATCCAGTGCCAGGGGAGGGAACTTCTAGTGACACTATTGACAAGTGTTCTCCTTGTGTCTTCTATCCAGTGCTAGGGGATGGAACTTCTAGTGACACTAATGACAAGTGTTCTTGTGTCTTCTATCCAGTGCTAGGGGAGGGAACTTCTAGTGACACTAATGACAAGTGTTCTCCTTGTGCCTTCTATCCAGTGCTAGGGGAGGGAACTTCTAGTGACACTAATGACAAGTGTTCTCCATGTGTCTCCCCGCACTTCTCTTGCCCTGTGGGTGCCAGGGGAGGGAACTTCTAGTGACACTATTGACAAGTGTTTTCCTTGTGTCTTCTATCCAGTGCCAGGGGAGGGAACTTCTAGTGACACTATTGACAAGTGTTCTCCTTGTGTCTTCTATCCAGTGCTAGGGGAGGGAACTTCTAGTGACACTAATGACAAGTGTTCTTGTGTCTTCTATCCAGTGCTAGGGGAGGGAACTTCTAGTGACACTAATGACAAGTGTTCTTGTGTCTTCTATCCAGTGCTAGGGGAGGGAACTTCTAGTGACACTATTGACAAGTGTTCTCCTTGTGCCTTCTATCGAGTGCCAGGGAGGGAACTTCTAGTGACACTAATGACAAGTGTTCTCCTTGTGTCGTCTATCCAGTGCCAGGGGAGGGAACTTCTAGTGACACTAATGACAAGTGTTCTCCTTGTGCCTTCTATCCAGTGCCAGGGGAGGGAACTTCTAGTGACACTAATGACAAGTGTTCTCCTTGTGCCTTCTATCGAGTGCCAGGGGAGGGAACTTCTAGCTAGTGACACTAATGACAAGTGTTCTCCTTGTGCCTTCTATCGAGTTCCAGGGGAAGGAACTTCTAGTGACACTATTGACAAGTGTTCTCCTTGTGTCTTCTATCCAGTGCTAGGGGATGGAACTTCTAGTGACACTAATGACAAGTGTTCTTGTGTCTTCTATCCAGTGCTAGGGGAGGGAACTTCTAGTGACACTAATGACAAGTGTTCTCCTTGTGCCTTCTATCCAGTGCTAGGGGAGGGAACTTCTAGTGACACTAATGACAAGTGTTCTCCATGTGTCTCCCCGCACTTCTCTTGCCCTGTGGGTGCCAGGGGAGGGAACTTCTAGTGACACTATTGACAAGTGTTTTCCTTGTGTCTTCTATCCAGTGCCAGGGGAGGGAACTTCTAGTGACACTATTGACAAGTGTTCTCCTTGTGTCTTCTATCCAGTGCTAGGGGAGGGAACTTCTAGTGACACTAATGACAAGTGTTCTTGTGTCTTCTATCCAGTGCTAGGGGAGGGAACTTCTAGTGACACTAATGACAAGTGTTCTTGTGTCTTCTATCCAGTGCTAGGGGAGGGAACTTCTAGTGACACTATTGACAAGTGTTCTCCTTGTGCCTTCTATCGAGTGCCAGGGGACCGAACTTCTAGTGACACTAATGACAAGTGTTCTCCTTGTGCCTTCTATCGAGTGCCAGGGGAAGGAACTTCTAGTGACACTATTGACAAGTGTTCTCCTTGTGCCTTCTATCCAGTGCCAGGGGAGGGAACTTCTAGTGACACTAATGACAAGTGTTCTCCTTGTGTCTTCTATCCAGTGCTAGGGGGAGGAACTTCTAGTGACACTAATGACAAGTGTTCTCCGTGTGCCTTCTATCGAGTGCCAGGGGAGGGAACTTCTAGTGACACTAATGACAAGTGTTCTTGTGTCTTCTATCCAGAGCCAGGGGAGGGAACTTCTAGTGACACTAATGACAAGTGTTCTCCTTGTGCCGTCTATTCAGTGCTAGGGGAGGGAACTTCTAATGACACTAATGACAAGTGTTCTCCTTGTGTCTTCTATCCAGGGCCAGGGGAGGGAACTTCTAGTGACACTATTGACAAGTGTTCTCCTTGTGTCTTCTATCGAGTGCCAGGGGAGGGAACTTCTAGTGACACTAATGACAAGTGTTCTTGTGTCTTCTATCCAGTGCTAGGGGAGGGAACTTCTAGTGACACTAATGACAAGTGTTCTCCTTGTGCCTTCTATCCAGTGCTAGGGGAGGGAACTTCTAGTGACACTAATGACAAGTGTTCTCCTTGTGTCTTCTATCCAGTGCCAGGGGAGGGAACTTCTAGTGACACTATTGACAAGTGTTCTCCTTGTGTCTTCTATCCAGTGCTAGGGGATGGAACTTCTAGTGACACTAATGACAAGTGTTCTTGTGTCTTCTATCCAGTGCTAGGGGAGGGAACTTCTAGTGACACTAATGACAAGTGTTCTCCTTGTGCCTTCTATCCAGTGCTAGGGGAGGGAACTTCTAGTGACACTAATGACAAGTGTTCTCCATGTGTCTCCCCGCACTTCTCTTGCCCTGTGGGTGCCAGGGGAGGGAACTTCTAGTGACACTATTGACAAGTGTTTTCCTTGTGTCTTCTATCCAGTGCCAGGGGAGGGAACTTCTAGTGACACTATTGACAAGTGTTCTCCTTGTGTCTTCTATCCAGTGCTAGGGGAGGGAACTTCTAGTGACACTAATGACAAGTGTTCTTGTGTCTTCTATCCAGTGCTAGGGGAGGGAACTTCTAGTGACACTAATGACAAGTGTTCTTGTGTCTTCTATCCAGTGCTAGGGGAGGGAACTTCTAGTGACACTATTGACAAGTGTTCTCCTTGTGCCTTCTATCGAGTGCCAGGGAGGGAACTTCTAGTGACACTAATGACAAGTGTTCTCCTTGTGTCGTCTATCCAGTGCCAGGGGAGGGAACTTCTAGTGACACTAATGACAAGTGTTCTCCTTGTGCCTTCTATCCAGTGCCAGGGGAGGGAACTTCTAGTGACACTAATGACAAGTGTTCTCCTTGTGCCTTCTATCGAGTGCCAGGGGAGGGAACTTCTAGCTAGTGACACTAATGACAAGTGTTCTCCTTGTGCCTTCTATCGAGTTCCAGGGGAAGGAACTTCTAGTGACACTATTGACAAGTGTTCTCCTTGTGCCTTCTATCCAGTGCCAGGGGAGGGAACTTCTAGTGACACTAATGACAAGTGTTCTCCTTGTGCCTTCTATCCAGTGCTAGGGGAAGGAACTTCTAGTGACACTATTGACAAGTGTTCTCCTTGTGCCTTCTATCCAGTGCTAGGGGAAGGAACTTCTAGTGACACTAATGACAAGTGTTCTTGTGTCTTCTATCCAGTGCCAGGGGAGGGAACTTCTAGTGACACTATTGACAAGTGTTCTCCTTGTGCCTTCTATCGAGTGCCAGGGAGGGAACTTCTAGTGACACTAATGACAAGTGTTCTCCTTGTGTCTTCTATCCAGTGCTAGGGGAGGGAACTTCTAGTGACACTAATGACAAGTGTTCTTGTGTCTTCTATCCAGTGTCAGGGGAGGGAACTTCTAGTGATACTAATGACAAGTGTTCTTGTGTCTTCTATCCAGTGCTAGGGGAGGGAATGTCTAGTGACACTATTGACAAGTGTTCTCCTTGTGCCTTCTATCGAGTGCCAGGGGAGGGAACTTCTAGTGACACTAATGACAAGTGTTCTCCTTGTGTCTTCTATCCAATGCCAGGGGAGGAAACTTCTAGTGACACTAATGACAAGTGTTCTCCATGTGTCTCCCCCCACTTCTCTTGCCCTGTGGGTTCCAGGGGAGGGAACTTCTAGTGACAATATTGACAAGTGTTATCCTTGTGTCTTCTATCCAGTGCTAGGGGAGGGAACTTCTAGTGACACTAATGACAAGTGTTCTTGTGTCTTCTATCCAGTGCTAGGGGAGGGAACTTCTAGTGACACTATTGACAAGTGTTCTCCTTGTGCCTTCTATCGAGTGCCAGGGGACCGAACTTCTAGTGACACTAATGACAAGTGTTCTCCTTGTGCCTTCTATCGAGTGCCAGGGGAAGGAACTTCTAGTGACACTATTGACAAGTGTTCTCCTTGTGCCTTCTATCCAGTGCCAGGGGAGGGAACTTCTAGTGACACTAATGACAAGTGTTCTCCTTGTGTCTTCTATCCAGTGCTAGGGGGAGGAACTTCTAGTGACACTAATGACAAGTGTTCTCCGTGTGCCTTCTATCGAGTGCCAGGGGAGGGAACTTCTAGTGACACTAATGACAAGTGTTCTTGTGTCTTCTATCCAGAGCCAGGGGAGGGAACTTCTAGTGACACTAATGACAAGTGTTCTCCTTGTGCCGTCTATTCAGTGCTAGGGGAGGGAACTTCTAATGACACTAATGACAAGTGTTCTCCTTGTGTCTTCTATCCAGGGCCAGGGGAGGGAACTTCTAGTGACACTATTGACAAGTGTTCTCCTTGTGTCTTCTATCGAGTGCCAGGGGAGGGAACTTCTAGTGACACTAATGACAAGTGTTCTTGTGTCTTCTATCCAGTGCTAGGGGAGGGAACTTCTAGTGACACTAATGACAAGTGTTCTCCTTGTGCCTTCTATCCAGTGCTAGGGGAGGGAACTTCTAGTGACACTAATGACAAGTGTTCTCCTTGTGTCTTCTATCCAGTGCCAGGGGAGGGAACTTCTAGTGACACTATTGACAAGTGTTCTCCTTGTGTCTTCTATCCAGTGCTAGGGGATGGAACTTCTAGTGACACTAATGACAAGTGTTCTTGTGTCTTCTATCCAGTGCTAGGGGAGGGAACTTCTAGTGACACTAATGACAAGTGTTCTCCTTGTGCCTTCTATCCAGTGCTAGGGGAGGGAACTTCTAGTGACACTAATGACAAGTGTTCTCCATGTGTCTCCCCGCACTTCTCTTGCCCTGTGGGTGCCAGGGGAGGGAACTTCTAGTGACACTATTGACAAGTGTTTTCCTTGTGTCTTCTATCCAGTGCCAGGGGAGGGAACTTCTAGTGACACTATTGACAAGTGTTCTCCTTGTGTCTTCTATCCAGTGCTAGGGGAGGGAACTTCTAGTGACACTAATGACAAGTGTTCTTGTGTCTTCTATCCAGTGCTAGGGGAGGGAACTTCTAGTGACACTAATGACAAGTGTTCTTGTGTCTTCTATCCAGTGCTAGGGGAGGGAACTTCTAGTGACACTATTGACAAGTGTTCTCCTTGTGCCTTCTATCGAGTGCCAGGGAGGGAACTTCTAGTGACACTAATGACAAGTGTTCTCCTTGTGTCGTCTATCCAGTGCCAGGGGAGGGAACTTCTAGTGACACTAATGACAAGTGTTCTCCTTGTGCCTTCTATCCAGTGCCAGGGGAGGGAACTTCTAGTGACACTAATGACAAGTGTTCTCCTTGTGCCTTCTATCGAGTGCCAGGGGAGGGAACTTCTAGCTAGTGACACTAATGACAAGTGTTCTCCTTGTGCCTTCTATCGAGTTCCAGGGGAAGGAACTTCTAGTGACACTATTGACAAGTGTTCTCCTTGTGCCTTCTATCCAGTGCCAGGGGAGGGAACTTCTAGTGACACTAATGACAAGTGTTCTCCTTGTGCCTTCTATCCAGTGCTAGGGGAAGGAACTTCTAGTGACACTATTGACAAGTGTTCTCCTTGTGCCTTCTATCCAGTGCTAGGGGAAGGAACTTCTAGTGACACTAATGACAAGTGTTCTTGTGTCTTCTATCCAGTGCCAGGGGAGGGAACTTCTAGTGACACTATTGACAAGTGTTCTCCTTGTGCCTTCTATCGAGTGCCAGGGAGGGAACTTCTAGTGACACTAATGACAAGTGTTCTCCTTGTGTCTTCTATCCAGTGCTAGGGGAGGGAACTTCTAGTGACACTAATGACAAGTGTTCTTGTGTCTTCTATCCAGTGTCAGGGGAGGGAACTTCTAGTGATACTAATGACAAGTGTTCTTGTGTCTTCTATCCAGTGCTAGGGGAGGGAATGTCTAGTGACACTATTGACAAGTGTTCTCCTTGTGCCTTCTATCGAGTGCCAGGGGAGGGAACTTCTAGTGACACTAATGACAAGTGTTCTCCTTGTGTCTTCTATCCAATGCCAGGGGAGGAAACTTCTAGTGACACTAATGACAAGTGTTCTCCATGTGTCTCCCCCCACTTCTCTTGCCCTGTGGGTTCCAGGGGAGGGAACTTCTAGTGACAATATTGACAAGTGTTATCCTTGTGTCTTCTATCCAGTGCCAGGGGAGGGAACTTCTAGTGACACTAATGACAAGTGTTCTCCTTGTGTCTTCTATCCAGTGCCAGGGGAGGGAACTTCTAGTGACACTAATGACAAGTGTTCTTGTGTCTTCTATCCAGTGCCAGGGGAGGGAACTTCTAGTGACACTAATGACAAGTGTTCTCCATGTCTCCCCGCACTTCTCTTGCCCTGTGGGTGCCAGGGGAGGGAACTTCTAGTGACACTATTGACAAGTGTTTTCCTTGTGTCTTCTATCCAGTGCCAGGGGAGGGAACTTCTAGTGACACTATTGACAAGTGTTCTCCTTGTGTCTTCTATCCAGTGCTAGGGGAGGGAACTTCTAGTGACACTAATGACAAGTGTTCTTGTGTCTTCTATCCAGTTCTAGGGGAGGGAACTTCTAGTGACACTAATGACAAGTGTTCTTGTGTCTTCTATCCAGTGCTAGGGGAGGGAACTTCTAGTGACAATATTGACAAGTGTTCTCCTTGTGCCTTCTATCGAGTGCCAGGGAGGGAACTTCTAGTGACACTAATGCCAAGTGTTCTCCTTGTGTCTTCTATCCAGTGCTAGGGGAGGGAACTTCTAGTGACACTAATGACAAGTGTTCTTGTGTCTTCTATCCAGTGTCAGGGGAGGGAACTTCTAGTGATACTAATGACAAGTGTTCTTGTGTCTTCTATCCAGTGCTAGGGGAGGGAATGTCTAGTGACACTATTGACAAGTGTTCTCCTTGTGCCTTCTATCGAGTGCCAGGGGAGGGAACTTCTAGTGACACTAATGACAAGTGTTCTCCTTGTGTCTTCTATCCAATGCCAGGGGAGGAAACTTCTAGTGACACTAATGACAAGTGTTCTTGTGTCTTCTATCCAGTGCCAGTGGAGGGAACTTCTAGTGACACTAATGACAAGTGTTCTTATGTCTTCTATCCAGTGCCAGGGGAGGGAACTTCTAGTGACACTAATGACAAGTGTTCTCCTTGTGCCTTCTATCCAGTGCCAGGGGAGGGAACTTCTAGTGACACTAATGACAAGTGTTCTTGTGTCTTCTATCCAGTGCCATGGGAGGGAACTTCTAGTGACACTAATGACAAGTGTTCTTGTGTCTTCTATCGAGTGCCAGGGGAGGGAACTTCTAGTGACACTAATGACAAGTGTTCTTGTGTCTTCTATCCAGTGCCAGGGGAGGGAACTTCTAGTGACACTATTGACAAGTGTTCTCTTTGTGCCTTCTATCCAGTGCCAGGGGAGGGAACTTCTAGTGACACTAATGACAAGTGTTCTTATGTCTTCTATCCAGTGCCAGGGGAGGGAACTTCTAGTGACACTAATGACAAGTGTTCTCCTTGTGCCTTCTATCGAGTGCCAGGGGACCGAACTTCTAGTGACACTAATGACAAGTGTTCTCCTTGTGCCTTCTATCGAGTGCCAGGGGAAGGAACTTCTAGTGACACTATTGACAAGTGTTCTCCTTGTGCCTTCTATCCAGTGCCAGGGGAGGGAACTTCTAGTGACACTAATGACAAGTGTTCTCCTTGTGTCTTCTATCCAGTGCTAGGGGAAGGAACTTCTAGTGACACTAATGACAAGTGTTCTCCGTGTGCCTTCTATCGAGTGCCAGGGGAGGGAACTTCTAGTGACACTAATGACAAGTGTTCTTGTGTCTTCTATCCAGAGCCAGGGGAGGGAACTTCTAGTGACACTAATGACAAGTGTTCTCCTTGTGCCGTCTATTCAGTGCTAGGGGAGGGAACTTCTAATGACAAGTGTTCTCCTTGTGTCTTCTATCCAGGGCCAGGGGAGGGAACTTCTAGTGACACTATTGACAAGTGTTCTCCTTGTGTCTTCTATCGAGTGCCAGGGGAGGGAACTTCTAGTGACACTAATGACAAGTGTTCTTGTGTCTTCTATCCAGTGCTAGGGGAGGGAACTTCTAGTGACACTAATGACAAGTGTTCTCCTTGTGCCTTCTATCCAGTGCTAGGGGAGGGAACTTCTAGTGACACTAATGACAAGTGTTCTCCTTGTGTCTTCTATCCAGTGCCAGGGGAGGGAACTTCTAGTGACACTATTGACAAGTGTTCTCCTTGTGTCTTCTATCCAGTGCTAGGGGATGGAACTTCTAGTGACACTAATGACAAGTGTTCTTGTGTCTTCTATCCAGTGCTAGGGGAGGGAACTTCTAGTGACACTAATGACAAGTGTTCTCCTTGTGCCTTCTATCCAGTGCTAGGGGAGGGAACTTCTAGTGACACTAATGACAAGTGTTCTCCATGTGTCTCCCCGCACTTCTCTTGCCCTGTGGGTGCCAGGGGAGGGAACTTCTAGTGACACTATTGACAAGTGTTTTCCTTGTGTCTTCTATCCAGTGCCAGGGGAGGGAACTTCTAGTGACACTATTGACAAGTGTTCTCCTTGTGTCTTCTATCCAGTGCTAGGGGAGGGAACTTCTAGTGACACTAATGACAAGTGTTCTTGTGTCTTCTATCCAGTGCTAGGGGAGGGAACTTCTAGTGACACTAATGACAAGTGTTCTTGTGTCTTCTATCCAGTGCTAGGGGAGGGAACTTCTAGTGACACTATTGACAAGTGTTCTCCTTGTGCCTTCTATCGAGTGCCAGGGAGGGAACTTCTAGTGACACTAATGACAAGTGTTCTCCTTGTGTCGTCTATCCAGTGCCAGGGGAGGGAACTTCTAGTGACACTAATGACAAGTGTTCTCCTTGTGCCTTCTATCCAGTGCCAGGGGAGGGAACTTATAGTGACACTAATGACAAGTGTTCTCCTTGTGCCTTCTATCGAGTGCCAGGGGAGGGAACTTCTAGCTAGTGACACTAATGACAAGTGTTCTCCTTGTGCCTTCTATCGAGTTCCAGGGGAAGGAACTTCTAGTGACACTATTGACAAGTGTTCTCCTTGTGCCTTCTATCCAGTGCCAGGGGAGGGAACTTCTAGTGACACTAATGACAAGTGTTCTCCTTGTGCCTTCTATCCAGTGCTAGGGGAAGGAACTTCTAGTGACACTATTGACAAGTGTTCTCCTTGTGCCTTCTATCCAGTGCTAGGGGAAGGAACTTCTAGTGACACTAATGACAAGTGTTCTTGTGTCTTCTATCCAGTGCCAGGGGAGGGAACTTCTAGTGACACTATTGACAAGTGTTCTCCTTGTGCCTTCTATCGAGTGCCAGGGAGGGAACTTCTAGTGACACTAATGACAAGTGTTCTCCTTGTGTCTTCTATCCAGTGCTAGGGGAGGGAACTTCTAGTGACACTAATGACAAGTGTTCTTGTGTCTTCTATCCAGTGTCAGGGGAGGGAACTTCTAGTGATACTAATGACAAGTGTTCTTGTGTCTTCTATCCAGTGCTAGGGGAGGGAATGTCTAGTGACACTATTGACAAGTGTTCTCCTTGTGCCTTCTATCGAGTGCCAGGGGAGGGAACTTCTAGTGACACTAATGACAAGTGTTCTCCTTGTGTCTTCTATCCAATGCCAGGGGAGGAAACTTCTAGTGACACTAATGACAAGTGTTCTCCATGTGTCTCCCCCCACTTCTCTTGCCCTGTGGGTGCCAGGGGAGGGAACTTCTAGTGACAATATTGACAAGTGTTATCCTTGTGTCTTCTATCCAGTGCCAGGGGAGGGAACTTCTAGTGACACTAATGACAAGTGTTCTCCTTGTGTCTTCTATCCAGAGCCAGGGGAGGGAACTTCTAGTGACACTAATGACAAGTGTTCTTGTGTCTTCTATCCAGTGCCAGGGGAGGGAACTTCTAGTGACACTAATGACAAGTGTTCTCCATGTCTCCCCGCACTTCTCTTGCCCTGTGGGTGCCAGGGGAGGGAACTTCTAGTGACACTATTGACAAGTGTTTTCCTTGTGTCTTCTATCCAGTGCCAGGGGAGGGAACTTCTAGTGACACTATTGACAAGTGTTCTCCTTGTGTCTTCTATCCAGTGCTAGGGGAGGGAACTTCTAGTGACACTAATGACAAGTGTTCTTGTGTCTTCTATCCAGTTCTAGGGGAGGGAACTTCTAGTGACACTAATGACAAGTGTTCTTGTGTCTTCTATCCAGTGCTAGGGGAGGGAACTTCTAGTGACAATATTGACAAGTGTTCTCCTTGTGCCTTCTATCGAGTGCCAGGGAGGGAACTTCTAGTGACACTAATGACAAGTGTTCTCCTTGTGTCTTCTATCCAGTGCTAGGGGAGGGAACTTCTAGTGACACTAATGACAAGTGTTCTTGTGTCTTCTATCCAGTGTCAGGGGAGGGAACTTCTAGTGATACTAATGACAAGTGTTCTTGTGTCTTCTATCCAGTGCTAGGGGAGGGAATGTCTAGTGACACTATTGACAAGTGTTCTCCTTGTGCCTTCTATCGAGTGCCAGGGGAGGGAACTTCTAGTGACACTAATGACAAGTGTTCTCCTTGTGTCTTCTATCCAATGCCAGGGGAGGAAACTTCTAGTGACACTAATGACAAGTGTTCTCCATGTGTCTCCCCCCACTTCTCTTGCCCTGTGGGTGCCAGGGGAGGGAACTTCTAGTGACAATATTGACAAGTGTTATCCTTGTGTCTTCTATCCAGTGCCAGGGGAGGGAACTTCTAGTGACACTAATGACAAGTGTTCTCCTTGTGTCTTCTATCCAGTGCCAGGGGAGGGAACTTCTAGTGACACTAATGACAAGTGTTCTTGTGTCTTCTATCCAGTGCCAGGGGAGGGAACTTCTAGTGACACTAATGACAAGTGTTCTCCTTGTGTCTTCTATCCATTGCCAGGGAGGGAACTTTTAGTGACACTAATGACAAGTGTTCTCCTTGTGTCTTCTATCCAGTGCCAGGGGAGGGAACTTCTAGTGACACTAATGACAAGTGTTCTCCTTGTGCCTTCTATTGAGTGCCAGGGAGGGAACTTCTAGTGACACTAATGACAAGTGTTCTCCTTGTGTCTTCTATCCAGTGCCAGGGGAGGGAACTTCTAGTGACACTAATGACAAGTGTTCTTGTGTCTTCTATCCAGTGCCAGGGGAGGGAACTTCTAGTGACACTATTGACAAGTGTTCTCCTTGTGTCTTCTATCCAGTGCCAGGGGAGGGAACTTCTAGTGACACTAATGACAAGTGTTCTTGTGTCTTCTATCCAGTGCCAGGGGAGGGAACTTCTAGTGACACTAATGACAAGTGTTCTTGTTCTTGTGTCTTCTATCCAGTGCCAGGGGAGGGAACTTCTAGTGACACTAATGACAAGTGTTCTCCTTCTGTCTTCTATCGAGTGCTAGGGGAGGGAACTTCTAGTGACACTAATGACAAGTGTTCTCCTTGTGCCTTCTATCCAGTGCTAGGGGAGGGAACTTCTAGTGACACTAATGACAAGTGTTCTTGTGTCTTCTATCGAGTGCCAGGGGAGGGAACTTCTAGTGACACTAATGACAAGTGTTCTTGTGTCTTCTATCCAGTGCCAGGGGAGGGAACTTCTAGTGACACTATTGACAAGTGTTCTCTTTGTGCCTTCTATCCAGTGCCAGGGGAGGGAACTTCTAGTGACACTAATGACAAGTGTTCTTGTGTCTTCTATCCAGTGCCAGGGGAGGGAACTTCTAGTGACACTAATGACAAGTGTTCTTGTGTCTTCTATCCAGTGCCAGTGGAGGGAACTTCTAGTGACACTAATGACAAGTGTTCTTATGTCTTCTATCCAGTGCCAGGGGAGGGAACTTCTAGTGACACTAATGACAAGTGTTCTCCTTGTGCCTTCTATCCAGTGCCAGGGGAGGGAACTTCTAGTGACACTAATGACAAGTGTTCTTGTGTCTTCTATCCAGTGCCAGGGGAGGGAACTTCTAGTGACACTAATGACAAGTGTTCTTGTGTCTTCTATCGAGTGCCAGGGGAGGGAACTTCTAGTGACACTAATGACAAGTGTTCTTGTGTCTTCTATCCAGTGCCAGGGGAGGGAACTTCTAGTGACACTATTGACAAGTGTTCTCTTTGTGCCTTCTATCCAGTGCCAGGGGAGGGAACTTCTAGTGACACTAATGACAAGTGTTCTTATGTCTTCTATCCAGTGCCAGGGGAGGGAACTTCTAGTGACACTAATGACAAGTGTTCTCCTTGTGCCTTCTATCGAGTGCCAGGGGACCGAACTTCTAGTGACACTAATGACAAGTGTTCTCCTTGTGCCTTCTATCGAGTGCCAGGGGAAGGAACTTCTAGTGACACTATTGACAAGTGTTCTCCTTGTGCCTTCTATCCAGTGCCAGGGGAGGGAACTTCTAGTGACACTAATGACAAGTGTTCTCCTTGTGTCTTCTATCCAGTGCTAGGGGAAGGAACTTCTAGTGACACTAATGACAAGTGTTCTCCGTGTGCCTTCTATCGAGTGCCAGGGGAGGGAACTTCTAGTGACACTAATGACAAGTGTTCTTGTGTCTTCTATCCAGAGCCAGGGGAGGGAACTTCTAGTGACACTAATGACAAGTGTTCTCCTTGTGCTGTCTATTCAGTGCTAGGGGAGGGAACTTCTAATGACACTAATGACAAGTGTTCTCCTTGTGTCTTCTATCCAGGGCCAGGGGAGGGAACTTCTAGTGACACTATTGACAAGTGTTCTCCTTGTGTCTTCTATCGAGTGCCAGGGGAGGGAACTTCTAGTGACACTAATGACAAGTGTTCTTGTGTCTTCTATCCAGTGCTAGGGGAGGGAACTTCTAGTGACACTAATGACAAGTGTTCTCCTTGTGCCTTCTATCCAGTGCTAGGGGAGGGAACTTCTAGTGACACTAATGACAAGTGTTCTCCTTGTGTCTTCTATCCAGTGCCAGGGGAGGGAACTTCTAGTGACACTATTGACAAGTGTTCTCCTTGTGTCTTCTATCCAGTGCTAGGGGATGGAACTTCTAGTGACACTAATGACAAGTGTTCTTGTGTCTTCTATCCAGTGCTAGGGGAGGGAACTTCTAGTGACACTAATGACAAGTGTTCTCCTTGTGCCTTCTATCCAGTGCTAGGGGAGGGAACTTCTAGTGACACTAATGACAAGTGTTCTCCATGTGTCTCCCCGCACTTCTCTTGCCCTGTGGGTGCCAGGGGAGGGAACTTCTAGTGACACTATTGACAAGTGTTTTCCTTGTGTCTTCTATCCAGTGCCAGGGGAGGGAACTTCTAGTGACACTATTGACAAGTGTTCTCCTTGTGTCTTCTATCCAGTGCTAGGGGAGGGAACTTCTAGTGACACTAATGACAAGTGTTCTTGTGTCTTCTATCCAGTGCTAGGGGAGGGAACTTCTAGTGACACTAATGACAAGTGTTCTTGTGTCTTCTATCCAGTGCTAGGGGAGGGAACTTCTAGTGACACTATTGACAAGTGTTCTCCTTGTGCCTTCTATCGAGTGCCAGGGAGGGAACTTCTAGTGACACTAATGACAAGTGTTCTCCTTGTGTCGTCTATCCAGTGCTAGGGGAGGGAACTTCTTGTGACACTAATGACAAGTGTTCTTGTGTCTTCTATCCAGTGCCAGTGGAGGGAACTTCTAGTGATACTAATGACAAGTGTTCTTGTGTCTTCTATCCAGTGCTAGGGGAGGGAACTTCTAGTGACACTATTGACAAGTGTTCTCCTTGTGCCTTCTATCGAGTGCCAGGGGAGGGAACTTCTAGTGACACTAATGACAAGTGTTCTCCTTGTGTCTTCTATCCAATGCCAGGGGAGGAAACTTCTAGTGACACTAATGACAAGTGTTCTCCATGTGTCTCCCCCCACTTCTCTTGCCCTGTGGGTGCCAGGGGAGGGAACTTCTAGTGACAATATTGACAAGTGTTCTCCTTGTGTCTTCTATCCAGTGCCAGGGGAGGGAACTTCTAGTGACACTAATGACAAGTGTTCTCTTTGTGTCTTCTATCCAGTGCCAGGGGAGGGAACTTCTAGTGACACTAATGACAAGTGTTCTCCATGTGTCTCCCCGCACTTCTCTTGCCCTGTGGGTGCCAGGGGAGGGAACTTCTAGTGACACTATTGACAAGTGTTTTCCTTGTGTCTTCTATCCAGTGCCAGGGGAGGGAACTTCTAGTGACACTATTGACAAGTGTTCTCTTTGTGCCTTCTATCCAGTGCCAGGGGAGGGAAACTTCTAGTGACACTAATGACAAGTGTTCTTGTGTCTTCTATCCAGTGCCAGGGGAGGGAACTTCTAGTGACACTAATGACAAGTGTTCTTGTGTCTTCTATCCAGTGCCAGTGGAGGCAACTTTTAGTGACACTAATGACAAGTGTTCTTATGTCTTCTATCCAGTGCCAGGGGAGGGAACTTCTAGTGACACTAATGACAAGTGTTCTCCTTGTGCCTTCTATCCAGTGCCAGGGGAGGGAACTTCTAGTGACACTAATGACAAGTGTTCTTGTGTCTTCTATCCAGTGCCAGGGGAGGGAACTTCTAGTGACACTAATGACAAGTGTTCTTGTGTCTTCTATCGAGTGCCAGGGGAGGGAACTTCTAGTGACACTAATGACAAGTGTTCTTGTGTCTTCTATCCAGTGCCAGGGGAGGGAACTTCTAGTGACACTATTGACAAGTGTTCTCTTTGTGCCTTCTATCCAGTGCCAGGGGAGGGAACTTCTAGTGACACTAATGACAAGTGTTCTTATGTCTTCTATCCAGTGCCAGGGGAGGGAACTTCTAGTGACACTAATGACAAGTGTTCTTATGTCTTCTTTCCAGTGCCAGGGGACCGAACTTCTAGTGACACTAATGACAAGTGTTCTCCTTGTGCCTTCTATCGAGTGCCAGGGGAAGGAACTTCTAGTGACACTATTGACAAGTGTTCTCCTTGTGCCTTCTATCCAGTGCCAGGGGAGGGAACTTCTAGTGACACTAATGACAAGTGTTCTCCTTGTGTCTTCTATCCAGTGCTAGGGGAAGGAACTTCTAGTGACACTAATGACAAGTGTTCTCCGTGTGCCTTCTATCGAGTGCCAGGGGAGGGAACTTCTAGTGACACTAATGACAAGTGTTCTTGTGTCTTCTATCCAGTGCCAGGGGAGGGAACTTCTAGTGACACTAATGACAAGTGTTCTCCTTGTGCCGTCTATTTAGTGCTAGGGGAGGGAACTTCTAATGACACTAATGACAAGTGTTCTCCTTGTGTCTTCTATCCAGGGCCAGGGGAGGGAACTTCTAGTGACACTATTGACAAGTGTTCTCCTTGTGTCTTCTATCGAGTGCCAGGGGAGGGAACTTCTAGTGACACTAATGACAAGTGTTCTTGTGTCTTCTATCCAGTGCTAGGGGAGGGAACTTCTAGTGACACTAATGACAAGTGTTCTCCTTGTGCCTTCTATCCAGTGCTAGGGGAGGGAACTTCTAGTGACACTAATGACAAGTGTTCTCCTTGTGTCTTCTATCCAGTGCCAGGGGAGGGAACTTCTAGTGACACTATTGACAAGTGTTCTCCTTGTGTCTTCTATCCAGTGCTAGGGGAGGGAACTTCTAGTGACACTAATGACAAGTGTTCTCCTTGTGCCTTCTTTTAGTGCCAGGGGAGGGAACTTCTAGTGACACTAATGACAAGTGTTCTCCTTGTGCCTTCTATCCAGTGCCAGGGGAGGGAACTTCTAGTGACACTAATGACAAGTGTTCTCCTTGTGCCTTCTATCCAGTGCCAGGGGAGGGAACTTCTAGTGACACTAATGACAAGTGTTCTCCTTGTGCCTTCTATCGAGTGCCAGGGGAGGGAACTTCTAGCTAGTGACACTAATGACAAGTGTTCTCCTTGTGCCTTCTATCGAGTTCCAGGGGAAGGAACTTCTAGTGACACTATTGACAAGTGTTCTCCTTGTGCCTTCTATCCAGTGCCAGGGGAGGGAACTTCTAGTGACACTAATGACAAGTGTTCTCCTTGTGCCTTCTATCCAGTGCTAGGGGAAGGAACTTCTAGTGACACTATTGACAAGTGTTCTCCTTGTGCCTTCTATCGAGTGCCAGGGGAAGGAACTTCTAGTGACACTAATGACAAGTGTTCTCCTTGTGTCCTCTATCCAGTGCTAGGGGAGGGAACTTCTAGTGACACTAATGACAAGTATTCTTGTGTCTTCTATCCAGTGCTAGGGGAAGGAACTTCTAGTGACACTAATGACAAGTGTTCTTGTGTCTTCTATCCAGTGCCAGGGGAGGGAACTTCTAGTGACACTAATGACAAGTGTTCTCCTTGTGCCTTCTATCGAGTGCCAGGGGACCGAACTTCTAGTGACACTAATGACAAGTGTTCTCCTTGTGCCTTCTATCGAGTGCCAGGGGAAGGAACTTCTAGTGACACTATTGACAAGTGTTCTCCTTGTGCCTTCTATCCAGTGCCAGGGGAGGGAACTTCTAGTGACACTAATGACAAGTGTTCTCCTTGTGTCTTCTATCCAGTGCTAGGGGAAGGAACTTCTAGTGACACTAATGACAAGTGTTCTCCTTGTGTCTTCTATCCAGTGCTAGGGGAGGGAACTTCTAGTGACACTAATGACAAGTGTTCTTGTGTCTTCTATCCAGTGTCAGGGGAGGGAACTTCTAGTGATACTAATGACAAGTGTTCTTGTGTCTTCTATCCAGTGCTAGGGGAGGGAATGTCTAGTGACACTATTGACAAGTGTTCTCCTTGTGCCTTCTATCGAGTGCCAGGGGAGGGAACTTCTAGTGACACTAATGACAAGTGTTCTCCTTGTGTCTTCTATCCAATGCCAGGGGAGGAAACTTCTAGTGACACTAATGACAAGTGTTCTCCATGTGTCTCCCCCCACTTCTCTTGCCCTGTGGGTGCCAGGGGAGGGAACTTCTAGTGACAATATTGACAAGTGTTATCCTTGTGTCTTCTATCCAGTGCCAGGGGAGGGAACTTCTAGTGACACTAATGACAAGTGTTCTCCTTGTGTCTTCTATCCAGTGCCAGGGGAGGGAACTTCTAGTGACACTAATGACAAGTGTTCTTGTGTCTTCTATCCAGTGCCAGGGGAGGGAACTTCTAGTGACACTAATGACAAGTGTTCTCCTTGTGTCTTCTATCCATTGCCAGGGAGGGAACTTTTAGTGACACTAATGACAAGTGTTCTCCTTGTGTCTTCTATCCAGTGCCAGGGGAGGGAACTTCTAGTGACACTAATGACAAGTGTTCTCCTTGTGCCTTCTATTGAGTGCCAGGGAGGGAACTTCTAGTGACACTAATGACAAGTGTTCTCCTTGTGTCTTCTATCCAGTGCCAGGGGAGGGAACTTCTAGTGACACTAATGACAAGTGTTCTTGTGTCTTCTATCCAGTGCCAGGGGAGGGAACTTCTAGTGACACTATTGACAAGTGTTCTCCTTGTGTCTTCTATCCAGTGCCAGGGGAGGGAACTTCTAGTGACACTAATGACAAGTGTTCTTGTGTCTTCTATCCAGTGCCAGGGGAGGGAACTTCTAGTGACACTAATGACAAGTGTTCTTGTTCTTGTGTCTTCTATCCAGTGCCAGGGGAGGGAACTTCTAGTGACACTAATGACAAGTGTTCTCCTTCTGTCTTCTATCGAGTGCTAGGGGAGGGAACTTCTAGTGACACTAATGACAAGTGTTCTCCTTGTGCCTTCTATCCAGTGCTAGGGGAGGGAACTTCTAGTGACACTAATGACAAGTGTTCTTGTGTCTTCTATCGAGTGCCAGGGGAGGGAACTTCTAGTGACACTAATGACAAGTGTTCTTGTGTCTTCTATCCAGTGCCAGGGGAGGGAACTTCTAGTGACACTATTGACAAGTGTTCTCTTTGTGCCTTCTATCCAGTGCCAGGGGAGGGAACTTCTAGTGACACTAATGACAAGTGTTCTTGTGTCTTCTATCCAGTGCCAGGGGAGGGAACTTCTAGTGACACTAATGACAAGTGTTCTTGTGTCTTCTATCCAGTGCCAGTGGAGGGAACTTCTAGTGACACTAATGACAAGTGTTCTTATGTCTTCTATCCAGTGCCAGGGGAGGGAACTTCTAGTGACACTAATGACAAGTGTTCTCCTTGTGCCTTCTATCCAGTGCCAGGGGAGGGAACTTCTAGTGACACTAATGACAAGTGTTCTTGTGTCTTCTATCCAGTGCCAGGGGAGGGAACTTCTAGTGACACTAATGACAAGTGTTCTTGTGTCTTCTATCGAGTGCCAGGGGAGGGAACTTCTAGTGACACTAATGACAAGTGTTCTTGTGTCTTCTATCCAGTGCCAGGGGAGGGAACTTCTAGTGACACTATTGACAAGTGTTCTCTTTGTGCCTTCTATCCAGTGCCAGGGGAGGGAACTTCTAGTGACACTAATGACAAGTGTTCTTATGTCTTCTATCCAGTGCCAGGGGAGGGAACTTCTAGTGACACTAATGACAAGTGTTCTCCTTGTGCCTTCTATCGAGTGCCAGGGGACCGAACTTCTAGTGACACTAATGACAAGTGTTCTCCTTGTGCCTTCTATCGAGTGCCAGGGGAAGGAACTTCTAGTGACACTATTGACAAGTGTTCTCCTTGTGCCTTCTATCCAGTGCCAGGGGAGGGAACTTCTAGTGACACTAATGACAAGTGTTCTCCTTGTGTCTTCTATCCAGTGCTAGGGGAAGGAACTTCTAGTGACACTAATGACAAGTGTTCTCCGTGTGCCTTCTATCGAGTGCCAGGGGAGGGAACTTCTAGTGACACTAATGACAAGTGTTCTTGTGTCTTCTATCCAGAGCCAGGGGAGGGAACTTCTAGTGACACTAATGACAAGTGTTCTCCTTGTGCTGTCTATTCAGTGCTAGGGGAGGGAACTTCTAATGACAAGTGTTCTCCTTGTGTCTTCTATCCAGGGCCAGGGGAGGGAACTTCTAGTGACACTATTGACAAGTGTTCTCCTTGTGTCTTCTATCGAGTGCCAGGGGAGGGAACTTCTAGTGACACTAATGACAAGTGTTCTTGTGTCTTCTATCCAGTGCTAGGGGAGGGAACTTCTAGTGACACTAATGACAAGTGTTCTCCTTGTGCCTTCTATCCAGTGCTAGGGGAGGGAACTTCTAGTGACACTAATGACAAGTGTTCTCCTTGTGTCTTCTATCCAGTGCCAGGGGAGGGAACTTCTAGTGACACTATTGACAAGTGTTCTCCTTGTGTCTTCTATCCAGTGCTAGGGGATGGAACTTCTAGTGACACTAATGACAAGTGTTCTTGTGTCTTCTATCCAGTGCTAGGGGAGGGAACTTCTAGTGACACTAATGACAAGTGTTCTCCTTGTGCCTTCTATCCAGTGCTAGGGGAGGGAACTTCTAGTGACACTAATGACAAGTGTTCTCCATGTGTCTCCCCGCACTTCTCTTGCCCTGTGGGTGCCAGGGGAGGGAACTTCTAGTGACACTATTGACAAGTGTTTTCCTTGTGTCTTCTATCCAGTGCCAGGGGAGGGAACTTCTAGTGACACTATTGACAAGTGTTCTCCTTGTGTCTTCTATCCAGTGCTAGGGGAGGGAACTTCTAGTGACACTAATGACAAGTGTTCTTGTGTCTTCTATCCAGTGCTAGGGGAGGGAACTTCTAGTGACACTAATGACAAGTGTTCTTGTGTCTTCTATCCAGTGCTAGGGGAGGGAACTTCTAGTGACACTATTGACAAGTGTTCTCCTTGTGCCTTCTATCGAGTGCCAGGGAGGGAACTTCTAGTGACACTAATGACAAGTGTTCTCCTTGTGTCGTCTATCCAGTGCTAGGGGAGGGAACTTCTTGTGACACTAATGACAAGTGTTCTTGTGTCTTCTATCCAGTGCCAGTGGAGGGAACTTCTAGTGATACTAATGACAAGTGTTCTTGTGTCTTCTATCCAGTGCTAGGGGAGGGAACTTCTAGTGACACTATTGACAAGTGTTCTCCTTGTGCCTTCTATCGAGTGCCAGGGGAGGGAACTTCTAGTGACACTAATGACAAGTGTTCTCCTTGTGTCTTCTATCCAATGCCAGGGGAGGAAACTTCTAGTGACACTAATGACAAGTGTTCTCCATGTGTCTCCCCCCACTTCTCTTGCCTTGTGGGTGCCAGGGGAGGGAACTTCTAGTGACAATATTGACAAGTGTTCTCCTTGTGTCTTCTATCCAGTGCCAGGGGAGGGAACTTCTAGTGACACTAATGACAAGTGTTCTCTTTGTGTCTTCTATCCAGTGCCAGGGGAGGGAACTTCTAGTGACACTAATGACAAGTGTTCTCCATGTGTCTCCCCGCACTTCTCTTGCCCTGTGGGTGCCAGGGGAGGGAACTTCTAGTGACACTATTGACAAGTGTTTTCCTTGTGTCTTCTATCCAGTGCCAGGGGAGGGAACTTCTAGTGACACTATTGACAAGTGTTCTCTTTGTGCCTTCTATCCAGTGCCAGGGGAGGGAAACTTCTAGTGACACTAATGACAAGTGTTCTTGTGTCTTCTATCCAGTGCCAGGGGAGGGAACTTCTAGTGACACTAATGACAAGTGTTCTTGTGTCTTCTATCCAGTGCCAGTGGAGGCAACTTTTAGTGACACTAATGACAAGTGTTCTTATGTCTTCTATCCAGTGCCAGGGGAGGGAACTTCTAGTGACACTAATGACAAGTGTTCTCCTTGTGCCTTCTATCCAGTGCCAGGGGAGGGAACTTCTAGTGACACTAATGACAAGTGTTCTTGTGTCTTCTATCCAGTGCCAGGGGAGGGAACTTCTAGTGACACTAATGACAAGTGTTCTTGTGTCTTCTATCGAGTGCCAGGGGAGGGAACTTCTAGTGACACTAATGACAAGTGTTCTTGTGTCTTCTATCCAGTGCCAGGGGAGGGAACTTCTAGTGACACTATTGACAAGTGTTCTCTTTGTGCCTTCTATCCAGTGCCAGGGGAGGGAACTTCTAGTGACACTAATGACAAGTGTTCTTATGTCTTCTATCCAGTGCCAGGGGAGGGAACTTCTAGTGACACTAATGACAAGTGTTCTTATGTCTTCTTTCCAGTGCCAGGGGACCGAACTTCTAGTGACACTAATGACAAGTGTTCTCCTTGTGCCTTCTATCGAGTGCCAGGGGAAGGAACTTCTAGTGACACTATTGACAAGTGTTCTCCTTGTGCCTTCTATCCAGTGCCAGGGGAGGGAACTTCTAGTGACACTAATGACAAGTGTTCTCCTTGTGTCTTCTATCCAGTGCTAGGGGAAGGAACTTCTAGTGACACTAATGACAAGTGTTCTCCGTGTGCCTTCTATCGAGTGCCAGGGGAGGGAACTTCTAGTGACACTAATGACAAGTGTTCTTGTGTCTTCTATCCAGTGCCAGGGGAGGGAACTTCTAGTGACACTAATGACAAGTGTTCTCCTTGTGCCGTCTATTTAGTGCTAGGGGAGGGAACTTCTAATGACACTAATGACAAGTGTTCTCCTTGTGTCTTCTATCCAGGGCCAGGGGAGGGAACTTCTAGTGACACTATTGACAAGTGTTCTCCTTGTGTCTTCTATCGAGTGCCAGGGGAGGGAACTTCTAGTGACACTAATGACAAGTGTTCTTGTGTCTTCTATCCAGTGCTAGGGGAGGGAACTTCTAGTGACACTAATGACAAGTGTTCTCCTTGTGCCTTCTATCCAGTGCTAGGGGAGGGAACTTCTAGTGACACTAATGACAAGTGTTCTCCTTGTGTCTTCTATCCAGTGCCAGGGGAGGGAACTTCTAGTGACACTATTGACAAGTGTTCTCCTTGTGTCTTCTATCCAGTGCTAGGGGAGGGAACTTCTAGTGACACTAATGACAAGTGTTCTCCTTGTGCCTTCTTTTAGTGCCAGGGGAGGGAACTTCTAGTGACACTAATGACAAGTGTTCTCCTTGTGCCTTCTATCCAGTGCCAGGGGAGGGAACTTCTAGTGACACTAATGACAAGTGTTCTCCTTGTGCCTTCTATCCAGTGCCAGGGGAGGGAACTTCTAGTGACACTAATGACAAGTGTTCTCCTTGTGCCTTCTATCGAGTGCCAGGGGAGGGAACTTCTAGCTAGTGACACTAATGACAAGTGTTCTCCTTGTGCCTTCTATCGAGTTCCAGGGGAAGGAACTTCTAGTGACACTATTGACAAGTGTTCTCCTTGTGCCTTCTATCCAGTGCCAGGGGAGGGAACTTCTAGTGACACTAATGACAAGTGTTCTCCTTGTGCCTTCTATCCAGTGCTAGGGGAAGGAACTTCTAGTGACACTATTGACAAGTGTTCTCCTTGTGCCTTCTATCGAGTGCCAGGGGAAGGAACTTCTAGTGACACTAATGACAAGTGTTCTCCTTGTGTCCTCTATCCATTGCTAGGGGAGGGAACTTCTAGTGACACTAATGACAAGTATTCTTGTGTCTTCTATCCAGTGCTAGGGGAAGGAACTTCTAGTGACACTAATGACAAGTGTTCTTGTGTCTTCTATCCAGTGCCAGGGGAGGGAACTTCTAGTGACACTAATGACAAGTGTTCTCCTTGTGCCTTCTATCGAGTGCCAGGGGACCGAACTTCTAGTGACACTAATGACAAGTGTTCTCCTTGTGCCTTCTATCGAGTGCCAGGGGAAGGAACTTCTAGTGACACTATTGACAAGTGTTCTCCTTGTGCCTTCTATCCAGTGCCAGGGGAGGGAACTTCTAGTGACACTAATGACAAGTGTTCTCCTTGTGTCTTCTATCCAGTGCTAGGGGAAGGAACTTCTAGTGACACTAATGACAAGTGTTCTCCGTGTGCCTTCTATCGAGTGCCAGGGGAGGGAACTTCTAGTGACACTAATGACAAGTGTTCTTGTGTCTTCTATCCAGTGCCAGGGGAGGGAACTTCTAGTGACACTAATGACAAGTGTTCTCCTTGTGCCGTCTATTCAGTGCTAGGGGAGGGAACTTCTAATGACACTAATGACAAGTGTTCTCCTTGTGCCTTCTATCCAGTGCCAGGGGAGGGAACTTCTAGTGACACTAATGACAAGTGTTCTTGTGTCTTCTATCCAGTGCCAGGGGAGGGAACTTCTAGTGACACTAATGACAAGTGTTCTTGTGTCTTCTATCGAGTGCCAGGGGAGGGAACTTCTAGTGACACTAATGACAAGTGTTCTTGTGTCTTCTATCCAGTGCCAGGGGAGGGAACTTCTAGTGACACTAATGACAAGTGTTCTCCTTGTGCCGTCTATTCAGTGCTAGGGGAGGGAACTTCTAATGACACTAATGACAAGTGTTCTCCTTGTGCCTTCTATCCAGTGCCAGGGGAGGGAACTTCTAGTGACACTAATGACAAGTGTTCTTGTGTCTTCTATCCAGTGCCAGGGGAGGGAACTTCTAGTGACACTAATGACAAGTGTTCTTGTGTCTTCTATCGAGTGCCAGGGGAGGGAACTTCTAGTGACACTAATGACAAGTGTTCTTGTGTCTTCTATCCAGTGCCAGGGGAGGGAACTTCTAGTGACACTATTGACAAGTGTTCTCTTTGTGCCTTCTATCCAGTGCCAGGGGAGGGAACTTCTAGTGACACTAATGACAAGTGTTCTTATGTCTTCTATCCAGTGCCAGGGGAGGGAACTTCTAGTGACACTAATGACAAGTGTTCTCCTTGTGCCTTCTATCGAGTGCCAGGGGACCGAACTTCTAGTGACACTAATGACAAGTGTTCTCCTTGTGCCTTCTATCGAGTGCCAGGGGAGGGAACTTCTAGTGACACTAATGACAAGTGTTCTTGTGTCTTCTATCCAGTGCCAGGGGATGGAACTTCTAGTGACACTAATGACAAGTGTTCTCCTTGTGCCGTCTATTCAGTGCTAGGGGAGGGAACTTCTAATGACACTAATGACAAGTGTTCTCCTTGTGCCTTCTATCGAGTGCCAGGGGAGGGAACTTCTAGTGACACTAATGACAAGTGTTCTTGTGTCTTCTATCCAGTGCCAGGGGAGGGAACTTCTAGTGACACTAATGACAAGTGTTCTCCTTGTGCCTTCTATCGAGTGCCAGGGGACGGAACTTCTAGTGACACTAATGACAAGTGTTCTCCTTGTGCCTTCTATCGAGTGCCAGGGGAAGGAACTTCTAGTGACACTATTGACAAGTGTTCTCCTTGTGCCTTCTATCCAGTGCCAGGGGAGGGAACTTCTAGTGACACTAATGACAAGTGTTCTCCTTGTGTCTTATATCCAGTGCTAGGGGAAGGAACTTCTAGTGACACTAATGACAAGTGTTCTCCGTGTGCCTTCTATCGAGTGCCAGGGGAGGGAACTTCTAGTGACACTAATGACAAGTGTTCTTGTGTCTTCTATCCAGTGCCAGGGGAGGGAACTTCTAGTGACACTAATGACAAGTGTTCTTGTGTCTTCTATCCAGTGCCAGGGGAGGGAACTTCTAGTGACACTAATGACAAGTGTTCTCCTTGTGCCGTCTATTCAGTGCTAGGGGAGGGAACTTCTAATGACACTAATGACAAGTGTTCTCCTTGTGCCTTCTATCCAGTGCCAGGGGAGGGAACTTCTAGTGACACTAATGACAAGTGTTCTTGTGTCTTCTATCCAGTGCCAGGGGAGGGAACTTCTAGTGACACTAATGACAAGTGTTCTTGTGTCTTCTATCGAGTGCCAGGGGAGGGAACTTCTAGTGACACTAATGACAAGTGTTCTTGTGTCTTCTATCCAGTGCCAGGGGAGGGAACTTCTAGTGACACTATTGACAAGTGTTCTCTTTGTGCCTTCTATCCAGTGCCAGGGGAGGGAACTTCTAGTGACACTAATGACAAGTGTTCTTATGTCTTCTATCCAGTGCCAGGGGAGGGAACTTCTAGTGACACTAATGACAAGTGTTCTCCTTGTGCCTTCTATCGAGTGCCAGGGGACCGAACTTCTAGTGACACTAATGACAAGTGTTCTCCTTGTGCCTTCTATCGAGTGCCAGGGGAAGGAACTTCTAGTGACACTATTGACAAGTGTTCTCCTTGTGCCTTCTATCCAGTGCCAGGGGAGGGAACTTCTAGTGACACTAATGACAAGTGTTCTCCTTGTGTCTTCTATCCAGTGCTAGGGGAAGGAACTTCTAGTGACACTAATGACAAGTGTTCTCCGTGTGCCTTCTATCGAGTGCCAGGGGAGGGAACTTCTAGTGACACTAATGACAAGTGTTCTTGTGTCTTCTATCCAGAGCCAGGGGAGGGAACTTCTAGTGACACTAATGACAAGTGTTCTCCTTGTGCTGTCTATTCAGTGCTAGGGGAGGGAACTTCTAATGACACTAATGACAAGTGTTCTCCTTGTGTCTTCTATCCAGGGCCAGGGGAGGGAACTTCTAGTGACACTATTGACAAGTGTTCTCCTTGTGTCTTCTATCGAGTGCCAGGGGAGGGAACTTCTAGTGACACTAATGACAAGTGTTCTTGTGTCTTCTATCCAGTGCTAGGGGAGGGAACTTCTAGTGACACTAATGACAAGTGTTCTCCTTGTGCCTTCTATCCAGTGCTAGGGGAGGGAACTTCTAGTGACACTAATGACAAGTGTTCTCCTTGTGTCTTCTATCCAGTGCCAGGGGAGGGAACTTCTAGTGACACTATTGACAAGTGTTCTCCTTGTGTCTTCTATCCAGTGCTAGGGGATGGAACTTCTAGTGACACTAATGACAAGTGTTCTTGTGTCTTCTATCCAGTGCTAGGGGAGGGAACTTCTAGTGACACTAATGACAAGTGTTCTCCTTGTGCCTTCTATCCAGTGCTAGGGGAGGGAACTTCTAGTGACACTAATGACAAGTGTTCTCCATGTGTCTCCCCGCACTTCTCTTGCCCTGTGGGTGCCAGGGGAGGGAACTTCTAGTGACACTATTGACAAGTGTTTTCCTTGTGTCTTCTATCCAGTGCCAGGGGAGGGAACTTCTAGTGACACTATTGACAAGTGTTCTTGTGTCTTCTATCCAGTGCTAGGGGAGGGAACTTCTAGTGACACTAATGACAAGTGTTCTCCTTGTGCCTTCTATCCAGTGCTAGGGGAGGGAACTTCTAGTGACACTAATGACAAGTGTTCTCCTTGTGTCTTCTATCCAGTGCCAGGGGAGGGAACTTCTAGTGACACTAATGACAAGTGTTCTCCTTGTGCCTTCTTTTAGTGCCAGGGGAGGGAACTTCTAGTGACACTAATGACAAGTGTTCTCCTTGTGCCTTCTATCCAGTGCCAGGGGAGGGAACTTCTAGTGACACTAATGACAAGTGTTCTCCTTGTGCCTTCTATCCAGTGCCAGGGGAGGGAACTTCTAGTGACACTAATGACAAGTGTTCTCCTTGTGCCTTCTATCGAGTGCCAGGGGAGGGAACTTCTAGCTAGTGACACTAATGACAAGTGTTCTCCTTGTGCCTTCTATCGAGTTCCAGGGGAAGGAACTTCTAGTGACACTATTGACAAGTGTTCTCCTTGTGCCTTCTATCCAGTGCCAGGGGAGGTAACTTCTAGTGACACTAATGACAAGTGTTCTCCTTGTGCCTTCTATCCAGTGCTAGGGGAGGGAACTTCTAATGACACTAATGACAAGTGTTCTCCTTGTGCCTTCTATCGAGTGCCAGGGGAGGGAACTTCTAGTGACACTAATGACAAGTGTTCTTGTGTCTTCTATCCAGTGCCAGGGGAGGGAACTTCTAGTGACACTAATGACAAGTGTTCTCCTTGTGCCTTCTATCGAGTGCCAGGGGACGGAACTTCTAGTGACACTAATGACAAGTGTTCTCCTTGTGCCTTCTATCGAGTGCCAGGGGAAGGAACTTCTAGTGACACTATTGACAAGTGTTCTCCTTGTGCCTTCTATCCAGTGCCAGGGGAGGGAACTTCTAGTGACACTAATGACAAGTGTTCTCCTTGTGTCTTCTATCCAGTGCTAGGGGAAGGAACTTCTAGTGACACTAATGACAAGTGTTCTCCGTGTGCCTTCTATCGAGTGCCAGGGGAGGGAACTTCTAGTGACACTAATGACAAGTGTTCTTGTGTCTTCTATCCAGTGCCAGGGGAGGGAACTTCTAGTGACACTAATGACAAGTGTTCTTGTGTCTTCTATCCAGTGCCAGGGGAGGGAACTTCTAGTGACACTAATGACAAGTGTTCTCCTTGTGCCGTCTATTCAGTGCTAGGGGAGGGAACTTCTAATGACACTAATGACAAGTGTTCTCCTTGTGCCTTCTATCCAGTGCCAGGGGAGGGAACTTCTAGTGACACTAATGACAAGTGTTCTTGTGTCTTCTATCCAGTGCCAGGGGAGGGAACTTCTAGTGACACTAATGACAAGTGTTCTTGTGTCTTCTATCGAGTGCCAGGGGAGGGAACTTCTAGTGACACTAATGACAAGTGTTCTTGTGTCTTCTATCCAGTGCCAGGGGAGGGAACTTCTAGTGACACTATTGACAAGTGTTCTCTTTGTGCCTTCTATCCAGTGCCAGGGGAGGGAACTTCTAGTGACACTAATGACAAGTGTTCTTATGTCTTCTATCCAGTGCCAGGGGAGGGAACTTCTAGTGACACTAATGACAAGTGTTCTCCTTGTGCCTTCTATCGAGTGCCAGGGGACCGAACTTCTAGTGACACTAATGACAAGTGTTCTCCTTGTGCCTTCTATCGAGTGCCAGGGGAAGGAACTTCTAGTGACACTATTGACAAGTGTTCTCCTTGTGCCTTCTATCCAGTGCCAGGGGAGGGAACTTCTAGTGACACTAATGACAAGTGTTCTCCTTGTGTCTTCTATCCAGTGCTAGGGGAAGGAACTTCTAGTGACACTAATGACAAGTGTTCTCCGTGTGCCTTCTATCGAGTGCCAGGGGAGGGAACTTCTAGTGACACTAATGACAAGTGTTCTTGTGTCTTCTATCCAGAGCCAGGGGAGGGAACTTCTAGTGACACTAATGACAAGTGTTCTCCTTGTGCTGTCTATTCAGTGCTAGGGGAGGGAACTTCTAATGACACTAATGACAAGTGTTCTCCTTGTGTCTTCTATCCAGGGCCAGGGGAGGGAACTTCTAGTGACACTATTGACAAGTGTTCTCCTTGTGTCTTCTATCGAGTGCCAGGGGAGGGAACTTCTAGTGACACTAATGACAAGTGTTCTTGTGTCTTCTATCCAGTGCTAGGGGAGGGAACTTCTAGTGACACTAATGACAAGTGTTCTCCTTGTGCCTTCTATCCAGTGCTAGGGGAGGGAACTTCTAGTGACACTAATGACAAGTGTTCTCCTTGTGTCTTCTATCCAGTGCCAGGGGAGGGAACTTCTAGTGACACTATTGACAAGTGTTCTCCTTGTGTCTTCTATCCAGTGCTAGGGGATGGAACTTCTAGTGACACTAATGACAAGTGTTCTTGTGTCTTCTATCCAGTGCTAGGGGAGGGAACTTCTAGTGACACTAATGACAAGTGTTCTCCTTGTGCCTTCTATCCAGTGCTAGGGGAGGGAACTTCTAGTGACACTAATGACAAGTGTTCTCCATGTGTCTCCCCGCACTTCTCTTGCCCTGTGGGTGCCAGGGGAGGGAACTTCTAGTGACACTATTGACAAGTGTTTTCCTTGTGTCTTCTATCCAGTGCCAGGGGAGGGAACTTCTAGTGACACTATTGACAAGTGTTCTTGTGTCTTCTATCCAGTGCTAGGGGAGGGAACTTCTAGTGACACTAATGACAAGTGTTCTCCTTGTGCCTTCTATCCAGTGCTAGGGGAGGGAACTTCTAGTGACACTAATGACAAGTGTTCTCCTTGTGTCTTCTATCCAGTGCCAGGGGAGGGAACTTCTAGTGACACTAATGACAAGTGTTCTCCTTGTGCCTTCTTTTAGTGCCAGGGGAGGGAACTTCTAGTGACACTAATGACAAGTGTTCTCCTTGTGCCTTCTATCCAGTGCCAGGGGAGGGAACTTCTAGTGACACTAATGACAAGTGTTCTCCTTGTGCCTTCTATCCAGTGCCAGGGGAGGGAACTTCTAGTGACACTAATGACAAGTGTTCTCCTTGTGCCTTCTATCGAGTGCCAGGGGAGGGAACTTCTAGCTAGTGACACTAATGACAAGTGTTCTCCTTGTGCCTTCTATCGAGTTCCAGGGGAAGGAACTTCTAGTGACACTATTGACAAGTGTTCTCCTTGTGCCTTCTATCCAGTGCCAGGGGAGGTAACTTCTAGTGACACTAATGACAAGTGTTCTCCTTGTGCCTTCTATCCAGTGCTAGGGGAAGGAACTTCTAGTGACACTATTGACAAGTGTTCTCCTTGTGCCTTCTATCGAGTGCCAGGGGAAGGAACTTCTAGTGACACTAATGACAAGTGTTCTCCTTGTGTCCTCTATCCAGTGCTAGGGGAGGGAACTTCTAGTGACACTAATGACAAGTATTCTTGTGTCTTCTATCCAGTGCTAGGGGAAGGAACTTCTAGTGACACTAATGACAAGTGTTCTTGTGTCTTCTATCCAGTGCCAGGGGAGGGAACTTCTAGTGACACTAATGACAAGTGTTCTCCTTGTGCCTTCTATCGAGTGCCAGGGGACCGAACTTCTAGTGACACTAATGACAAGTGTTCTCCTTGTGCCTTCTATCGAGTGCCAGGGGAAGGAACTTCTAGTGACACTATTGACAAGTGTTCTCCTTGTGCCTTCTATCCAGTGCCAGGGGAGGGAACTTCTAGTGACACTAATGACAAGTGTTCTCCTTGTGTCTTCTATCCAGTGCTAGGGGAAGGAACTTCTAGTGACACTAATGACAAGTGTTCTCCGTGTGCCTTCTATCGAGTGCCAGGGGAGGGAACTTCTAGTGACACTAATGACAAGTGTTCTTGTGTCTTCTATCCAGTGCCAGGGGAGGGAACTTCTAGTGACACTAATGACAAGTGTTCTCCTTGTGCCGTCTATTCAGTGCTAGGGGAGGGAACTTCTAATGACACTAATGACAAGTGTTCTCCTTGTGCCTTCTATCCAGTGCCAGGGGAGGGAACTTCTAGTGACACTAATGACAAGTGTTCTTGTGTCTTCTATCCAGTGCCAGGGGAGGGAACTTCTAGTGACACTAATGACAAGTGTTCTTGTGTCTTCTATCGAGTGCCAGGGGAGGGAACTTCTAGTGACACTAATGACAAGTGTTCTTGTGTCTTCTATCCAGTGCCAGGGGAGGGAACTTCTAGTGACACTAATGACAAGTGTTCTCCTTGTGCCGTCTATTCAGTGCTAGGGGAGGGAACTTCTAATGACACTAATGACAAGTGTTCTCCTTGTGCCTTCTATCCAGTGCCAGGGGAGGGAACTTCTAGTGACACTAATGACAAGTGTTCTTGTGTCTTCTATCCAGTGCCAGGGGAGGGAACTTCTAGTGACACTAATGACAAGTGTTCTTGTGTCTTCTATCGAGTGCCAGGGGAGGGAACTTCTAGTGACACTAATGACAAGTGTTCTTGTGTCTTCTATCCAGTGCCAGGGGAGGGAACTTCTAGTGACACTATTGACAAGTGTTCTCTTTGTGCCTTCTATCCAGTGCCAGGGGAGGGAACTTCTAGTGACACTAATGACAAGTGTTCTTATGTCTTCTATCCAGTGCCAGGGGAGGGAACTTCTAGTGACACTAATGACAAGTGTTCTCCTTGTGCCTTCTATCGAGTGCCAGGGGACCGAACTTCTAGTGACACTAATGACAAGTGTTCTCCTTGTGCCTTCTATCGAGTGCCAGGGGAGGGAACTTCTAGTGACACTAATGACAAGTGTTCTTGTGTCTTCTATCCAGTGCCAGGGGAGGGAACTTCTAGTGACACTAATGACAAGTGTTCTCCTTGTGTCTTCTATCCAGTGCTAGGGGAGGGAACTTCTAGTGACACTAATGACAAGTGTTCTCCTTGTGCCTTCTTTTAGTGCCAGGGGAGGGAACTTCTAGTGACACTAATGACAAGTATTCTCCTTGTGCCTTCTATCCAGTGCCAGGGGAGGGAACTTCTAGTGACACTAATGACAAGTGTTCTCCTTGTGCCTTCTATCCAGTGCCAGGGGAGGGAACTTCTAGTGACACTAATGACAAGTGTTCTCCTTGTGCCTTCTATCGAGTGCCAGGGGAGGGAACTTCTAGCTAGTGACACTAATGACAAGTGTTCTCCTTGTGCCTTCTATCGAGTTCCAGGGGAAGGAACTTCTAGTGACACTATTGACAAGTGTTCTCCTTGTGCCTTCTATCCAGTGCCAGGGGAGGGAACTTCTAGTGACACTAATGACAAGTGTTCTCCTTGTGCCTTCTATCCAGTGCTAGGGGAAGGAACTTCTAGTGACACTATTGACAAGTGTTCTCCTTGTGCCTTCTATCCAGTGCTAGGGGAAGGAACTTCTAGTGACACTAATGACAAGTGTTCTTGTGTCTTCTATCCAGTGCCAGGGGAGGGAACTTCTAGTGACACTAATGACAAGTGTTCTCCTTGTGCCTTCTATCGAGTGCCAGGGGACCGAACTTCTAGTGACACTAATGACAAGTGTTCTCCTTGTGCCTTCTATCGAGTGCCAGGGGAAGGAACTTCTAGTGACACTATTGACAAGTGTTCTCCTTGTGTCTTCTATCCAGTGCCAGGGGAGGGAACTTCTAGTGACACTATTGACAAGTGTTCTCCTTGTGTCTTCTATCCAGTGCTAGGGGAGGGAACTTCTAGTGACACTAATGACAAGTGTTCTCCTTGTGCCTTCTTTTAGTGCCAGGGGAGGGAACTTCTAGTGACACTAATGACAAGTGTTCTCCTTGTGCCTTCTATCCAGTGCCAGGGGAGGGAACTTCTAGTGACACTAATGACAAGTGTTCTCCTTGTGCCTTCTATCCAGTGCCAGGGGAGGGAACTTCTAGTGACACTAATGACAAGTGTTCTCCTTGTGCCTTCTATCGAGTGCCAGGGGAGGGAACTTCTAGCTAGTGACACTAATGACAAGTGTTCTCCTTGTGCCTTCTATCGAGTTCCAGGGGAAGGAACTTCTAGTGACACTATTGACAAGTGTTCTCCTTGTGCCTTCTATCCAGTGCCAGGGGAGGGAACTTCTAGTGACACTAATGACAAGTGTTCTCCTTGTGCCTTCTATCCAGTGCTAGGGGAAGGAACTTCTAGTGACACTATTGACAAGTGTTCTCCTTGTGCCTTCTATCGAGTGCCAGGGGAAGGAACTTCTAGTGACACTAATGACAAGTGTTCTCCTTGTGTCCTCTATCCAGTGCTAGGGGAGGGAACTTCTAGTGACACTAATGACAAGTATTCTTGTGTCTTCTATCCAGTGCTAGGGGAAGGAACTTCTAGTGACACTAATGACAAGTGTTCTTGTGTCTTCTATCCAGTGCCAGGGGAGGGAACTTCTAGTGACACTAATGACAAGTGTTCTCCTTGTGCCTTCTATCGAGTGCCAGGGGACCGAACTTCTAGTGACACTAATGACAAGTGTTCTCCTTGTGCCTTCTATCGAGTGCCAGGGGAAGGAACTTCTAGTGACACTATTGACAAGTGTTCTCCTTGTGCCTTCTATCCAGTGCCAGGGGAGGGAACTTCTAGTGACACTAATGACAAGTGTTCTCCTTGTGTCTTCTATCCAGTGCTAGGGGAAGGAACTTCTAGTGACACTAATGACAAGTGTTCTCCGTGTGCCTTCTATCGAGTGCCAGGGGAGGGAACTTCTAGTGACACTAATGACAAGTGTTCTTGTGTCTTCTATCCAGTGCCAGGGGAGGGAACTTCTAGTGACACTAATGACAAGTGTTCTCCTTGTGCCGTCTATTCAGTGCTAGGGGAGGGAACTTCTAATGACACTAATGACAAGTGTTCTCCTTGTGCCTTCTATCGAGTGCCAGGGGACCGAACTTCTAGTGACACTAATGACAAGTGTTCTCCTTGTGCCTTCTATCGAGTGCCAGGGGAGGGAACTTCTAGTGACACTAATGACAAGTGTTCTTGTGTCTTCTATCCAGTGCCAGGGGAGGGAACTTCTAGTGACACTAATGACAAGTGTTCTCCTTGTGTCTTCTATCCAGTGCTAGGGGAGGGAACTTCTAGTGACACTAATGACAAGTGTTCTCCTTGTGCCTTCTTTTAGTGCCAGGGGAGGGAACTTCTAGTGACACTAATGACAAGTATTCTCCTTGTGCCTTCTATCCAGTGCCAGGGGAGGGAACTTCTAGTGACACTAATGACAAGTGTTCTCCTTGTGCCTTCTATCCAGTGCCAGGGGAGGGAACTTCTAGTGACACTAATGACAAGTGTTCTCCTTGTGCCTTCTATCGAGTGCCAGGGGAGGGAACTTCTAGCTAGTGACACTAATGACAAGTGTTCTCCTTGTGCCTTCTATCGAGTTCCAGGGGAAGGAACTTCTAGTGACACTATTGACAAGTGTTCTCCTTGTGCCTTCTATCCAGTGCCAGGGGAGGGAACTTCTAGTGACACTAATGACAAGTGTTCTCCTTGTGCCTTCTATCCAGTGCTAGGGGAAGGAACTTCTAGTGACACTATTGACAAGTGTTCTCCTTGTGCCTTCTATCCAGTGCTAGGGGAAGGAACTTCTAGTGACACTAATGACAAGTGTTCTTGTGTCTTCTATCCAGTGCCAGGGGAGGGAACTTCTAGTGACACTAATGACAAGTGTTCTCCTTGTGCCTTCTATCGAGTGCCAGGGGACCGAACTTCTAGTGACACTAATGACAAGTGTTCTCCTTGTGCCTTCTATCGAGTGCCAGGGGAAGGAACTTCTAGTGACACTATTGACAAGTGTTCTCCTTGTGTCTTCTATCCAGTGCCAGGGGAGGGAACTTCTAGTGACACTATTGACAAGTGTTCTCCTTGTGTCTTCTATCCAGTGCTAGGGGAGGGAACTTCTAGTGACACTAATGACAAGTGTTCTCCTTGTGCCTTCTTTTAGTGCCAGGGGAGGGAACTTCTAGTGACACTAATGACAAGTGTTCTCCTTGTGCCTTCTATCCAGTGCCAGGGGAGGGAACTTCTAGTGACACTAATGACAAGTGTTCTCCTTGTGCCTTCTATCCAGTGCCAGGGGAGGGAACTTCTAGTGACACTAATGACAAGTGTTCTCCTTGTGCCTTCTATCGAGTGCCAGGGGAGGGAACTTCTAGCTAGTGACACTAATGACAAGTGTTCTCCTTGTGCCTTCTATCGAGTTCCAGGGGAAGGAACTTCTAGTGACACTATTGACAAGTGTTCTCCTTGTGCCTTCTATCCAGTGCCAGGGGAGGGAACTTCTAGTGACACTAATGACAAGTGTTCTCCTTGTGCCTTCTATCCAGTGCTAGGGGAAGGAACTTCTAGTGACACTATTGACAAGTGTTCTCCTTGTGCCTTCTATCGAGTGCCAGGGGAAGGAACTTCTAGTGACACTAATGACAAGTGTTCTCCTTGTGTCCTCTATCCAGTGCTAGGGGAGGGAACTTCTAGTGACACTAATGACAAGTATTCTTGTGTCTTCTATCCAGTGCTAGGGGAAGGAACTTCTAGTGACACTAATGACAAGTGTTCTTGTGTCTTCTATCCAGTGCCAGGGGAGGGAACTTCTAGTGACACTAATGACAAGTGTTCTCCTTGTGCCTTCTATCGAGTGCCAGGGGACCGAACTTCTAGTGACACTAATGACAAGTGTTCTCCTTGTGCCTTCTATCGAGTGCCAGGGGAAGGAACTTCTAGTGACACTATTGACAAGTGTTCTCCTTGTGCCTTCTATCCAGTGCCAGGGGAGGGAACTTCTAGTGACACTAATGACAAGTGTTCTCCTTGTGTCTTCTATCCAGTGCTAGGGGAAGGAACTTCTAGTGACACTAATGACAAGTGTTCTCCGTGTGCCTTCTATCGAGTGCCAGGGGAGGGAACTTCTAGTGACACTAATGACAAGTGTTCTTGTGTCTTCTATCCAGTGCCAGGGGAGGGAACTTCTAGTGACACTAATGACAAGTGTTCTCCTTGTGCCGTCTATTCAGTGCTAGGGGAGGGAACTTCTAATGACACTAATGACAAGTGTTCTCCTTGTGCCTTCTATCCAGTGCCAGGGGAGGGAACTTCTAGTGACACTAATGACAAGTGTTCTTGTGTCTTCTATCCAGTGCCAGGGGAGGGAACTTCTAGTGACACTAATGACAAGTGTTCTTGTGTCTTCTATCGAGTGCCAGGGGAGGGAACTTCTAGTGACACTAATGACAAGTGTTCTTGTGTCTTCTATCCAGTGCCAGGGGAGGGAACTTCTAGTGACACTAATGACAAGTGTTCTCCTTGTGCCGTCTATTCAGTGCTAGGGGAGGGAACTTCTAATGACACTAATGACAAGTGTTCTCCTTGTGCCTTCTATCCAGTGCCAGGGGAGGGAACTTCTAGTGACACTAATGACAAGTGTTCTTGTGTCTTCTATCCAGTGCCAGGGGAGGGAACTTCTAGTGACACTAATGACAAGTGTTCTTGTGTCTTCTATCGAGTGCCAGGGGAGGGAACTTCTAGTGACACTAATGACAAGTGTTCTTGTGTCTTCTATCCAGTGCCAGGGGAGGGAACTTCTAGTGACACTATTGACAAGTGTTCTCTTTGTGCCTTCTATCCAGTGCCAGGGGAGGGAACTTCTAGTGACACTAATGACAAGTGTTATTATGTCTTCTATCCAGTGCCAGGGGAGGGAACTTCTAGTGACACTAATGACAAGTGTTCTCCTTGTGCCTTCTATCGAGTGCCAGGGGACCGAACTTCTAGTGACACTAATGACAAGTGTTCTCCTTGTGCCTTCTATCGAGTGCCAGGGGAGGGAACTTCTAGTGACACTAATGACAAGTGTTCTTGTGTCTTCTATCCAGTGCCAGGGGAGGGAACTTCTAGTGACACTAATGACAAGTGTTCTCCTTGTGTCTTCTATCCAGTGCTAGGGGAGGGAACTTCTAGTGACACTAATGAAAAGTGTTCTCCTTGTGCCTTCTTTTAGTGCCAGGGGAGGGAACTTCTAGTGACACTAATGACAAGTATTCTCCTTGTGCCTTCTATCCAGTGCCAGGGGAGGGAACTTCTAGTGACACTAATGACAAGTGTTCTCCTTGTGCCTTCTATCCAGTGCCAGGGGAGGGAACTTCTAGTGACACTAATGACAAGTGTTCTCCTTGTGCCTTCTATCGAGTGCCAGGGGAGGGAACTTCTAGCTAGTGACACTAATGACAAGTGTTCTCCTTGTGCCTTCTATCGAGTTCCAGGGGAAGGAACTTCTAGTGACACTATTGACAAGTGTTCTCCTTGTGCCTTCTATCCAGTGCCAGGGGAGGGAACTTCTAGTGACACTAATGACAAGTGTTCTCCTTGTGCCTTCTATCCAGTGCTAGGGGAAGGAACTTCTAGTGACACTATTGACAAGTGTTCTCCTTGTGCCTTCTATCCAGTGCTAGGGGAAGGAACTTCTAGTGACACTAATGACAAGTGTTCTTGTGTCTTCTATCCAGTGCCAGGGGAGGGAACTTCTAGTGACACTAATGACAAGTGTTCTCCTTGTGCCTTCTATCGAGTGCCAGGGGACCGAACTTCTAGTGACACTAATGACAAGTGTTCTCCTTGTGCCTTCTATCGAGTGCCAGGGGAAGGAACTTCTAGTGACACTATTGACAAGTGTTCTCCTTGTGCCTTCTATCCAGTGCCAGGGGAGGGAACTTCTAGTGACACTAATGACAAGTGTTCTCCTTGTGTCTTCTATCCAGTGCTAGGGGAAGGAACTTCTAGTGACACTAATGACAAGTGTTCTCCGTGTGCCTTCTATCGAGTGCCAGGGGAGGGAACTTCTAGTGACACTAATGACAAGTGTTCTTGTGTCTTCTATCCAGTGCCAGGGGAGGGAACTTCTAGTGACACTAATGACAAGTGTTCTCCTTGTGCCGTCTATTCAGTGCTAGGGGAGGGAACTTCTAATGACACTAATGACAAGTGTTCTCCTTGTGTCTTCTATCCAGGGCCAGGGGAGGGAACTTCTAGTGACACTATTGACAAGTGTTCTCCTTGTGTCTTCTATCGAGTGCCAGGGGAGGGAACTTCTAGTGACACTAATGACAAGTGTTCTTGTGTCTTCTATCCAGTGCTAGGGGAGGGAACTTCTAGTGACACTAATGACAAGTGTTCTCCTTGTGCCTTCTATCCAGAGCTAGGGGAGGGAACTTCTAGTGACACTAATGACAAGTGTTCTCCTTGTGTCTTCTATCCAGTGCCAGGGGAGGGAACTTCTAGTGACACTATTGACAAGTGTTATCCTTGTGTCTTCTATCCAGTGCTAGGGGAGGGAACTTCTAGTGACACTAATGACAAGTGTTCTCCTTGTGCCTTCTTTTAGTGCCAGGGGAGGGAACTTCTAGTGACACTAATGACAAGTGTTCTCCTTGTGCCTTCTATCCAGTGCCAGGGGAGGGAACTTCTAGTGACACTAATGACAAGTGTTCTCCTTGTGCCTTCTATCCAGTGCCAGGGGAGGGAACTTCTAGTGACACTAATGACAAGTGTTCTCCTTGTGCCTTCTATCGAGTGCCAGGGGAGGGAACTTCTAGCTAGTGACACTAATGACAAGTGTTCTCCTTGTGCCTTCTATCGAGTTCCAGGGGAAGGAACTTCTAGTGACACTATTGACAAGTGTTCTCCTTGTGCCTTCTATCCAGTGCCAGGGGAGGGAACTTCTAGTGACACTAATGACAAGTGTTCTCCTTGTGCCTTCTATCCAGTGCTAGGGGAAGGAACTTCTAGTGACACTATTGACAAGTGTTCTCCTTGTGCCTTCTATCGAGTGCCAGGGGAAGGAACTTCTAGTGACACTAATGACAAGTGTTCTCCTTGTGTCTTCTATCCAGTGCTAGGGGAGGGAACTTCTAGTGACACTAATGACAAGTATTCTTGTGTCTTCTATCCAGTGCTAGGGGAAGGAACTTCTAGTGACACTAATGACAAGTGTTCTTGTGTCTTCTATCCAGTGCCAGGGTAGGGAACTTCTAGTGACACTAATGACAAGTGTTCTCCTTGTGCCTTCTATCGAGTGCCAGGGGAGGGAACTTCTACCTAGTGACACTAATGACAAGTGTTCTCCTTGTGCCTTCTATCGAGTTCCAGGGGAAGGAACTTCTAGTGACACTATTGACAAGTGTTCTCCTTGTGCCTTCTATCCAGTGCCAGGGGAGGGAACTTCTAGTGACACTAATGACAAGTGTTCTCCTTGTGCCTTCTATCCAGTGCTAGGGGAAGGAACTTCTAGTGACACTATTGACAAGTGTTCTCCTTGTGCCTTCTATCGAGTGCCAGGGGAAGGAACTTCTAGTGACACTAATGACAAGTGTTCTCCTTGTGTCTTCTATCCAGTGCTAGGGGAGGGAACTTCTAGTGACACTAATGACAAGTATTCTTGTGTCTTCTATCCAGTGCTAGGGGAAGGAACTTCTAGTGACACTAATGACAAGTGTTCTTGTGTCTTCTATCCAGTGCCAGGGGAGGGAACTTCTAGTGACACTAATGACAAGTGTTCTCCTTGTGCCTTCTATCGAGTGCCAGGGGACCGAACTTCTAGTGACACTAATGACAAGTGTTCTCCTTGTGCCTTCTATCGAGTGCCAGGGGAAGGAACTTCTAGTGACACTATTGACAAGTGTTCTCCTTGTGCCTTCTATCCAGTGCCAGGGGAGGGAACTTCTAGTGACACTAATGACAAGTGTTCTCCTTGTGTCTTCTATCCAGTGCTAGGGGAAGGAACTTCTAGTGACACTAATGACAAGTGTTCTCCGTGTGCCTTCTATCGAGTGCCAGGGGAGGGAACTTCTAGTGACACTAATGACAAGTGTTCTTGTGTCTTCTATCCAGTGCCAGGGGAGGGAACTTCTTGTGACACTAATGACAAGTGTTCTCCTTGTGCCGTCTATTCAGTGCTAGGGGAGGGAACTTCTAATGACACTAATGACAAGTGTTCTCCTTGTGTCTTCTATCCAGGGCCAGGGGAGGGAACTTCTAGTGACACTATTGACAAGTGTTCTCCTTGTGTCTTCTATCGAGTGCCAGGGGAGGGAACTTCTAGTGACACTAATGACAAGTGTTCTTGTGTCTTCTATCCAGTGCTAGGGGAGGGAACTTCTAGTGACACTAATGACAAGTGTTCTCCTTGTGCCTTCTATCCAGTGCTAGGGGAGGGAACTTCTAGTGACACTAATGACAAGTGTTCTCCTTGTGTCTTCTATCCAGTGCCAGGGGAGGGAACTTCTAGTGACACTATTGACAAGTGTTCTCCTTGTGTCTTCTATCCAGTGCTAGGGGATGGAACTTCTAGTGACACTAATGACAAGTGTTCTTGTGTCTTCTATCCAGTGCTAGGGGAGGGAACTTCTAGTGACACTAATGACAAGTGTTCTCCTTGTGCCTTCTATCCAGTGCTAGGGGAGGGAACTTCTAGTGACACTAATGACAAGTGTTCTCCATGTGTCTCCCCGCACTTCTCTTGCCCTGTGGGTGCCAGGGGAGGGAACTTCTAGTGACACTATTGACAAGTGTTTTCCTTGTGTCTTCTATCCAGTGCCAGGGGAGGGAACTTCTAGTGACACTATTGACAAGTGTTCTCCTTGTGTCTTCTATCCAGTGCTAGGGGAGGGAACTTCTAGTGACACTAATGACAAGTGTTCTTGTGTCTTCTATCCAGTGCTAGGGGAGGGAACTTCTAGTGACACTAATGACAAGTGTTCTTGTGTCTTCTATCCAGTGCTAGGGGAGGGAACTTCTAGTGACACTATTGACAAGTGTTCTCCTTGTGCCTTCTATCGAGTGCCAGGGAGGGAACTTCTAGTGACACTAATGACAAGTGTTCTCCTTGTGTCGTTTATCCAGTGCTAGGGGAGGGAACTTCTTGTGACACTAATGACAAGTGTTCTTGTGTCTTCTATCCAGTGCCAGGGGAGGGAACTTCTAGTGATACTAATGACAAGTGTTCTTGTGTCTTCTATCCAGTGCTAGGGGAGGGAACTTCTAGTGACACTATTGACAAGTGTTCTCCTTGTGCCTTCTATCGAGTGCCAGGGGAGGGAACTTCTAGTGACACTAATGACAAGTGTTCTCCTTGTGTCTTCTATCCAATGCCAGGGGAGGAAACTTCTAGTGACACTAATGACAAGTGTTCTCCATGTGTCTCCCCCCACTTCTCTTGCCCTGTGGGTGCCAGGGGAGGGAACTTCTAGTGACAATATTGACAAGTGTTCTCCTTGTGTCTTCTATCCAGTGCCAGAGGAGGGAACTTCTAGTGACACTAATGACAAGTGTTCTCTTTGTGTCTTCTATCCAGTGCCAGGGGAGGGAACTTCTAGTGACACTAATGACAAGTGTTCTCCATGTCTCCCCGCACTTCTCTTGCCCTGTGGGTGCCAGGGGAGGGAACTTCTAGTGACACTATTGACAAGTGTTTTCCTTGTGTCTTCTATCCAGTGCCAGGGGAGGGAACTTCTAGTGACACTATTGACAAGTGTTCTCCTTGTGTCTTCTATCCAGTGCTAGGGGAGGGAACTTCTAGTGACACTAATGACAAGTGTTCTTGTGTCTTCTATCCAGTTCTAGGGGAGGGAACTTCTAGTGACACTAATGACAAGTGTTCTTGTGTCTTCTATCCAGTGCTAGGGGAGGGAACTTCTAGTGACACTATTGACAAGTGTTCTCCTTGTGCCTTCTATCGAGTGCCAGGGAGGGAACTTCTAGTGACACTAATGACAAGTGTTCTCCTTGTGTCTTCTATCCAGTGCTAGGGGAGGGAACTTCTAGTGACACTAATGACAAGTGTTCTTGTGTCTTCTATCCAGTGTCAGGGGAGGGAACTTCTAGTGATACTAATGACAAGTGTTCTTGTGTCTTCTATCCAGTGCTAGGGGAGGGAATGTCTAGTGACACTATTGACAAGTGTTCTCCTTGTGCCTTCTATCGAGTGCCAGGGGAGGGAACTTCTAGTGACACTAATGACAAGTGTTCTCCTTGTGTCTTCTATCCAATGCCAGGGGAGGAAACTTCTAGTGACACTAATGACAAGTGTTCTCCATGTGTCTCCCCCCACTTCTCTTGCCCTGTGGGTGCCAGGGGAGGGAACTTCTAGTGACAATATTGACAAGTGTTATCCTTGTGTCTTCTATCCAGTGCCAGGGGAGGGAACTTCTAGTGACACTAATGACAAGTGTTCTCCTTGTGTCTTCTATCCAGTGCCAGGGGAGGGAACTTCTAGTGACACTAATGACAAGTGTTCTTGTGTCTTCTATCCAGTGCCAGGGGAGGGAACTTCTAGTGACACTAATGACAAGTGTTCTCCTTGTGTCTTCTATCCATTGCCAGGGAGGGAACTTTTAGTGACACTAATGACAAGTGTTCTCCTTGTGTCTTCTATCCAGTGCCAGGGGAGGGAACTTCTAGTGACACTAATGACAAGTGTTCTCCTTGTGCCTTCTATTGAGTGCCAGGGAGGGAATTCTAGTGACACTAATGACAAGTGTTCTCCTTGTGTCTTCTATCCAGTGCCAGGGGAGGGAACTTCTAGTGACACTAATGACAAGTGTTCTTGTGTCTTCTATCCAGTGCCAGGGGAGGGAACTTCTAGTGACACTATTGACAAGTGTTCTCCTTGTGTCTTCTATCCAGTGCCAGGGGAGGGAACTTCTAGTGACACTAATGACAAGTGTTCTTGTGTCTTCTATCCAGTGCCAGGGGAGGGAACTTCTAGTGACACTAATGACAAGTGTTCTTGTTCTTGTGTCTTCTATCCAGTGCCAGGGGAGGGAACTTCTAGTGACACTAATGACAAGTGTTCTCCTTCTGTCTTCTATCGAGTGCTAGGGGAGGGAACTTCTAGTGACACTAATGACAAGTGTTCTCCTTGTGCCTTCTATCCAGTGCTATGGGAGGGAACTTCTAGTGACACTAATGACAAGTGTTCTTGTGTCTTCTATCGAGTGCCAGGGGAGGGAACTTCTAGTGACACTAATGACAAGTGTTCTTGTGTCTTCTATCCAGTGCCAGGGGAGGGAACTTCTAGTGACACTATTGACAAGTGTTCTCTTTGTGCCTTCTATCCAGTGCCAGGGGAGGGAACTTCTAGTGACACTAATGACAAGTGTTCTTGTGTCTTCTATCCAGTGCCAGGGGAGGGAACTTCTAGTGACACTAATGACAAGTGTTCTTGTGTCTTCTATCCAGTGCCAGTGGAGGGAACTTCTAGTGACACTAATGACAAGTGTTCTTATGTCTTCTATCCAGTGCCAGGGGAGGGAACTTCTAGTGACACTAATGACAAGTGTTCTCCTTGTGCCTTCTATCCAGTGCCAGGGGAGGGAACTTCTAGTGACACTAATGACAAGTGTTCTTGTGTCTTCTATCCAGTGCCAGGGGAGGGAACTTCTAGTGACACTAATGACAAGTGTTCTTGTGTCTTCTATCGAGTGCCAGGGGAGGGAACTTCTAGTGACACTAATGACAAGTGTTCTTGTGTCTTCTATCCAGTGCCAGGGGAGGGAACTTCTAGTGACACTATTGACAAGTGTTCTCTTTGTGCCTTCTATCCAGTGCCAGGGGAGGGAACTTCTAGTGACACTAATGACAAGTGTTCTTATGTCTTCTATCCAGTGCCAGGGGAGGGAACTTCTAGTGACACTAATGACAAGTGTTCTCCTTGTGTCTTCTATCCAGTGCTAGGGGAAGGAACTTCTAGTGACACTAATGACAAGTGTTCTCCGTGTGCCTTCTATCGAGTGCCAGGGGAGGGAACTTCTAGTGACACTAATGACAAGTGTTCTTGTGTCTTCTATCCAGAGCCAGGGGAGGGAACTTCTAGTGACACTAATGACAAGTGTTCTCCTTGTGCCGTCTATTCAGTGCTAGGGGAGGGAACTTCTAATGACACTAATGACAAGTGTTCTCCTTGTGTCTTCTATCCAGGGCCAGGGGAGGGAACTTCTAGTGACACTATTGACAAGTGTTCTCCTTGTGTCTTCTATCGAGTGCCAGGGGAGGGAACTTCTAGTGACACTAATGACAAGTGTTCTTGTGTCTTCTATCCAGTGCTAGGGGAGGGAACTTCTAGTGACACTAATGACAAGTGTTCTCCTTGTGCCTTCTATCCAGTGCTAGGGGAGGGAACTTCTAGTGACACTAATGACAAGTGTTCTCCTTGTGTCTTCTATCCAGTGCCAGGGGAGGGAACTTCTAGTGACACTATTGACAAGTGTTCTCCTTGTGTCTTCTATCCAGTGCTAGGGGATGGAACTTCTAGTGACACTAATGACAAGTGTTCTTGTGTCTTCTATCCAGTGCTAGGGGAGGGAACTTCTAGTGACACTAATGACAAGTGTTCTCCTTGTGCCTTCTATCCAGTGCTAGGGGAGGGAACTTCTAGTGACACTAATGACAAGTGTTCTCCATGTGTCTCCCCGCACTTCTCTTGCCCTGTGGGTGCCAGGGGAGGGAACTTCTAGTGACACTATTGACAAGTGTTTTCCTTGTGTCTTCTATCCAGTGCCAGGGGAGGGAACTTCTAGTGACACTATTGACAAGTGTTCTCCTTGTGTCTTCTATCCAGTGCTAGGGGAGGGAACTTCTAGTGACACTAATGACAAGTGTTCTTGTGTCTTCTATCCAGTGCTAGGGGAGGGAACTTCTAGTGACACTAATGACAAGTGTTCTTGTGTCTTCTATCCAGTGCTAGGGGAGGGAACTTCTAGTGACACTATTGACAAGTGTTCTCCTTGTGCCTTCTATCGAGTGCCAGGGAGGGAACTTCTAGTGACACTAATGACAAGTGTTCTCCTTGTGTCGTCTATCCAGTGCCAGGGGAGGGAACTTCTAGTGACACTAATGACAAGTGTTCTCCTTGTGCCTTCTATCCAGTGCCAGGGGAGGGAACTTCTAGTGACACTAATGACAAGTGTTCTCCTTGTGCCTTCTATCGAGTGCCAGGGGAGGGAACTTCTAGCTAGTGACACTAATGACAAGTGTTCTCCTTGTGCCTTCTATCGAGTTCCAGGGGAAGGAACTTCTAGTGACACTATTGACAAGTGTTCTCCTTGTGCCTTCTATCCAGTGCCAGGGGAGGGAACTTCTAGTGACACTAATGACAAGTGTTCTCCTTGTGCCTTCTATCCAGTGCTAGGGGAAGGAACTTCTAGTGACACTATTGACAAGTGTTCTCCTTGTGCCTTCTATCCAGTGCTAGGGGAAGGAACTTCTAGTGACACTAATGACAAGTGTTCTTGTGTCTTCTATCCAGTGCCAGGGGAGGGAACTTCTAGTGACACTATTGACAAGTGTTCTCCTTGTGCCTTCTATCGAGTGCCAGGGAGGGAACTTCTAGTGACACTAATGACAAGTGTTCTCCTTGTGTCTTCTATCCAGTGCTAGGGGAGGGAACTTCTAGTGACACTAATGACAAGTGTTCTTGTGTCTTCTATCCAGTGTCAGGGGAGGGAACTTCTAGTGATACTAATGACAAGTGTTCTTGTGTCTTCTATCCAGTGCTAGGGGAGGGAATGTCTAGTGACACTATTGACAAGTGTTCTCCTTGTGCCTTCTATCGAGTGCCAGGGGAGGGAACTTCTAGTGAAAATATTGACAAGTGTTATCCTTGTGTCTTCTATCCAGTGCCAGGGGAGGGAACTTCTAGTGACACTAATGACAAGTGTTCTCCTTGTGTCTTCTATCCAGTGCCAGGGGAGGGAACTTCTAGTGACACTAATGACAAGTGTTCTTGTGTCTTCTATCCAGTGCCAGGGGAGGGAACTTCTAGTGACACTAATGACAAGTGTTCTCCATGTCTCCCCGCACTTCTCTTGCCCTGTGGGTGCCAGGGGAGGGAACTTCTAGTGACACTATTGACAAGTGTTTTCCTTGTGTCTTCTATCCAGTGCCAGGGGAGGGAACTTCTAGTGACACTATTGACAAGTGTTCTCCTTGTGTCTTCTATCCAGTGCTAGGGGAGGGAACTTCTAGTGACACTAATGACAAGTGTTCTTGTGTCTTCTATCCAGTGCCAGGGGAGGGAACTTCTAGTGACACTAATGACAAGTGTTCTTGTGTCTTCTATCCAGTGCTAGGGGAGGGAACTTCTAGTGACAATATTGACAAGTGTTCTCCTTGTGCCTTCTATCGAGTGCCAGGGAGGGAACTTCTAGTGACACTAATGACAAGTGTTCTCCTTGTGTCTTCTATCCAGTGCTAGGGGAGGGAACTTCTAGTGACACTAATGACAAGTGTTCTTGTGTCTTCTATCCAGTGTCAGGGGAGGGAACTTCTAGTGATACTAATGACAAGTGTTCTTGTGTCTTCTATCCAGTGCTAGGGGAGGGAATGTCTAGTGACACTATTGACAAGTGTTCTCCTTGTGCCTTCTATCGAGTGCCAGGGGAGGGAACTTCTAGTGACACTAATGACAAGTGTTCTCCTTGTGTCTTCTATCCAATGCCAGGGGAGGAAACTTCTAGTGACACTAATGACAAGTGTTCTCCATGTGTCTCCCCCCACTTCTCTTGCCCTGTGGGTGCCAGGGGAGGGAACTTCTAGTGACAATATTGACAAGTGTTATCCTTGTGTCTTCTATCCAGTGCCAGGGGAGGGAACTTCTAGTGACACTAATGACAAGTGTTCTCCTTGTGTCTTCTATCCAGTGCCAGGGGAGGGAACTTCTAGTGACACTAATGACAAGTGTTCTTGTGTCTTCTATCCAGTGCCAGGGGAGGGAACTTCTAGTGACACTAATGACAAGTGTTCTCCTTGTGTCTTCTATCCATTGCCAGGGAGGGAACTTTTAGTGACACTAATGACAAGTGTTCTCCTTGTGTCTTCTATCCAGTGCCAGGGGAGGGAACTTCTAGTGACACTAATGACAAGTGTTCTCCTTGTGCCTTCTATTGAGTGCCAGGGAGGGAACTTCTAGTGACACTAATGACAAGTGTTCTCCTTGTTTCTTCTATCCAGTGCCAGGGGAGGGAACTTCTAGTGACACTAATGACAAGTGTTCTTGTGTCTTCTATCCAGTGCCAGGGGAGGGAACTTCTAGTGACACTATTGACAAGTGTTCTCCTTGTGTCTTCTATCCAGTGCCAGGGGAGGGAACTTCTAGTGACACTAATGACAAGTGTTCTTGTGTCTTCTATCCAGTGCCAGGGGAGGGAACTTCTAGTGACACTAATGACAAGTGTTCTTGTTCTTGTGTCTTCTATCCAGTGCCAGGGGAGGGAACTTCTAGTGACACTAATGACAAGTGTTCTCCTTCTGTCTTCTATCGAGTGCTAGGGGAGGGAACTTCTAGTGACACTAATGACAAGTGTTCTCCTTGTGCCTTCTATCCAGTGCTAGGGGAGGGAACTTCTAGTGACACTAATGACAAGTGTTCTTGTGTCTTCTATCGAGTGCCAGGGGAGGGAACTTCTAGTGACACTAATGACAAGTGTTCTTGTGTCTTCTATCCAGTGCCAGGGGAGGGAACTTCTAGTGACACTATTGACAAGTGTTCTCTTTGTGCCTTCTATCCAGTGCCAGGGGAGGGAACTTCTAGTGACACTAATGACAAGTGTTCTTGTGTCTTCTATCCAGTGCCAGGGGAGGGAACTTCTAGTGACACTAATGACAAGTGTTCTTGTGTCTTCTATCCAGTGCCAGTGGAGGGAACTTCTAGTGACACTAATGACAAGTGTTCTTATGTCTTCTATCCAGTGCCAGGGGAGGGAACTTCTAGTGACACTAATGACAAGTGTTCTCCTTGTGCCTTCTATCCAGTGCCAGGGGAGGGAACTTCTAGTGACACTAATGACAAGTGTTCTTGTGTCTTCTATCCAGTGCCAGGGGAGGGAACTTCTAGTGACACTAATGACAAGTGTTCTTGTGTCTTCTATCGAGTGCCAGGGGAGGGAACTTCTAGTGACACTAATGACAAGTGTTCTTGTGTCTTCTATCCAGTGCCAGGGGAGGGAACTTCTAGTGACACTATTGACAAGTGTTCTCTTTGTGCCTTCTATCCAGTGCCAGGGGAGGGAACTTCTAGTGACACTAATGACAAGTGTTCTTATGTCTTCTATCCAGTGCCAGGGGAGGGAACTTCTAGTGACACTAATGACAAGTGTTCTCCTTGTGCCTTCTATCGAGTGCCAGGGGACCGAACTTCTAGTGACACTAATGACAAGTGTTCTCCTTGTGCCTTCTATCGAGTGCCAGGGGAAGGAACTTCTAGTGACACTATTGACAAGTGTTCTCCTTGTGCCTTCTATCCAGTGCCAGGGGAGGGAACTTCTAGTGACACTAATGACAAGTGTTCTCCTTGTGTCTTCTATCCAGTGCTAGGGGAAGGAACTTCTAGTGACACTAATGACAAGTGTTCTCCGTGTGCCTTCTATCGAGTGCCAGGGGAGGGAACTTCTAGTGACACTAATGACAAGTGTTCTTGTGTCTTCTATCCAGAGCCAGGGGAGGGAACTTCTAGTGACACTAATGACAAGTGTTCTCCTTGTGCTGTCTATTCAGTGCTAGGGGAGGGAACTTCTAATGACACTAATGACAAGTGTTCTCCTTGTGTCTTCTATCCAGGGCCAGGGGAGGGAACTTCTAGTGACACTATTGACAAGTGTTCTCCTTGTGTCTTCTATCGAGTGCCAGGGGAGGGAACTTCTAGTGACACTAATGACAAGTGTTCTTGTGTCTTCTATCCAGTGCTAGGGGAGGGAACTTCTAGTGACACTAATGACAAGTGTTCTCCTTGTGCCTTCTATCCAGTGCTAGGGGAGGGAACTTCTAGTGACACTAATGACAAGTGTTCTCCTTGTGTCTTCTATCCAGTGCCAGGGGAGGGAACTTCTAGTGACACTATTGACAAGTGTTCTCCTTGTGTCTTCTATCCAGTGCTAGGGGATGGAACTTCTAGTGACACTAATGACAAGTGTTCTTGTGTCTTCTATCCAGTGCTAGGGGAGGGAACTTCTAGTGACACTAATGACAAGTGTTCTCCTTGTGCCTTCTATCCAGTGCTAGGGGAGGGAACTTCTAGTGACACTAATGACAAGTGTTCTCCATGTGTCTCCCCGCACTTCTCTTGCCCTGTGGGTGCCAGGGGAGGGAACTTCTAGTGACACTATTGACAAGTGTTTTCCTTGTGTCTTCTATCCAGTGCCAGGGGAGGGAACTTCTAGTGACACTATTGACAAGTGTTCTCCTTGTGTCTTCTATCCAGTGCTAGGGGAGGGAACTTCTAGTGACACTAATGACAAGTGTTCTTGTGTCTTCTATCCAGTGCTAGGGGAGGGAACTTCTAGTGACACTAATGACAAGTGTTCTTGTGTCTTCTATCCAGTGCTAGGGGAGGGAACTTCTAGTGACACTATTGACAAGTGTTCTCCTTGTGCCTTCTATCGAGTGCCAGGGAGGGAACTTCTAGTGACACTAATGACAAGTGTTCTCCTTGTGTCGTCTATCCAGTGCTAGGGGAGGGAACTTCTTGTGACACTAATGACAAGTGTTCTTGTGTCTTCTATCCAGTGCCAGTGGAGGGAACTTCTAGTGATACTAATGACAAGTGTTCTTGTGTCTTCTATCCAGTGCTAGGGGAGGGAACTTCTAGTGACACTATTGACAAGTGTTCTCCTTGTGCCTTCTATCGAGTGCCAGGGGAGGGAACTTCTAGTGACACTAATGACAAGTGTTCTCCTTGTGTCTTCTATCCAATGCCAGGGGAGGAAACTTCTAGTGACACTAATGACAAGTGTTCTCCATGTGTCTCCCCCCACTTCTCTTGCCCTGTGGGTGCCAGGGGAGGGAACTGTGGCGGGACAGCCCCGGCAGCATCATAATTACACAAGTTAAAAAGGAATTAAAGAGCCCACATTATTTTTCTATCATTCTCTAAAAGCATAAACGTCCACCAGAAAATGATAGAAATGCAATAAACTTGAAAACAAGAGGAAAATACATTTTGACCACGCACGCCCCATCATTTCTGTAATGCTAGGTCTGAGAAAGCTTTGATGTCCAGATCAAAGTTAAAACCCAGACACCACGGCACCAGTCGGGGCGGGCGCTATCAAAGGTTGAAAACTCATTGTTTTCAGTACAAGGGACGAGAAAGACAAAGTGTGAAATCTAGGCTGGGGCCGACGGCGTTGATACATCGCGGAGCCAGTCAGTTGAGATTGACGTGTTAGTTTACAAGCCTGCGGTTGGAATAGACACCTAACACCTTAGTTCAACAGAACCCCGTGTGATCCGCAGACGGCTATTTAATGCAGGCCTAACACCTATCTAAAAGTCCAGACTTTGTGGAGCCGGGACGTCTGTAATTGCCACCACAAAGGAGCAATTAGGACCCGATGCTTAACACCTCGCCGCAATACTACGGGGCAAAGTAGAAACCCATGGCTGACACATTCCGGCCAGCAACCGAGAAGGCTGGTGTTACCAGCCTATTGGAATGTAATGACGCAACTGCATTGCCGCCAAAGCAGGTTTCATTGTTTCAGGCGTGGGGGGCATCGGTCAAGTTGATTGACAGATGAAACTACCCTTCACAGGAAAGGAGGAGGGGTGAAAAGAATTTGGCACTTAATCCATCTAGGTAAATCGTCCTACATGAAAAATAGGTGGAGCTAACAGGAACTTGGACATATTAATTAACCAACCTGGAAACTAGCCAGGAATTGAATAGAATAAAACGACATGCATGGCCAGCAAGACTTCAGACGCAAATTCACAATAGCATTCTTAGGATACCTACTGGAGAAATATTAACATTTCGTTCTGTTGGACTTCTGTACGAAGTCGTATGACAGGATTTCCTAGCTATAACCCAGGTAAGACCATTACTCTGATTAGTTGTCTGCTAGTCTGAAGGCTTGTGTAGTTTCGTGTTCTGCATATTCTCCCAAACTTTACACTGGTGGATTTTCTTTGTACTTAATGTTCCAGTTCTAGCTTTACGATTTCACTGAGAACTATTTTCTTCTTTCATTCACCACTTGGTTGTCTGATTTGTTGTATGTGATAATTTGGAGAAATCCATTATCCAAGCTACATGAGCGTGTGGCTTATGCATGTACAGGAGATACATTTAGATTCATCCTGTATGATGTTAAACATTGGGGAGACTGACTACTTAGGAGAAATTCCTGAGAGCTACCAGTCTCTTGATAGCGTCCAATTAACATTGATTATTTGGACCAACACTTTGAGTGCCTACCAAGATTATGGTGAAACCACTTGGTTTGAGGAATGGCACCAGTTCACCTTGTCTGCATGATGTCTGCATGAGGACAGACATGACTTAGGACATTCAATACCCCAGACAGATTCAGGGAAGGCATTTAATGTTCGACAGGACTGTGCGACCAGCCCTTCCGACAAGACAGTATGAATGAATCAGAAAGGGAAAGAGTAAGTGAAGTGAACTTATATGGGAAACACTCCATTACATAAATGGAGGTGATTGTGTATGTTTTGAGCTATAGATGTTCCAAATAGTTTTATGAATATATACATATATATTTATTTATTTAGAACTGATATATGTTATGTAACATGCCATCATATATATCATCATACCATCATATATTATGACTTGAATGTATGTTTATATGAATGTATAGACATATGTGTTTGAGATGTGTAGACGTAGATACTACCCATCTCCGTTCGTTTCATTCCAGATCTCTTAGGAGCAATGGACAGTCAACAACCCATATCCGGAAGTGACTTAGCCTTGTGAAGGGACCAATTTGGACTCCTTCAATCTGACAGTGAACTGCGTCTCACTGGGGGAAGCATGACCTATGTGCTTCTGAGCTTTTCAGCCAGATGAGTTACGTATACCATAATATAATCATCATCATCATATGATCATCAATAGCAATAATAAACACAGTTGTTGTATTTTAAAACTCAATTTGTCCGTATAATTCTAAATGTTTATAAATGTTTGTGTAGCTTAATCAAGTACACACATTATTGTATCATTTAGTGGGGGTTCGCACATATTGTCCAGAAGTGGGAATCTATGTCCGGGAGGTATCTTGCCTATGCAGTCATAAGTAACCAGATTACGTTGCATGTCTTAACTCCTCCTTTCTCACTTCTGGTGATACCAAGTACAGCCACATCTATATATATATAGATATATTCTATCTTCAACGAGCCACTTCTTGGCTGTTTTCTTGAGTATCAGGGACAGTGTCTTAAATCAGCATAAAAGACATTAGTTCCACGTTTTCTCTCTGGGATCTGGGTGGTAACTAGTCCCTTCTGACAGAGTTAGGTGGTCTTAAACTGCATCCAGAACTAAACACCGGTAGAAGAAAATGATTTTGGCTGAGTGGTTGCCCCTCTGGGATCTAACCCCAGCCAGCTGGTGACAGGAACTTCTAGTGACAATATTGACAAGTGTTCTCCTTGTGTCTTCTATCCAGTGCCAGGGGAGGGAACTTCTAGTGACACTAATGACAAGTGTTCTCTTTGTGTCTTCTATCCAGTGCCAGGGGAGGGAACTTCTAGTGACACTAATGACAAGTGTTCTCCATGTGTCTCCCCGCACTTCTCTTGCCCTGTGGGTGCCAGGGGAGGGAACTTCTAGTGACACTATTGACAAGTGTTTTCCTTGTGTCTTCTATCCAGTGCCAGGGGAGGGAACTTCTAGTGACACTATTGACAAGTGTTCTCTTTGTGCCTTCTATCCAGTGCCAGGGGAGGGAACTTCTAGTGACACTAATGACAAGTGTTCTTGTGTCTTCTATCCAGTGCCAGGGGAGGGAACTTCTAGTGACACTAATGACAAGTGTTCTTGTGTCTTCTATCCAGTGCCAGTGGAGGGAACTTCTAGTGACACTAATGACAAGTGTTCTTATGTCTTCTATCCAGTGCCAGGGGAGGGAACTTCTAGTGACACTAATGACAAGTGTTCTCCTTGTGCCTTCTATCCAGTGCCAGGGGAGGGAACTTCTAGTGACACTAATGACAAGTGTTCTTGTGTCTTCTATCCAGTGCCAGGGGAGGGAACTTCTAGTGACACTAATGACAAGTGTTCTTGTGTCTTCTATCGAGTGCCAGGGGAGGGAACTTCTAGTGACACTAATGACAAGTGTTCTCCTTGTGCCTTCTTTTAGTGCCAGGGGAGGGAACTTCTAGTGACACTAATGACAAGTGTTCTCCTTGTGCCTTCTATCCAGTGCCAGGGGAGGGAACTTCTAGTGACACTAATGACAAGTGTTCTTGTGTCTTCTATCCAGAGCCAGGGGAGGGAACTTCTAGTGACACTAATGACAAGTGTTCTCCTTGTGCTGTCTATTCAGTGCTAGGGGAGGGAACTTCTAATGACACTAATGACAAGTGTTCTCCTTGTGTCTTCTATCCAGGGCCAGGGGAGGGAACTTCTAGTGACACTATTGACAAGTGTTCTCCTTGTGTCTTCTATCGAGTGCCAGGGGAGGGAACTTCTAGTGACACTAATGACAAGTGTTCTTGTGTCTTCTATCCAGTGCTAGGGGAGGGAACTTCTAGTGACACTAATGACAAGTGTTCTCCTTGTGCCTTCTATCCAGTGCTAGGGGAGGGAACTTCTAGTGACACTAATGACAAGTGTTCTCCTTGTGTCTTCTATCCAGTGCCAGGGGAGGGAACTTCTAGTGACACTATTGACAAGTGTTCTCCTTGTGTCTTCTATCCAGTGCTAGGGGATGGAACTTCTAGTGACACTAATGACAAGTGTTCTTGTGTCTTCTATCCAGTGCTAGGGGAGGGAACTTCTAGTGACACTAATGACAAGTGTTCTCCTTGTGCCTTCTATCCAGTGCTAGGGGAGGGAACTTCTAGTGACACTAATGACAAGTGTTCTCCTTGTGCCTTCTATCGAGTGCCAGGGGAAGGAACTTCTAGTGACACTATTGACAAGTGTTCTCCTTGTGCCTTCTATCCAGTGCCAGGGGAGGGAACTTCTAGTGACACTAATGACAAGTGTTCTCCTTGTGTCTTCTATCCAGTGCTAGGGGAAGGAACTTCTAGTGACACTAATGACAAGTGTTCTCCGTGTGCCTTCTATCGAGTGCCAGGGGAGGGAACTTCTAGTGACACTAATGACAAGTGTTCTTGTGTCTTCTATCCAGTGCCAGGGGAGGGAACTTCTAGTGACACTAATGACAAGTGTTCTCCTTGTGCCGTCTATTTAGTGCTAGGGGAGGGAACTTCTAATGACACTAATGACAAGTGTTCTCCTTGTGTCTTCTATCCAGGGCCAGGGGAGGGAACTTCTAGTGACACTATTGACAAGTGTTCTCCTTGTGTCTTCTATCGAGTGCCAGGGGAGGGAACTTCTAGTGACACTAATGACAAGTGTTCTTGTGTCTTCTATCCAGTGCTAGGGGAGGGAACTTCTAGTGACACTAATGACAAGTGTTCTCCTTGTGCCTTCTATCCAGTGCTAGGGGAGGGAACTTCTAGTGACACTAATGACAAGTGTTCTCCTTGTGTCTTCTATCCAGTGCCAGGGGAGGGAACTTCTAGTGACACTATTGACAAGTGTTCTCCTTGTGTCTTCTATCCAGTGCTAGGGGAGGGATCTTCTAGTGACACTAATGACAAGTGTTCTCCTTGTGCCTTCTTTTAGTGCCAGGGGAGGGAACTTCTAGTGACACTAATGACAAGTGTTCTCCTTGTGCCTTCTATCCAGTGCCAGGGGAGGGAACTTCTAGTGACACTAATGACAAGTGTTCTCCTTGTGCCTTCTATCCAGTGCCAGGGGAGGGAACTTCTAGTGACACTAATGACAAGTGTTCTCCTTGTGCCTTCTATCGAGTGCCAGGGGAGGGAACTTCTAGCTAGTGACACTAATGACAAGTGTTCTCCTTGTGCCTTCTATCGAGTTCCAGGGGAAGGAACTTCTAGTGACACTATTGACAAGTGTTCTCCTTGTGCCTTCTATCCAGTGCCAGGGGAGGGAACTTCAAGTGACACTAATGACAAGTGTTCTCCTTGTGCCTTCTATCCAGTGCTAGGGGAAGGAACTTCTAGTGACACTATTGACAAGTGTTCTCCTTGTGCCTTCTATCGAGTGCCAGGGGAAGGAACTTCTAGTGACACTAATGACAAGTGTTCTCCTTGTGTCCTCTATCCAGTGCTAGGGGAGGGAACTTCTAGTGACACTAATGACAAGTATTCTTGTGTCTTCTATCCAGTGCTAGGGGAAGGAACTTCTAGTGACACTAATGACAAGTGTTCTTGTGTCTTCTATCCAGTGCCAGGGGAGGGAACTTCTAGTGACACTAATGACAAGTGTTCTCCTTGTGCCTTCTATCGAGTGCCAGGGGACCGAACTTCTAGTGACACTAATGACAAGTGTTCTCCTTGTGCCTTCTATCGAGTGCCAGGGGAAGGAACTTCTAGTGACACTATTGACAAGTGTTCTCCTTGTGCCTTCTATCCAGTGCCAGGGGAGGGAACTTCTAGTGACACTAATGACAAGTGTTCTCCTTGTGTCTTCTATCCAGTGCTAGGGGAAGGAACTTCTAGTGACACTAATGACAAGTGTTCTCCGTGTGCCTTCTATCGAGTGCCAGGGGAGGGAACTTCTAGTGACACTAATGACAAGTGTTCTTGTGTCTTCTATCCAGTGCCAGGGGAGGGAACTTCTAGTGACACTAATGACAAGTGTTCTCCTTGTGCCGTCTATTCAGTGCTAGGGGAGGGAACTTCTAATGACACTAATGACAAGTGTTCTCCTTGTGCCTTCTATCCAGTGCCAGGGGAGGGAACTTCTAGTGACACTAATGACAAGTGTTCTTGTGTCTTCTATCCAGTGCCAGGGGAGGGAACTTCTAGTGACACTAATGACAAGTGTTCTTGTGTCTTCTATCGAGTGCCAGGGGAGGGAACTTCTAGTGACACTAATGACAAGTGTTCTTGTGTCTTCTATCCAGTGCCAGGGGAGGGAACTTCTAGTGACACTAATGACAAGTGTTCTCCTTGTGCCGTCTATTCAGTGCTAGGGGAGGGAACTTCTAATGACACTAATGACAAGTGTTCTCCTTGTGCCTTCTATCCAGTGCCAGGGGAGGGAACTTCTAGTGACACTAATGACAAGTGTTCTTGTGTCTTCTATCCAGTGCCAGGGGAGGGAACTTCTAGTGACACTAATGACAAGTGTTCTTGTGTCTTCTATCGAGTGCCAGGGGAGGGAACTTCTAGTGACACTAATGACAAGTGTTCTTGTGTCTTCTATCCAGTGCCAGGGGAGGGAACTTCTAGTGACACTATTGACAAGTGTTCTCTTTGTGCCTTCTATCCAGTGCCAGGGGAGGGAACTTCTAGTGACACTAATGACAAGTGTTCTTATGTCTTCTATCCAGTGCCAGGGGAGGGAACTTCTAGTGACACTAATGACAAGTGTTCTCCTTGTGCCTTCTATCGAGTGCCAGGGGACCGAACTTCTAGTGACACTAATGACAAGTGTTCTCCTTGTGCCTTCTATCGAGTGCCAGGGGAGGGAACTTCTAGTGACACTAATGGTCTTCTATCCAGTGCCAGGGGAGGGAACTTCTAGTGACACTAATGACAAGTGTTCTCCTTGTGCCGTCTATTCAGTGCTAGGGGAGGGAACTTCTAATGACACTAATGACAAGTGTTCTCCTTGTGCCTTCTATCCAGTGCCAGGGGAGGGAACTTCTAGTGACACTAATGACAAGTGTTCTTGTGTCTTCTATCCAGTGCCAGGGGAGGGAACTTCTAGTGACACTAATGACAAGTGTTCTTGTGTCTTCTATCGAGTGCCAGGGGAGGGAACTTCTAGTGACACTAATGACAAGTGTTCTTGTGTCTTCTATCCAGTGCCAGGGGAGGGAACTTCTAGTGACACTATTGACAAGTGTTCTCTTTGTGCCTTCTATCCAGTGCCAGGGGAGGGAACTTCTAGTGACACTAATGACAAGTGTTCTTATGTCTTCTATCCAGTGCCAGGGGAGGGAACTTCTAGTGACACTAATGACAAGTGTTCTCCTTGTGCCTTCTATCGAGTGCCAGGGGACCGAACTTCTAGTGACACTAATGACAAGTGTTCTCCTTGTGCCTTCTATCGAGTGCCAGGGGAGGGAACTTCTAGTGACACTAATGACAAGTGTTCTTGTGTCTTCTATCCAGTGCCAGGGGAGGGAACTTCTAGTGACACTAATGACAAGTGTTCTCCTTGTGCCGTCTATTCAGTGCTAGGGGAGGGAACTTCTAATGACACTAATGACAAGTGTTCTCCTTGTGCCTTCTATCCAGTGCCAGGGGAGGGAACTTCTAGTGACACTAATGACAAGTGTTCTTGTGTCTTCTATCCAGTGCCAGGGGAGGGAACTTCTAGTGACACTAATGACAAGTGTTCTCCTTGTGCCTTCTATCGAGTGCCAGGGGACCGAACTTCTAGTGACACTAATGACAAGTGTTCTCCTTGTGCCTTCTATCGAGTGCCAGGGGAAGGAACTTCTAGTGACACTATTGACAAGTGTTCTCCTTGTGCCTTCTATCCAGTGCCAGGGGAGGGAACTTCTAGTGACACTAATGACAAGTGTTCTCCTTGTGTCTTCTATCCAGTGCTAGGGGAAGGAACTTCTAGTGACACTAATGACAAGTGTTCTCCGTGTGCCTTCTATCGAGTGCCAGGGGAGGGAACTTCTAGTGACACTAATGACAAGTGTTCTTGTGTCTTCTATCCAGTGCCAGGGGAGGGAACTTCTAGTGACACTAATGACAAGTGTTCTTGTGTCTTCTATCCAGTGCCAGGGGAGGGAACTTCTAGTGACACTAATGACAAGTGTTCTCCTTGTGCCGTCTATTCAGTGCTAGGGGAGGGAACTTCTAATGACACTAATGACAAGTGTTCTCCTTGTGCCTTCTATCCAGTGCCAGGGGAGGGAACTTCTAGTGACACTAATGACAAGTGTTCTTGTGTCTTCTATCCAGTGCCAGGGGAGGGAACTTCTAGTGACACTAATGACAAGTGTTCTTGTGTCTTCTATCGAGTGCCAGGGGAGGGAACTTCTAGTGACACTAATGACAAGTGTTCTTGTGTCTTCTATCCAGTGCCAGGGGAGGGAACTTCTAGTGACACTATTGACAAGTGTTCTCTTTGTGCCTTCTATCCAGTGCCAGGGGAGGGAACTTCTAGTGACACTAATGACAAGTGTTCTTATGTCTTCTATCCAGTGCCAGGGGAGGGAACTTCTAGTGACACTAATGACAAGTGTTCTCCTTGTGCCTTCTATCGAGTGCCAGGGGACCGAACTTCTAGTGACACTAATGACAAGTGTTCTCCTTGTGCCTTCTATCGAGTGCCAGGGGAAGGAACTTCTAGTGACACTATTGACAAGTGTTCTCCTTGTGCCTTCTATCCAGTGCCAGGGGAGGGAACTTCTAGTGACACTAATGACAAGTGTTCTCCTTGTGTCTTCTATCCAGTGCTAGGGGAAGGAACTTCTAGTGACACTAATGACAAGTGTTCTCCGTGTGCCTTCTATCGAGTGCCAGGGGAGGGAACTTCTAGTGACACTAATGACAAGTGTTCTTGTGTCTTCTATCCAGAGCCAGGGGAGGGAACTTCTAGTGACACTAATGACAAGTGTTCTCCTTGTGCTGTCTATTCAGTGCTAGGGGAGGGAACTTCTAATGACACTAATGACAAGTGTTCTCCTTGTGTCTTCTATCTAGGGCCAGGGGAGGGAACTTCTAGTGACACTATTGACAAGTGTTCTCCTTGTGTCTTCTATCGAGTGCCAGGGGAGGGAACTTCTAGTGACACTAATGACAAGTGTTCTTGTGTCTTCTATCCAGTGCTAGGGGAGGGAACTTCTAGTGACACTAATGACAAGTGTTCTCCTTGTGCCTTCTATCCAGTGCTAGGGGAGGGAACTTCTAGTGACACTAATGACAAGTGTTCTCCTTGTGTCTTCTATCCAGTGCCAGGGGAGGGAACTTCTAGTGACACTATTGACAAGTGTTCTCCTTGTGTCTTCTATCCAGTGCTAGGGGATGGAACTTCTAGTGACACTAATGACAAGTGTTCTTGTGTCTTCTATCCAGTGCTAGGGGAGGGAACTTCTAGTGACACTAATGACAAGTGTTCTCCTTGTGCCTTCTATCCAGTGCTAGGGGAGGGAACTTCTAGTGACACTAATGACAAGTGTTCTCCTTGTGCCTTCTATCGAGTGCCAGGGGAAGGAACTTCTAGTGACACTATTGACAAGTGTTCTCCTTGTGCCTTCTATCCAGTGCCAGGGGAGGGAACTTCTAGTGACACTAATGACAAGTGTTCTCCTTGTGTCTTCTATCCAGTGCTAGGGGAAGGAACTTCTAGTGACACTAATGACAAGTGTTCTCCGTGTGCCTTCTATCGAGTGCCAGGGGAGGGAACTTCTAGTGACACTAATGACAAGTGTTCTTGTGTCTTCTATCCAGTGCCAGGGGAGGGAACTTCTAGTGACACTAATGACAAGTGTTCTCCTTGTGCCGTCTATTTAGTGCTAGGGGAGGGAACTTCTAATGACACTAATGACAAGTGTTCTCCTTGTGTCTTCTATCCAGGGCCAGGGGAGGGAACTTCTAGTGACACTATTGACAAGTGTTCTCCTTGTGTCTTCTATTGAGTGCTAGGGGAGGGAACTTCTAGTGACACTAATGACAAGTGTTCTTGTGTCTTCTATCCAGTGCTAGGGGAGGGAACTTCTAGTGACACTAATGACAAGTGTTCTCCTTGTGCCTTCTATCCAGTGCTAGGGGAGGGAACTTCTAGTGACACTAATGACAAGTGTTCTCCTTGTGTCTTCTATCCAGTGCCAGGGGAGGGAACTTCTAGTGACACTATTGACAAGTGTTCTCCTTGTGTCTTCTATCCAGTGCTAGGGGAGGGAACTTCTAGTGACACTAATGACAAGTGTTCTCCTTGTGCCTTCTTTTAGTGCCAGGGGAGGGAACTTCTAGTGACACTAATGACAAGTGTTCTCCTTGTGCCTTCTATCCAGTGCCAGGGGAGGGAACTTCTAGTGACACTAATGACAAGTGTTCTCCTTGTGCCTTCTATCCAGTGCCAGGGGAGGGAACTTCTAGTGACACTAATGACAAGTGTTCTCCTTGTGCCTTCTATCGAGTGCCAGGGGAGGGAACTTCTAGCTAGTGACACTAATGACAAGTGTTCTCCTTGTGCCTTCTATCGAGTTCCAGGGGAAGGAACTTCTAGTGACACTATTGACAAGTGTTCTCCTTGTGCCTTCTATCCAGTGCCAGGGGAGGGAACTTCTAGTGACACTAATGACAAGTGTTCTCCTTGTGCCTTCTATCCAGTGCTAGGGGAAGGAACTTCTAGTGACACTATTGACAAGTGTTCTCCTTGTGCCTTCTATCGAGTGCCAGGGGAAGGAACTTCTAGTGACACTAATGACAAGTGTTCTCCTTGTGTCCTCTATCCAGTGCTAGGGGAGGGAACTTCTAGTGACACTAATGACAAGTATTCTTGTGTCTTCTATCCAGTGCTAGGGGAAGGAACTTCTAGTGACACTAATGACAAGTGTTCTTGTGTCTTCTATCCAGTGCCAGGGGAGGGAACTTCTAGTGACACTAATGACAAGTGTTCTCCTTGTGCCTTCTATCGAGTGCCAGGGGACCGAACTTCTAGTGACACTAATGACAAGTGTTCTCCTTGTGCCTTCTATCGAGTGCCAGGGGAAGGAACTTCTAGTGACACTATTGACAAGTGTTCTCCTTGTGCCTTCTATCCAGTGCCAGGGGAGGGAACTTCTAGTGACACTAATGACAAGTGTTCTCCTTGTGTCTTCTATCCAGTGCTAGGGGAAGGAACTTCTAGTGACACTAATGACAAGTGTTCTCCGTGTGCCTTCTATCGAGTGCCAGGGGAGGGAACTTCTAGTGACACTAATGACAAGTGTTCTTGTGTCTTCTATCCAGTGCCAGGGGAGGGAACTTCTAGTGACACTAATGACAAGTGTTCTCCTTGTGCCGTCTATTCAGTGCTAGGGGAGGGAACTTCTAATGACACTAATGACAAGTGTTCTCCTTGTGCCTTCTATCCAGTGCCAGGGGAGGGAACTTCTAGTGACACTAATGACAAGTGTTCTTGTGTCTTCTATCCAGTGCCAGGGGAGGGAACTTCTAGTGACACTAATGACAAGTGTTCTTGTGTCTTCTATCGAGTGCCAGGGGAGGGAACTTCTAGTGACACTAATGACAAGTGTTCTTGTGTCTTCTATCCAGTGCCAGGGGAGGGAACTTCTAGTGACACTATTGACAAGTGTTCTCTTTGTGCCTTCTATCCAGTGCCAGGGGAGGGAACTTCTAGTGACACTAATGACAAGTGTTCTTATGTCTTCTATCCAGTGCCAGGGGAGGGAACTTCTAGTGACACTAATGACAAGTGTTCTCCTTGTGCCTTCTATCGAGTGCCAGGGGACCGAACTTCTAGTGACACTAATGACAAGTGTTCTCCTTGTGCCTTCTATCGAGTGCCAGGGGAGGGAACTTCTAGTGACACTAATGACAAGTGTTCTTGTGTCTTCTATAAAGTGCCAGGGGAGGGAACTTCTAGTGACACTAATGACAAGTGTTCTCCTTGTGCCTTCTATCCAGTGCCAGGGGAGGGAACTTCTAGTGACACTAATGACAAGTGTTCTTGTGTCTTCTATCCAGTGCCAGGGGAGGGAACTTCTAGTGACACTAATGACAAGTGTTCTCCTTGTGCCTTCTATCGAGTGCCAGGGGACCGAACTTCTAGTGACACTAATGACAAGTGTTCTCCTTGTGCCTTCTATCGAGTGCCAGGGGAAGGAACTTCTAGTGACACTATTGACAAGTGTTCTCCTTGTGCCTTCTATCCAGTGCCAGGGGAGGGAACTTCTAGTGACACTAATGACAAGTGTTCTCCTTGTGTCTTCTATCCAGTGCTAGGGGAAGGAACTTCTAGTGACACTAATGACAAGTGTTCTCCGTGTGCCTTCTATCGAGTGCCAGGGGAGGGAACTTCTAGTGACACTAATGACAAGTGTTCTTGTGTCTTCTATCCAGTGCCAGGGGAGGGAACTTCTAGTGACACTAATGACAAGTGTTCTTGTGTCTTCTATCCAGTGCCAGGGGAGGGAACTTCTAGTGACACTAATGACAAGTGTTCTCCTTGTGCCGTCTATTCAGTGCTAGGGGAGGGAACTTCTAATGACACTAATGACAAGTGTTCTCCTTGTGCCTTCTATCCAGTGCCAGGGGAGGGAACTTCTAGTGACACTAATGACAAGTGTTCTTGTGTCTTCTATCCAGTGCCAGGGGAGGGAACTTCTAGTGACACTAATGACAAGTGTTCTTGTGTCTTCTATCGAGTGCCAGGGGAGGGAACTTCTAGTGACACTAATGACAAGTGTTCTTGTGTCTTCTATCCAGTGCCAGGGGAGAGAACTTCTAGTGACACTATTGACAAGTGTTCTCTTTGTGCCTTCTATCCAGTGCCAGGGGAGGGAACTTCTAGTGACACCAATGACAAGTGTTCTTATGTCTTCTATCCAGTGCCAGGGGAGGGAACTTCTAGTGACACTAATGACAAGTGTTCTCCTTGTGCCTTCTATCGAGTGCCAGGGGACCGAACTTCTAGTGACACTAATGACAAGTGTTCTCCTTGTGCCTTCTATCGAGTGCCAGGGGAAGGAACTTCTAGTGACACTATTGACAAGTGTTCTCCTTGTGCCTTCTATCCAGTGCCAGGGGAGGGAACTTCTAGTGACACTAATGACAAGTGTTCTCCTTGTGTCTTCTATCCAGTGCTAGGGGAAGGAACTTCTAGTGACACTAATGACAAGTGTTCTCCGTGTGCCTTCTATCGAGTGCCAGGGGAGGGAACTTCTAGTGACACTAATGACAAGTGTTCTTGTGTCTTCTATCCAGAGCCAGGGGAGGGAACTTCTAGTGACACTAATGACAAGTGTTCTCCTTGTGCTGTCTATTAAGTGCTAGGGGAGGGAACTTCTAATGACACTAATGACAAGTGTTCTCCTTGTGTCTTCTATCCAGGGCCAGGGGAGGGAACTTCTAGTGACACTATTGACAAGTGTTCTCCTTGTGTCTTCTATCGAGTGCCAGGGGAGGGAACTTCTAGTGACACTAATGACAAGTGTTCTTGTGTCTTCTATCCAGTGCTAGGGGAGGGAACTTCTAGTGACACTAATGACAAGTGTTCTCCTTGTGCCTTCTATCCAGTGCTAGGGGAGGGAACTTCTAGTGACACTAATGACAAGTGTTCTCCTTGTGTCTTCTATCCAGTGCCAGGGGAGGGAACTTCTAGTGACACTATTGACAAGTGTTCTCCTTGTGTCTTCTATCCAGTGCTAGGGGATGGAACTTCTAGTGACACTAATGACAAGTGTTCTTGTGTCTTCTATCCAGTGCTAGGGGAGGGAACTTCTAGTGACACTAATGACAAGTGTTCTCCTTGTGCCTTCTATCCAGTGCTAGGGGAGGGAACTTCTAGTGACACTAATGACAAGTGTTCTCCATGTGTCTCCCCGCACTTCTCTTGCCCTGTGGGTGCCAGGGGAGGGAACTTCTAGTGACACTATTGACAAGTGTTTTCCTTGTGTCTTCTATCCAGTGCCAGGGGAGGGAACTTCTAGTGACACTATTGACAAGTGTTCTTGTGTCTTCTATCCAGTGCTAGGGGAGGGAACTTCTAGTGACACTAATGACAAGTGTTCTCCTTGTGCCTTCTATCCAGTGCTAGGGGAGGGAACTTCTAGTGACACTAATGACAAGTGTTCTCCTTGTGTCTTCTATCCAGTGCCAGGGGAGGGAACTTCTAGTGACACTATTGACAAGTGTTCTCCTTGTGTCTTCTATCCAGTGCTAGGGGAGGGAACTTCTAGTGACACTAATGACAAGTGTTCTCCTTGTGCCTTCTTTTAGTGCCAGGGGAGGGAACTTCTAGTGACACTAATGACAAGTGTTCTCCTTGTGCCTTCTATCCAGTGCCAGGGGAGGGAACTTCTAGTGACACTAATGACAAGTGTTCTCCTTGTGCCTTCTATCCAGTGCCAGGGGAGGGAACTTCTAGTGACACTAATGACAAGTGTTCTCCTTGTGCCTTCTATCGAGTGCCAGGGGAGGGAACTTCTAGCTAGTGACACTAATGACAAGTGTTCTCCTTGTGCCTTCTATCGAGTTCCAGGGGAAGGAACTTCTAGTGACACTATTGACAAGTGTTCTCCTTGTGCCTTCTATCCAGTGCCAGGGGAGGGAACTTCTAGTGACACTAATGACAAGTGTTCTCCTTGTGCCTTCTATCCAGTGCTAGGGGAAGGAACTTCTAGTGACACTATTGACAAGTGTTCTCCTTGTGCCTTCTATCGAGTGCCAGGGGAAGGAACTTCTAGTGACACTAATGACAAGTGTTCTCCTTGTGTCCTCTATCCAGTGCTAGGGGAGGGAACTTCTAGTGACACTAATGACAAGTATTCTTGTGTCTTCTATCCAGTGCTAGGGGAAGGAACTTCTAGTGACACTAATGACAAGTGTTCTTGTGTCTTCTATCCAGTGCCAGGGGAGGGAACTTCTAGTGACACTAATGACAAGTGTTCTCCTTGTGCCTTCTATCGAGTGCCAGGGGACCGAACTTCTAGTGACACTAATGACAAGTGTTCTCCTTGTGCCTTCTATCGAGTGCCAGGGGAAGGAACTTCTAGTGACACTATTGACAAGTGTTCTCCTTGTGCCTTCTATCCAGTGCCAGGGGAGGGAACTTCTAGTGACACTAATGACAAGTGTTCTCCTTGTGTCTTCTATCCAGTGCTAGGGGAAGGAACTTCTAGTGACACTAATGACAAGTGTTCTCCGTGTGCCTTCTATCGAGTGCCAGGGGAGGGAACTTCTAGTGACACTAATGACAAGTGTTCTTGTGTCTTCTATCCAGTGCCAGGGGAGGGAACTTCTAGTGACACTAATGACAAGTGTTCTCCTTGTGCCGTCTATTCAGTGCTAGGGGAGGGAACTTCTAATGACACTAATGACAAGTGTTCTCCTTGTGCCTTCTATCCAGTGCCAGGGGAGGGAACTTCTAGTGACACTAATGACAAGTGTTCTTGTGTCTTCTATCCAGTGCCAGGGGAGGGAACTTCTAGTGACACTAATGACAAGTGTTCTTGTGTCTTCTATCGAGTGCCAGGGGAGGGAACTTCTAGTGACACTAATGACAAGTGTTCTTGTGTCTTCTATCCAGTGCCAGGGGAGGGAACTTCTAGTGACACTAATGACAAGTGTTCTCCTTGTGCCGTCTATTCAGTGCTAGGGGAGGGAACTTCTAATGACACTAATGACAAGTGTTCTCCTTGTGCCTTCTATCCAGTGCCAGGGGAGGGAACTTCTAGTGACACTAATGACAAGTGTTCTTGTGTCTTCTATCCAGTGCCAGGGGAGGGAACTTCTAGTGACACTAATGACAAGTGTTCTTGTGTCTTCTATCGAGTGCCAGGGGAGGGAACTTCTAGTGACACTAATGACAAGTGTTCTTGTGTCTTCTATCCAGTGCCAGGGGAGGGAACTTCTAGTGACACTATTGACAAGTGTTCTCTTTGTGCCTTCTATCCAGTGCCAGGGGAGGGAACTTCTAGTGACACTAATGACAAGTGTTCTTATGTCTTCTATCCAGTGCCAGGGGAGGGAACTTCTAGTGACACTAATGACAAGTGTTCTCCTTGTGCCTTCTATCGAGTGCCAGGGGACCGAACTTCTAGTGACACTAATGACAAGTGTTCTCCTTGTGCCTTCTATCGAGTGCCAGGGGAGGGAACTTCTAGTGACACTAATGACAAGTGTTCTTGTGTCTTCTATCCAGTGCCAGGGGAGGGAACTTCTAGTGACACTAATGACAAGTGTTCTCCTTGTGCCGTCTATTCAGTGCTAGGGGAGGGAACTTCTAATGACACTAATGACAAGTGTTCTCCTTGTGCCTTCTATCCAGTGCCAGGGGAGGGAACTTCTAGTGACACTAATGACAAGTGTTCTTGTGTCTTCTATCCAGTGCCAGGGGAGGGAACTTCTAGTGACACTAATGACAAGTGTTCTCCTTGTGCCTTCTATCGAGTGCCAGGGGACCGAACTTCTAGTGACACTAATGACAAGTGTTCTCCTTGTGCCTTCTATCGAGTGCCAGGGGAAGGAACTTCTAGTGACACTATTGACAAGTGTTCTCCTTGTGCCTTCTATCCAGTGCCAGGGGAGGGAACTTCTAGTGACACTAATGACAAGTGTTCTCCTTGTGTCTTCTATCCAGTGCTAGGGGAAGGAACTTCTAGTGACACTAATGACAAGTGTTCTCCGTGTGCCTTCTATCGAGTGCCAGGGGAGGGAACTTCTAGTGACACTAATGACAAGTGTTCTTGTGTCTTCTATCCAGTGCCAGGGGAGGGAACTTCTAGTGACACTAATGACAAGTGTTCTTGTGTCTTCTATCCAGTGCCAGGGGAGGGAACTTCTAGTGACACTAATGACAAGTGTTCTCCTTGTGCCGTCTATTCAGTGCTAGGGGAGGGAACTTCTAATGACACTAATGACAAGTGTTCTCCTTGTGCCTTCTATCCAGTGCCAGGGGAGGGAACTTCTAGTGACACTAATGACAAGTGTTCTTGTGTCTTCTATCCAGTGCCAGGGGAGGGAACTTCTAGTGACACTAATGACAAGTGTTCTTGTGTCTTCTATCGAGTGCCAGGGGAGGGAACTTCTAGTGACACTAATGACAAGTGTTCTTGTGTCTTCTATCCAGTGCCAGGGGAGGGAACTTCTAGTGACACTATTGACAAGTGTTCTCTTTGTGCCTTCTATCCAGTGCCAGGGGAGGGAACTTCTAGTGACACTAATGACAAGTGTTCTTATGTCTTCTATCCAGTGCCAGGGGAGGGAACTTCTAGTGACACTAATGACAAGTGTTCTCCTTGTGCCTTCTATCGAGTGCCAGGGGACCGAACTTCTAGTGACACTAATGACAAGTGTTCTCCTTGTGCCTTCTATCGAGTGCCAGGGGAAGGAACTTCTAGTGACACTATTGACAAGTGTTCTCCTTGTGCCTTCTATCCAGTGCCAGGGGAGGGAACTTCTAGTGACACTAATGACAAGTGTTCTCCTTGTGTCTTCTATCCAGTGCTAGGGGAAGGAACTTCTAGTGACACGAATGACAAGTGTTCTCCGTGTGCCTTCTATCGAGTGCCAGGGGAGGGAACTTCTAGTGACACTAATGACAAGTGTTCTTGTGTCTTCTATCCAGAGCCAGGGGAGGGAACTTCTAGTGACACTAATGACAAGTGTTCTCCTTGTGCTGTCTATTCAGTGCTAGGGGAGGGAACTTCTAATGACACTAATGACAAGTGTTCTTGTGTCTTCTATCCAGTGCTAGGGGAGGGAACTTCTAGTGACACTAATGACAAGTGTTCTCCTTGTGCCTTCTATCCAGTGCTAGGGGAGGGAACTTCTAGTGACACTAATGACAAGTGTTCTCCTTGTGTCTTCTATCCAGTGCCAGGGGAGGGAACTTCTAGTGACACTATTGACAAGTGTTCTCCTTGTGTCTTCTATCCAGTGCTAGGGGATGGAACTTCTAGTGACACTAATGACAAGTGTTCTTGTGTCTTCTATCCAGTGCTAGGGGAGGGAACTTCTAGTGACACTAATGACAAGTGTTCTCCTTGTGCCTTCTATCCAGTGCTAGGGGAGGGAACTTCTAGTGACACTAATGACAAGTGTTCTCCATGTGTCTCCCCGCACTTCTCTTGCCCTGTGGGTGCCAGGGGAGGGAACTTCTAGTGACACTATTGACAAGTGTTTTCCTTGTGTCTTCTATCCAGTGCCAGGGGAGGGAACTTCTAGTGACACTATTGACAAGTGTTCTCCTTGTGTCTTCTATCCAGTGCTAGGGGAGGGAACTTCTAGTGACACTAATGACAAGTGTTCTTGTGTCTTCTATCCAGTGCTAGGGGAGGGAACTTCTAGTGACACTAATGACAAGTGTTCTTGTGTCTTCTATCCAGTGCTAGGGGAGGGAACTTCTAGTGACACTATTGACAAGTGTTCTCCTTGTGCCTTCTATCGAGTGCCAGGGAGGGAACTTCTAGTGACACTAATGACAAGTGTTCTCCTTGTGTCGTCTATCCAGTGCTAGGGGAGGGAACTTCTTGTGACACTAATGACAAGTGTTCTTGTGTCTTCTATCCAGTGCCAGTGGAGGGAACTTCTAGTGATACTAATGACAAGTGTTCTTGTGTCTTCTATCCAGTGCTAGGGGAGGGAACTTCTAGTGACACTATTGACAAGTGTTCTCCTTGTGCCTTCTATCGAGTGCCAGGGGAGGGAACTTCTAGTGACACTAATGACAAGTGTTCTCCTTGTGTCTTCTATCCAATGCCAGGGGAGGAAACTTCTAGTGACACTAATGACAAGTGTTCTCCATGTGTCTCCCCCCACTTCTCTTGCCCTGTGGGTGCCAGGGGAGGGAACTTCTAGTGACAATATTGACAAGTGTTCTCCTTGTGTCTTCTATCCAGTGCCAGGGGAGGGAACTTCTAGTGACACTAATGACAAGTGTTCTCTTTGTGTCTTCTATCCAGTGCCAGGGGAGGGAACTTCTAGTGACACTAATGACAAGTGTTCTCCATGTGTCTCCCCGCACTTCTCTTGCCCTGTGGGTGCCAGGGGAGGGAACTTCTAGTGACACTATTGACAAGTGTTTTCCTTGTGTCTTCTATCCAGTGCCAGGGGAGGGAACTTCTAGTGACACTATTGACAAGTGTTCTCTTTGTGCCTTCTATCCAGTGCCAGGGGAGGGAACTTCTAGTGACACTAATGACAAGTGTTCTTGTGTCTTCTATCCAGTGCCAGGGGAGGGAACTTCTAGTGACACTAATGACAAGTGTTCTTGTGTCTTCTATCCAGTGCCAGTGGAGGGAACTTCTAGTGACACTAATGACAAGTGTTCTTATGTCTTCTATCCAGTGCCAGGGGAGGGAACTTCTAGTGACACTAATGACAAGTGTTCTCCTTGTGCCTTCTATCCAGTGCCAGGGGAGGGAACTTCTAGTGACACTAATGACAAGTGTTCTTGTGTCTTCTATCCAGTGCCAGGGGAGGGAACTTCTAGTGACACTAATGACAAGTGTTCTTGTGTCTTCTATCGAGTGCCAGGGGAGGGAACTTCTAGTGACACTAATGACAAGTGTTCTTGTGTCTTCTATCCAGTGCCAGGGGAGGGAACTTCTAGTGACACTATTGACAAGTGTTCTCTTTGTGCCTTCTATCCAGTGCCAGGGGAGGGAACTTCTAGTGACACTAATGACAAGTGTTCTTATGTCTTCTATCCAGTGCCAGGGGAGGGAACTTCTAGTGACACTAATGACAAGTGTTCTTATGTCTTCTATCCAGTGCCAGGGGACCGAACTTCTAGTGACACTAATGACAAGTGTTCTCCTTGTGCCTTCTTTCGAGTGCCAGGGGAAGGAACTTCTAGTGACACTATTGACAAGTGTTCTCCTTGTGCCTTCTATCCAGTGCCAGGGGAGGGAACTTCTAGTGACACTAATGACAAGTGTTCTCCTTGTGTCTTCTATCCAGTGCTAGGGGAAGGAACTTCTAGTGACACTAATGACAAGTGTTCTCCGTGTGCCTTCTATCGAGTGCCAGGGGAGGGAACTTCTAGTGACACTAATGACAAGTGTTCTTGTGTCTTCTATCCAGTGCCAGGGGAGGGAACTTCTAGTGACACTAATGACAAGTGTTCTCCTTGTGCCGTCTATTTAGTGCTAGGGGAGGGAACTTCTAATGACACTAATGACAAGTGTTCTCCTTGTGTCTTCTATCCAGGGCCAGGGGAGGGAACTTCTAGTGACACTATTGACAAGTGTTCTCCTTGTGTCTTCTATCGAGTGCCAGGGGAGGGAACTTCTAGTGACACTAATGACAAGTGTTCTTGTGTCTTCTATCCAGTGCTAGGGGAGGGAACTTCTAGTGACACTAATGACAAGTGTTCTCCTTGTGCCTTCTATCCAGTGCTAGGGGAGGGAACTTCTAGTGACACTAATGACAAGTGTTCTCCTTGTGTCTTCTATCCAGTGCCAGGGGAGGGAACTTCTAGTGACACTATTGACAAGTGTTCTCCTTGTGTCTTCTATCCAGTGCTAGGGGAGGGAACTTCTAGTGACACTAATGACAAGTGTTCTCCTTGTGCCTTCTTTTAGTGCCAGGGGAGGGAACTTCTAGTGACACTAATGACAAGTGTTCTCCTTGTGCCTTCTATCCAGTGCCAGGGGAGGGAACTTCTAGTGACACTAATGACAAGTGTTCTCCTTGTGCCTTCTATCCAGTGCCAGGGGAGGGAACTTCTAGTGACACTAATGACAAGTGTTCTCCTTGTGCCTTCTATCGAGTGCCAGGGGAGGGAACTTCTAGCTAGTGACACTAATGACAAGTGTTCTCCTTGTGCCTTCTATCGAGTTCCAGGGGAAGGAACTTCTAGTGACACTATTGACAAGTGTTCTCCTTGTGCCTTCTATCCAGTGCCAGGGGAGGGAACTTCTAGTGACACTAATGACAAGTGTTCTCCTTGTGCCTTCTATCCAGTGCTAGGGGAAGGAACTTCTAGTGACACTATTGACAAGTGTTCTCCTTGTGCCTTCTATCGAGTGCCAGGGGAAGGAACTTCTAGTGACACTAATGACAAGTGTTCTCCTTGTGTCCTCTATCCAGTGCTAGGGGAGGGAACTTCTAGTGACACTAATGACAAGTATTCTTGTGTCTTCTATCCAGTGCTAGGGGAAGGAACTTCTAGTGACACTAATGACAAGTGTTCTTGTGTCTTCTATCCAGTGCCAGGGGAGGGAACTTCTAGTGACACTAATGACAAGTGTTCTCCTTGTGCCTTCTATCGAGTGCCAGGGGACCGAACTTCTAGTGACACTAATGACAAGTGTTCTCCTTGTGCCTTCTATCGAGTGCCAGGGGAAGGAACTTCTAGTGACACTATTGACAAGTGTTCTCCTTGTGCCTTCTATCCAGTGCCAGGGGAGGGAACTTCTAGTGACACTAATGACAAGTGTTCTCCTTGTGTCTTCTATCCAGTGCTAGGGGAAGGAACTTCTAGTGACACTAATGACAAGTGTTCTCCGTGTGCCTTCTATCGAGTGCCAGGGGAGGGAACTTCTAGTGACACTAATGACAAGTGTTCTTGTGTCTTCTATCCAGTGCCAGGGGAGGGAACTTCTAGTGACACTAATGACAAGTGTTCTCCTTGTGCCGTCTATTCAGTGCTAGGGGAGGGAACTTCTAATGACACTAATGACAAGTGTTCTCCTTGTGTCTTCTATCCAGGGCCAGGGGAGGGAACTTCTAGTGACACTATTGACAAGTGTTCTCCTTGTGTCTTCTATCGAGTGCCAGGGGAGGGAACTTCTAGTGACACTAATGACAAGTGTTCTTGTGTCTTCTATCCAGTGCTAGGGGAGGGAACTTCTAGTGACACTAATGACAAGTGTTCTCCTTGTGCCTTCTATCCAGTGCTAGGGGAGGGAACTTCTAGTGACACTAATGACACGTGTTCTCCTTGTGTCTTCTATCCAGTGCCAGGGGAGGGAACTTCTAGTGACACTATTGACAAGTGTTCTCCTTGTGTCTTCTATCCAGTGCTAGGGGATGGAACTTCTAGTGACACTAATGACAAGTGTTCTTGTGTCTTCTATCCAGTGCTAGGGGAGGGAACTTCTAGTGACACTAATGACAAGTGTTCTCCTTGTGCCTTCTATCCAGTGCTAGGGGAGGGAACTTCTAGTGACACTAATGACAAGTGTTCTCCATGTGTCTCCCCGCACTTCTCTTGCCCTGTGGGTGCCAGGGGAGGGAACTTCTAGTGACACTATTGACAAGTGTTTTCCTTGTGTCTTCTATCCAGTGCCAGGGGAGGGAACTTCTAGTGACACTATTGACAAGTGTTCTCCTTGTGTCTTCTATCCAGTGCTAGGGGAGGGAACTTCTAGTGACACTAATGACAAGTGTTCTTGTGTCTTCTATCCAGTGCTAGGGGAGGGAACTTCTAGTGACACTAATGACAAGTGTTCTTGTGTCTTCTATCCAGTGCTAGGGGAGGGAACTTCTAGTGACACTATTGACAAGTGTTCTCCTTGTGCCTTCTATCGAGTGCCAGGGAGGGAACTTCTAGTGACACTAATGACAAGTGTTCTCCTTGTGTCGTCTATCCAGTGCTAGGGGAGGGAACTTCTTGTGACACTAATGACAAGTGTTCTTGTGTCTTCTATCCAGTGCCAGTGGAGGGAACTTCTAGTGATACTAATGACAAGTGTTCTTGTGTCTTCTATCCAGTGCTAGGGGAGGGAACTTCTAGTGACACTATTGACAAGTGTTTTCCTTGTGCCTTCTATCGAGTGCCAGGGGAGGGAACTTCTAGTGACACTAATGACAAGTGTTCTCCTTGTGTCTTCTATCCAATGCCAGGGGAGGAAACTTCTAGTGACACTAATGACAAGTGTTCTCCATGTGTCTCCCCCCACTTCTCTTGCCCTGTGGGTGCCAGGGGAGGGAACTTCTAGTGACAATATTGACAAGTGTTCTCCTTGTGTCTTCTATCCAGTGCCAGGGGAGGGAACTTCTAGTGACACTAATGACAAGTGTTCTCTTTGTGTCTTCTATCCAGTGCCAGGGGAGGGAACTTCTAGTGACACTAATGACAAGTGTTCTCCATGTGTCTCCCCGCACTTCTCTTGCCCTGTGGGTGCCAGGGGAGGGAACTTCTAGTGACACTATTGACAAGTGTTTTCCTTGTGTCTTCTATCCAGTGCCAGGGGAGGGAACTTCTAGTGACACTATTGACAAGTGTTCTCTTTGTGCCTTCTATCCAGTGCCAGGGGAGGGAACTTCTAGTGACACTAATGACAAGTGTTCTTGTGTCTTCTATCCAGTGCCAGGGGAGGGAACTTCTAGTGACACTAATGACAAGTGTTCTTGTGTCTTCTATCCAGTGCCAGTGGAGGGAACTTCTAGTGACACTAATGACAAGTGTTCTTATGTCTTCTATCCAGTGCCAGGGGAGGGAACTTCTAGTGACACTAATGACAAGTATTCTCCTTGTGCCTTCTATCCAGTGCCAGGGGAGGGAACTTCTAGTGACACTAATAACAAGTGTTCTTGTGTCTTCTATCCAGTGCCAGGGGAGGGAACTTCTAGTGACACTAATGACAAGTGTTATTGTGTCTTCTATCGAGTGCCAGGGGAGGGAACGTCTAGTGACACTAATGACAAGTGTTCTTGTGTCTTCTATCCAGTGCCAGGGGAGGGAACTTCTAGTGACACTATTGACAAGTGTTCTCTTTGTGCCTTCTATCCAGTGCCAGGGGAGGGAACTTCTAGTGACACTAATGACAAGTGTTCTTATGTCTTCTATCCAGTGCCAGGGGAGGGAACTTCTAGTGACACTAATGACAAGTGTTCTTATGTCTTCTATCCAGTGCCAGGGGACCGAACTTCTAGTGACACTAATGACAAGTGTTCTCCTTGTGCCTTCTATCGAGTGCCAGGGGAAGGAACTTCTAGTGACACTATTGACAAGTGTTCTCCTTGTGCCTTCTATCCAGTGCCAGGGGAGGGAACTTCTAGTGACACTAATGACAAGTGTTCTCCTTGTGTCTTCTATCCAGTGCTAGGGGAAGGAACTTCTAGTGACACTAATGACAAGTGTTCTCCGTGTGCCTTCTATCGAGTGCCAGGGGAGGGAACTTCTAGTGACACTAATGACAAGTGTTCTTGTGTCTTCTATCCAGTGCCAGGGGAGGGAACTTCTAGTGACACTAATGACAAGTGTTCTCCTTGTGCCGTCTATTCAGTGCTAGGGGAGGGAACTTCTAATGACACTAATGACAAGTGTTCTCCTTGTGTCTTCTATCCAGGGCCAGGGGAGGGAACTTCTAGTGACACTATTGACAAGTGTTCTCCTTGTGTCTTCTATCGAGTGCCAGGGGAGGGAACTTCTAGTGACACTAATGACAAGTGTTCTTGTGTCTTCTATCCAGTGCTAGGGGAGGGAACTTCTAGTGACACTAATGACAAGTGTTCTCCTTGTGCCTTCTATCCAGTGCTAGGGGAGGGAACTTCTAGTGACACTAATGACAAGTGTTCTCCTTGTGTCTTCAATCCAGTGCCAGGGGAGGGAACTTCTAGTGACACTATTGACAAGTGTTCTCCTTGTGTCTTCTATCCAGTGCTTGGGGAGGGAACTTCTAGTGACACTAATGACAAGTGTTCTCCTTGTGCCTTCTTTTAGTGCCAGGGGAGGGAACTTCTAGTGACACTAATGACAAGTGTTCTCCTTGTGCCTTCTATCCAGTGCCAGGGGAGGGAACTTCTAGTGACACTAATGACAAGTGTTCTCCTTGTGCCTTCTATCCAGTGCCAGGGGAGGGAACTTCTAGTGACACTAATGACAAGTGTTCTCCTTGTGCCTTCTATCGAGTGCCAGGGGAGGGAACTTCTAGCTAGTGACACTAATGACAAGTGTTCTCCTTGTGCCTTCTATCGAGTTCCAGGGGAAGGAACTTCTAGTGACACTATTGACAAGTGTTCTCCTTGTGCCTTCTATCCAGTGCCAGGGGAGGGAACTTCTAGTGACACTAATGACAAGTGTTCTCCTTGTGCCTTCTATCCAGTGCTAGGGGAAGGAACTTCTAGTGACACTATTGACAAGTGTTCTCCTTGTGCCTTCTATCGAGTGCCAGGGGAAGGAACTTCTAGTGACACTAATGACAAGTGTTCTCCTTGTGTCTTCTATCCAGTGCTAGGGGAGGGAACTTCTAGTGACACTAATGACAAGTATTCTTGTGTCTTCTATCCAGTGCTAGGGGAAGGAACTTCTAGTGACACTAATGACAAGTGTTCTTGTGTCTTCTATCCAGTGCCAGGGGAGGGAACTTCTAGTGACACTAATGACAAGTGTTCTCCTTGTGCCTTCTATCGAGTGCCAGGGGACCGAACTTCTAGTGACACTAATGACAAGTGTTCTCCTTGTGCCTTCTATCGAGTGCCAGGGGAAGGAACTTCTAGTGACACTATTGACAAGTGTTCTCCTTGTGCCTTCTATCCAGTGCCAGTGGAGGGAACTTCTAGTGACACTAATGACAAGTGTTCTCCTTGTGTCTTCTATCCAGTGCTAGGGGAAGGAACTTCTAGTGACACTAATGACAAGTGTTCTCCGTGTGCCTTCTATCGAGTGCCAGGGGAGGGAACTTCTAGTGACACTAATGACAAGTGTTCTTGTGTCTTCTATCCAGTGCCAGGGGAGGGAACTTCTAGTGACACTAATGACAAGTGTTCTCCTTGTGCCGTCTATTCAGTGCTAGGGGAGGGAACTTCTAATGACACTAATGACAAGTGTTCTCCTTGTGTCTTCTATCCAGGGCCAGGGGAGGGAACTTCTAGTGACACTATTGACAAGTGTTCTCCTTGTGTCTTCTATCGAGTGCCAGGGGAGGGAACTTCTAGTGACACTAATGACAAGTGTTCTTGTGTCTTCTATCCATTGCTAGGGGAGGGAACTTCTAGTGACACTAATGACAAGTGTTCTCCTTGTGCCTTCTATCCAGTGCTAGGGGAGGGAACTTCTAGTGACACTAATGACAAGTGTTCTCCTTGTGTCTTCTATCCAGTGCCAGGGGAGGGAACTTCTAGTGACACTATTGACAAGTGTTCTCCTTGTGTCTTCTATCCAGTGCTAGGGGATGGAACTTCTAGTGACACTAATGACAAGTGTTCTTGTGTCTTCTATCCAGTGCTAGGGGAGGGAATTTCTAGTGACACTAATGACAAGTGTTCTCCTTGTGCCTTCTATCCAGTGCTAGGGGAGGGAACTTCTAGTGACACTAATGACAAGTGTTCTCCATGTGTCTCCCCGCACTTCTCTTGCCCTGTGGGTGCCAGGGGAGGGAACTTCTAGTGACACTATTGACAAGTGTTTTCCTTGTGTCTTCTATCCAGTGCTAGGGGAGGGAACTTCTTGTGACACTAATGACAAGTGTTCTTGTGTCTTCTATCCAGTGCCAGGGGAGGGAACTTCTAGTGATACTAATGACAAGTGTTCTTGTGTCTTCTATCCAGTGCTAGGGGAGGGAACTTCTAGTGACACTATTGACAAGTGTTCTCCTTGTGCCTTCTATCGAGTGCCAGGGGAGGGAACTTCTAGTGACACTAATGACAAGTGTTCTCCTTGTGTCTTCTATCCAATGCCAGGGGAGGAAACTTCTAGTGACACTAATGACAAGTGTTCTCCATGTTTCTCCCCCCACTTCTCTTGCCCTGTGGGTGCCAGGGGAGGGAACTTCTAGTGACAATATTGACAAGTGTTCTCCTTGTGTCTTCTATCCAGTGCCAGGGGAGGGAACTTCTAGTGACACTAATGACAAGTGTTCTCTTTGTGTCTTCTATCCAGTGCCAGGGGAGGGAACTTCTAGTGACACTAATGACAAGTGTTCTCCTTGTGTCTTCTATCCAGTGCTAGGGGAGGGAACTTCTAGTGACACTAATGACAAGTATTCTTGTGTCTTCTATCCAGTGCTAGGGGAAGGAACTTCTAGTGACACTAATGACAAGTGTTCTTGTGTCTTCTATCCAGTGCCAGGGGAGGGAACTTCAAGTGACACTAATGACAGGTGTTCTCCTTGTGCCTTCTATCGAGTGCCAGGGGACCGAACTTCTAGTGACACTAATGACAAGTGTTCTCCTTGTGCCTTCTATCGAGTGCCAGGGGAAGGAACTTCTAGTGACACTATTGACAAGTGTTCTCCTTGTGCCTTCTATCCAGTGCCAGGGGAGGGAACTTCTAGTGACACTAATGACAAGTGTTCTCCTTGTGTCTTCTATCCAGTGCTAGGGGAAGGAACTTCTAGTGACACTAATGACAAGTGTTCTCCGTGTGCCTTCTATCGAGTGCCAGGGGAGGGAACTTCTAGTGACACTAATGACAAGTGTTCTTGTGTCTTCTATCCAGTGCCAGGGGAGGGAACTTCTAGTGACACTAATGACAAGTGTTCTCCTTGTGCCGTCTATTCAGTGCTAGGGGAGGGAACTTCTAATGACACTAATGACAAGTGTTCTCCTTGTGTCTTCTATCCAGGGCCAGGGGAGGGAACTTCTAGTGACACTATTGACAAGTGTTCTCCTTGTGTCTTCTATCGAGTGCCAGGGGAGGGAACTTCTAGTGACACTAATGACAAGTGTTCTTGTGTCTTCTATCCAGTGCTAGGGGAGGGAACTTCTAGTGACACTAATGACAAGTGTTCTCCTTGTGCCTTCTATCCAGTGCTAGGGGAGGGAACTTCTAGTGACACTAATGACAAGTGTTCTCCTTGTGTCTTCTATCCAGTGCCAGGGGAGGGAACTTCTAGTGACACTATTGACAAGTGTTCTCCTTGTGTCTTCTATCCAGTGCTAGGGGATGGAACTTCTAGTGACACTAATGACAAGTGTACTTGTGTCTTCTATCCAGTGCTAGGGGAGGGAATTTCTAGTGACACTAATGACAAGTGTTCTCCTTGTGCCTTCTATCCAGTGCTAGGGGAGGGAACTTCTAGTGACACTAATGACAAGTGTTCTCCATGTGTCTCCCCGCACTTCTCTTGCCCTGTGGGTGCCAGGGGAGGGAACTTCTAGTGACACTATTGACAAGTGTTTTCCTTGTGTCTTCTATCCAGTGCCAGGGGAGGGAACATCTAGTGACACTATTGACAAGTGTTCTCCTTGTGTCTTCTATCCAGTGCTAGGGGAGGGAACTTCTAGTGACACTAATGACAAGTGTTCTTGTGTCTTCTATCCAGTGCTAGGGGAGGGAACTTCTAGTGACACTAATGACAAGTGTTCTTGTGTCTTCTATCCAGTGCTAGGGGAGGGAACTTCTAGTGACACTATTGACAAGTGTTCTCCTTGTGCCTTCTATCGAGTGCCAGGGAGGGAACTTCTAGTGACACTAATGACAAGTGTTCTCCTTGTGTCGTCTATCCAGTGCTAGGGGAGGGAACTTCTTGTGACACTAATGACAAGTGTTCTTGTGTCTTCTATCCAGTGCCAGGGGAGGGAACTTCTAGTGATACTAATGACAAGTGTTCTTGTGTCTTCTATCCAGTGCTAGGGGAGGGAACTTCTAGTGACACTATTGACAAGTGTTCTCCTTGTGCCTTCTATCGAGTGCCAGGGGAGGGAACTTCTAGTGACACTAATGACAAGTGTTCTCCTTGTGTCTTCTATCCAATGCCAGGGGAGGAAACTTCTAGTGACACTAATGACAAGTGTTCTCCATGTGTCTCCCCCCACTTCTCTTGCCCTGTGGGTGCCAGGGGAGGGAACTTCTAGTGACAATATTGACAAGTGTTCTCCTTGTGTCTTCTATCCAGTGCCAGGGGAGGGAACTTCTAGTGACACTAATGACAAGTGTTCTCTTTGTGTCTTCTATCCAGTGCCAGGGGAGGGAACTTCTAGTGACACTAATGACAAGTGTTCTCCATGTGTCTCCCCGCACTTCTCTTGCCCTGTGGGTGCCAGGGGAGGGAACTTCTAGTGACACTATTGACAAGTGTTTTCCTTGTGTCTTCTATCCAGTGCCAGGGGAGGGAACTTCTAGTGACACTATTGACAAGTGTTCTCCTTGTGTCTTCTATCCAGTGCTAGGGGAGGGAACTTCTAGTGACACTAATGACAAGTGTTCTTGTGTCTTCTATCCAGTTCTAGGGGAGGGAACTTCTAGTGACACTAATGACAAGTGTTCTTGTGTCTTCTATCCAGTGCTAGGGGAGGGAACTTCTAGTGACACTATTGACAAGTGTTCTCCTTGTGCCTTCTATCGAGTGCCAGGGAGGGAACTTCTAGTGACACTAATGACAAGTGTTCTCCTTGTGTCTTCTATCCAGTGCTAGGTGAGGGAACTTCTAGTAACACTAATGACAAGTGTTCTTGTGTCTTCTATCCAGTGCCAGGGGAGGGAACTTCTAGTGATACTAATGACAAGTGTTCTTGTGTCTTCTATCCAGTGCTAGGGGAGGGAATGTCTAGTGACACTATTGACAAGTGTTCTCCTTGTGCCTTCTATCGAGTGCCAGGGGAGGGAACTTCTAGTGACACTAATGACAAGTGTTCTCCTTGTGTCTTCTATTTAATGCCAGGGGAGGAAACTTCTAGTGACACTAATGACAAGTGTTCTCCATGTGTCTCCCCCCACTTCTCTTGCCCTGTGGGTGCCAGGGGAGGGAACTTCTAGTGACAATATTGACAAGTGTTATCCTTGTGTCTTCTATCCAGTGCCAGGGGAGGGAACTTCTAGTGACACTAATGACAAGTGTTCTCCTTGTGTCTTCTATCCAGTGCCAGGGGAGGGAACTTCTAGTGACACTAATGACAAGTGTTCTTGTGTCTTCTATCCAGTGCCAGGGGAGGGAACTTCTAGTGACACTAATGACAAGTGTTCTCCTTGTGTCTTCTATCCATTGCCAGGGAGGGAACTTTTAGTGACACTAATGACAAGTGTTCTCCTTGTGTCTTCTATCCAGTGCCAGGGGAGGGAACTTCTAGTGACACTAATGACAAGTGTTCTCCTTGTGCCTTCTATTGAGTGCCAGGGAGGGAACTTCTAGTGACACTAATGACAAGTGTTCTCCTTGTGTCTTCTATCCAGTGCCAGGGGAGGGAACTTCTAGTGACACTAATGACAAGTGTTCTTGTGTCTTCTATCCAGTGCCAGGGGAGGGAACTTCTAGTGACACTATTGACAAGTGTTCTCCTTGTGTCTTCTATCCAGTGCCAGGGGAGGGAACTTCTAGTGACACTAATGACAAGTGTTCTTGTGTCTTCTATCCAGTGCCAGGGGAGGGAACTTGTAGTGACACTAATGACAAGTGTTCTTGTTCTTGTGTCTTCTATCCAGTGCCAGGGGAGGGAACTTCTAGTGACACTAATGACAAGTGTTCTCCTTCTGTCTTCTATCGAGTGCTAGGGGAGGGAACTTCTAGTGACACTAATGACAAGTGTTCTCCTTGTGCCTTCTATCCAGTGCTAGGGGAGGGAACTTCTAGTGACACTAATGACAAGTGTTCTTGTGTCTTCTATCGAGTGCCAGGGGAGGGAACTTCTAGTGACACTAATGACAAGTGTTCTTGTGTCTTCTATCCAGTGCCAGGGGAGGGAACTTCTAGTGACACTATTGACAAGTGTTCTCTTTGTGCCTTCTATCCAGTGCCAGGGGAGGGAACTTCTAGTGACACTAATGACAAGTGTTCTTGTGTCTTCTATCCAGTGCCAGGGGAGGGAACTTCTAGTGACACTAATGACAAGTGTTCTTGTGTCTTCTATCCAGTGCCAGTGGAGGGAACTTCTAGTGACACTAATGACAAGTGTTCTCCTTGTGCCGTCTATTCAGTGCTAGGGGAGGGAACTTCTAATGACACTAATGACAAGTGTTCTCCTTGTGTCTTCTATCCAGGGCCAGGGGAGGGAACTTCTAGTGACACTATTGACAAGTGTTCTCCTTGTGTCTTCTATCGAGTGCCAGGGGAGGGAACTTCTAGTGACACTAATGACAAGTGTTCTTGTGTCTTCTATCCAGTGCTAGGGGAGGGAACTTCTAGTGACACTAATGACAAGTGTTCTCCTTGTGCCTTCTATCCAGTGCTAGGGGAGGGAACTTCTAGTGACACTAATGACAAGTGTTCTCCTTGTGTCTTCTATCCAGTGCCAGGGGAGGGAACTTCTAGTGACACTATTGACAAGTGTTCTCCTTGTGTCTTCTATCCAGTGCTAGGGGATGGAACTTCTAGTGACACTAATGACAAGTGTACTTGTGTCTTCTATCCAGTGCTAGGGGAGGGAATTTCTAGTGACACTAATGACAAGTGTTCTCCTTGTGCCTTCTATCCAGTGCTAGGGGAGGGAACTTCTAGTGACACTAATGACAAGTGTTCTCCATGTGTCTCCCCGCACTTCTCTTGCCCTGTGGGTGCCAGGGGAGGGAACTTCTAGTGACACTATTGACAAGTGTTTTCCTTGTGTCTTCTATCCAGTGCCAGGGGAGGGAACATCTAGTGACACTATTGACAAGTGTTCTCCTTGTGTCTTCTATCCAGTGCTAGGGGAGGGAACTTCTAGTGACACTAATGACAAGTGTTCTTGTGTCTTCTATCCAGTGCTAGGGGAGGGAACTTCTAGTGACACTAATGACAAGTGTTCTTGTGTCTTCTATCCAGTGCTAGGGGAGGGAACTTCTAGTGACACTATTGACAAGTGTTCTCCTTGTGCCTTCTATCGAGTGCCAGGGAGGGAACTTCTAGTGACACTAATGACAAGTGTTCTCCTTGTGTCGTCTATCCAGTGCTAGGGGAGGGAACTTCTTGTGACACTAATGACAAGTGTTCTTGTGTCTTCTATCCAGTGCCAGGGGAGGGAACTTCTAGTGATACTAATGACAAGTGTTCTTGTGTCTTCTATCCAGTGCTAGGGGAGGGAACTTCTAGTGACACTATTGACAAGTGTTCTCCTTGTGCCTTCTATCGAGTGCCAGGGGAGGGAACTTCTAGTGACACTAATGACAAGTGTTCTCCTTGTGTCTTCTATCCAATGCCAGGGGAGGAAACTTCTAGTGACACTAATGACAAGTGTTCTCCATGTGTCTCTCCCCACTTCTCTTGCCCTGTGGGTGCCAGGGGAGGGAACTTCTAGTGACAATATTGACAAGTGTTCTCCTTGTGTCTTCTATCCAGTGCCAGGGGAGGGAACTTCTAGTGACACTAATGACAAGTGTTCTCTTTGTGTCTTCTATCCAGTGCCAGGGGAGGGAACTTCTAGTGACACTAATGACAAGTGTTCTCCATGTGTCTCCCCGCACTTCTCTTGCCCTGTGGGTGCCAGGGGAGGGAACTTCTAGTGACACTATTGACAAGTGTTTTCCTTGTGTCTTCTATCCAGTGCCAGGGGAGGGAACTTCTAGTGACACTATTGACAAGTGTTCTCCTTGTGTCTTCTATCCAGTGCTAGGGGAGGGAACTTCTAGTGACACTAATGACAAGTGTTCTTGTGTCTTCTATCCAGTTCTAGGGGAGGGAACTTCTAGTGACACTAATGACAAGTGTTCTTGTGTCTTCTATCCAGTGCTAGGGGAGGGAACTTCTAGTGACACTATTGACAAGTGTTCTCCTTGTGCCTTCTATCGAGTGCCAGGGAGGGAACTTCTAGTGACACTAATGACAAGTGTTCTCCTTGTGTCTTCTATCCAGTGCTAGGTGAGGGAACTTCTAGTAACACTAATGACAAGTGTTCTTGTGTCTTCTATCCAGTGCCAGGGGAGGGAACTTCTAGTGATACTAATGACAAGTGTTCTTGTGTCTTCTATCCAGTGCTAGGGGAGGGAATGTCTAGTGACACTATTGACAAGTGTTCTCCTTGTGCCTTCTATCGAGTGCCAGGGGAGGGAACTTCTAGTGACACTAATGACAAGTGTTCTCCTTGTGTCTTCTATCCAATGCCAGGGGAGGAAACTTCTAGTGACACTAATGACAAGTGTTCTCCATGTGTCTCCCCCCACTTCTCTTGCCCTGTGGGTGCCAGGGGAGGGAACTTCTAGTGACAATATTGACAAGTGTTATCCTTGTGTCTTCTATCCAGTGCCAGGGGAGGGAACTTCTAGTGACACTAATGACAAGTGTTCTCCTTGTGTCTTCTATCCAGTGCCAGGGGAGGGAACTTCTAGTGACACTAATGACAAGTGTTCTTGTGTCTTCTATCCAGTGCCAGGGGAGGGAACTTCTAGTGACACTAATGACAAGTGTTCTCCTTGTGTCTTCTATCCATTGCCAGGGAGGGAACTTTTAGTGACACTAATGACAAGTGTTCTCCTTGTGTCTTCTATCCAGTGCCAGGGGAGGGAACTTCTAGTGACACTAATGACAAGTGTTCTCCTTGTGCCTTCTATTGAGTGCCAGGGAGGGAACTTCTAGTGACACTAATGACAAGTGTTCTCCTTGTGTCTTCTATCCAGTGCCAGGGGAGGGAACTTCTAGTGACACTAATGACAAGTGTTCTTGTGTCTTCTATCCAGTGCCAGGGGAGGGAACTTCTAGTGACACTATTGACAAGTTTTCTCCTTGTGTCTTCTATCCAGTGCCAGGGGAGGGAACTTCTAGTGACACTAATGACAAGTGTTCTTGTGTCTTCTATCCAGTGCCAGGGGAGGGAACTTGTAGTGACACTAATGACAAGTGTTCTTGTTCTTGTGTCTTCTATCCAGTGCCAGGGGAGGGAACTTCTAGTGACACTAATGACAAGTGTTCTCCTTCTGTCTTCTATCGAGTGCTAGGGGAGGGAACTTCTAGTGACACTAATGACAAGTGTTCTCCTTGTGCCTTCTATCCAGTGCTAGGGGAGGGAACTTCTAGTGACACTAATGACAAGTGTTCTTGTGTCTTCTATCGAGTGCCAGGGGAGGGAACTTCTAGTGACACTAATGACAAGTGTTCTTGTGTCTTCTATCCAGTGCCAGGGGAGGGAACTTCTAGTGACACTATTGACAAGTGTTCTCTTTGTGCCTTCTATCCAGTGCCAGGGGAGGGAACTTCTAGTGACACTAATGACAAGTGTTCTTGTGTCTTCTATCCAGTGCCAGGGGAGGGAACTTCTAGTGACACTAATGACAAGTGTTCTTGTGTCTTCTATCCAGTGCCAGTGGAGGGAACTTCTAGTGACACTAATGACAAGTGTTCTTATGTCTTCTATCCAGTGCCAGGGGAGGGAACTTCTAGTGACACTAATGACAAGTGTTCTCCTTGTGCCTTCTATCCAGTGCCAGGGGAGGGAACTTCTAGTGACACTAATGACAAGTGTTCTTGTGTCTTCTATCCAGTGCCAGGGGAGGGAACTTCTAGTGACACTAATGACAAGTGTTCTTGTGTCTTCTATCGAGTGCCAGGGGAGGGAACTTCTAGTGACACTAATGACAAGTGTTCTTGTGTCTTCTATCCAGTGCCAGGGGAGGGAACTTCTAGTGACACTATTGACAAGTGTTCTCTTTGTGCCTTCTATCCAGTGCCAGGGGAGGGAACTTCTAGTGACACTAATGACAAGTGTTCTTATGTCTTCTATCCAGTGCCAGGGGAGGGAACTTCTAGTGACACTAATGACAAGTGTTCTCCTTGTGCCTTCTATCCAGTGCCAGGGGAGGGAACTTCTAGTGACACTAATGACAAGTGTTCTTGTGTCTTCTATCCAGTGCCAGGGGAGGGAACTTCTAGTGACACTAATGACAAGTATTCTCCTTGTGTCTTCTATCCAGTGCCAGGGGAGGGAACTTCTAGTGACACTAATGACAAGTGTTCTCCTTGTGCCTTCTATCCAGTGCCAGGGGAGGGAACTTCTAGTGACACTATTGACAAGTGTTCTCCTTGTGTCTTCTATCCAGTGCCAGGGGAGAGAACTTCTAGTGACACTATTGACAAGTGTTCTCCTTGTGTTTCCTATCCAGTGCCAGCGGCTTGTCCCCATCTCTCGATTGCTTTAGTTTGCTCCATACTAGTGGGTATGTGACACTAAATCAGTCCTACTCTGGCCAGGTATACTGGTGGGTTTGTCATACTGGTTGGTGGCTATATATATATATAGTTTCTACCATAAGCCCTATCCTGGTGCGAGTAAATGCAACCTAAAGTCTAAATGTCAAAGCAGGACAGATATGGGCCTAAGCCTTGGTCGGCTTCTGGTCTAGGATCGAAGCTCTGACAGGTGTACAGATTCGTAGAAGGAAATGTCAGTGGGTGGTTGAAGTGTGAGGATCATCCCATGTCGTAGGCCTCAATGCACGCTGGAATCGTTGCCCAGTCTGTCCCTTCCCGTTGTGAATAATGAGAGCTGGCATCGAACCTTTATCTGCCCCGCACATACTATCGTCAGTGTAACGCCCTAACTGTTACACCAACACCCCCTCTATCTTTGTCTACACTATAACTTTAATATGTGCATTATAACACCTTTCCTGAAGTGATATTTCACTAAGAAGAAATTATTATTATTATTATTATTATTATTATTATTATTATTATTATTATTAATTGTAATGTAGCTATCTGGTTAGTGTAGGATCTGTATGGTCAGAAGCCTGCATGCTCATCCTTTAGTTGTTTGTCAGTAGCATCTCGCACTATCTCTCCAGAATGATCGAGCATATTTCCCCAGGAAATGATAAAGACATTATTCATCTATATGTTTGAGATTCCTGCAATTCTACTTTCTTTGGCAGTTTATTAGATATCTCTAGTCTGCTTGCGTTTCTTCAATCTACCACATTACTAACTATTTAGACAGTAATTCAGTGGTCATGTTTACATTAGCTTCCACTGGGACACTATCTTAACCTGCAACTTTCCCATCTTTCAGTAGTTTGATAGCTTAGTTAATTTCTTTGTTAGATAGTTTCTCGCAGTTGCTATCCTGCTTCAGTTCTGCAGCTGTATATCGGGAGAAGCTGTTGAAACTCGTCTCATAAGTTCCTCAAAGTATTTAGTCCATCTGATCTTTAATGTTGGTGAAAACTTTCCCATTTCTACCTTTGATCATATTTTCCTTGTGGTGCTGTAAAGGTCTCTGAGTCTTCCTGTGGTGCTCCTATTTCTGACTCTCTCGATAGGCCATCTGACAAAACGTGTTTTATACACCCATACCGTACCTGCCCTCTAACTTCTTTATTAGCTTCTGTGTATTTTCATACACTTTGATCTTGGTGGCTCTGGCTGTTCTTTTGTTTAAATCTGCTTTTTAGTTTTCAATTTCCTATATGATTTGAATTGTTTCAGACAGTATCCATTCTTTATGTTTTCGTTCTCCTTTCCAAATTGTTTTCCCCCGATCTCTTCATAACCAATGTTATCCGATGATATCTTAGCACTAACATTAATAATCATACTGTTGACATTGCCATTACCGTTATCCCAACAACCCAGTTTACCCATAAGCTGTCCCAACTACCCAGTTTTACTCATAAGCTGTCCCAACTACCCAGTTTACTTATACATGTCCCAACAACCCAGTTTATTTACCGTTGTCCCAACAACCCTGTTTACTCATAGCTGTCCCAACAACCCAGTTTACTTACAGTTGTCCCAACTACCCAGTTTACTTATAGCTGTCCCCATCTACCCAGTTTACTTACAGTTGTCTCATCTACCCAATTTACGTATAGCTGTCCCCAACTACCCAGTTTACTCATACATGCCCCAAATACCCAGTTTACTCATAGCTGTCCCAACAAATGTTGAATGATATTTACAGCAGTGGATATTTACCCAGTGATATGCTGAAATCTGTATTTATAGCTATACCAAAAAGACCAGGAGCAATTGATTGTGAAGATTTTCGTACGATTAACCTTATAAACCATATCACTAAGCTTCTACTCAGAATCATAATGAGAAGAACCAAAAAGAAAATAAAAATGGAAATTAGTGAAGAACAGTATGGATTTGTGGAAGGAAAGGGCACAAACAATGCAATTTATACATTACGGACACTAATAGAAAGGTCAATAGAGAAACAGAGAGACATATATTTGTGCTTCATAGATTATACTAAGGCATTTGATAAAGTAAAACATGATGAACTGATTAAAATGTTGGAAGATATCAACACTGATGGAAAAGATTTAAGAATAATAAAGAATATTTACTGGAACCAAGTAGCAGCAATTAAAATGGGAAATAAAGAGGGTAGTTACGAACAGATAAAGCTAGGAGTACGACAAGGGTGTGTCTTGTCACCAGATCTTTTCTCCCTGTATAGCGAAGTAATAATGAGAGGGATCAAAGAGATGCCAGGAATACTAGTTGGAGGTTATAATATAAATAATATACGCTATGCAGATGACACAGTATTGGTGGCGGATAATTCAACAGACCTACAACAATTATTAGACGTTGTAGTAACAGAGAGTGCAAGGAAAGGACTCTCCTTGAATATCAAGAAAACAGTAACAATGGTAATATCAAAGAAAATGGTGGCACCAAAATGTGACATAGAAATAGAAGGGAAAATCCTTAACCTAGTTGATAATTTTAGATACCTAGGGGCATTTATAACATCAGATGGAAGATGTACAACAGAGATTAGGAGCAGAATAGGGCAGGCAAAAGCCGCATTTCAGAAAATGAAGAGTATCTTATGCAATAAGTCATTATCACTGAATGTAAGAAAGAGAGTGATGAAATGCTATGTAGAACCAGTTTTGCTGTATGGCAGTGAATCTTGGAATGTAAATGAACAAATTAAGAAGAAATTAGAAGCATCAGAGATGTGGTTCCTGAGACGAATGTTGCGAATTCCTTGGACTGCCAGAGTAACTAACCGCGACTGCCTGAAACAGGCTAACGAAACTAGAACATTATATACAACAATAAGACAGAGACAAACAGCTTTCCTCGGTCATGTGATGAGAAGAGAGGCATTGGAGAACATCGTAACAACTGGAAAGATCGAGGGGAAGAGAGGCAGAGGTAGACCAAGAGAAGTGATGCTGGATGGATTGAGACGGTGGCATGGAGGATTATCAGCAGCAGAGTTGATCCAGAAAACCAAAGACCGAGATCTATGGAGAGCCATGAACGCCGACGCCAGCCGACACGGCACTTGATGATGATGATGATGTCCCAATTACCCAGTTTACTCATAGCTGTCCCAACTACCCAGTTTACTTACATGTGTCCCAACTACCCAGTTTACTCATAGCTGTCCCAACTACCCAGTTTACTCATAGCTGTCCCAACAACCCAGTTTACTCATAGCTGTCCCAACAACCCAGTTTACTCATAGCTGTCCGGACTACCCAGTGTACTTACAGTTGTCCCAATTACCCAGTTTACTTACATGTGTCCCAACTACCCAGTTTACTCATAGCTGTCCCAACTACCCAGTTTCTCATCGGGTCTAGGCTGTTTGCCAGGTGTGTACCTAAGCATGGCTATTCTTCACATAAACAGAAGGACGAGGAGAAGAAGACAAAGACGAGTTACCTCACGTCCCAGCTGATCCTGTCGAGACAGAGGAGACATACTAGTTAGTGGCTGTCATCTAGCTCATCCGTGGATGTGGAATACAGCATCAATGTATCACAACAACAGAAACAACGGGTGTTCACATCACCAACAACCAATATCAGAGAATAGTAACACTGCATGTTAACTCGACATTCATGGATTGATTGATTGGTTTAGGAACCGACATCACAACATTCGGGGCATTCCCATAAGCGCTCCGTCCCCATCCTCAGCAGTCAGCGAAGAGTTCCAACACCAATAGTACCAGTAGTAATCTGATTATATGTCCGTCTCGCCTTTCCTCTGAGCGTCGACCAGATCCCCTCATCACTCCTTGCTGCCTCATTCTTACCAGACTATGGTGATCCATTTGCTCTTCCGAGGTGTACACGTGCTTCCACATGGCCGCAACCATGTCTGCCTTATCATGCATCAATACGCCACCATGTTTTGCAGAGCCAGCCAATCTGTCCACCTGTTCATTCCCCCAGCACACCGGCATGTCCCGGAGAAAAGATCCAGGTGATGCTTGCCACCCGTGACCTTCGAAGCGAAGCAAGCCACTCTGCACGAAGCTTGCCAGTTCTCACCCTCCTCAGCATGCTTTCTGAGTCAGTTACAATCACGATGTGTGTGTATCATATTCTCCACCCAGCGGAAAGCTGCAGTAACCGCCTCCGCCTCCATTCTTAAGCTAGATGTTGTGGTATCATATGTCAGGCTCTCCTGCACCAAACGTCGACCATTAGCTTTTGCTAAGAACCCCCAGGCACTTCTCCTATCTCTCAACACCGACCCATCTGTGTAGATAATCACATCACCCGAGCGAGCATTATCCTGAATTAGTTGCTGGATTTCCACTTCCGTGGCCCCTGCTGGCCACTCCCTGCACTCCCGGTTCAATGTGATTATAACTCTGCACAAGTCTGACTGCTCCGCTGGCACTCTGACCCACTCCTCTCCTCGCCTAATTTTCTCCAAGAGGCACACCCGTCTGATCGTATCCTCCGCCTGAGCCATCCATGATTTCCCTCTTATCAGTCGCTGACCCTTAACTGCGTCCAGCGCCTCATGCAATGGGTGATCTGTGTCTGCAGCTACTGTGAGGTATGCCTTCGCCTGCATCACCTTGAGACTACCAGCAACAGTCGGCAGACCAAGGATGTAACGCATACACACCACTGGGGTGTCTCTGGTGCATCCCAGAATGACCCGCATAGCTTCGTTCTATATGCGCTCTAACTTCACCAGCTGACTCTTTGAGACAGTGAGCAATCCTAGTCCATAATCAATCACTGAGAGGATCAAGTGCTGGTATAGTGTGAAGAGCATTCTCTGCTCTGTGTCCATTGCAGCCATAGTTTTAAGTGCATTGAGTCCCTTTTGAGACCTTGTCACAACCGTCTCCACATGGTCCTTGAAGGACAGGCTGCTGTCATCATGGATATCAAACACAATCATCATAGTTATAACAAGCAGCAATGATGGATGTCAACAACAAACAGAATAGATATCCAAAACTGTATCAGTGGATATAAAAGCAGCCACAGTGGATGTTAAATCAGTGGATATAAAAACAGTCACAATGAAATGTTAAATCGCAGTTGTTGATTTCTAAAAGGTAACGAAAATTAAAATAAAAACAGTAAAACGGATGTTAAAAACAAGAGAAGCAACACGATGTGAAACTCAGCATAAATGGATTTCTGAACAGAAACATGTCAGTTACAGTCAGGGGTTTGAGTGCTGAGGTGATTAAACCGCCAGCCCCACACTCTTGACAGTCAGGGGTTTGTGTGCTGAGGTGATTAAACCGCCCGCCCCACACTCTGACAGTCAGGGGTTTGCGTGCTGAGGTGGTTAAACCGCCCGCTCCACACTCTGACAATCAGGGGTTTGCGTGCTGAGGTGGTTAAACCGCCCGCCCCACACTCTGACAGTCCTGGATTCCATTCTCAACTCCGCAATTAGGTTCACGAGTCCAACATTTCTCAGAATTGGGACGGAGCGAAAAAGGGGGGGGGGGTGTCGTTGGAGCTACGGAGTTCGTGCTCTGTGTGAGGATTTCAACAGGCAGCAGCGAGGCAGGAGACCCAGCCAAATTTGAGAAAACCTGGTGCAATGGAGTCATGCCTCTCTCCTTTAAACCTAAATCAAAAACTGTTCGAGTGAATATGGAAACCAGCAACAGTGAACATAAAAACAATCAGAATGAATGTCAAAAACAGTAAAACTGGATGTTGTTCACAGACTGACGTCTGTCCTTGTCCACAGATTGTCGTCTTTAATTGTCCACAAATTTCAGGCCAATGCCCTGGGATATGTCGTCATTCCCATCATCATGTGCCATGTGGAATACATGGATAATCAAGGTTCACCATCTCACACGATAGTCAGTGAGTGCTTGTATATAAATATATACTCACATATTGCTACACCCCACCACACACAGGCAAACTCTAGCACAACGTCCAGTTTACACCGTCATTATGTCAGGAGGCATACAGCCAAGAATATCATAGAGACTTAAGATGACCCACTCTATAACACTCACCAATCTGATGTGTCGCTCCAGACATGTAAGATGACCCACTCTATAACACTCACCAATCTGATGTGTCGCTCCAGCCATGTAAGATGACCCACTCTATAACACTCACCAATCTGATGTGTCGCTCCAGCCATGTAAGATGACCCACTCTATAACACTCACCAATCTAATGTGTCGCTCCAGCCATGTAAGATGACCCACTCTATAACACTCACCAATCTCCAATCTAATGTGTCGCTCCAGCCATGTAAGATGACCCACTCTATAACACTCACCAATCTAATGTGTTGCTCCAACCATGTAAGATGACCCACTCTAGCACACTCACCAATCTGATGTGTCGCTCCAGCCATGTAAGATGACCCACTCTAGCACACTCACCAATCTGATGTGTCGCTCCAGCCATGTAAGATGACCCACTCTATAACACTCACCAATCTGATGTGTCGCTCCAGCCATGTAAGATGACCCACTCTATAACACTCACCAATCTGATGTGTCGCTCCAGCCATGTAAGATGACCCACTATATAACACTCACTAATCTGACGTGTCGCTCCAGCCATGTAAGATGACCCACTCTATAACACCCACCAATCTGATGTGTTGCTCCAGCCATGTAAGATGACCCACTCTATAACACCCACCAATCTGATGTGTTGCTCCAGCCATGTAAGATGACCCACTATATAACACTCACTAATCTGACGTGTCGCTCCAGCCATGTAAGATGACCCACTCTATAACACCCACCAATCTGATGTGTTGCTCCAGCCATGTAAGATGACCCACTCTATAACACCCACCAATCTGATGTGTTGCTCCAGCCATGTAAGATGACCCACTCTATAACACCCACCAATCTGATGTGTCGCTCCAGCCATGTAAGATTACCCACTCTAGCACACACTCACCAATCTGATGTGTCGCTCCAGCCATGTAAGATGACCCACTCTATAACACTGACCAATCTTATGTGTCGCTCCAGCCGTGTAAGATGACCCACTCTATAACACTCACCAATCTGATGTGTCGGTCCAGCCGTGTAAGATGACCCACTCTATAACACTCACCAATCTGATGTGTCGCTCCAGCCATGTAAGATGACCCACTCTATAACACTCACCAATCTGATGTGTCGCTCCAGCCATGTAAGATGACCCACTCTATAACACTCACCAATCTGATGTGTCGCTCCAGCCATGTAAGATGACCCACTCTATAACACTCACCAATCTGATGTGTCTCTCCAGCCATGTAAGATGACCCACTCTAGCACACTCACCAATCTGATGTGTCGCTCCAGCCATGTAAGATGACCCACTCTATAACACTCACCAATCTGATGTGTTGCTCCAGCCATGTAAGATGACCCACTCTATAACACTCACAAATCTAATGTGTCGCTCCAGCCATGTAAGATGACCCACTCTATAACACTCACCAATCTGATGTGTCGCTCCAGCCATGTAAGATGACCCACTCTATAACACTCACCAATCTGATGTGTCGCTCCAGCCATGTAAGATGACCCACTCTATAACACTCACCAATCTGATGTGTCGCTCCAGCCATGTAAGATTACCCACTCTAGCACACACTCACCAATCTGATGTGTCGCTCCAGCCATGTAAGATTACCCACTCTAGCACACACTCACCAATCTGATGTGTCGCTCCAGCCATGTAAGATGACCCACTCTATAACACACACCAATCTTATGTGTCGCTCCAGCCGTGTAAGATGACCCACTCTATAACACTCACCAATCTGATGTGTCGCTCCAGCCGTGTAAGATGACCCACTCTATAACACTCACCAATCTGATGTGTCGCTCCAGTCATGTAAGATGACCCACTCTATAACACTCACCAATCTGATGTGTCGCTCCAGCCATGTAAGATGACCCACTCTATAACACTCACCAATCTAATGTGTCGCTCCAGCCATGTAAGATGACCCACTCTATAACACTCACCAATCTGATGTGTCGCTCCAGCCATGTAAGATGACCCACTCTATAACACTCACCAATCTGATGTGTCGCTCCAGCCATGTAAGATGACCCACTCTATAACACTCACTAATCTGATGTGTCGCTCCAGCCATGTAAGATGACCCACTCTATAACACTCACTAATCTGATGTGTCGCTCCAGCCATGTAAGATGACCCACTCTATAACACTCACTAATCTGATGTGTCGCTCCAGCCATGTAAGATGACCCACTCTAGCACACTCACCAATCTGATGTGTCGCTCCAGCCATGTAAGATGACCCACTCTATAACACTCACTAATCTGATGTGTCGCTCCAGCCATGTAAGATGACCCACTCTATAACACTCACCAATCTGATTTGTCGCTCCAGCCATGTAAGATGACCCACTCTAGCACACACCCACCAATCTAATGTGTCGCTCCAGCCATGTAAGATGACCCACTCTATAACACCTGTCGTGAAGTGCCGCCTTGACATCCCAGAATATTTTTCTCGGTCTCCAAATTTGAGAGGCCAAATTGAGAAAGAATGAATTAATCACACTACTCCAAAATTATCTAGTCGTGAGGTAAGATTATTCACAAAAAGCCTCTAGCCATGACGTAAGCTTGCAGATGGCAAGTAAAATGGCAACTAGATAATTAGTATACACCTTGGGAAACTGCTGACTATTTATTTAATTCTTACAACAGCAGTAACTAAGTGTGATTAAACCGGGCAGCTCAGCAAATATGGCTGGTCTGTGTGGTAACTTCAATTAGACTTGTTGTATATCTCATTTTGTAGCTATACAATATTAATACTCATTAATAATGCCTGATGCTATTATGTTGAGTATCATTAGATGTCCATCTTGAAGTAATATAATGTTTACGGATATGTTGGATGTATGTATGTGTAATTTCATAAACTAACTAGTGCATTATGCTATGATGTTAAAGTATCATAATATGTCTAGTTTAATTAATGTTTTATGGGTATTTCATGTTTGGTATATTGATTTGTCATATGCAAGCCTATCAATATGAAGTGTTATATTATGGTGTGCGCATAGGCACACTAACCATCGACTGTCTGTGCATTGGCACATTGGCCAATGATTGTGTTGGAAGCAGAGGTGTAATGGTACAGACATTACACACAATAGGTATATGGTGCTAAACTTTCTCAGTGTATTGTGGGCGTGCGTCCACGGTAATGCATGGAAACCTGGCACAGCTACTGGTCACGGCTTGTAAGCCCGGATGACCCGGCATTATTATAATACCATTACCGATCCTGTGACCTGCTAAACCAACTTGGGATGGAGCGGCTGTACGACACAGAATTTCTGTATTAGCGACATGGACATGGGGCGGCAGAAATGTAATCATTACAGGCGTGTGAGACAATTGAAAAGCCCGTCCCAGACTAAAGACAGTAGGGAGAAGGAGGATGGTGAACACAGTAGAGCTGGAAGATAAACTTGGCCAGACTGGTCATTGTATATGTTTGTGTTATGATATGTTTTAATTAGGATTGCGCTGATGTAGAACTGATATAACACATTTTTGATTTTCTTTCAAGCTCTCACAAGGAGCACCTATGTTACAGATCTCAAGACTCGAGACTACTAACTAGGTAGTGCTAGGACTGACAGACCTCAGAATACCGGCAAGCTGTTTCTTTTTTTTTGAGTCTACTGGAGAGTGGGGATCTGGACCACAGTTCCAGATAGATGAAGTAACAAGTAAAGTTACGTAATGTTTGTCATCAATATCAATATGTATATGATTTCACCATCCTCATCTTGAACCATCAGATGTCTATGATCATGATTAGTAAATAAATGCTGTAGTATTGTAACTCATAGTTCTGTCGTTATCTTTTAATTCCAATTGTGCATACGTGTTGTGTGTGTACATTGGTGGGGGTTCACTTACACACCAAGGAAAGGAGCAGTCAGGGAGAAAAACCTGTACTAGGATAGTTGTCTTTAAACTTTAATTCAGACGTAAAAATCTATCTTAGCTAACCTTCTCTTTCCTAGTCCTTGGCGAATATTCAGCTCAGTTCATTTCAATTTTGTAACGAGCCACTTAGAGCTATACGTTGGATATTCCGGGCTTAATCTGTAGTTCAGCCATATAGATTTTGTCCCTAGTCAGTTTCTGACTATTTAGGGTTGCTCGCCAGTGAATAAATACTTTCATCTAGCTGGTGGGGCACCCCGACTTCTGACAGATTTGGGGGCTCGTCCGGGATTTGAATTCGGACTTCTAGCTTTCAATAGACTCCGGTACTAGACCCTAGACATACGATTTTAAAAGTTAACTCTTGTAATCTTCAGTCATCAAAATAGACTATCATCAAATGTAGCTACTTTTAGTTGAGGAAGTTTCAGAGTACATATATAACTTTTCAAAAGTATAACAGATAAGAACTTATGAGAAAAATACCATCATCTATCATTTAGTGTTACCATTAATCATTTATTGATAATTGAACACTTTAATCATATTTACATTGATGTGTTTGATGATTTAACTGCTTGACTGATTTGCAATTTTATGCTAATATATTCCATGTTCATTTTGACATGTATGCAGTGCATTTTAATGTTTATTTAGATAAATATTACTGTTGATTACTGTGTAGTATATCTCTCACACTTACTTCACTGCTGTCGCCAGGTACTACTTGAATATTATTTTCAGTTGTCTTTCACTGCTGAGGCTAAACTATACACATTGGATAGCGTAGACTGTCAGTAGTTAACTCTTGTCTTTCTAGCTTAGATCTGATTTTTGATATATACATAGGAGCTTACCGGAATATAGTCCTTTGCAATTATGGCCTTACGTTACCGGAATCCCGAAGAGGACATGAAGGCGCGCGCAGATTTCTCAGAGTCCGCGAAAGGGTGGGGCATAAGAAAAGGCTTAAAGGGGGAGCAACTAGAAATGTATATCATAGCTGAGTTAGAATGGTGGGACCAAGAAGAAGAAATTATGTTTAAAGAAAATGATGAGTTCTTTGGAGCACAAGAGCGTAGCAAAACTGAAGAAGCAGAGATTAATAAACAGCATATGGAAGTAGTCAATGCAGAGAAGCTAACCTTTCTAGCGGAACATAAGGTAGGAGATATGGATGCTCACCCAACCAGGAAGGAAGGGACATCTTTGCCAACCACCGCGGAATCAGAGTTAGTGGACCGGGAACTACAGGTTCTCATTCGACCCAGTCCTAAACGGAAAAGAGGGAAGAAAAAACGTGCCAAGGGCATTTCAAACAGTCACAAACGTGATAACTGTTTGCACCACGGCAATAGTCGTTTGACAGTAGAGGACCTTCAGGAAAACCACTTGGCTGCTACGAGAAATGAATCTCGAGAGAAAGAGGAACTGAAGACAACCTTTAATGAGGTCGCAGGCGGAGACCTAGCCGATTCTCACATTCCCTTCTGTTCACAGAATCACGAAGTGGAATTACATCTGACTGAAATAGGGAGGATGGAAGTAACTGAATCCCAGGTGAATTTCACTGCTGCAACGCGGGAAGAGTCACTAATTATCAGTTCAGATAATTTACCTAGTAACAGTTACCCAGAGGACAACTGTTTGCACTACGGTTTGCCAGTACAAGACTCCCAGGAATCTCATTTTACTTCAACGAGAGGTGAAACTCAAGAGGAAGATGACCTGAGGACATCTTTTAAGGAGGTCGGAGATCGAAAGGTAACCGACTTTATTATTCCCTTCAGCCCAGACGAGGAAGAAGTGGGATTAAATTTGACTGACAGTGGGATGAAGGATGACCCGGAACCCTTTGTGATCTTTGAGGCTGCAGCTCAGGAAAAGACACTAGATATCAGTTCAAATGATTTACGTAGTGTGATGGATTGTGTAGACACCAGCCCATCACAGGATTTACCTCAACTGGACTTAGCCCATGAAAGCACGACCAGAGAGGAACATCCAGACCAGGAAACATTTCCAGTTGTTATCTCGGAGCATACCAGTTCGGAGACTCAGGAAACACCGGGAATTGTCATGAGCCAGAATATGGACTCTGATATTGTGCAGACAACATTGTCTGTAGTTGCTAAAGAAGAAAATTCTTTGCACAAGATGGAGGAAGAAACGCCTATCATCTCATTAGCTGAAGTTATCAGGGAATTCCAGCAACAGGAACCTGAAGTAACAGAAGTCAAGAGTGGTTTGGAATCAACACTCTTAGGACTCAATCTACCCTTCAGTCAGGTCGATTTGATAGGAGTAGATCAGCTATTTGTGGATACTTCATTCAAAAGTAACTCTACTTTATCGCCCTGGAGTAACTATGTTATTTCTCAAGTCTGGACAACTTGGCACACTAAATTTCCAATTTCTAGCACGGTTTTCACACGAAACTCTAATGCAGAGAAACTCAGCCCGTTAACTGATTATCAGGGGAAGAAACCGCGACACCGAGGAGGGAAGATTGTTACGCCCAACTTTGAAGGAGGAAAGCGCCAGTTGAATTTATATCATGGGACCATGATGTGTAACATTATTCCTTTCAAAAGGAAGTTATTGATGGATCAGTTGAGGATCTATAATGGATGGAGGAAAATCACGGAGACAAGCTTTGCTGTGGCCAGCTTATGCAAGACCTCACTACGGGGACATCCTCGGCGGAAAGGATTAAATCACGTGAGGGAGTGGACTAAGACCGTTGGCCAGAGGCGCCGAAGAATCCCGTTGACTGTGATCTTTCCCAGAAGGGTAAAATTACAACCTCCTGACAATTACCGGATTTTACCAAGCTATTGCATGGAATCCCGGCCGAAAACCAGGTACAAGGATCTATCCAGAGTATCTTTGGGTTATGGAAATGGGACGTCTTTATGCAGGACAACCCACTGCCACAAGGAATATTGGAAACCTTTAGGCAGATACAGAACGGAGGGTGCTTAGGCATTATTCTGGGATGTACGGCGTGCTTTGACAAAAGATTTCTGGCAGAAACTTTTTTTTTAAGGGGAAAGCTCTGTCGTGAAGTGCCGCCTTGACATCCCAGAATATTTTTCTCGGTCTCCAAATTTGAGAGGCCAAATTGAGAAAGAATGAATTAATCACACTACTCCAAAATTATCTAGTCGTGAGGTAAGATTATTCACAAAAAGCCTCTAGCCATGACGTAAGCTTGCAGATGGCAAGTAAAATGGCAACTAGATAATTAGTATACACCTTGGGAAACTGCTGACCCAGACATGCTGAATCAACAATGAACTGGGCCATGGACTGTGTAATTAAAACCGACCAGGCATGACACCTGATAAGCAGGGGTAGAAAATCGCCCAGGTGTGAACAACATTGACCCAGGGAAAGATAATAGCCCCAGGGCTGTAAACTAAGCCCCGCCCACTCTGACTGGCAGACTCAGGGAGGTGTGAACCAGGTCTGATAAGACAATTAACACTGAGCCTGTGGACTTGGGACCAGACAGAGAGGAGCAAGGTGTGATGGCCAGTTGCAATGATAAGGGCAATTACTGCCAGGAGGAGATAAGAAGAATTTATGACGGGAATGCCAAGGAGATAATACGGTCTGCTTGACTCAGCTTAAATAAGGGTCCCTAGCCTGTTTTATGTTAGATTAAGTTTGACTTCAGAACAGGTAGGCAGCCAGCTCAATGTTTGTAGTCATATGCATGATTTTTATGTTGGCTTCTATGAAGGATTTCTTAGTAACTATGCAACAGTCTTTTAGACATATGAACTTTCAGTCTATATCTGATCTAGGTTATTGCAAGAACTATCATTGTCATAGGTTACTTGAGTGTTCTTTCTGAGTTCTGTGTTCAATATCATTGTGCTGTAAGTGCTACTCTTCTGAGAAGTAGAAACTTATGGAAGGCAGGTCTTGTCTAGATATACTTGAGGTGTCGTAGCAGATGCTTGCCATCTCTTTCTAAACTAGACTAGTCTCGTTTTTGGTGTGTGCATTTGTTGTACAGAATATAGTCAACTGACTATTTATTTAATTCTTACAACAGCAGTAACTAAGTGTGATTAAACCGGGCAGCTCAGCAAATATGGCTGGTCTGTGTGGTAACTTCAATTAGACTTGTTGTATATCTCATTTTGTAGCTATACAATATTAATACTCATTAATAATGCCTGATGCTATTATGTTGAGTATCATTAGATGTCCATCTTGAAGTAATATAATGTTTACGGATATGTTGGATGTATGTATGTGTAATTTCATAAACTAACTAGTGCATTATGCTATGATGTTAAAGTATCATAATATGTCTAATTTCATTAATGTTTTATGGGTATTTCATGTTTGGTATATTGATTTGTCATATGCAAGCCTCTCAATATGAAGTGTTATACTATGGTGTGCGCATAGGCACACTAACCATCGATTGTCTGTGCATTGGCACATTGGCCAATGATTGTGTTGGAAGCAGAGGTGTAATGGTACAGACATTACACACAATAGGTATATGGTGCTAAACTTTCTCAGTGTATTGTGGGCGGGCGTCCACGGTAATGCATGGAAACCTGGCACAGCTACTGGTCACGGCTTGTAAGCCCGGATGACCCGGCATTATTATAATACCATTACCGATCCTGTGACCTGCTAAACCAACTTGGGATGGAGCGGCTGTACGACACAGAATTTCTGTATTAGCGACATGGACATGGGGCGGCAGAAATGTAATCATTACAGGCGTGTGAGACAATTGAAAAGCCCGTCCCAGACTAAAGACAGTAGGGAGAAGGAGGATGGTGAACACAGTAGAGCTGGAAGATAAACTTGGCCAGACTGGTCATTGTATATGTTTGTGTTATGATATGTTTTAATTAGGATTGCGCTGATGTAGAACTGATATAACACATTTTTGATTTTCTTTCAAGCTCTCACAAGGAGCACCTATGTTACAGATCTCAAGACTCGAGACTACTAACTAGGTAGTGCTAGGACTGACAGACCTCAGAATACCGGCAAGCTGTTTCTTTTTTTTTGAGTCTACTGGAGAGTGGGGATCTGGACCACAGTTCCAGATAGATGAAGTAACAAGTAAAGTTACGTAATGTTTGTCATCAATATCAATATGTATATGATTTCATCATCCTCATCTTGAACCATCAGATGTCTATGATCATGATTAGTAAATAAATGTTGTAGTATTGTAACTCATAGTTCTGTCGTTATCTTTTAATTCCAATTGTGCATACGTGTTGTGTGTGTACATTGGTGGGGGTTCACTTACACACCAAGGAAAGGAGCAGTCCGGGAGAAAAACCTGTATTAGGATAGTTGTCTTTAAACTTTAATTCAGACGTAAAAATCTATCTTAGCTAACCTTCTCTTTCCTAGTCCTTGGCGAATATTCAGCTCAGTTCATTTCAATTTTGTAACGAGCCACTTAGAGCTGTACGTTGGATATTCCGGGCTTAATCTGTAGTTCAGCCATATAGATTTTGTCCCTAGTCAGTTTCTGACTATTTAGGGTTGCTCGCCAGTGAATAAATACTTTCATCTAGCTGGTGGGGCACCCCGACTTCTGACAGATTTGGGGGCTCGTCCGGGATTTGAATTCGGACTTCTCGCTTTCAATAGACTCCGGTACTAGACCCTAGACATACGATTTTAAAAGTTAACTCTTGTAATCTTCAGTCATCAAAATAGACTATCATCAAATGTAGCTACTTTTAGTTGAGGAAGTTTCAGAGTACATATATAACTTTTCAAAAGTATAACAGATAAGAACTTATGAGAAAAATACCATCATCTATCATTTAGTGTTACCATTAATCATTTATTGATAATTGAACACTTTAATCATATTTACATTGATGTGTTTGATGATTTAACTGCTTGACTGATTTGCAATTTTATGCTAATATATTCCATGTTCATTTTGACATGTATGCAGTGCATTTTAATGTTTATTTAGATAAATATTACTGTTGATTACTGTGTAGTATATCTCTCACACTTACTTCACTGCTGTCGCCAGGTACTACTTGAATATTATTTTCAGTTGTCTTTCACTGCCGAGGCTAAACTATACACATTGGATAGCGTAGACTGTCAGTAGTTAACTCTTGTCTTTCTAGCTTAGATCTGATTTTTGATATATACATAGGAGCTTACCGGAATATAGTCCTTTGCAATTATGGCCTTACGTTACCGGAATCCCGAAGAGGACATGAAGGCGCGCGCAGATTTCTCAGAGTCCGCGAAAGGGTGGGGCATAAGAAAAGGCTTAAAGGGGGAGCAACTAGAAATGTATATCATAGCTGAGTTAGAATGGTGGGACCAAGAAGAAGAAATTATGTTTAAAGAAAATGATGAGTTCTTTGGAGCACAAGAGCGTAGCAAAACTGAAGAAGCAGAGATTAATAAACAGCATATGGAAGTAGTCAATGCAGAGAAGCTAACCTTTCTAGCGGAACATAAGGTAGGAGATATGGATGCTCACCCAACCAGGAAGGAAGGGACATCTTTGCCAACCACCGCGGAATCAGAGTTAGTGGACCGGGAACTACAGGTTCTCATTCGACCCAGTCCTAAACGGAAAAGAGGGAAGAAAAAACGTGCCAAGGGCATTTCAAACAGTCACAAACGTGATAACTGTTTGCACCACGGCAATAGTCGTTTGACAGTAGAGGACCTTCAGGAAAACCACTTGACTGCTACTAGAAATGAATCTCGAGAGAAAGAGGAACTGAAGACAACCTTTAATGAGGTCGCAGGCGGAGACCTAGCCGATTCTCACATTCCCTTCTGTTCACAGAATCACGAAGTGGAATTACATCTGACTGAAATAGGGAGGATGGAAGTAACTGAATCCCAGGTGAATTTCACTGCTGCAACGCGGGAAGAGTCACTAATTATCAGTTCAGATAATTTACCTAGTAACAGTTACCCAGAGGACAACTGTTTGCACTACGGTTTGCCAGTACAAGACTCCCAGGAATCTCATTTTACTTCAACGAGAGGTGAAACTCAAGAGGAAGATGACCTGAGGACATCTTTTAAGGAGGTCGGAGATCGAAAGGTAACCGACTTTATTATTCCCTTCAGCCCAGACGAGGAAGAAGTGGGATTAAATTTGACTGACAGTGGGATGAAGGATGACCCGGAACCCTTTGTGATCTTTGAGGCTGCAGCTCAGGAAAAGACACTAGATATCAGTTCAAATGATTTACGTAGTGTGATGGATTGTTTAGACACCAGCCCATCACAGGATTTACCTCAACTGGACTTAGTCCATGAAAGCACGACCAGAGAGGAACATCCAGACCAGGAAACATTTCCAGTTGTTATCTCGGAGCATACCAGTTCGGAGACTCAGGAAACACCGGGAATTGTCATGAGCCAGAATATGGACTCTGATATTGTGCAGACAACATTGTCTGTAGTTGCTAAAGAAGAAAATTCTTTGCACAAGATGGAGGCAGAAACGCCTATCATCTCATTAGCTGAAGTTATCAGGGAATTCCAGCAACAGGAACCTGAAGTAACAGAAGTCAAGAGTGGTTTGGAATCAACACTCTTAGGACTCAATCTACCCTTCAGTCAGGTCGATTTGATAGGAGTAGATCAGCTATTTGTGGATACTTCATTCAAAAGTAACTCTACTTTATCGCCCTGGAGTAACTATGTTATTTCTCAAGGCTGGACAACTTGGCACACTAAATTTCCAATTTCTAGCACGGTTTTCACACGAAACTCTAATGCAGAGAAACTCAGCCCGTTAACTGATTATCAGGGGAAGAAACCGCGACACCGAGGAGGGAAGATTGTTACGCCCAACTTTGAAGGAGGAAAGCGCCAGTTGAATTTATATCATGGGACCATGATGTGTAACATTATTCCTTTCAAAAGGAAGTTATTGATGGATCAGTTGAGGATCTATAATGGATGGAGGAAAATCACAGAGACAAGCTTTGCTGTGGCCAGCTTATGCAAGACCTCACTACGGGGACTTCCTCGGCGGAAAGGATTAAATCACGTGAGGGAGTGGACTAAGACCGTTGGCCAGAGGCGCCGAAGAATCCCGTTGATTGTGATCTTTCCCAGAAGGGTAAAATTACAACCTCCTGACAATTACCGGATTTTACCAAGCTATTGCATGGAATCCCAGCCGAAAACCAGGTACAAGGATCTATCCAGAGTATTTTTGGGTTATGGAAATGGGACGTCTTTATGCAGGACAACCCACTGCCACAAGGAATATTGGAAACCTTTAGGCAGATACAGAACGGAGGGTGCTTAGGCATTATTCTGGGATGTACGGCGTGCTTTGACAAAAGATTTCTGGCAGAAACTTTTTTTTTTAAGGGGAAAGCTCTGTCGTGAAGTGCCGCCTTGACATCCCAGAATATTTTTCTCGGTCTCCAAATTTGAGAGGCCAAATTGAGAAAGAATGAATTAATCACACTACTCCAAAATTATCTAGTCGTGAGGTAAGATTATTCACAAAAAGCCTCTAGCCATGACGTAAGCTTGCAGATGGCAAGTAAAATGGCAACTAGATAATTAGTATACACCTTGGGAAACTGCTGACCCAGACATGCTGAATCAACAATGAACTGGGCCATGGACTGTGTAATTAAAACCGACCAGGCATGACACCTGATAAGCAGGGGTAGAAAATCGCCCAGGTGTGAACAACATTGACCCAGGGAAAGATAATAGCCCCAGGGCTGTAAACTAAGCCCCGCCCACTCTGACTGGCAGACTCAGGGAGGTGTGAACCAGGTCTGATAAGACAATTAACACTGAGCCTGTGGACTTGGGACCAGACAGAGAGGAGCAAGGTGTGATGGCCAGTTGCAATGATAAGGGCAATTACTGTCAGGAGGAGATAAGAAGAATTTATGACGGGAATGCCAAGGAGATAATACGGTCTGCTTGACTCAGCTTAAATAAGGGTCCCTAGCCTGTTTTATGTTAGATTAAGTTTGACTTCAGAACAGGTAGGCAGCCAGCTCAATGTTTGTAGTCATATGCATGATTTTTATGTTGGCTTCTATGAAGGATTTCTTAGTAACTATGCAACAGTCTTTTAGACATATGAACTTTCAGTCTATATCTGATCTAGGTTATTGCAAGAACTATCATTGTCATAGGTTACTTGAGTGTTCTTTCTGAGTTCTGTGTTCAATATCATTGTGCTGTAAGTGCTACTCTTCTGAGAAGTAGAAACTTATGGAAGGCAGGTCTTGTCTAGATATACTTGAGGTGTCGTAGCAGATGCTTGCCATCTCTTTCTAAACTAGACTAGTCTCATTTTTGGTGTGTGCATTTGTTGTACAGAATATAGTCAACTGACTATTTATTTAATTCTTACAACAGCAGTAACTAAGTGTGATTAAACCGGGCAGCTCAGCAAATATGGCTGGTCTGTGTGGTAACTTCAATTAGACTTGTTGTATATCTCATTTTGTAGCTATACAATATTAATACTCATTAATAATGCCTGATGCTATTATGTTGAGTATCATTAGATGTCCATCTTGAAGTAATATAATGTTTACGGATATGTTGGATGTATGTATGTGTAATTTCATAAACTAACTAGTGCATTATGCTATGATGTTAAAGTATCATAATATGTGTAGTTTAATTAATGTTTTATGGGTATTTCATGTTTGGTATATTGATTTGTCATATGCAAGCCTATCAATATGAAGTGTTATATTATGGTGTGCGCATAGGCACACTAACCATTGATTGTCTGTGCATTGGCACATTGGCCAATGATTGTGTTGGAAGCAGAGGTGTAATGGTACAGACATTACACACAATAGGTATATGGTGCTAAACTTTCTCAGTGTATTGTGGGCGTGCGTCCACGGTAATGCATGGAAACCTGGCACAGCTACTGGTCACGGCTTGTAAGCCCGGATGACCCGGCATTATTATAATACCATTACCGATCCTGTGACCTGCTAAACCAACTTGGGATGGAGCGGCTGTACGACACAGAATTTCTGTATTAGCGACATGGACATGGGGCGGCAGAAATGTAATCATTACAGGCGTGTGAGACAATTGAAAAGCCCGTCCCAGACTAAAGACAGTAGGGAGAAGGAGGATGGTGAACACAGTAGAGCTGGAAGATAAACTTGGCCAGACTGGTCATTGTATATGTTTGTGTTATGATATGTTTTAATTAGGATTGCGCTGATGTAGAACTGATATAACACATTTTTGATTTTCTTTCAAGCTCTCACAAGGAGCACCTATGTTACAGATCTCAAGACTCGAGACTACTAACTAGGTAGTGCTAGGACTGACAGACCTCAGAATACCGGCAAGCTGTTTCTTTTTTTTTGAGTCTACTGGAGAGTGGGGATCTGGACCACAGTTCCAGATAGATGAAGTAACAAGTAAAGTTACGTAATGTTTGTCATCAATATCAATATGTATATGATTTCATCATCCTCATCTTGAACCATCAGATGTCTATGATCATGATTAGTAAATAAATGTTGTAGTATTGTAACTCATAGTTCTGTCGTTATCTTTTAATTCCAATTGTGCATACGTGCTGTGTGTGTACATTGGTGGGGGTTCACTTACACACCAAGGAAAGGAGCAGTCAGGGAGAAAAACCTGTACTAGGATAGTTGTCTTTAAACTTTAATTCAGACGTAAAAATCTATCTTAGCTAACCTTCTCTTTCCTAGTCCTTGGCGAATATTCAGCTCAGTTCATTTCAATTTTGTAACGAGCCACTTAGAGCTGTACGTTGGATATTCCGGGCTTAATCTGTAGTTCAGCCATATAGATTTTGTCCCTAGTCAGTTTCTGACTATTTAGGGTTGCTCGCCAGTGAATAAATACTTTCATCTAGCTGGTGGGGCACCCCGACTTCTGAAAACACCCACCAATCTAATGTGTCGCTCCAGCTATGTAAGATGACCCACTCTATAACACTCACCAATCTGATGTGTCGCTCCAGCAATGTAAGTTTACCCACACTAGCACACACTCACCAATCTAATGTGTCGCTCCAGCCATGTAAGATGACCCACTCTAGCACACACCCACCAATCTAATGTGTCGCTCCAGCCATGTAAGATGACCCACTCTATAACACTCACCAATCTGATGTGTCGCTCCAGCCATGTAAGATGATCCACACTAGCACACACTCACCAATCTAATGTGTCGCTCCAGCCATGTAAGATGACCCACTCTAGCACACACTCACCAGTCTGATGTGTCGCTCCAGGCATGTAAGATGACCCACTCTAGCACACACTCACCAGTCTGATGTGTCGCTCCAGCCATGTAAGATGATCCACTCTATAACACTCACCAATCTGATGTGTCGCTCCAGCCATGTAAGATGACCAACTCTATAACACTCACCAATCTGATGTGTCGCTCCAGCCATGTAAGATGACCCACTCTATAACACTCACCAATCTAATGTTTCGCTCCAGCCATGGAAGATGACCCACTCTATAACACTCACTCACCAATCTGATGTGTCGCTCCAGCCAAGTAAGATGACCCACTCTATAACACTCACCAATCTGATGTGTCGCTCCAGCCGTGTAAGATGACCCACTCTATAACACTCACCAATCTGATGTGTCGCTCCAGCCATGTAAGATGACCCACTCTATAACACTCACCAATCTGATGTGTCGCTCCAGCCATGTAAGATGACCCACTCTAGCACACACCCATCAATCTAATGTGTCGCTCCAGCCATGTAAGATGACCCACTCTATAACACCCACCAATCTAATGTGTCGCTCCAGCTATGTAAGATGACCCACTCTATAACACTCACCAATCTGATGTGTCGCTCAAGCCATGTAAGATTACCCACACTAGCACACACTCACCAATCTAATGTGTCGCTCCAGCCATGTAAGATGACCCACTCTAGCACACACCCACCAATCTAATGTGTCGCTCCAGCCATGTAAGATGACCCACTCTATAACACTCACCAATCTGATGTGTCGCTCCAGCCATGTAAGATGACCCACACTAGCACACACTCACCAATCTAATGTGTCGCTCCAGCCATGTAAGATGACCCACTCTAGCACAGACTCACCAGTCTGATGTGTCGCTCCTGCCATGTAAGATGACCCACTCTAGCACACACTCACCAGTCTGATGTGTCGCTCCAGCCATGTAAGATGACCCACTCTATAACACTCACCAATCTGATGTGTCGCTCCAGCTATGTAAGATGACCCACACTAGCAGACACTCACCAATCTAATGTGTCGCTCCAGCCATGTAAGATGACCCACTCTATAACACTCACCAATCTGATGTGTCGCTCCAGCCATGTAAGATGACCCACTCTATAACACTCACCAATCTAATGTGTCGTTCCAGCCATGTAAGATGACCCACTCTATAACAATCACCAATCTAATGTGTCGCTCCAGCCATGTAAGATGACCCACTCTAGCACACACTCACCAATCTGATGTGTCGCTCCAGCCATGTAAGATGACCCAATCTATAACACTCACCAATCTGATGTGTCGCTCCAGCCGTGTAAGATGACCCACTCTATAACACTCACCAATCTGATGTGTCGCTCCAGCCATGTAAGATGACCCACTCTATAACACTCACCAATCTGATGTGTCGCTCCAGCCATGTAAGATGACCCACTCTATAACACTCACCAATCTGATGTGTCGCTCCAGCCATGTAAGATGACCCACTCTAGCACACACCCACCAATCTAATTTATCGCTCCAGCCATGTAAGATGACCCACTCTATAACACCCACCAATCTAATGTGTCGCTCTAGCCATGTAAGATGACCCACTCTAGCACACACTCACCAGTCTGATGTGTCGCTCCAGCCATGTAAGATGATCCACTCTATAACACTCACCAATCTGATGTGTCGCTCCAGCCATGTAAGATGACCAACTCTATAACACTCACCAATCTGATGTGTCGCTCCAGCCATGTAAGATGACCCACTCTATAACACTCACCAATCTAATGTTTCGCTCCAGCCATGGAAGATGACCCACTCTATAACACTCACTCACCAATCTGATGTGTCGCTCCAGCCAAGTAAGATGACCCACTCTATAACACTCACCAATCTGATGTGTCGCTCCAGCCGTGTAAGATGACCCACTCTATAACACTCACCAATCTGATGTGTCGCTCCAGCCATGTAAGATGACGCACTCTATAACACTCACCAATCTGATGTGTCGCTCCAGCCATGTAAGATGACCCACTCTAGCACACACCCATCAATCTAATGTGTCGCTCCAGCCATGTAAGATGACCCACTCTATAACACCCACCAATCTAATGTGTCGCTCCAGCTATGTAAGATGACCCACTCTATAACACTCACCAATCTGATGTGTCGCTCAAGCCATGTAAGATTACCCACACTAGCACACACTCACCAATCTAATGTGTCGCTCCAGCCATGTAAGATGACCCACTCTAGCACACACCCACCAATCTAATGTGTCGCTCCAGCCATGTAAGATGACCCACTCTATAACACTCACCAATCTGATGTGTCGCTCCAGCCATGTAAGATGACCCACACTAGCACACACTCACCAATCTAATGTGTCGCTCCAGCCATGTAAGATGACCCACTCTAGCACAGACTCACCAGTCTGATGTGTCGCTCCTGCCATGTAAGATGACCCACTCTAGCACACATTCACCAGTCTGATGTGTCGCTCCAGCCATGTAAGATGACCCACTCTATAACACTCACCAATCTGATGTGTCGCTCCAGCTATGTAAGATGACCCACACTAGCAGACACTCACCAATCTAATGTGTCGCTCCAGCCATGTAAGATGACCCACTCTATAACACTCACCAATCTGATGTGTCGCTCCAGCCATGTAAGATGACCCACTCTATAACACTCACCAATCTAATGTGTCGTTCCAGCCATGTAAGATGACCCACTCTATAACAATCACCAATCTAATGTGTCGCTCCAGCCATGTAAGATGACCCACTCTAGCACACACTCACCAATCTGATGTGTCGCTCCAGCCATGTAAGATGACCCACTCTATAACACTCACCAATCTGATGTGTCTCTCCAGCCGTGTAAGATGACCCACTCTATAACACTCACCAATCTGATGTGTCGCTCCAGCCATGTAAGATGACCCACTCTATAACACTCACCAATCTGATGTGTCGCTCCAGCCATGTAAGATGACCCACTCTATAACACTCACCAATCTGATGTGTCGCTCCAGCCATGTAAGATGACCCACTCTAGCACACACCCACCAATCTAATTTATCGCTCCAGCCATGTAAGATGACCCACTCTATAACACCCACCAATCTAATGTGTCGCTCCAGCTATGTAAGATGACCCACTCTATAACACTCACCAATCTGATGTGTCGCTCAAGCCATGTAAGATTACCCACACTAGCACACACTCACCAATCTAATGTGTCGCTCCAGCCATGTAAGATGACCCACTCTAGCACACACCCACCAATCTAATGTGTCGCTCCAGCCATGTAAGATGACCCACTCTATAACACTCACCAATCTGATGTGTCGCTCCAGCCATGTAAGATGACCCACACTAGCACACACTCACCAATCTAATGTGTCGCTCCAGCCATGTAAGATGACCCACTCTAGCACACACTCACCAGTCTGATGTGTCGCTCCAGCCATGTAAGATGACCCACTCTAGCACACACTCACCAGTCTGATGTGTCGCTCCAGCCATGTAAGATGACCCACTCTATAACACTCACCAATCTGATGTGTCGCTCCAGCTATGTAAGATGACCCACACTAGCAGACACTCACCAATCTAATGTGTCGCTCCAGCCATGTAAGATGACCCACTCTAGCACACACTCACCAATCTGATGTGTCGCTCCAGCCATGTAAGATGACCCACTCTATAACACTCACCAATCTGATGTGTCTCTCCAGCCGTGTAAGATGACCCACTCTATAACACTCTCCAATCTGATGTGTCGCTCCAGCCATGTAAGATGACCCACTCTATAACACTCACCAATCTGATGTGTCGTTCCAGCCATGTAAGATGACCCACTCTATAACACTCACCAATCTGATGTGTCGCTCCAGCCATGTAAGATGACCCACTCTAGCACACACCCACCAATCTAATTTATCGCTCCAGCCATGTAAGATGACCCACTCTAGCACACACTCACCAGTCTGATGTGTCGCTCCAGCCATGTAAGATGACCCACTCTATAACACTCACCAATCTGATGTGTCGCTCCAGCCATGTAAGATAACCCACACTAGCAGACACTCACCAATCTAATGTGTCGCTCCAGCCATGTAAGATGACCCACACTAGCAGACACTCACCAGTCTGATGTGTCGCTCCAGCCATGTAAGATGACCCACTCTAGCACACACTCACCAGTCTGATGTGTCGCTCCAGCCATGTAAGATGACCCACTCTAGCACACACTCACCAGTCTGATGTGTCGCTCCAGCCATGTAAGATGACCCACTCTAGCACACACTCACCAGTCTGATGTGTCGCTCCAGCCATGTAAGATGACCCACTCTAGCACACACTCACCAGTCTGATGTGTCGCTCCAGCCATGTAAGATGACCCACACTAGCACACTCTCACCAGTCTGATGTGTCGCTCCAGCCATGTAAGATGACCCACTCTAGCACACACTCAACAGTCTGATGTGTCGCTCCAGCCATGTAAGATGACCCACTATAGCACACACTCACCAGTCTGATGTGTCGCTCCAGCCATGTAAGATGACCCACTCTATTACACTCACAAATCTAATGTGTCGCTCCAGCCATGTAAGATGACCCACTCTATAACACCCACCAATCTGATGTGTCGCTCCAGCCATGTAAGATGACGCACTATATAACACTCACGAATCTGATGTGTCGCTCCAGCCATGTAAGATGACCCACTCCCCCTCTGCTGTGTGTCCACCGTGACGAGGAAGAGGGGCTTGTGCGTCCCAATGACCCCAAGAGCTATGCCGACGGTAGCACAGCTACTGGTAGGGCCACCCATGTCGGACAGGTCAAGGAAGAGGGACCAGACGAAGAGACACACAAACCTGCTGCCTTGTAGGTAGACTGGGGACAGTCAAAGGCTAGGGAAAGCACCCTGAACAAATGCTTGTCGAAATCGGATGTACTGAGCCACAGGCTTGACAAAGCAGTGCAACGTAAAACCTGCTGCCTTGTAGGTAGACTGGGGACAGTCAAAGGCTAGGGAAAGCACCCCGAATACATGCTTGTGGAAATCAGATGTACTGAGCCACAGGCTTGACAAAGCAGTGCAACGTAAAACCTGCTGCCTTGTAGGTAGACTGGGGACAGTCAAAGGCTAGGGAAAGCACCCCGAATACATGCTTGTCGAAATCGGATGTACTGAGGCACAGGCTTCTCCCCCGATGTGTCTCCACCTTGCCGTGGTGGGGGAGCTTGTGTGTTCCTCTGACCCCATGTGCTTGCCGATGGGTGAAAAACTACATATCGGACAGCATATGGGATAGGGACCAGACTAAGAGAGACACAACCTGCTGCTCTGCAGGTGAGACTGAGGATAGCAGTCTAAAATTTTAAATCAGGCGCACGAAGGCAGAAGTTCTTGGTCCGAACAAAACACTAAAGGCTCCCTGTCGAGGGCTGTGGCTGAACGCCTCTAAGCCACAAACCCTCGGACCTGAGAGCCGGGCTGATAGCCACCACTCGAAAAATAAAGGCGTGATACTGAGCAAGCTACATGCTCAGGTCTGATAGAAGTTCGAAGGCTCTCAGCTGGGGGATATGAGAGATTCCCGGATGAGAGGGCCAGGCCGTTTCTCGCTCACCGCTGCACGGAGGTAAGGTGCTGATCCGGCAGCACAAGTAGCCTACCTCGTGAGCGAGTACAAAAAGTCAAAAAGTGCCCCAGTCGAAGAAAATGGCTGCGAAAACTGTATCTAACTCATAGAGAGTGTAGACAAAAGTGGAAGAACGTCTCAATGACGCAAAATGGAACGCACAGCGAGCGAACCTATTGCGTGGTCCGAAGTCAAAAGCGTGGGTGTCGTTTGCAGTCTGACCGTCCCTGATGTGTGCTTGAGCGATCAGTGGCAAACGAGTTGCCCAACACATGGAAGTGAGGAACTAAAGCAGCCATGAGCAGGACTTGGCAACGCCTCGGGTGAGCCCAGTCACAGAGCAATATGTGCCGGCTCTGCAATTATGGAAGCCTCCTTGGATAGCGAGGGAATGCTCATGGTCTGCCCCTGGCTTCCCTTGAGGGCCGACCACGATGTCGTTCATCGTTCTATCTTGACCAGCTGAGATGTTAGCGACATCACAACAGTCCAACGTGCCTCGAAACCAGAGGATGGCTAACCTCATTAAAAAATGCCCGCTGAAGTCGGAAGTGTCGTCCTACGGGTGGCAAACTAAAAATTGACACTACGCAATTACGTCCGAGTGAAATGTCTCGTCCGAATGTCTCTCGTGCTAGGAACATCTCTGACTACCTAGTTTCCGAATGCCGCTCTTGTTCGGAACAGCTCTGACTGGGTAGTTTTCCGAATGTCTGTTGAGCATGGAAAAGCTCTGATGGGCGCAACGACAAGCACATGTCCGAAAACTCGCTTAGTGGATGCCGTCTGCAAACCTGTCTGGTTTGTGCGGGAATGACCCGGGGAAACGAAATGACCAATATATTGAAGTGAGGATTTAAAGCAGCCATGAGCAGGACGTGACGATCTCCCTCGGTGAGCCCAGATCCAGGGCGTTATGTGTCGGCCCTGCAACTATGGAAGCAACCTTGGATGGCGGAAAATGCTATGGACTGTCCCTGCCTTCCTTTGAGGGATGACCGTTGTCTTCGACCGTTCCACCTTGGCCAGCATGGTTGCAGATGGCGCCACAAAAGTGAGAGTCTCCCAGGAATGCTACCTGGTCAAAAATGCACGCTAAAGTCGATGTGTTGGCCTACGGGTTTCGGCCCAAGGGCGCATAACAGACACACCGCAATCACATCTGAAAAAACACTCCGGATGAACGAAAAGAAGAAGAGCCACAGGCTTGACAAAGTAGTGCAACGTAACTTAATTCATGATGTCACAAATCAAAATTAATCGTTATGGTGCTAATCCCGTGAAGTCCCATCAGGCGGTGATAGTGCCGGGCCCCCTGCCTCGAGGGGGTCCACCCATTACTACTGGTGGTCACCTTCCCCTGTGCTGTAGAGTCAAGGCACAGAGGAGTAGGTTAAGAGCTATTGACCAAATACCCCGGACACTCAACATACTACAGTGGAATGCCGAAGGAGTTTACAAGAAGAAAGACTCCCTAACACAGCGTCTTCATAAAGATAGAATAGATGTGGCATGCATTCAAGAGACACACCTCAACGCCAATCGCACATTTTCAGTCGAGGGATATCAAGCCACACGTTTCGACCGCGAAGGACACAAAGGAGGAGTTCTAATACTTACACGAAATACAATACCTACAACCAAACAGAAATTATAGGTGTTGATATAATGATAAAGGACGTGAAAATAAGAATCTACAATCTGTATAGCCCAGCAGATATGGACCTTACACTCTCAAACATGAAAATAACTGACACAAACTGCATTATTGTCGGAGACTTTAATAGCCGTTCAGAAAGATGGGGATACCCAGATACTGACAAAAGAGGAGATGAATTGGAGGACTGGGAAATAGACTCAAATCTCCATCTACTCAACAAAGCGGATGACACACCGAGCTTCTACTCCAGAAGATGGCTTACCACTTCTACTCCAGACTTAGCTTTCTGCACAGGAGACATCCTCCACAAAATCGATCCCCATGTGCTGGACCAATTAGCAGGTAGTGACCACAGACCAATCAAGCTTGTAATGAATATGGAGTATGTTCCACAGGAGCAAAAGCCCTTGCCCCGCTGGAATTACAAACGAGCAGATTGGGACATATTTGCCATACTAACAGACAAATATTGTGAAAACATAAATACACGATATGGCAACATAAAGCAAATGGTGGAAAGTCTAAACAGAGCGATAATACAGGCAGCCACTGAGTCCATTCCTAGAGGAGCGAGGAAAAATTACAAACCATACTGGACTGTAAGAACTACAAAGCTTGGAGGACAAAGTTGAAGATGCCAGGAAGACAGCAGAGAGAGAACAAACAATTGAAGCGAACATCTCTCTCAAAGCCATCTCAGCAAAATATAAAAGAACAGTAAATCAAACAACAAGAGATTGTTGGAGGGAAAAAACAGAAAACCTGAATTTTGACAGGGATGGAAACAAACTATGGAAACTAGTGAAAGCCATGAACAATGAAGGACCTAGAAACAAACAAATAACAATTAAACAAGGAAATGCCTTGCTTACAGGAAAAAAGGCTGCAAATGCACTAATGGAACACTATGCAAATGCAAACCACATTGATATTACAACCGAACAAAAGAAAGCAATCAAAGACAAACAGATACATCATAGAAATACAGAGACAGCAGCAGAATATATGATGGCAAATCTAAAAATGGAAGAAATGGAACAGGCAATGAATACCCTAAAAAAGAAGAAATCACCAGGAAAGGATGGAATCACAAATGAAATGCTAATAGGACTAGGCACCAAGGCAAAGAAGAAACTACTAGCAGTCCTAAATAACAGCTGGAAGAGAGGAATAGTCCTACAGGCATGGAATGAAGCTATACTAATACCAATCCCAAAGAAAGGAAAAGACCTGGAAGAACCAAATGGCTATTGACCTATCAGTCTACTTAGCTGTGTAGGAAAATTAATGGAACGCATTATCAATGGCAGGCTAACATGGCATCTGGAAGAAAACAAACTCTTAACACCACACCAAGCAGGATTCAGAAAGTACAGATCCACTGAAGATCAAATCTTATATATAAAAAAGACTTGTGCGTATCTCTGTCCGTATGTCCTTTATACGCTCGCGAACGGCCCATCCGATTGAGATGAAATTTTCTACACGCCTTCCTTTCATTCCAGAGATGCCAACTGTCGTATTTTTTTTTTCTTCTTCCTCCTCCTCCCTCCTCCCTCCTCCCCCTCCCAAAATACGTACGTCCAGGAAATGGTCTTCTACATAGACACTTCTCTCTGAGGTCCGCGATAACATCGGGAACGAGAACTTATATGACTACTTATATAAATTAAATGAGATGCTTCACACCAGGAGCTGGGCGATGTCGGGCCGGGTCAGACAGACAGACAGACAGACAGACAGATAGTCGGTAACGGGAACGGGAACTTATATGACTACTTATACGAATTAAATGAGATGCTCCCCACCAGGGTCTGGGCGAAGCCGGGCAGGGTCAGCTAGTCTTATATATAAAAAAGGATCTCCGTCCAAATGTATGTCCTTTATGCGTTCGCGAACGGCCCATCCGATTGAGATGAAATTTTCTACACGCCTTCCTTTCAATCCAGCGCTGCCAACTGTGATATTTTGTTAGTGTGAAATCGCCTGCTTACCCAGTATTAATTCATTTTTCATCATAATTTCATATATCTCAGGGGACCTAACTCTGTAAAAGTTATTTCAAGGGGCATAACTTTTCTGTATAACTTATAGTCATATTGTGGCATCGTTTTCAAAGATTTATAAACTCTTTGTCCATAGTTATGTACCGGCATATGAGTTATAATAAATAATGATACAATCTATAAGGCATTTTCAAAGTTTTCATAAAAATAATGCACAATGCATAACATTGTAACTCATCTTTTTTTGCTTAAGAAGTTACTGTAGTCATGCAGGTGATTAGAAAGAGTTTTCATTAAAAATAATGGATGATGTGTGGAAAGACATTCTTTTAAGTTACTTTTTTTGTTGTATGAATTTAATGAGAACTTATATGACTACTTATATGAATTAAATGAGATGCTCCCCACCAGGGACTGGGCGAAGCCGGGCAGGGTCAGGCAGACAGATAGACAGACAGACAGACAGATAGACAGTCGGGAACGGGAACTTATATGACTACTTATATGAATTAAATGAGATGCTTCACACCAGGAGCTGGGCGATGCCGGGCCAGGCCAGGCCAGACAGACAGACAGACAGACAGACAGACAGACAGACACAGACAGACAGACAGACAGACAGACAGACAGACAGACAGACAGTCAGTCGGTAACGGGAACGAGAACTTATATGACTACTTATATGAATTAAATTAGATGCTCCCCACCAGGGTCTGGGCGAAGCCGGGCAGGGTCAGCTAGTAACCTATATAGCTCAGGAAATAGAGGATGCCTTCCAAGAGAAAAAGCACACACTAGCAGTCTGGATAGATTTAGAAAAAGCATTTGATAAAGTATGGAAGGAAGGACTGAAAGTAAAACTGCAAAACATGCATGTTTGTGGAAAAATGTATAAATGGATCAGCCACTACCTTGAGAACAGAACTGCCAGGACAAAAGTACAAGGACAAACAAGCAAAATGATGCTGCTGGAGCAAGGTGTCCCCCAAGGAGGAGTTCTTTCACCAACATTATTCCTAGCATATATAAATGACATCACAGAAAATTTTCCAGCCAGAGTACACACATCCTCCTTTGCAGATGACCTAGCCATATGGACATCTGAAGAATATATTAGTACAGCTAACAGCAGAATACAGCAAGCCTTATTAGCGCTAGAGGACTGGTCAAAATCATGGTTAGTGAAGATAAGTGAGGAGAAAACAACATGCACAGTGTTCTCCCTCTCAAATAAAACTCAGCAACCTAAGCTGGTATTGAATGGAAAAATATTGCGCCATGAAGAAAATCCAAACTATCTAGGAGTCACCTTTGATCGTCGCCTGACATGGAAGACACAGGTTGAGAAGAATCGAACAAGAGCAAGGCAGAGAATGGCAATCATGAAAAAGCTTGCTGATACAACATGGGGAGCAGATGAGAAAGTTCTCAAGAAGTTATATACTGGGCGGGTGAGGCCAGTACTGGAATATGGCATTGCAGCTTGGGCAACAGCAGCTAAGTCAAACTTTAACAAAATAAGTAGAGTCCAAAACCAAGGAATGCGAATCATAACTGGAAGCCTGAAGACAACGCCTATTAATGAACTAGAAAAGATCACTTGTTTACAACCAATGCAGGATAGAAGAGATAGCAGAGCCCAGCAACAAGCAGAAAAAGTTAGAAGATTGACAGACCACCCTATGTACAACAGATTTAATGGTTTTGGAAAGGGAAGACTGAAGCGTAGCAACTTTGTAGAAACTGCAAAACGAAGGATTAGGGCAGATCCTATACTTAACATATCAACAGTCAAGCCCATACACAATGCACACAAGTTCCCAGCTTGGAGACAGCAGCAACTGCCTGAGATGATAGAAAACATTCCTGGTATTGAGAAAAAGAACACTCAGCATGAAACCGAAAGAAGAGAAATAACCCTAAACTACATAAAAGAACATTACCCAAGCAGGAATTGGACCCATGCATATACAGATGGATCAGCCAAAAATTCAATAGAGAATGGAGGAGGAGGAATTCTCCTAAATTTAAAAAATGTAGTGAAAAAAACACATTCAATGGCAACTGGAAAATTTTCAAGTAACTTCAAAGCGGAGGTAGAGGCTCTGAAAACTGCAGCAGAAATGCTCCTGATGGAGGAAAATAAAGAGAAGCAAATAGCTATCTTCACAGATGCAAAGTCAGCTGTCTCAATACTGAAGAGCAATAACAGCACAGAACTAGCTGACCTAAGAGCAACACTCCATGGTCTATGTCAGAAATCCAAAAAAAGTTGTAATACAGTGTATCCCATCACATTGCAGTATACCTGGAAACGAAGAGGCTGACAGACTGGCAAAAGAGGGCGGACGACTACCACAGCCTGACATAGACATAACCTATAATGAGGCAAAGAGGTTGATAAAAAGCACTTATAGAACCAAATGGGAATCAGAGCATCCAGGCCATCAGAAGGATGATGCATATTACAAACTCGACTGAAGAGAACAAGTAGCAATCTTCAGACTCCGCACAGGACATAACAGGCTGAAATACCACTTGTTCAATAAACTAAAGATAGGAGATACCGATGAATGTAATTGTAGAACTGGAAAAATGACAGCAAAACATTTGCTGCAGGATTGCCCAACGTATGCAGAACAGAGAAAGATATTTTGGCCCACACCTGCTTCATTTGAGGACAAGCTCTATGGAGATATCAACAAGCTCAAGTTGACCGCAGCTTACTTTGATTACATACAGGTTGACATTTAAAGGTGCATGAAGACCCAGAGGCATGAAATGGAATATTGCTTGGATAGCAAATCCATTATGTGGAAAGCCCAAATCGAAAGCTCGCTGTGTGGGCTTCATAAAAGGTGGAAAAGTGTCCTAGTGGCACGAAATGGAATATTGCTTGGATAGCAAATCCATTACGTGGAAAGTCCGAATCAAAAGCTCATTGTGTGGGCTTCATAAAAGGTGGAAAAGTGTCCTAGTGGCATGAAATGGAATATTGCTTGGATAGCAAATCCATTACGTGGAAAGTCTGAATCAAAAGCCCACTGTGTGGGCTTCATAAAAGGTGGAAAAGTGTCCTAGTGGCACGAAATGGAATATTGCTTGGATAGCAAATCCATTACATGGAAAGTCCGAATCGAAAGCTCACTGTGTGGATGTCATCTGCAGACTGCATACTTCTGGTTTCCGGAAGAACAGCCTATCGTGAACGGAAGGCCCAATATACGGAAGTGAGGCTAAGCAGCCATGTGCAGGACGTGACGATTCCTTGGGTGAGCCCAGTACCAGAGCGCTATGTATCGGCTCTGCAAGTATGGAAGCCTCCTTGGATGGCGGGGAATGCCCATGGTCTGCCCCTGCCTTCCCTTGAGGGCTGACCAGGATCTTTGGCTGTTCTATATGGGCCAGCTGGGATGGGGGATAACACCACAACAGTGAGAGTCAAACGTCCTAAGAAATCCCAGGGAAGGTTAACCCGGTCAACAAATGCCCGCAGAAGCCGGATGTATCGGCCTAACGGCGCAAGAACGCAGCTCTGCTGTAAACAGGCACAACGCAATCACATCCACACAAAAAAAACTCCGGATGAACGCAGAAGAAGAAGAAGAAGATGCCCCACTCTATAACACTCATCAATCTGATGTGTCGCTCCAGCCATGTAAGATGACCCACTCTAGCACACACTCACCAGTCTGATGTGTCGCTCCAGCCATGTAAGATGACCCACTCTAGCACACACTCACCAGTCTGATGTGTCGCTCCAGCCATGTAAGATGACCCACTCTATAACACTCACCAGTCTGATGTGTCGCTCCAGCCATGTAAGATGACCCACTCTAGCACACACTCACCAGTCTGATGTGTCGCTCCAGCCATGTAAGATGACCCACTCTATAACACTCACCAGTCTGATGTGTCGCTCCAGCCATGTAAGATGACCCACTCTAGCACACACTCAATAGTCTGATGTGTCGCTCCAGCCATGTAAGATGACCCACTCTAGCACACACTCACCAGTCTGATGTGTCACTCCAGCCATGTAAGATGACCCACTCTAGCACACACTCACCAGTCTGATGTGTCGCTCCAGCCATGTAAGATGACCCACTCTAGCACACACTCACCAGTCTGATGTGTCGCTCCAGCCACGTGTCCACCTTGTAGGTCTCTGGATTCCTGAGGTCCGCCAGATCTCCCGCGGTGACTGCAGACACCGGCACAGTGCCGGCGGGGAAGTCCAGCAGGTTGAACAGTGCCGAGTAGGTTAAACAGCCTGCCATGAGCACCACAACAGAGTGATCAATGATACTAACATACGAACAGCAACAGAGTGATCAATGATACTGACATATGAACAGTATCAGAGCGATCAACGATCCTGACATACGAACAATAACAGAGTGATAAATCATCCTGACATTCGAGCAATAACAGAGTGATCAATGATACTGACATACGAACAATAACAGAGTGATAAATCATCCTGACATACGAACAATAACAGAGTGGCTAAACATCCGAACATATGCACAACAACAGAGTGGTTAGATCAGTGGTTCTCAACCTGTGGGGAATCTCCCCCCCCCCCCCCCCACCAGGGGGAATTTTAGGGTTTCCAGGGGGAGGGGGGGGGGGAGAATTAAGATTATTTCAAGATCGCATTAATACAAGAACCAGTTACTTGATATTGTTTTTCCCTCTAAATTTTACGGTTCTACGGTTCTGTACTTCTCGCCCTAATTAAATTCATTTTGTAACCTAAGTAGACCCGCGTTTAAATCACGTTTTATGTAGATGTCTAAACTTGTTCTAGTATGTGTTATTAAATTTAGCTTCCATTTTTATTTATACTGTGTAAAGGTGGGGGGATTTATGGGGAGGAAATTCGAAAGGGGGGCCTACATGTACACAGACTCCCACCACTGCCTACATGTACACTGACTCCCAACACTGCCTACATGTACACAGACTCCCAACACTGCCTACATGTACACTGCCTACATGTACACTGACTCCCAACACTGCCTACATGTACACTGCTTACATGTACACAGACTCCCAACACTGCCTACATGTACACTGACTCCCAACACTGCCTACATGTACACAGACTCCCAACACTGCCTACATGTACACTGCCTACATGTACACTGACTCCCAACACTGCCTACATGTACACAGACTCCCAACACTGTCTACATGTACACTGCTTACATGTACACTGACTCCCAACACTGCCTACATGTACACAGACTCCCAACATTGCCTAAATGTACACAGACTCCCAACATTGCCTACATGTACACAGACTCCCAACATTGCCTACATGTACACATACTCCCAACACTGCCTACATGTACACTGACTCCCAGCACTGCCTAAATGTACACAGACTCCCAACACTGCCTTCATGCACACAGACTCCCAGCACTGCCTAAATGTACACAGACTCCCAACACTGCCTACATGTACACAGACTCCCAACATTGCCTACATGTACACATACTCCCAACACTGCCTACATGTACACTGACTCCCAACACTGCCTACATGTACACAGACTCCCAACATTGCCTACATGTACACATACTCCCAACACTGCCTACATATTCACAGACTCCCAACACTGCCTACATGTACACTACCTACATGTACACTGCCTACATGTACACTGCCTACATGTACACTGACTCCCAACACTGCCTACATGTACACTACCTACATGTACACTGACTCCCAACACTGCCTACATGTACACTACCTACATGTACACTGCCTACATGTACACTGCCTACATGTACACTGACTCCCAACACTGCCTACATGTACACTGCCTACATGTACACTGACTCCCAACACTGCCTACATGTACACTACCTACATGTACACTGCCTACATGTACACTGCCTACATGTACACTGACTCCCAACACTGCCTACATGTACACTGACTCCCAACACTGCCTACATGTACACAGACTCCCAACACTGTCTACATGTACACAGACTCCCAACACTGCCTACATGTACACTGACTCCCAACACTGCCTACATGTACACAGACTCCCAACACTGCCTACATGTACACAGACTCCCAACACTGCCTACATGTACACAGACTCCCAACACTGCCTATATGTACACAGACTCCCAACACTGCCTACATGTACACAGACTCCCAACACTGTCTACATGTACACTGACTCCCAACACTGTCTACATGTACACTGACTCCCAACACTGCCTACATATTCACAGACTCCCAACACTGCCTACATATTCACAGACTCCCAACACTGCCTACATATTCACAGACTCCCAACACTGCCTACATATTCACAGACTCCCAACACTGCCTACATGTACACTGACTCCCAACACTGCCTACATATTCACAGACTCCCAACACTGCCTACATGTACACTGACTCCCAACACTGCCTACATATTCACAGACTCCCAACACTGCCTACATGTACACAGACTCCCAACTCTGCCTACATGTACACTGACTCCCAACACTGCCTACATATTCACAGACTCCCAACACTGCCTACATGTACACTGACTCCCAACACTGCCTACATGTACACAGACTCCCAACACTGCCTACATGTACACTGCTTACATGCACACTGACTCCCAACACTGTCTACATGTACACTGACTCCCAACACTGCCTACATGTACACTGCTTACATGTACACTGACTCCCAACACTGCCTTCATGTACACTGACTCCCAACACTGCCATCATGTACACTGCTTACATGTACACTGACTCCCAACACTGCCTACATGTACACTGACTCCCAACACTGCCTACATGTACACTGACTCCCAACACTGCCTACATGTACACTGACTCCCAACACTGCCTACATGTACACTGCCTACATGTACACTGCCTACATGTACACTGCCTACATGTACACTGCCTACATGTACACTGCCTACATGTACACTGCCTACATGTACACTGCCTACATGTACACTGCCTACATGTACACTGCCTACATGTACACTGCCTACATGTACACTGCCTACATGTACACTGCCTACATGTACACTGCTTACATGTACACTGACTCCCAACACTGCCTACATGTACACTGACTCCCAACACTGCCTACATGTACACTGCTTACATGTACACTGACTCCCAACACTGCCTACATGTACACTGACTCCCAACACTGCCTACATGTACACAGACTCCCAACACTGCCTACATGTACACTGCTTACATGTACACTGACTCCCAACACTGCCTACATATACACTGACTCCCAACACTGCTTACATGTACACTGACTCCCAACACTGCCTACATGTACACAGACTCCCAACACTGCCTACATGTACACTGCTTACATGTACACTGACTCCCAACACTGCCTACATGTACACTGACTCCCAACACTGCCTACATGTACACAGACTCCCAACACTGCCTACATGTACACTGCTTACATGTACACTGACTCCCAACACTGCCTACATGTACACTGCTTACATGTACACTGACTCCCAACACTGCCTACATGTACACTGACTCCCAACACTGCCTACATGTACACTGCTTACATGTACACTGACTCCCAACACTGCCTACATGTACACTGCTTACATGTACACTGACTCCCAACACTGCCTACATGTACACTGACTCCCAACACTGCCTACATGTACACTGCTTACATGTACACTGACTCCCAACACTGCCTACATGTACACTGACTCCCAACACTGCCTACATGTACACTGCTTACATGTACACTGACTCCCAACACTGCCTACATGTACACAGACTCCCAACACTGCCTACATGTACACTGCTTACATGTACACTGACTCCCAACACTGCCTACATGTACACAGACTCCCAACACTGCCTACATGTACACTGACTCCCAACACTGCCTACATGTACACTGCTTACATGTACACTGACTCCCAACACTGCCTACATGTACACAGACTCCCAACACTGCCTACATGTACACTGACTCCCAACACTGCCTACATGTACACTGCTTACATGTACACTGACTCCCAACACTGCCTACATGTACACAGACTCCCAACACTGCCTACATGTACACTGCTTACATGTACACTGACTCCCAACACTGCCTACATGTACACTGACTCCCAACACTGCCTACATGTACACAGACTCCCAACACTGCCTACATGTACACTGCTTACATGTACACTGACTCCCAACACTGCCTACATGTACACTGACTCCCAACACTGCCTACATGTACACTGCTTACATGTACACTGACTCCCAACACTGCCTACATGTACACAGACTCCCAACACTGCCTACATGTACACTGCTTACATGTACACAGACTCCCAACTCTGCCTACATGTACACAGACTCCCAACACTGCCTACATGTACACTGACTCCCAACACTGCCTACATGTACACTGCTTACATGTACACAGACTCCCAACACTGCCTACATGTACACAGACTCCCAACACTGCCTACATGTACACTGACTCCCAACACTGCCTACATGTACACTGCCTACATGTACACTGACTCCCAACACTGCCTACATGTACACTGACTCCCAACACTGCCTACATGTACACTGACTCCCAACACTGCCTACATGTACACTGACTCCCAACACTGCCTACATGTACACTGACTCCCAACACTGCCTACATGTACACTGCTTACATGTACACTGACTCCCAACACTGCCTACATGTACACTGACTCCCACCACTGCCTACATGTACACAGACTCCCAACTCTGCCTACATGTACACTGCTTACATGTACACAGACTCCCAACTCTGTCTACATGTACACAGACTCCCAACACTGCCTACATGTACACTGCTTACATGTACACAGACTCCCAACTCTGCCTACATGTACACTGCTTACATGTACACTGACTCCCAACACTGCCTACATGTACACTGACTCCCAACACTGCCTACATGTACACTGACTCCCAACACTGCCTACATGTACACTGACTCCCAACACTGCCTACATGTACACTGACTCCCAACACTGCCTACATGTACACAGACTCCCAACTCTGCCTACATGTACACTGCTTACATGTACACAGACTCCCAACTCTGTCTACATGTACACAGACTCCCAACACTGCCTACATGTACACTGCTTACATGTACACAGACTCCCAACTCTGTCTACATGTACACAGACTCCCAACACTGCCTACATGTACACTGACTCCCAACACTGCCTACATGTACACAGACTCCCAACTCTGCCTACATGTACACTGACTCCCAACACTGCCTACATGTACACTGACTCCCAACACTGCCTACAACACTGTAACCTCTGACCTGTGAAGCTCTCCTCACTGCCCAATTTGACGGCAGCGAAAGGCAGCACGGGGCACAGAAGCACATCCACTTGGTGGGCGGCCATCAGCCTGATGAACTGTTGCCTCCATGCCTGCTGGGAGATATGACGGGGGCTGTATGAACCGGCAGCTGTCTGTGTGGGTCTGGAGCTGTCTGTGTGGCAGTGTCTGTCTAGAGCTGTCTGTGTGCAGTGTTCTGTCTAGAGCTGTCTGTGTGGCAGTGTTCTGTCTAGAGCTGTCTGTGTGGCAGTGTTCTGTCTGTGTGACAGTGTTATGTCTGGAGCTGTCTGTGTGACAGTGTTCTGTCAAGACTGTCAGTGTGGCAGTATTTTGACACGACTGTCTGTGTGGCCATGTTTCATCTGTGACTTTCTGGGATCAGATCTTATCTGTGACTTTCTGGGGGAATGTCTTACCAGAAACAGTGTGTGGTCGGGTCAGGATGCCTACTGTTTTGCTGGATGGAGTGTATTCCTTGCTCTCAGAGCGCTCCAAGTGGCAGCTCTGACCCACTCTTGGTGGTCCAGCAGGTAATCATCCCCACTGTTGTGGTTTTCTAGACTGGAGGTAAATGCCAGCCTGATCCCATGCTGCAGGTGTGCCCAGACTATGCTAGACTGGAGGTAAATGCCAGCCTGATCCCATGCTGCAGGTGTGCCCAGACTATGCTAGACTGGAGGTAAATGCCAGCCTGATCCCATGCTGAATGCGTGCCCAGACTATCAGAGCCTGCATTGTTGCCACCCGGGTGTGTTGGGTTTGGACCTCACAACATTGGTGTACTGTCTGTCATGTTTCTCATATCTGTAGCTGGCAGTTTGGGAAGATGGACGTAATAATTTCACGTCGTTGGGGACATGAACATATGGCTTTCATGTTTGTTTGTTTTTCTTAGAAATATAGACATTACCCAAGAACTGCATATTTTGAGGAGGGATGGGCATTGTCGACAATGCATGTTTTTGCAGGATATGAACAAACAACTCACATATTTCTTTGTAGAAATGTACACTGCCAGTCATATTCACGGTTTTGTGGAAATGTACACTGCCAGTCATATTCACGGTTTTGTGGAAATGTACACTGCCAGTCATTTTCACGGTTTTGTGGAAATGTATGCTGCTCGTCATTTTCATCTTTTTGTGGAAATGTACAATTCATGTTTTTGGAGAGATACAAACGTATATCTCTAATTAAAATTTTGTTGTGTACATATATATTGACCCTGACTTTCACATGTTTGTGGGAAAGTATATTGTGATGTTCATGTTCCTGGAGTGACTGCCGTTGTCAATGACTCTCAGGTTTGTGTACAGATGGACACCGTCCACTGTTATCACATTGTCATTGATACACAAAGGAAAGTGATCAACATTTTATGACATCAGGTGAGATGGAGGGGATGTACCAGTACATACTCATCACGTGGGAGACGGGAGAGAGCTGTCTAGCAGGCTGGCATGCCTGCCCGGTTGTCCTGTGTTCAAATCACGTTCTATAGGGGTTTTGTTTAGTCACCTGGGCACCGAGGTCGGCCTAGACTTATACAGGTCCCACTAAATGTCATGGGAAATAAAGCAGGTAACCATAACATTGACCACATTAATCGTGATCGCCCTAAACTCCACAAGCTTCATGGCATGCAAGTGTTGGTTTACTTACATCTCACCATGTCTGTATGAACACATCTCACCTTGTCTGTATGAACACATCTCACCATGTCTGTATGAACACATCTCACCATGTCTGTATGAACACATCTCACCATGTCTGTATGAACACATCTCACCATGTCTGTATGAACACATCTCACCATGTCTGTATGAACACATCTCACCATGTCTGTATGAACACATCTCACCTTGTCTGTATGAACACATCTCACCTTGTCTGTATGAACACATCTCACCATGTCTGTATGAACACATCTCACCATGTCTGTATGAACACATCTCACCATGTCTGTATGAACACATCTCACCATGTCTGTATGAACACATCTCACCTTGTCTGTATGAACACATCTCACCATGTCTGTATGAACATATCTCACCAGGTCTGTATAAACACATCTCACCAGGTCTGTATGAACACATCTCACCATGTCTGTATGAACATATCTCACCAGGTCTGTATGAACATATCTCACCAGGTCTGTATAAACACATCTCACCATGTCTGTATGAACATATCTCACCATGTCTGTATGAGCACATCTCACCATGTCTGTATGAACATATCTCACCATGTCTGTATGAACACATCTCACCATGTCTGTATGAACACATCTCACCATGTCTGTGTGAACACATCTCACCTTGTCTGTATGGACACATCTCACCATGTCTGTGTGAACACATCTCACCATGTCTGTATGAACACATCTCACCATGTCTGTATGAACACATCTCACCATGTCTGTATGAACACATCTCACCATGTCTGTATGAACACATCTCACCATGTCTGTATGGACACATCTCACCATGTCTGTATGAACGCATCTCACCATGTCTGTATGAACACATCTCACCATGTCTGTATAAACATATCTCACCATGTCTGTATGAACATATCTCACCATGTCTGTATAAACATATCTCATCATGTCTGTATGAACATATCTCATCATGTCTGTATGAACACATCTCACCATGTCTGTATGAACATATCTCACCTTGTCTGTATGAACACATCTCACCTTGTCTGTATGAACATATCTCACCAGGTCTGTATAAACACATCTCACCATGTCTGTATGAACACATCTCACCATGTCTGTATGAACATATCTCACCTTGTCTGTATAAACACATCTCACCATGTCTGTATGAACACATCTCACCATGTCTGTATGAACATATCTCACCATGTCTGTATGAACACATCTCACCATGTCTGTATGAACATATCTCACCATGTCTGTATGAACACATCTCACCATGTCTGTATGAACACATCTCACCATGTCTGTGTGAACACATCTCACCATGTCTGTGTGAACACATCTCACCATGTCTGTGTGAACACATCTCACCATGTCTGTGTGAACACATCTCACCATGCCTGTATGAACACATCTCACCATGTCTGTATGAACACATCTCACCATGTCTGTATGAACACATCTCACCATGTCTGTATGAACACATCTCACCATGTCTGTATGAACATATCTCACCTTGTCTGTATGAACACATCTCACCTTGTCTGTATGAACACATGGCATGGAAGTGTTGGTTTACTTACACTTGACGTGTCCTTATCTCACCATGTCTGTATGAACATATCTCACCATGTCTGTATGAACATATCTCACCTTGTCTGTATGAACATATCTCACCACGTCTGTAAGAACATATCTCACCATGTCTGTATGAACATATCTCACCATGTCTGTATGAATACATCTCACCATGTCTGTATAAACATATCTCACCATGTCTGTATAAACATATCTCACCATGCCTGTATGAACACATCTCACCATGTCTGTATGAACATATCTCACCTTGTCTGTATGAACACATCTCACCTTGTCTGTATGAACACATGGCATGGAAGTGTTGGTTTACTTACACTTGACGTGTCCTTATCTCACCAGGTCTGTATGAACATATCTCACCTTGTCTGTATGAACATATCTCACCAGGTCTGCATGAACATATCTCACCATGTCTGTATGAACACATCTCTCCATGTCTGTATGAACACATTTCACCATGTCTGTATGAACATATCTCATCTAGGTCTGTATGAACATATCTCACCATGTCTGTATGAACATATCTCACCATGTCTGTATGAACATATCTCACCATGTCTGTATGAACATATCTCACCATGTCTGTATGAACACATCTCACTATGTCTGTATGAACATATCTCACCATGTCTGTATGAACACATCTCACCATGTCTGTATGAACACATCTCACCATGTCTGTATGAACACATCTCACCATGTCTGTATGAACACATCTCACCATGTCTGTATGAACATATCTCACCATGTCTGTATGAACATATCTCACCATGTCTGTATGAACACATCTCACCATGTCTGTATGAACATATCTCACCATGTCTGTATGAACACATCTCACCTTGTCTGTATGAACATATCTCACCATGTCTGTATGAACACATCTCATCATGTCTGTATGAACACATCTCACCATGTCTGTATGAACATATCTCAACATGTCTGTATGAACATATCTCACCATGTCTGTATGAACACATCTCACCATGTCTGTATGAACATATCTCACCTTGTCTGTATGAACATATCTCACCATGTCTGTATGAACACATCTCATCATGTCTGTATGAACACATCTCACCATGTCTGTATGAACATATCTCAACATGTCTGTATGAACATATCTCACCATGTCTGTATGAACATATCTCACCATGTCTGTATGAACACATCTCACCTTGTCTGTATGAACATATCTCACCTTGTCTGTATGAACATATCTCACCATGTCTGTGTGAACATATCTCACCTTGTCTGTATGAACATATCTCACCAGGTCTGTATGAACATATCTCACCATGTCTGTATGAACATATATCACCATGTCTGTATAAACACATCTCACCATGTCTGTATGAACACATCTCACCATGTCTGTATGAACACATCTCACCATGTCTGTATAAACACATCTCATCATGTCTGTATGAACACATCTCACCATGTCTGTATGAACACATCTCACCTTGTCTGTATGAACATATCTCACCATGTCTGTATGAACACATGGCATGGAAGTGTTGGTTTACTTACACATAATGTGTCCTTATCTCACCATGTCTGTATGAACATAAGGCAATGCGTGGCATGTTGAAGATGTGTGAAACATGTCAGACCTGACAAGAAGATTGGGACAGTCTTTTACAATGACAACACAAACTGACTGACTGACATCGCGACAACCACAACAAGCACAACAACAACAACAACAACAACAACAACAACAACAACAACAACAACAACAACAATAACAACAACCGCAAACAAGTGATTCGTGAGGGTAAGTTATCCAGCTCTCTTACTTCAATATCTTTGATAAGTTTCCACCAGTAACTCACGGACCTGGGGATGTAAGTTCAGGATGAGCTTAGGTTGTCAATAACTCAAACATCATGTCGGAGTGAGTTTATGTTGTCAATAACTACAACATGATGTCAGAGTGAGTGAGGGCTGGACTGGTTCGCAAGATCAGTCCCGCGTCTAGCGTTCGTTGTCTCAGATGGCTGTGTGATGTGCACCCAATCGGCATCTTCCCAGCTGACGCAAGTTAGCGAGGCAGGCGTTTTGAGAATGTAACCGCATCGTGAAGCCAGAGTCATGGTTTGAGACTGCGAAAGAGCAAATTTGTACGACCGTTTGGCAAAGTCTCGATAAGCGCCCACTCTCTCTCTCTCAATGAGTTGTGGGCCTGCAGTCAGTAAGCTGGCATAGCTTTTCGGTCAGTCCTGCCTGGCGTAGCTTGTAAGTTCGTCTCGGGAGGCGTTCAGTGGTTTTGCATGTATCACCGGGTACCGAGGGAGTGCGCTGAGCGATTGCTACTCTTTACCTGCGTGTGCGTGAATAGTCTGTCTGTGCGATAGATATATGGTTGATCCTGCCAGTAGTCATATACTTGTCTCAAATATTAAGCCATGCATGTTTAAGTTCACACTGCCCCACGGTAAAAACGCAAATGGCTCATTAAATCAGTCGAGGTTCCTTAGATGACACGATCCTACTTGAACAACTGTGGCAATTCTAGAGTTAAGACATGCTTACCAAGCTCCGAATCTTGTGGAAAGAGCGCTTGTCTTACTTCAAAACCAATCTTCGCTGCCCTTCGCGGGGCGCGGCGTTCCCACTGGGGACTCTGGATAGCTTTGTGCTGATTGCATGGCCTTGCGTGCCGACGACGCATCTTTTAAATGTCTGCCCTATCAAAAACCGATGGTATGTGACATGCCTACCCGTTTGTAACGGGGAATTCCGGAGAGGGAGCATGAGAAACGGCTACCACATCCAACGAAGGCAGCAGCGCGCAACTTACCCACTCCCGGCACTGGGAGGTAGTGACGAAAAATAACAATACGGGACTCTATCGAGGCCCCGTGATTGGAATGAGTAAACTTTAAACCCTTTAACGAGGATCTACTGGAGGGCAAGTCTGGCGCCAGCAGCCGCGGTAATTCCAGCTCCAATAGCGTATATTAAAGTTGTTGCAGTTAACAAGCTCATAGTTGGATCTCAGGTGCAGGCGGGTGGTATGGCTCGCGCCGGTTAACTGCCCTTGTTTCTGCCCTACCGTCTGCCGGCTCTCTCTCGTGGGTACTCTTCGCCGAGCGTCCCGGGTGGTCGGCGCTTTACTTTGAAGAAATTAGTTTTCAAAGCAGGCCTCGACTGCCTGAATAAGGGTGCGTGGAATATTCTGGTTTGTTGGTAATGATTATCAGGGACAAACGGGGGCATTCGTATTGCGGCGTTAGAGGTGAAATTCTTGGATCACCGCAAGACGAGCTACTGCGAAAGCATTTGTCAAGAATGTTTTCATTAATCAAGAACGAAAGTCAGAGGCACGAAGACGATCAATACACGGAAGTGGGGAAATAAAGCAGCCATGCACAGGAGGAAATGATTCCTTGGGTGAGCCAAGTAACAGAGCGCTGTGTGTTGGCTCTGCAATTATGGATGTCTCCTTGGATGGCGGGGAATGCCCATGGTCTGCCCCTGCCTTCCCTTGAGGGTTGACTGTGATGTCTTTTGGCCGTTGTAACTTGACTAGCTGAAGTGTGGACCACACCATAAAAGTGAGAGTCAAATGTCCCTCAAAAAGCCCGAATGGGAACATTGCTTGGCTGGCAAACCCATTTGTGGAAAGTCCGAAACGAAAGGTCGTTGAGTGGATGTTGTCCGCTGACTGAATGTTCCTGGTTTACGTGGGGAGCGGCCAGTAGCGAACGAAATGCCCAATATATGGAAGTGAGGAAGTAAATCAGCCATGCGCATGACGTGACGACCCACTGGGTGAGCCCAGTACCAGAGCGCTATTTGTCGGCTCTGCAATTATGGAAGCCTCCTTGGATGGCAGAGAATGCCCATGGACTGCCCCTGCCTTCCCTTAAGGGCTGACCGTGAAGTCTTCGACCGTTCTAACTTGACCGGCTGGGGTGTTGACGATACACAGCAGTAAGAGTCGAATGTCCCAACGCAATTACGTCTGAAAAAACACTTTGGGTGAACGCAGAAGAAGAAGAATAAGATGTCAGAGTGAGCTTAGGTTGTCAATAACTGAAACATCATGTCTGGATGAGTTTATGTTGTAAATAACTGAAACATCATGTCGGAATGAGCTTAGGCTGTCAATAAATGAAACATCATGTTAGAGTGAGTTTATGTTGTCAATAACTGAAACATCATGTCGGAGTGAGCTTAGGTTATCAATAACTGAAACATCATGTCGGAGTTAGTTTATGTTGTCAATAACTTCAACATCATGTCGGAATGAGCTTAGGCTGTCAATAACTGAAACATCATGTCTGGGTGAGTTTATGTTGTCAATAGCTGAAACATCATGTCTGGGTGAGTTTATGTTGTAAACAACTGAAACATCATGTAGGAGTGAGTTTATGTTGTCAATAACTGAAACATCATGTCGGAGTGAGCTCAGGTTGTCAATGACTGAAAAATCAAAGCGGAATGAGCTTAGGTTGTCAATGACATTAAAATAAGTTATGGCACAGATCTAATGTTGGCACAGACTGACACGTGGCTGATGTCTCAGCACTTCCCCAACAAGTGATGTATGACCGTACAATACTAGATAGTCTGTCTACAACAATGTGTAACTGTACAATACTAGATAGTCTGTCTACAACAATGTGTAACTGTACAATACTAGATAGGGAACAAAAGAAAAAGCAGCGGCTGAAGCAGGATATAACAATATGAATTGCAATCAATTAGGTATATTTAGCTCCTGCGAAAAGAAGAGACTTACTAGACACAGACACAATGTATCAATGTGCTTACCTTACAAAGAACTCCATCTTACACAGGTGAAAACAAAATGTGACTTATCCAAAATTAGAAATAATCAATAAATATATGATACTGAAGTATTAAAATAAAACAATTATTATAGGGCAACAAAGCACGACCGACGTGTCGGTTCTAAAAACCTTTGTCAAGGACAGGACAACACAAACAGATACAAAGCGAAATAAACCATACAAAATAAAATAAAATGGAAAGCCAGTTAATAAACTCTCTGGGTTGCATTCGCCCAGCAGGAATCAATATGGTTGTTAATGCCACGGTATGACTATACTATATCCCCTGTATTTTATTCACATTGGACTGTTTGCACACTATTTGGCAACAAATTTTTGTAGGCCAAGAGCGCATTTCTAAACAGGTTTAAACCACCATTTCCCTCCTGTCAACAAGAAGCTGTGTTCAATTTTATTTTGTGTGTTTTATTTCGCTTTTTATCTGTTTGTGTTGTCCTGTAATTGACAATGGTTTTTAGAACCGAAACGTGGGTCGTGCTTTGTTGTCCTATAATACTTGTTGTTTTATTTTAATACTTCAATATTATATATTTATTATTTCTGATTTGAGATTACTCACACTTTGTTTTCACACGTGTAAGATGGAGCTCTTTGTAAGTTATGTACATTGTGTTTGTGTATAGTATGTTTCTTCTTTTCGCAGGAGCTAAATATACATAATTGTTTGCAATTCACAATATTAGATAGGTTGTCTACAACAATGTGTGGTTGTACAATACTAGATAGTCTGTCTACAACATTATGTGGTTGTACAATACTAGATAGTCTGTCTACAACATTATGTGGTTGTACAATACTAGATAGTCTGTCTACAACATTATGTGGTTGTACAATACTAGATAGTCTGTCTACAACATTATGTGGTTGTACAATACTAGATAGTCTGTCTACAACAATGTGTGGTTGTACAATACTAGATAGTCTGTCTACAACATTGTGTGGTTGTACAATACTAGATAGTCTGTCTACAACATTATGTGGTTGTACAATACTAGATAGTCTGTCTACAACAATGTGTGGTTGTACAATACTAGATAGTCTGTCTACAACAATGTGTGGTTGTACAATACTAGATAGTCTGTCTACAACATTATGTGGTTGTACAATACTAGATAGTCTGTCTACAACATTATGTGGTTGTACAATACTAGATAGTCTGTCTACAACATTATGTGGTTGTACAATACTAGATAGTCTGTCTACAACATTATGTGGTTGTACAATACTAGATAGTCTGTCTACAACATTATGTGGTTGTACAATACTAGATAGTCTGTCTACAACATTATGTGGTTGTACAATACTAGATAGTCTGTCTACAACATTATGTGGTTGTACAATACTAGATAGTCTGTCTACAACAATGTGTGGTTGTACAATACTAGATAGTCTGTCTACAACAATGTGTGGTTGTACAATACTAGATAGTCTGTCTACAACATTATGTGGTTGTACAATACTAGATAGTCTGTCTACAACATTATGTGGTTGTACAATACTAGATAGTCTGTCTACAACATTATGTGGTTGTACAATACTAGATAGTCTGTCTACAACATTATGTGGTTGTACAATACTAGATAGTCTGTCTACAACATTATGTGGTTGTACAATACTAGATAGTCTGTCTACAACAATGTGTGGTTGTACAATACTAGATAGTCTGTCTACAACAATGTGTGGTTGTACAATACTAGATAGTCTGTCTACAACATTATGTGGTTGTACAATACTAGATAGTCTGTGTACAACATTATGTGGTTGTACAATACTAGATAGTCTGTCTACGTGTGGTTGTACAATACTAGATAGTCTGTCTACAACATTATGTGGTTGTACAATACTAGATAGTCTGTCTACAACATTATGTGGTTGTACAATACTAGATAGTCTGTCTACAACATTATGTGGTTGTACAATACTAGAAAGTCTGTCTACAACAATGTGTGGTTGTACAATACTAGATAGTCTGTCTACAACATTATGTGGTTGTACAATACTAGATAGTCTGTCTACAACATTATGTGGTTGTACAATACTAGATAGTCTGTCTACAATATTATGTGGTTGTACAATACTAGATAGTCTGTCTACAACAATGTGTGGTTGTACAATACTAGATAGTCTGTCTACAACATTATGTGGTTGTACAATACTAGATAGTCTGTCTACAACAATGTGTGGTTGTACAATACTAGATAGTCTGTCTACAACAATGTGTGGTTGTACAATACTAGATAGTCTGTCTACAACATTATGTGGTTGTACAATACTAGATAGTCTGTCTACAACATTATGTGGTTGTACAATACTAGATAGTCTGTCTACAACATTATGTGGTTCTACAATACTAGATAGTCTGTCTACAACATTATGTGGTTGTACAATACTAAATAGTCTGTCTACAACAATGTGTGGTTGTACAATACTAGATAGTCTGTCTACAACATTATGTGGTTGTACAATACTAGATAGTCTGTCTACAACATTATGTGGTTGTACAATACTAGATAGTCTGTCTACAACATTATGTGGTTGTACAATACTAGATAGTCTGTCTACAACATTATGTGGTTGTACAATACTAGATAGTCTGTCTACAACAATGTGTGGTTGTACAATACTAGATAGTCTGTCTACAACATTATGTGGTTCTACAATACTAGATAGTCTGTCTACAACATTATGTGGTTGTACAATACTAAATAGTCTGTCTACAACAATGTGTGGTTGTACAATACTAGATAGTCTGTCTACAACATTATGTGGTTGTACAATACTAGATAGTCTGTCTACAACATTATGTGGTTGTACAATACTAGATAGTCTGTCTACAACATTATGTGGTTGTACAATACTAGATAGTCTGTCTACAACATTATGTGGTTGTACAATACTAGATAGTCTGTCTACAACAATGTGTGGCTGTACAATACTAGATAGTCTGTCTACAACATTATGTGGTTGTACAATACTAGATAGGCTTCTACAAAAATGCATGGCTGTACCCGATGTCAGCCGCATACCATTCATGGCATCATGTGAGACCTCTATCTTCAATGTCTTCTAACACAGACGTCATGTTGTACTTACTGTGGACATCTGACAGCCAACACCGAGGCATTCACTGGATTCTGTGAGCAGGTGAGAGAAACATATAGGTCATGTCTGTGGTTAGATGAGAGAAACGAGAGACATATAGGTCATATATGTGGTTAGATGAGAGCAACAAGAAACACATATAGGTCATATCTGTTGTTAGATGAGAGAAACTAGAAACACATATAGGTCATATCTGTTGTTAGATGAGAGAAACTAGAAACACATATAGGTCGTGGTTCCAAATGTTGCTGTATGTAGCCGGGGCGCAGTGATGGGGTGAGCGCCCAACATTGCGTAAATACCCCAAAGGCTCGTGAATACATAACCTATGCAGCAAAAGTCCAACTCCTGGCCTTCACGTGGCGGAACTGTTTTAACTAACAGGAGAAGGGGCGACGGCGAGTTTCTGGTGCCGGAAAACAACCAGTGTGCTCTAGATGTGTATACACATACATGCATGTGCAGACACGTGTGTGCGTGTGTACACATCTAAACTCGAGTGAGACCACAGTCTGCTCTAGCAAAGGAAAGGTGCTGAAGACGGAGGCAACCAGCCAAGAGGCGCACCACAGAAATCAGGATGCCACGCAATCGCGCAAAATGGAATATGTCGACTACTGCTAATCGTTATGGTGCTCGCCCTGCTTTGGACCCCCAGGCAGGTGCAGTGCCGGGCCCTATGTCTCGAAAGGGTCCAACCCCAACTACTGGAGGTCCTTCTCAGATGTCCTGTGGAGCCAGGGGACATGAGAATAGAACGGCTGGCCATACTAAACATAGACTTAAAATAATGCACTGGAATGCGGAGGGAGTCAGCAACAACAAAAAAACAACAACAAAAAAAACAGAATTAGAAAACATCCTGGACCAAGAAAAAGTAAGCATATGATGCTTGCAAGAAACTCACCTCAACGAAAATATAGCCTTCAAAATAAGAGGCTACCAGTGTTACCGATCTGACCGAAAGGACAGGCGAAAAGGTGGGATACTTACCCTTGTAAAAAATAACATCACTGCTTCCCAAATCGAAGTCTACATTGAAGGGGCTGAGTATCAGATACTTAAACTTAAGACAGGCTATACAGACCTACATCTGATCAATTACTACTGTCCAAGTGACCGCCCACAGGCACTGGACACACTACCATTAACAGAAAAAAATGATTGTATGTGGCGATTTCAACAGCCACTCGCAGAGTTGGGGCTATGATCACATGGACCAGAGAGGAGAGAGACTGGAAGACTGGCAGGATGAGAATAGATTCATCTTGATTAACAAGCCGTCCGACCCACATACTTTCTACTCGAGATCATGGCACTCTGCAACTACACCTGACCTGGCTTTTCATTCACCAGACCTGGAGTGGAACATTACACGAATTGTTGGGAAACAACTTGGTGGCAGCAACCATCGGCCAGTCTTTCTAACTGTAGAAAACGAGCTTGTAAGTGAAAGCAGCACCCTCTCGAGGTGGAACTACAACAAAGCAGACTGGGCAATGTACAAGAATCGCACCAGCATACTGGTTAGAAACCTGAACACTGAGAAAGACATAAATAAAGTAGTTGAAGAGTTTGGGAAATGCATACTACAGGCAGCGCGAGAAACAGTACCAAGAGGAGCCCGAAAACAATATAAACCCTACTGGAGTAGTGAACTGGAACAGTTGCATAATGATGTGGAAGTATGTAGAAAGCAAGCAGAGGCCACACCCAGCCAAGAGCGCCACAATAAATTCCAGCACGCAAAAGCCAAATTTCAAAGGGCCAAGATTCAGGCTAGACGGAAAAGCTGGCAGGAAAAAACAGTCTCTGAACTTTGAAAGAGACACAAGGAAATTGTGGAAGCTAATAAAACAACTTAACGATGAGGGCGCAGGGAGAAACTCAAAAATTGCACTACATAAAGATGGAAACATCTTAACAAGAAAGCAAGCAGCTGACCATTTTGCGGACTCATTCGCAAAAGATAACAATATCAAAATTAGTCCAGAGAAACAACAAGAGATTCGAGAGAAACGGCAACATACAGGACAGAAGGAAATAGTACATGAGGTTCTGGAGGCACCCATCACAATCAGCGAATTGGAGCTAGCCATATCAAAACTGAAAATGAGAAAGTCACCAGGAGCTGATGGTATCTCCAATGAAATGATCAGGAACCTAGGAACAGAGGCCAAAGCAAAGCTGTTGCAGATCTTCAATAACAGTTGGATCTTAGGCAGTGTTCCACAAGCCTGGAGAGAAGCAATCATGATACCCCTCCTAAAATAAGGGAAATATAGTTCCATTGCCTCTAGCTACAGACCAATTAGCATCACCAGCTGTCTCTGCAAAACACTGGAGCGCATCATCAATCACAGACTGCAGTGGTACATTGAAAGTAAAAACATCCTTGTGCCACAGCAGGCTGGCTTTAGGCAGTGCTACTCAACGGAAGATCAGACAACCTACCTCTCTCAAGAAATTGAGGATGCATTCAAAGAGAAGAAGCTGGTGCTTGCGGCATGGATAGATTTGAAGAAAGCCTTTGACAAAGTCTGGAAAGAAGGTCTGATGAATAAACCGAGAAACTGCAAAGTCAATGGAAGAATGTACAAATGGGTGAAAGCATACTTGCACAACAGAAGAGCCCGAGTACAGATAGACGGACTAAAGAGCAAGAAAGTACTACTGCGTCACGGTGTTCCCCAGGGCGGAGTCTTGTCCCCTACACGTTTTCTAATCTTCATCAATGATCTCGTTGCTAATCTACAGCATGGAATTAAAGTGGCAATGTACGCCGATGACCTGGTTCTATGGAGCACAAATGAACATGCATCAGTGGCCACCAGATTGCTACAAAGAGCTGTAGACACATTTGTTGCATGGGCAAATAGATGGTGTGTCAGCATAAACACTGACAAGTGCAGCACCACCCTATTTACCCTCTCTCCAAAACAAAAGGCAGGGACCATCCAGATAAATGGAACACCCCTAAGAGAAGATAAAGAACCAACATACCTTGGAGTAACATTTGACGGCAGGCTGACATGGAGAAAGCACTTCAACAAAGCAGTAGCAAAAGCCAGAAGGAAAATAGCCGTCCTGAAAAAGCTAAGTGGAACCACATGGGGAGCCAGTGGGAAAATACTTAGCAACGTTTATCAACGGAGTATACGACCACACCTGGAATACGGGTCAACTGCGTGGTGTTCGGCATCAAAAACCACACTACAAGAGCTGGACAAAGTGCAAAATCAAGCACTTAGAGTCACCACAGGAGGGATGAGATCAACCCCTATAGTGGAAATGGAGAAGATGGGGAGGACACAAGCACTGAGTGAGCGCAGAGATACGAAAACGCTAATACAAGCAGAAAAGTTTCTCAGCTTGGCAGGCCACCCTATGAAGAACAGATTTGAAAACCTAGCTACGGGGCGGTTGAAAAGAAGTAGTTTTATCCATCAGACCAAACGACTCTGCAGAGAAACCACCGATCTGCCCACAGTTGGTATCCCTCTAACAACTATTCCAGAGCGAACTCCATGGAAAGATGAGCATAGACTATCATTACAAATCCAGACAAAAGTGAGAGGAATATTTGACAAGGAAGAACAGAACAGTGTGCAGCGCAGAACAGCCACTCTCAGCTTCCTTGATGAAGAATACCCACAGGACCTCTGGATCCGAGTCTACACAGATGGGTCAGCACAATAATGTTGTTCGAAATGGAGGAGCGGGAGTGTACATAGAATACCCAAATAATACTAGGGACACAGCTAGAGTACCAACAGGAAAGTACTGCCATAACTACGATGCTGAAATTGAGACAATCAAGATAGCAACAGAGAAATTACTAAATACCAGCAATGGTACACAACCTGTGGTGCTATTGACAGATGCAAAATCAGTACTCGAGGCGCTCCTGTCTGGGAAATTGCCAGTACTAAGGACACTACTTTCTGAACTTAGCAGTCAGCATAAGGTCACCATACAGTGGATACCAGCTCACTGTGGAGTACCCGGAAACGACAGAGCTGATCAATTGGCTAAGGAAGGAGCCAAAGAAGAACAGCCTGATGTGCCCGTTACATACCACCAAAAGAAAAGAATGATCAAATCAGTCAGAAAGCCACCAAAACCTGCTCAAGATGACTACCACGTTATGGACAGACCAGAACAAGTCATTATTCCGCGCCTCAGTACAGGGAACAATAGATTACTCAACCACATGTATACAAAATTCAAGATTGGTGAAACAGCCATGTGCACATGTGGATTGGCGTCGCAGACAGCAGAGCACATACTCCAAGACTGCCCAAAATATAACATATCTAGGCAAACCTTCTGGCCTAGAGAGACGACAGTGGAAGATAAACTCTATGGACCGCTGTGTGAACTGAAAAAGACAGTTCAATTCATACAAGAGACAGCATTGCAGTTATAGACATATTTCAAGCCAACGAAAGAAGAAGAAGAAGAAGAAGATATAGGTCGTGTCTGTGGTTAGACTAGAGAAACAAGAAACACATATAGGTCGTGTCTGTGGTTAGGTGAGAGAAACAAGAAACACATATAGGTCGTGTCTGTGGTTAGATGAGTGAAGCAAGAAACACATATAGGTCATGTCTGTGGTTAGACAAGAGAGGCAAGAAACACATTTAGGTCATGACTATGGTTAGAAGAGACATACAAGAAACACATATAGTAAATCCAACATACAACAACAGGCTCTAAGAGTCAATGCAACAAACAACAGACTGAGAGTCAATCCAACATACAACAACAGTCTAAGAGCCAATCAAACATACAACAATAGACAGAGAGTTAATCAAACATACAACAACAGACAGACAGTCAATCTAATATACAACAACAGATGGAGTCAAACCAATTACAACAACAGAAAGAGTCAATCCGACATACAACAGACAGAAAGCCAGCAGTCTATGGGGACCAACCTTCCACGTGTAGCACCATGAGCACAGCCACCTGACATAGTACGGGAGATGGAGCAGGAAGAAGGCTCTCCTCACACAGCAGTCCAGCCTGTCCACAGATCTGTTTCAACAGTACAGCCGTACGTAAATATGTCAATACACCAACTCAGATCTGTGTCAACAGTACAGCCGTACGTAAATATGTCAATACACCCACCCAGATCTGTGTCAACCGTACAGCCGTACGTAAATATGTCAATACACCCACCCAGATCGGTGTCAACCGTACAGCCGCAGGTAAATATGTCAATATATGTAACGTAACGGACTCAATCTGCACTAGTTCGCGCCATGAGCACACAATCGGGAACTTGCACGCACCACCTTAAACCATTCAGCACCATGGAACATTATGTGTCATGTCTAATATTAGACATGTCAAAGGCAAAGTAGCCTAGGGCAACGTTCTAATGCGACAAGCTAATTGGCTTGAGAGGGACCGGATAGCGCCCCGCACTGCATCTTGGGATAGCTAGGCCGCCCAAACTGCGCACTTAGTTCATGGATTTCTTGTGGCAGGACATGTTTCTGTATACTGCCAAAATTGTGGCGCCCTCCTCATCGATTTCGAGTAAGACTGTGATTCTGAATTAATGTGAAGAGTCTAAAAGGGATGGTCACGGTAACACATGTTGTCCGAGGTATTTGTGTGATTTGTGAAGTCTCCACACCAAGACATATTCTCTTCATTTCTGGAACACCGTTTACAGACACTGCTCCCAAACTCTGTCGCCATATTGCAACTCCTCGCTTCATTTTCTGATGAAATCTAAATCCAGTCTGTGATTCTAATGCCATCAATGAACGCATCTATTCTAATGCACTTTCATCTTTGATGCTGTAAGAGGTCATTTTATCTATGCACTTTCATGCATTCTTCCAAATGCAATATGATAGCCCTCTTCTCCTGCAAGAGAACTATTTAGGAGACAAGTTATTGCCACTCCTGTGCATGGATAAATGCTCTACGTCTGACACGTAGTATCTCCAAAACAACACACAGAGAATGAGAGAGTGTAAGAATGATTATTTCTTCTCATCTGTTCTTGCTTGTAAGTGGAGTTAGGAAGGATGAAATATAAGCTGCACGTCTGGCAGATCTTGCACACAGGCCCAGCTTGCCATTCCTTGCTGGGAGTTTAATACTTACGTTCAGTGTCTGCACTGCTTTCTAATAATGAACAGAATGCACTCGTGACGAACCTAGTGTCAAGTTTATCTGTCCAAGATAGGGGAGATTCAAACCCCACCTGTCCCCCAACTACTGTTGATTGCCAACTGAAAAGAAGACAACCTTTGCGTTCAGGTAAAAAAGAAGAAGACATATTTTAAGTGAGAAAGAAGGACCTAGCTTATGAAGTTCTAATATATACGCATATCTTGAATATCTTGGGTCATTGATAACCAACAATGGTGACGCAATGAAAGAAATTAAACGACGACTATCAATTGCTCTTCAAAGACTAAAACAACTGAATAAATTATGGAATGGGACAGACAGAACTACAAAAATTTGATTTCTAAGAGCATGCATCTTTCCCATTGCAACATATGCCTGAGACCTGGACACTTACTAAACAAGCTGAACAGCGCATAAATGCCTTTGAATATAAATGTTATAGACGAGATCTAAGAATATCTTGGGTAAAGGAAAGAACAAATGCATCAATACTTCAAGAGCTGAATACTGAAGAAGGTTGGCTATTAAAGACGATAAAACAAAGAAAATTTAAATATTTTGGTCACTTGAAACGTTACGAAAGTTTGGAGAGAACAATAATGGAGGGGTATATGCCTGGGAAGAGAGGAAGAGGAAGGCCAAAGAGAAGATGGGTGCAAGATGTGGCGGATGATCTCCAGATGGGTGTATCGGACGCGGGACATCTTGCTTATGATCGAGAGGTTTTCCGGAAGGTTGTTATGGGAGCGAGGTTCTGCAAAGGACATGCTACGGAGAGAGAGAGAGAGAGAGAGAGAGAGAGAGAGAGAGAGAGAGAGAGAGAGAGAGAGAGAGAGAGAGAGAGAGAGGGAGAGAGAGAGAGAGAGAAAATCATTATGATTTCCTTTTTTTTTTGGGGGGGGGGGGGGGTGAATGTTCACCTGAGGTCTTAATTCATGAACATGAACTTTATTATCTCACGATGTAAAATAATTATTTTTATGATTTTAATTCACCGAAACTTCAAAACATTATAGGGAGAATTATTTCAGATTGTACCACCCCAGTTAAGAAGGGCAAATGAACTAATGATGATGTTAGAGAGAAGTAATGGCACTCGGGAATCAAACCTGACCTGTAAAAGGCAACTAACAATCTTATACTGCCCTGATGTGGGATAGTGATCTCTTAACATTGATGTTTATGTCATCATTGATGTCATACTACTATCATCAATGCCTTGGTCCTAATTCTAGTGACTTTGTCTGCTCATATATTTCCCTGTCAGACATCTGATGTCCTTGTCTGTTCTTCTGGTGTCCATATCTCCTGTCAGACCCTTGGCACATTCAGACCACTATCATCAGCAGGACCAGAAAATAACAACAATGCAAATAAATGTTGTGCCCATTAACAGTCAAACTGAGACAACACCGAGGAGAGAAAGGGGCTATAGATCTCACCTCTAGGTGCTACCTTATTCTTCCTCCTCCTCATTCCTTCCTTCCTTTACCCGTTTTCATTCTTACCTACTTCACCATGACAATACATTTATAACAACATATGAATGGGTGAATTATGTTTTTATTCAATAGAGGAGAGAGTGGTGTTCGTTGGAGATTGCAGCATGGTGCAATCAAACTGATTTGTCTGGGATGTATATGGAAAAGCTTAGCTTAGTTGTCTGAGTGTTGGAATAGTCGTCAAGATGTCTGGTTATCCGGGAGCAGTTCTGAAATGCTCCATGATGGTAACTCAGTCTAGTGGGATCTGCCCAAGTCCATGACTACCAGCAAACATTGGCTGTTAATCAAGTCATCCAAAGCACTCAAAAACAATCCCATACTAATTGTTATTACATCTGCTAAAGAAGAAGAATTTTACCATAGGTATAGTATGGACTTTATTTCTTCAAGGAATGCAAGAACTGAATACAATCTTATTTGGATCTCAGTTTCATATTTCATAATAGACCCTTATTCAATGTTAGTGGAACACCATAATTATATGGAACTTTACCAATATCAGAACTTTTAATTTGAGAGATCAGGTAACTCAGATGGAGGGGAAGATTAAGATGGTCTTCTCTTGAAGGCATATATGATACGGCACTCATTATGTATTTGATGTTGTATACATTCATGCATGTTTGATATGTTTGGTTATGTATTTCACTTTGAGAAGCCTCGTGTCATTTGTCCCCCAGTCTTCAGATTTTTCAGTGTATTAAATGTTAAAATTTAATCCCCTGCTTTCATTTACTTACTTGTGACGTCATTTTGGTTCAAACATGTGTTTAGTTAAGTGATTAGTTAACACATTGTTTTGAATGTATGGGAACACCATGAGGCTGGGTAAACACACATGGACAGCTTAATCTACTGATCCCATGGTAAACTCCCAGGTTCCCATTGTCCATCCAGGAGAACTCTTTTACATCTAATGTATTATTGTACCATTTGACATGGTTGGGGAAAATTGATACAATTGGGAGTTCTTGGATCAAACTTGTTTCTCCTGGGAGGGACAGAATTTAGTATGGTTTCTTCAGATATCCGGGAGTCCCCTAGACCTCCAGAGTCCTTTCGTGTTACATCACCCTTTAGTGACATTCCCACACTATTGGAAACCAGTCCCACCTCTCTATCACTCCTTTGTACGGGAGATGCTCTTGTTGGTACTGATTCTTACCATCCAACACCTCACAATATACCCACCTAGATAGGTGTCAACCATACAGCTATAGGTAAATATGTCAATACACCCACCCATATCTGTGTCAACCATACAGCCATAGGTAAGTACGTCAATACACCCACCCATATCTGTGTCAACCATACAGCCATAGGTAAGTACGTCAATAAACCCACCCAGATCTGTGTCAACCATACAGCTATAGGTAAATATGTCAATACACCCACCCAGATCTGTGTCAACCATACAGCCGTAGGTAAATACGTCAATACACCCACCCAGATCTGTGTCAACCATACAGCCATAGGTAAATACGTTAATACACCCACCCAGATCTGTCACAACCATACAGCTATTGGTAAATACGTCAATACACCCACCCAGATCTGTGTCAACCATACAGCTATAGGTAAATATGTCAATACACCCACCCAGATCTGTGTCAACCATACAGCCATAGATAAATATGGCAATACACCCACCCAGATCTGTGTCAACCATACAGCCATATGTAAATATGTAATACATCCACCCAGATATTTGTCAACCATACAGCCATAGATAAATATGCCAATACACCCAACCAGGTCTGTGTCAACCATACAGCCATAGGTAAATATGTTAATACATCCACCCAGATCTGCGTCAACCATACAGCTATAGGTAAATACGTCAATACACCCATCCAGATCTGTGTTAACCATACAGCCATAAGTAAATACGTCAATAAACCCACCAAGATCTGTGTCAATCATACAGCTATAGGTAAATACGTCAATACACCCACCCAGATCTGTGTCAACCATACAGCTATAGGTAAATACGTCAATACACCCACCCAGGTCTGTGTCAACCATACAGCTATAGGTAAATACGTCAATACACCCACCCAGATCTGTGTCAACCATACAGATATAGGTAAATACGTCAATACACCCACCCAGATCTGTGTCAACCATACAGCTATAGGTAAATACGTCAATACACCCACCCAGATCTGTGTCAACCATACAGCTATAGGTAAATACGTCAATACACCCACCCAGATCTGTGCAATAATTTGGTATTTTGACTGTTGTGTTTATAAGCAATTTTTCTCAAGCCATGCTTCTTTTGCCTCCTTACATAATATTCTGACTTGTCTGTGAATTTCTTCATATTTGGCAGAACTATTTTTGTTGAGTCTTCGTGTAAAATTTCTTCAGTCATCCATTTCTTACGACCCACCTTATTTAATTTTGGAATAGTTGTTTCTGCAGCCAAACTGATTGAATTCTTTAACATTTCCCATTGATCATCCACATCCTGGAATAGGATCTCTAGATCAGACAATATATCAAATCTGTTCTGTACTTCTATGTTGAATTTGTTTTGTATTTCCTTGTCGTTCCTCAATGTACACAAATCATATTTAGTGTTTCCTGTTTTATACTTGACTTTCTTTAACTTTATCCTCAATGTTCCTGTAAGTAATCTGTGGCCACTATAACAATCAGCACTGGGAACTGTTTTTGCTATTGTTAGCGCATTTCTAAATCTTCTGCTTATCAAAATGTAACCAATCTGGTTTCTAATCCTGCTATCAGGACTCCTCCATGTCCATAATCTTCTAGGGTATTGATTAAACCAGGTGTTTCCTACAATCATTTCCTGCTCTTTTGCCCAATCTACAAGTATGTATCCTCTTTCATTTCTCTCTAGTTAGTTAGTTAGTTAGTCGACAGATCATCCTCATTGCACATCGAACCATTCAGTCCATAAGTGCTCGGATCCCCTCCTCAGCAAATCCCGCAACGTGTAGCGGCTAACGACGCCAGTTCTGTGTTGGTTTATCAACCTTCTTTGGCTTCCTGCGTAGTGTTCTTGTTTGGCCACCCCTCTTTTAATTTGCTGCTCTCGCAGTCTGGCCATTGTTGTAGATTCACAGTCATCACTTGGTTCTCGCAAAAGTCTCATTTCTCTCTCCTAGGCCATAGTTTCCTACTGTGTATCTATCACCTTGATTTCCTACTTTTGCATTGAAGTCCCCTATTCCTGTCATATACAAGATGTCAGATCGGACATGTCAAGTTTACATACAAGATGTCAGACAGGACACATACCAGATGTCAGACAGGACATGTCCCTAACGCCACAGATACTCACAGAGTGCGTACCAGTGTGAAGAAGTGGTCGCCCAGGACCGCCGGCAGGTAAATATTGACCAGCATGTTCAGCAAATCTGGAGGCTCAAACGGCACCACCTGGACTCAGGGACACAGCACAACCAATCAGCGACTCAAACAGTCAGGTGGCACACAATACCACATTCAAGTCTCACAGTCAGGTGGCACACAATACCACATTCAAGTCTCACAGTCAGGTTGTACACAATACCACATTCGAGTCTCACAGTCAGGTGGCACACAATACCACATTCAAGTCTCACAGTCAGGTTGTACACAATACCACATTCAAGTCTCACAGTCAGGTTGTACACAATACCACATTCAAGTCTCACAGTCAGGTTGTACACAATACCACATTCGAGTCTCACAGTCAGGTGGCACACAATACCACATTCAAGTCTCACAGTCAGGTTGTACACAATACCACATTCAAGTCTCACAGTCAGGTTGTACACAATACCACATTCGAGTCTCACAGTCAGGTGGCACACAATACCACATTCAAGTCTCACAGTCAGGTTGTACACAATACCACATTCATGTCTCACAGTCAGGTTGTACACAATACCACATTCAAGTCTCACAGTCAGGTTGTACACAATACCACATTCGAGTCTCACAGTCAGGTGGCACACAATACCACATTCAAGTCTCACAGTCAGGTTGTACACAATACCACATTCAAGTCTCACAGTCAGGTTGTACACAATACCACATTCAAGTCTCACAGTCAGGTTGTACACAATACCACATTCAAGTCTCACAGTCAGGTGGCACACAATACCACATTCAAGTCTCACAGTCAGGTTGTACACAATACCACATTCAAGTCTCACATTCAGGTTGTACACAATACCACATTCAAGTCTCACAGTCAGGTTGTACACAATACCACATTCAAGTCTCACAGTCAGGTTGTACACAATACTACATTCAAGTCTCACAGTCAGGTTGTATACAATACCACATTCAAGTCTCACAGTCAGGTTGTACACAATACTACATTCAAGTCTCACAGTCAGGTTGTACACAATACCACATTCAAGTCTCACAGTCAGGTTGTACACAATACCACATTCAAGTCTCACAGTCAGGTTGTACACAATACCACATTCAAGTCTCACAGTCAGGTTGTACACAATACTACATTCAAGTCTCACAGTCAGGTGTCACACAATACTACATTCAAGTCTCACAGTCAGGTGTCACACAATACTACATTCAAGTCTCACAGTCAAGCAGCACACAATACTACATTCAAGTCTCACAGTCAGGTTGTACACAATACTACATTCAAGTCTCACAGTCAGGTTGTATACAATACCACATTCAAGTCTCACAGTCAGGTTGTATACAGTACCACATTCAAGTCTCACAGTCAGGTTGTATACAATACCACATTCAAGTCTCACAGTCAGGCAGCACACAATACCACATTCAAGTCTCACAATCAGGTTGTACACAATACCACATTCAAGTCTCACAGTCAGGTTGTATACAATACCACATTCAAGTCTCAAAGTCAGGTTGTATACAATACTACATTCAAGTCTCACAGTCAGGTTGTATACAATACTACATTCAAGTCTCACAGTCAGGTTGTATACAATACCACATTCAAGTCTCACAGTCAGGTTGTATACAATACCACATTCAAGTCTCACAGTCAGGTTGTACACAATACTACATTCAAGTCTCACAGTCAGGTTGTATACAATACCACATTCAAGTCTCACAGTCAGGTTGTATACAATACCACATTCAAGTCTCACAGTCAGGTTGTACACAATACCACATTCAAGTCTCACAGTCAGGTTGTACACAATACCACATTCAAGTCTCACAGTCAGGTTGTACACAATACCACATTCAAGTCTCACAGTCAGGTTGTACACAATACCACATTCAAGTCTCACAGTCAGGTTGTACACAATACCACATTCAAGTCTCACAGTCAGGTTGTACACAATACTACATTCAAGTCTCACAGTCAGGTTGTATACAATACCACATTCAAGTCTCAGTCAGGTTGTATACAATACCACACTCAAGTCTCACAGTCAGGTTGTACACAATACTACATTCAAGTCTCACAGTCAGGTTGTATACAATACCACATTCAAGTCTCACAGTCAGGTTGTATACAATATCACATTCAAGTCTCACAGTCAGGTTGTACACAATACCACATTCAAGTCTCACAGTCAGGTTGTATACAATACCACATTCAAGTCTCACAGTCAGGTTGTACACAATACTACATTCAAGTCTCACAGTCAGGTTGTATACAATACCACATTCAAGTCTCACAGTCAGGTTATATACAATACCACATTCAAGTCTCACAGTCAGGTTGTACACAATACCACATTCAAGTCTCACAGTCAGGTTGTATACAATACCACATTCAAGTCTCACAGCCAGGTTGTATACAATACCACATTCAAGTCTCACAGTCAGGTTGTACACAATACTACATTCAAGTCTCACAGTCAGGTTGTACACAATACCACATTCAAGTCTCACAGTCAGGTTGTATACAATACCACATTCAAGTCTCACAGTCAGGTTGTATACAATACCACATTCAAGTCTCACAGTCAGGTTGTACACAATACTACATTCAAGTCTCACAGTCAGGTGTCACACAATACTACATTCAAGTCTCACAGTCAGGTTGTATACAATACCACATTCAAGTCTCACAGTCAGGTTGTATGCAATACCACGTTCAAGTCTCACAGTCAGGTTGTACACAATACCACATTCAAGTCTCACAGCCAGGTTGTACACAATACCACATTCAAGTCTCACAGTCAGGTTGTATACAATACCACATTCAAGTCTCACCGCCAGGTTGTACACAATACCACATTCAAGTCTCACAGTCAGGTTGTATACAATACCACATTCAAGTTTCACAGCCAGCTTGTACACAATACCACATTCAAGTCTCACAGTCAGGTTGTACACAATACCACATTCAAGTCTCGCAGTCAGGTTGTACACAATACCACATTCAATATCACCCAGTATCATCCCAGTACTTGAGATGCTCACTGAACCGTTACACCCACCGTCCTATCACCACCCTACATCCCACTCCCTCGGTTGGGTATAAAAAGAAGACATCGGTGATATTCGCGGTTATATATTATTCGCTCGGAATTTTGGGGTAAGTATGAACATTTTGTTTTCCAATTTTCATTTTCTCTTCATTGCTTTCATTTTTTCATCTTTTCATTCTTCTCGTCCTGTCGTCACGTGCTGATGTAGTCACAGGAGATCTCCTTGACTATATGTTGTGTTTTGTGAATGTGTTTGTTTGCTGATGAAGGCTAATCGCCGCAACGTCCTTTATGTGTCGTAATTCTGGTATGTAAAGCTGCACCACTTTGTGTCATTTTATATTGTTTGTGTTATATGTAGTACTAGATGACCCGGCCCAGCTTCGCCCAGTCCCTGGAGGGGATCTATCTATCTATCAGTCTGTCTGCTTGTTTGTCTGTCAGTCTGTCTGTCTGTCTGACCAGCCCCGGCTTCACCCAGTCCCTGGTGGGGAGCATCTCATTTAATTCATATAAGTAATCATATAAGCTCCCGTTCCCGACTATCTGTCTGTCTATCTGTCTGTCTGTCTGACCCGGCCAGGCTTCACCCAGTCCCTGGTGGGGAGCATCTCATTTAATTCATATACGTAGTCATATAAGCTTCCGTTCCTGACTATCTGTCTGTCTGTCTATCTGTCTGTCTGTCTGAGCCGGCCCGGCTTCACCCAGTCCCTGGTGGGGAGCATCTCATTTAATTCATATAAGTAGTCATATAAGCTCCTGTTCCCGACTAACTGTCTGTCTATCTATCTGACCCGGCGTGGCTTCGCCCAGCTCCTGGCGGGGAGCGTCTCATTAAATTCACACAGTAACTTAAAAGAATGTCCTTCCACACACCATCCATTATTTTTAATGAAAACTGTTTTTAAATCACCTACATGACTGTAGATAACTTCTTTAAGCATAAAATGATGAGTTACAATGTTATGCATTATGCATTATTTTTATGAAAACTTTGAAAATGCCTTAAAGATTATATAATTATTTATTATAACTCATATGCCCAAAAATAACTATAGACAAAGAGTTTATAAATCTTTGAAAGCAATGCAACAATATGACTATAAAGTATATAGAAATGTTATTAAAAGTTATGCACCTTGAAATAACTTTTCTAGAGTTAAGTCCCCTTGCTATATAGAAATATATAATGAAAAATGAAATATTACATTTTTGTAAGTAAGTAGCCGGGAAAAAAAACTAAAAAACTATGACAGAAAGTTTTATATATATATATATAGACTATGGGATATGTAGTAGTATGTGATATGTAGTACTATGTGACATGTAGTACTATGTAATACATAGTACTATGTAACATGCAGATGTACGTAGCATGAAGATGTGACATGTAGATTATGTGACATGTAGATGTGACATGTAGATGTGACATGTAGTAATAGAGACATGTAAATATAATGCAGATGTATGTGACATACAGTATACAGACTGTAGACTACATTAAATGTAAAATCATATTCAAGGGCAAAGACAGAACTTAACAACTCTAACCTCAGCATGGTCATGGCACTGACCTTATAGCCAACTTGCTCAAGCAGCGCTTTGGCTTCCATCACTGCTCTTCTCACCGAGGGGACACATTTTGTGTGACCATCATCAACAAAGAATCCAACACATAGTGGTGTGGTGCTCTCATACATCTACACAACAACAGAAGACATCAATGGTGCTCTCATACATCTACACAACAACAGAAGACATCAATGGTGCTCTCATACATCTACACAACAACAACAACAACAACAGAAGACATCAATGGTGCTCTCATACATCTACACAACAACAGAAGACATCAATGGTGCTCTCATACATCTACACAACAACAGAAGACATCAATGGTGCTCTCATACATCTACACAACAACAACAACAAAAGACATCAATGGTGCTCTCATACATCTACACAACAACAGAAGACATCAATGGTGCTCTCATACATCTACACAACAACAGAAGACATAAATGGTGCTCTTATACATCTACACAACAACAGAAGACATCAATGGTGCTCTCGTACATCTACACAACAACAACAACAATAACAACAACAACAGAAGACATCAATGGTGCTCTCATGCATCTACACAACAACAACAACAACAACAGAAGACATCAATGGTGCTCTCATACATCTACACAACAACAACAACAACAGAAGACATCAATGGTGCTCTCATACATCTACACAACAACAACAACAGAAGACATCAATGGTGCTCTCGAACATCTACACAACAACAGAAGACATCAATGGTGCTCTCATACATCTACACAACAACAGAAGACATCAATGGTGCTCTCATACATCTACACAACAACAGAAGACATCAATGTTGCTCTCATACATCTACACAACAACAGAAGACATCAATGGTGCTCTCATACATCTACACAACAACAGAAGACATCAATGGTGCTCTCATACATCTACACAACAACAACAACAACAACAGAAGACATCAATGGTGCTCTCGTACATCTACACAACAACAGAAGACACCAATGGTGCTCTCATACATCTACACAACAACAGAAGACATCAATGGTGCTCTCATACATCTACACAACAACAAAAGACATCAATGGTGCTCTTATACATCTACACAACAACAGAAGACATCAATTGTGCTCTTATACATCTACACAACAACAACAACAACAACAACAACAACAACAACAGAAGACATCAATGGTGCTCTCATATATCTACACAACAACAGAAGACATCAATGGTGCTCTCATACATCTACACAACAACAGAAGACATCAATGGTGCTCTCATACATCTACACAACAACAGAAGACATCAATGGTGCTCTCGTACATCTACACAACAACAACAACAACAACAACAACAACAACAACAACAGAAGACATCACTGGTGCTCTCGTACATCTTCACAACAACAGAAGACATCAAAGGTGCTCCCATACATCTACACAACAACAACAACAACAACAACAGAAGACATCAATGGTGCTCTCGTACATCTACACAACAACAACAACAGAAGACATCAATGGTGCTCTTGTACATCTACACAACAACAAAAGACATCAATGGTGCTCTCGTACATCTACACAACAACAACAACAACAACAACAACAGAAGACATCAATGGTGCTCTCGTACACCTACACAACAACAACAACAGAAGACATCAATGGTGCTCTCGTACATCTACACAACAACAACAACAACAGAAGACATCAATGGTGCTCTCGTACATCTACACAACAACAACAACAACAACAGAAGACATCAATGGTGCTCTCGTACATCTACACAACAACAACAACAACAGAAGACATCAATGGTGCTCTCGTACATCTACACAACAACAACAGAAGACATGAATGGTGCTCTCGTACATCTACACAACAACAACAACAGAAGATATCAATGGTGCTCTCGTACATCTACACAACAACAACAACAACAACAGAAGACATCAATGGTGCTCTTGTACATCTACACAACAACAGAAGACATCAATGGTGCTCTCGTACATCTACACAACAACAACAACAACAACAACAGAAGACATCAATGGTGCTCTCGTACATCTACACAACAACAACAACAACAGAAGACATCAATGGTGCTCTCGTACATCTACACAACAACAACAACAACAACAACAGAAGACATCAATGGTGCTCTCGTACATCTACACAACAACAACAGAAGACATGAATGGTGCTCTCGTACATCTACACAACAACAACAACAGAAGACATCAATGGTGCTCTCGTACATCTACACAACAACAACAACAACAGAAGACATCAATGGTGCTCTTGTACATCTACACAACAACAACAACAAAAACAACAACAGAAGACATCAATGGTGCTCTTGTACATCTACACAACAACAACAACAAAAACAACAACAGAAGACATCAATGGTGCTCTTGTACATCTACACAACAACAGAAGACATCAATGGTGCTCTCATACATCTACACAACAACAACAACAAAAACAACAACAGAAGACATCAATGGTGCTCTTGTACATCTACACAACAACAACAAAAACAACAACAGAAGACATCAATGGTGCTCTTGTACATCTACACAACAACAACAACAAAAACAACAACAGAAGACATCAATGGTGCTCTTGTACATCTACACAACAACAACAACAACAACAACAAACAACAGAAGACATCAATTCAAGCGTACTCTCATGTCAGTAAGTATCCCTAAGTTATGCATTCACCAAAAAGCAATACAACAAATATTTCAACGGATAGACGTGTTTAAGATGCCGTGTAAAGTTATGTGGGTCCATGTTGTGTAAAGTTGTGTGGGTCCATGTTGTGTAAAGTTGTGTGGGTCCATGTTGTGTAAAGTTGTGTGGGTCCATGTTGTGTAAAGTTGTGTGGGTCCATGTTGTGTAAAGTTGTGTGGGTCCAAGTTGTGTAAGTTGTGTGGGTCCATGTTGTGTGGGTCCATGTTGTGTAAAGTTGTGTGGGTCCATGTTGTGTAAAGTTGTTTGGGTCCATGTTGTGTAAAGTTGCGTGGGTCCATGTTGTGTAAAGTTGTGTGGGTCCAAGTTGTGTAAGTTGTGTGGGTCCATGTTGTGTGGGTCCATGTTGTGTAAATTTGTGTGGGACCATGTTGTGTAAAGTTGTGTGGGTCCATGTTGTGTAAAGTTGTGTGGGTCCATGTTGTGTAAAGTTGTGTGGGTCCATGTTGTGTAAAGTTGTGTGGGACCATGTTGTGTAAAGATGTGGGACCATGCTGTGTAAAGTTGTGGGACCATGTTGTGTAAAGTTGTGGGACCATACCTGTGTAAAGTTGTGTGGGACCATGTTGTGTAAAGTTGTGGGACCACGTTGTGTAAAGTTGTGGGACCATGCTGGATAAAGTTGTGTGGGATCATGCAGTATAAGACATAGGCCTCAATAACTGAAAACTGACATGACATAGACTTCATTACCTGAACATTGACATGACATAGACCTCATCAGTTTAACATTGGAATGACATAGACCTCATCAATTTAACATTGGAATGACACAGACCTCAACAATTTAACATTGGCATGACATAGACCTCATCAATTTAACATTGGAATGACACAGACCTCAACAATTTAACATTGGCATGACATAGACCTCATCAATGTAACATTGGAATGACACAGACCTCAACAATTTAACATTGGCATGACATAGACCTCAACAATTTAACATTGGCATGACATAGACCTCATCAATGTAACATTGACATGACATAGACCTCAACAATTTAACATTGGAATGACATAGACCTCAACAATTTAACATTGGAATGACATAGACCTCAACAATTTAACATTGACATGACATAGACCTCATCAATGTAACATTGACATGACATAGACCTCAACAATTTAACATTGGAATGACATAGACCTCATCAATGTAACATTGACATGACATAGACCTCAACAATTTAACATTGGAATGACATAGGCCTCAACAATTTAACATTGGCATGACATAGACCTCATCAATTTAACATTGGAATGACATAGACCTCAACAATTTAACATTGGAATGACACAGACCTCAACAATTTAACATTGGCATGACATAGACCTCATCAATTTAACATTGGAATGACACAGACCTCAACAATTTAACATTGGCATGACATAGACCTCATCAATTTAACATTGGCATGACATAGACCTCATCAATTTAACATTGGCATGACATAGACCTCATCAATTTACGAGGGTGAGTTAATAAGTAAGCCACAGCTGGCTGTAGAAAAATAACTAAATATGATAACAACTTGAAACCAGTTTATTTTTATACATACATTGTCCCTTTATTTCTCAACATAATTTCCACCAACATTGATGCACTTATCCCTTCGTTTTATCAGTCCTCCCAAACCGACTACATAGAACTGCGTGCTCTGTTTTCTAAACCACGTTTTCACTTCATATTCAACTTCGGAGTCACTCGCGAAATGTCTCCCGCCAAGGTGGATTTTCAGTGGACTTAGTCCCTAGCGATTTCCCGTAAAGCGGTGCATAGCTGGGTAGAAAAAAGGTACGAGGGCGAGTCAATTTGTAAGTCACACAGTTCTGTGGGATGGCAGGTAAATGAAAACAAAGCACGCAGTTCTGTGCAGCCGGTTTGGGAGGACTAATAAAACGATGGTATAAGTGCATCAATGTTGGTGGAAACTATGTTGAGAAATAAAGGGACAATGTTTGTATACAAATAAACTGGTTTCAAGTTGTTATCATAGTTATTTTTCTACAGTAATTTGTCACTTACCTATTAACTTACCCTCGTAACATTGGCATGACAAAGACCTCATCAATTTAACATTGGCATGACACTGACTTCATCAATTTAACATTGACATGACACAGACTTCATCAATTTAACATTGGCACGACATAGATATCACCAATTTAACATTGACATGACACAGACTTCATCAATTTAACATTGGCACGACATAGATCTCATCAATTTAACATTGACATGACACAGACTTCATCAATTTAACATTGACATGACATAGACCTCATCAATTTAACATTGACATGACACAGACTTCATCAATTTAACATTGGCACGACATAGACCTCATCAATTTAACATTGACATGACACAGACTTCATCAATTTAACATTGGCATGACAAAGACCTCATCAATTTATCATTGGCATGACATAGACCTCATCAGTTTAACATTGGCATGACAAAGACCTCATCAATTTAACACTGTCATGACATAGACCACATTTACTGAACATGACAAAGACATGTGACAGACCTCATTAACTGAACGTTGACACGGACATGACATAGATCTCATTGACTAAACATTGACATGACATCAATCTCATTGAGTGAACACTGAAACAGATCCCATTAACTTTACATTGACACGACATAAATCTCATTGAGTGAACACTGAAACAGATCCCATTAACTTAACATTGACATGAATCTCACTGACTGAACATTGACACGGACGTAACTAGACCTCATTGACTGGACGTTGACACGGATCGCACTACCTAATCGTTGACATAGACATGACACAGACCTCATGATTGAACGATGACATGGACATGACACAGACCGCAGTAATTGACATTTAACATGGACATGACATCTCACTATCTGAACATTGACACTGACATAATACAGACCTCAATGACAGAAAATTGCAACGGACATGACATAGGTCTCAATACCTGAACATTGACATACATCTGATTATCTGAAAATTGGCACAGATCTCAATATCTGAACATTTACACAGATCACATTAACATTAACATAGACACGGATATGACATAGACCTCATTACCTGAACACTGACATGGACCTCACAATTTGAACATTAACACTGGCATGACACGGACAAGACATAACATTGACATAGACATGATATAGACACCATCAACTAAACATTAACTGACACAGACCTGGCTAACTCAACATTGACCTCACTAACATAACATTGACATAGACATGACACAGACCTCATGATTGAATGTTGACATGGACACGGATGGGTCCAGATGATGTTGAAGTGGCACACAGACACACTTCATGAAGGCAACAAGTCCAGCCACCTCAGAGGACATGGGTCCAACACAAGTTACAACTGCAAGTAGAAGTTTGGAGCATTACACCACATCTAGCCAGACACACAGAGAGATACACTTCACACTCACCATCTAGCCAGACACACAGAGAGATACACTTCACACTCATCATCTAGCTAGACACACAGAGAGATGCGCTTCACACTCATCATCTAGCTAGACACACAGAGAGATGCGCTTCACACTCATCATCTAGCCAGACACACAGAGAGATGCGCTTCACACTCATCATCTAGCCAGACACACAGAGAGATGCGCTTCACACTCAACATCTAGCCAGACACACAGAGAGATACACTTCACACTCATCATCTAGCCAGACACACAGAGAGATACACTTCACACTCATCATCTAGCTAGACACACAGAGAGATGCGCTTCACACTCATCATCTAGCCAGACACACAGAGAGATACACTTCACACTCATCATCTAGCCAGACACACAGAGAGATACACTTCACACTCATCATCTAGCTAGACACACAGAGAGATGCGCTTCACACTCATCATCTAGCCAGACACACAGAGAGATGCGCTTCACACTCATCATCTAGCTAGACACACAGAGAGATGCGCTTCACACTCATCATCTAGCCAGACACACAGAGAGATACACTTCACACTCATCATCTAGCCAGACACACAGAGAGATACACTTCACACCCACATCTAGCCAGACACACAGAGAGATGCGCTTCACACTCATCATTTAGCTAGCTAGACACACAGAGAGATACACTTCACACTCATCATCTAGCCAGACACACAGAGAGATGCGCTTCACACTCATCATCTAGCCAGACACACAGAGAGATACACTTCACACTCATCATCTAGCCAGACACACAGAGAGATTCACTTCACACCCACATCTAGCCAGACACACAGAGAGATGCGCTTCACACTCATCATCTAGCTAGACACACAGAGAGATGCGCTTCACACTCATCATCTAGCCAGACACACAGAGAGATACACTTCACACTCATCATCTAGCCAGACACACAGAGAGATACACTTCACACTCATCATCTAGCCAGACACACAGAGAGATTCACTTCACACTCATCATCTAGCCAGACACACAGAGAGATACACTTCACACTCATCATCTAGCCAGACACACAGAGAGATACACTTCACACTCATCATCTAGCCAGACACACAGAGAGATACACTTCACACTCATCATCTAGCCAGACACACAGAGAGATACACTTCACACTCATCATCTAGCCAGACACACAGAGAGATACACTTCACACTCATCATCTATTCAGACACACAGAGAGATACACTTCACACTCATCATCTAGCCAGACACACAGAGAGATACACTTCACACTCATCATCTAGCCAGACACACAGAGAGATACACTTCACACTCATCATCTAGCCAGACACACAGAGAGATACACTTCACACCCACATCTAGCCAGACACACAGAGAGATGCGCTTCACACTCATCATCTAGCCAGACACACAGAGAGATGCGCTTCACACTCATCATCTAGCTAGACACACAGAGAGATGCGCTTCACACTCATCATCTAGCTAGACACACAGAGAGATGCGCTTCACACTCATCATCTAGCCAGACACACAGAGAGATGCACTTCACACTCATCATCTAGCCAGACACACAGAGAGATGCACTTCACACTCATCATCTAGCTAGACACACAGAGAGATGCACTTCACACTCATCATCTAGCCAGACACACAGAGAGATGCGCTTCACACTCATCATCTAGCCAGACACACAGAGAGATGCACTTCACACTCATCATCTAGCCAGACACACAGAGAGATGCACTTCACACTCATCATCTAGCCAGACACACAGAGAGATGCACTTCACACTCATCATCTAGCCAGACACACAGAGAGATGCACTTCACACTCATCATCTAGCCAGACACACAGAGAGATGCACTTCACACTCATCATCTAGCCAGACACACAGAGAGATGCACTTCACACTCATCATCTAGCCAGACACACAGAGAGATGCACTTCACACTCATCATCTAGCCAGACACACAGAGAGATGCACTTCACACTCATCATCTAGCCAGACACACAGAGAGATGCACTTCACACTCATCATCTAGCCAGACACACAGAGAGATGCACTTCACACTCATCATCTAGCCAGACACACAGAGAGATGCACTTCACACTCATCATCTAGCCAGACACACAGAGAGATGCACTTCACACTCATCATCTAGCCAGAAACACAGAGAGATGCACTTCACACTCATCATCTAGCCAGACACACAGAGAGATGCACTTCACACTCATCATCTAGCCAGACACACAGAGAGATGCACTTCACACTCATCATCTAGCTAGACACACAGAGAGATGCACTTCACACTCATCATCTAGCCAGACACACAGAGAGATGCACTTCACACTCATCATCTAGCTAGACACACAGAGAGATGCACTTCACACTCATCATCTAGCCAGACACACAGAGAGATGCACTTCACACTCATCATCTATCCAGACACACAGAGAGATGCACTTCACACTCATCATCTAGCCAGACAAACAGAGAGATGCACTTCACACTCATCATCTAGCTAGACACACAGAGAGATTCACTTCACACTCATCATCTAGCCAGACACACAGAGAGATGTACTTCACACTCATCATCTAGCCAGACACACAGAGAGATGCGCTTCACACTCATCATCTAGCTAGACAAACAGAGAGATGCGCTTCACACTCATCATCTAGCCAGACACACAGAGAGATACGCTTCCATCTAGCTAGACACACAGAGAGATTCACTTCACACTCATCATCTAGCCAGACACACAGAGAGATACGCTTCCATCTAGCTAGACACACAGAGAGATTCACTTCACACTCATCATCTATCCAGACACACAGAGAGATACGCTTCCATCTAGCTAGACACACAGAGAGATTCACTTCACACTCATCATCTAGCCAGACACACAGAGAGATACGCTTTCATCTAGCTAGACACACAGAGAGATTCACTTCACACTCATCATCTAGCCAGACACACAGAGAGATACGCTTCCATCTAGCTAGACACACAGAGAGATTCACTTCACACTCATCATCTAGCCAGACACACAGAGAGATACGCTTCCATCTAGCTAGACACACAGAGAGATTCACTTCACACTCATCATCTAGCCAGACACACAGAGAGATACGCTTCCATCTAGCTAGACACACAGAGAGATTCACTTCACACTCATCATCTAGCCAGACACACAGAGAGATACGCTTCCATCTAGCTAGACACACAGAGAGATTCACTTCACACTCATCATCTAGCCAGACACACAGAGAGATGCGCTTCACACTCATCATCTAGCCAGACACACAGAGAGATACGCTTCCATCTAGCTAGACACACAGAGAGATTCACTTCACACTCATCATCTAGCCAGACACACAGAGAGATACGCTTCCATCTAGCTAGACACACAGAGAGATTCACTTCACACTCATCATCTAGCCAGACACACAGAGAGATGCGCTTCACACTCATCATCTAGCTAGACACACAGAGAGATGCGCTTCACACCCACCATCTAGCTAGACATATTACAGGAACTAGTGGAACTTCACACCCACATCTAGCCAGACACACACAGAGATGCGCTTCACACTCATCATCTAGCTAGACACACAGAGAAATGCACTTCACACTCATCATCTAGCCAGACACACAGAGAGATGCGCTTCACACTCATCATCTAGCTAGACAAACACAGAGATGCGCTTCACACTCATCATCTAGCTAGACACACAGAGAGATGCGCTTCACACTCACCATCTAGCTAGACACACACAGAGATGCACTTCACACTCATCATCTAGCCAGACACACAGAGAGATGCGCTTCACACTCATCATCTAGCTAGACAAACACAGAGATGCACTTCACACTCATCATCTAGCCAGACACACAGAGAGATGCGCTTCACACTCATCATCTAGCTAGACACACACAGAGATGCACTTCACACTCATCATCTAGCCAGACACACAGAGAGATGCGCTTCACACTCATCATCTAGCTAGACAAACACAGAGATGCACTTCACACTCATCATCTAGCTAGACACACAGAGAGATGCGCTTCACACTCATCATCTAGCTAGACACACACAGAGATGCACTTCACACTCATCATCTAGCTAGACACACAGAGAGATGCGCTTCACACTCATCATCTAGCTAGACACACACAGAGATGCACTTCACACTCATCATCTAGCCAGACACACAGAGAGATGCGCTTCACACTCATCATCTAGCTAGACACACAGAGAGATGCGCTTCACACTCATCATCTAGCCAGACACACAGAGAGATGCGCTTCACACTCATCATCTAGCCAGACAAACAGAGAGATGCACTTCACACTCACCATCTAGCTAGACACACAGAGAGATGCGCTTCACACTCACCATCTAGCTAGACACACAGAGAGATGCGCTTCACACTCACCATCTAGCTAGACATATTCCAGGAACTAGTGGAACTTCACACCCACATCTAGCCAGACACACAGAGAGATGCGCTGCACACTCAACATCTAGCTAGACACACAGAGAGATGCGCTTCACACTCATCATCTAGTTACACATACACCAGAAACTATTGGAACTTCACACCCACATCTAGCCAGACACACAGAGAGATGCGCTGCACACTCACCATCTAGCTAGACACACAGAGAGATGCGCTTCACACTCATCATCTAGTTACACATACACCAGAAACTATTGGAACTTCACACCCACCATCTAGCTAGACACAGAGAGACATGCCCACCAGGAACTAGGGGGACGTGGTGGTGGGGACAAAACGTAAGACAGCATGTGGGTGGAATCATGAAAGCACTTGTAATTCATGAAGCTATGTGGACAAATAGTGAAGAGTAGTGAAATCATTCAGTAAAGAATTAGGACAAGTAAATTCAAAGACCACCCCCCTCCCCCCGCCGTCAGAAGTATTGAGGGCTTGAAGCTACACATTTTCTAGAACCGGCACCCGATGCCTGGTGTGTATCAGGCCGGTGTGTATCAGGCCGGTGTATATCAGGCGGTGTGTATCAGGCCGGTGTGTATCTTGCGTGTGTGTATCAGGCCGGTGTGTATCTTGCGTGTGTGTATCAGGCCGGTGTGTATCTTGCGTGTGTGTATCAGGCCGGTGTGTATCTTGCGTGTGTGTATCAGGCCGGTGTGTATCTTGCGTGTGTGTATCAGGCCGGTGTGTATCTTGCGTGTGTATCAGGCCGGTGTGTATCTTGCGTGTGTGTATCAGGCCGGTGTGTATCTTGCGTGTGTGTATCAGGCCGGTGTGTATCTTGCGTGTGTGTATCAGGCCGGTGTGTATCAGGCGGTGTGCATCAGGCGGTGTGTATCAGGCCGGTGTGTGTCAGGCCGGTGTGTATCAGGCCGGTGTGTATCAGGCGGTGTGTATCAGGCCGGTGTGTATCAGGCCGGTGTGTATCAGGCGTGCTGCTTGGTCTTCCCAGGACATAGCTGTGCACCCGTGGTTCGACCTGGGACCCAAGGTCGGTTATACAAGAACCTTCAGTAAGGATTTGAACATGTGACCACCATGCCGGCAGGTAAGCGTGCTGGCCGTGACATGATCACATCTCCCCATATTCATGTAGATTAGTCGTGGTCAATCTTACACGATCACATCTCCCCATATTGATGTAGATCAGTCGAGGTCATTCTTACATGATCACATCTCCCCATATTCATGTAGATCAGTCGTGGTCAATCTTACACGATCACATCTCCCCATATTGATGTAGATCAGTCGAGGTCATTCTTACATGATCACATCTCCCCATATTCATGTAGATCAGTCGTGGTCAATCTTACACGATCACATCTCCCCATATTCATGTAGATCAGTCGTGGTCAATCTTACACGATCACATCTCCCCATATTGATGTAGATCAGTCGAGGTCATTCTTACATGATCACATCTCCCCATATTCATGTAGATCAGTCGTGGTCAATCTTACACGATCACATCTCCCCATATTGATGTAGATCAGTCGAGGTCATTCTTACATGATCACATCTCCCCATATTCATGTAGATCAGTCGTGGTCAATCTTACACGATCACATCTCCCCATATTGATGTAGATCAGTCGTGGTCATTCTTACATGATCACATCTCCCCATATTTATGTAGATCAGTCGTAGTCAGTAGCACGCCACCACATTCACTTTCCATTACATCTCCTGGTGTCCACTTTATGTTTATAATTGTGAAAACATATAGTACAGAATGGTGAGCACATACAGCAGTTTAAGACATCAAGTAAATAATTGTGGAAACACATAGTACAGAATGATGAGTACACACAGCAAAGAATGATATAGTCACAGAGAAAAGAACTGTGAAGACATCAGGTGAAGAAAAGTGTTTTCTTCACTTTAGTATGCAGACAGTTCCTGCGGGTGACGATGCAAGTCTGCAGAGCTAGGTTTGGCTAGATATTCCTCACAAGGGTGACAAGTAAACATAAGCAGCCCATCAAAGAAGCCAACAAGTGTCATCAGTATACGCAACGCTAAGACATTATCGAGACAGCAGTGGCCCTCCACTAGCGCACACAGCTGTTGGTGCACATGCAGGGCAGATCTATTCCACGACTCTGGAGGCTGGAGCTAGTCCAGCCTAGTATGGAGTTCTGTAGAATGAAGGTGTTAGCGGCCAGGCTCACAAGAAACAATGGCAAACTAGTGAACGTATCATGCCAAGTTATGAATCACGACACAGTCAAGGATCTAGGGATGTTCCGGTCAGCTGAGGTAATAACTGCACAGTTATTGATACCTGATGATGATTTTCCTGACATTTTATTCTAATTTATAAACCCTCCCAACCACGCCCACTCAATAAGTCCCCATGCACATTTCAGTAATACTTCTGAGGCCCTATGATGAGTCGACTGTTGCATGGCAGTCGTTTTGTCATGTGTTCTGTTAACTTTTACAAATATTTTCGTTTGTTGAGCATTCTGGTATGTGTGGTTTCTTGGAAACTAGCCTGCATTCAAGTTTTCATTAAGTTCTCCCTGAAAACTTTGCCGTCTGGGAAATTAGCATACTTTTAGTTTTCCTTCTATTGTCCCTAACAAATGTGCTGTCTGGGAAACAACCATGCATTCAGTTTTCCTTGTATTGTCGCTAACAACTGTGCTATCTGGGATATTAGCATGAGTTCAGTTTGCCATAAACTGTCCCTGACAGCAGTGCTGTCTGGCATGAACTCAGTTTGCCATACACTGTCCCTGACAACAGTGCTGTCTGGGGAAACTAGCCTGTACTAACGGTTAAATTGTTCTTACCTGCGTTCTGTCCCTCCACTGGAACTGTGACACCTCTACGACTGCACCAGGAGGAGGAGAGAGAAAACAAAAGGCAAAGGCGTCAGTGTTCATCACCACATGGTCACGTAACATACTCGTGAATTATTATAGCGAACCTGACCCGTGATTTATCACAAGAAACAAGACCCGTGAATTATTCCAGTGAACCCGACCTCTGAATTATTCCAGGGAACTATACGAGGGATGCTGACCCATGAATTATACCAGGGATGCTGACCTATGAATTATACCAAGGATGCTGACCCATGAATTATACCAGGGATGCTGACCCATAAATTATACCAGGGATTTCAACCCATGAATTATACCAGGGATTCTGACCCATGAATTATGCCAGGGATTCTTACCCATGAATTATATCAGGGATTCCGACCCATGAATTATACCAGGGATTCTGACCCATGAATTATGCCAGGGATTCTTACCCATGAATTATATCAGGGATTACGACCCATGAATTATACCAGGGATTCCGACCCATGAATTATACCAGAGATGCTGACCTATGAATTATACCAGAGATGCAGACCCATAAATTATACCAGGGATTTCAACCCATGAATTATACCAGGGATTCCGACCCATGAATTATACCAGAGATTCTGACCTATGAATTATACCAGAGATGCTGACCCATGAATTATACCAGGGATTTCAACCCATGAATTATACCAGGGATTACGACCCATGAATTATACCAGGGATTCCGACCCATGAATTATACCGGGGATGCTGACTCATGAACAGACAGATAACTAGTGACTCCAGACTGCACACACAAACCTGAATCTCTCAGAGAACAGACAGACAAATGACTCCAGACTGCACACACAAACCTGACCCTGTCAGCGAACAGACAGACAACAAGTGACTCCAGACTGCACACACAAACCTGACCCTGTCAGCGAACAGACAGACAACAAGTGACTCCAGACTGCACACACAAACCTGACCCTGTCAGCGAACAGACAGACAACAAGTGACTCCAGACTGCACACACAAACCTGACTCTCTCAGAGAACAGACAGACAATCAGTGACTCCAGGCTGCACACACAAACCTGACGCTCAGAGAACAGACAGACAAAAAGTGACTTTAGACTGCACACACAAACCTGATTCTCTCAGAGAACAGACAGACAGCCATTGACTCCAGACTGCACACACAAACCTGACTCTGTCCGACGTCGGCTTGAGAGCACAGACTCCACAGAAGTGAGCAGGGATGCGCAGACCCCCAGAAACATCTGTTCCCACACCCAGAACAGAGGCTCGAGCTGATGCAATCACTGCTTCCCCACTGCACGTCCCCCCGGGACTTCTGTCGGGCTTGAATGGGTTTCTAGTGGTCCCATACACTGGGTTGGACGATCCAAAACTGCAATTTCGGGATTGATTTCTTATAAATAATTGCTTGACTACACACTTAATTTAGTATCAACAAAACTGCAATGTCAGGATTGATTTCTTATAAATAATTGCTTGACTACACACTTAATGTAGTATCAACAAAACTGCAATGTAGGATTGATTTCTCGTAAATAATTGCTTGACTACATACTTAATGTAGGATCAACAAAACTGCAATGTCAGGATTCATTTCGTATAAATAATTGCTTGACTACACACTTAATGTAGTATCAACAAAACTGCAATGTAGGATTGATTTCTCGTAAATAATTGCTTGACTACACACTTAATGTAGGATCAACACAGACTTGAGTGACTCCACGTCTACCCCTGGATGTAAGACACACAGAGACAATGGTGACTCCACTTCTCCCCCAAGATGTAAGACACACAGAGACAATGGTGACTCCACGTCTACCCCTGGATGTAAGACACACAGAGACAATGGTGACTCCACTTCTCCCCCAAGATGTAAGACACACAGAGACAATGGTGACTCCACTTCTCCCCCAAGATGTAAGACACACAGAGACAATGGTGACTCCACTTCTCCCCCAAGATGTAAGACACACATATATTTAAGTGACTCCACTTCTCCCCCAAGATGTAAGACACACAGAGACAATGGTGACTCCACTTCTCCCCCAAGATGTAAGACACACAGAGACAATGATGACTTCACTTCTCCCCCAAGATGTAAGATACACAGAGACAGTGATGACTCCACTTCTCCCCCAAGATGTAAGACACACAGAGACAATGATGACTCCACTTCTTCCTCAAGATGTAAGACACACAGAGACAATGATGACTCCACTTCTCCCCCAAGATGTAAGACACACAGAGACAATGGTGACTCCACCTCTACCCCAAGATGTAAGACACACAGAGACAATGGTGACTCCACCTCTACCCCAAGATGTAAGACACAGAGACAATGGTGACTCCACTTCTCCCCCAAGATGTAAGACACACAGAGACAATGGTGACTCCACTTCTTCCCCAAGATGTAAGACACACAGAGACAATGGTGACTCCACTTCTCCCCCAAGATGTAAGACAAACATATATTTAAGTGACTCCACTTCTCCCCCAAGATGTAAGACACACAGAGACAATGATGACTTCACTTCTCCCCTAAGATGTAAGACACACAGAGACAATGATGACTCCACTTCTCCCCCAAGATGTAAGACACACAGAGACAATGGTGACTCCACTTCTCCCCCAAGATGTAAGACACACAGAGACAATGATGACTTCACTTCTCCCCCAAGATGTAAGACACACAGAGACAATGATGACTCCACTTCTCCCCCAAGATGTAAGACACACAGAGACAATGATGACTCCACTTCTCCCCCAAGATGTAAGATACACAGAGACAATGATGACTCCACTTCTCCCCCAAGATGTAAGACACACAGAGACAATGGTGACTACACCTCTACCCCAAGATGTAAGACACACAGAGACAATGGTGACTCCACCTCTACCCCAAGATGTAAGACACAGAGACAATGGTGACTCCACTTCTCCCCCAAGATGTAAGACACACATATATTTAAGTGACTCCACTTCTCCCCCAAGATGTAAGACACACAGAGACAATGGTGACTCCACTTCTCCCCCAAGATGTAAGACACACAGAGACAATGATGACTTCACTTCTCCCCCAAGAGGTAAGACACACAGAGACAATGATGACTCCACTTCTCCCCCAAGATGTAAGACACATAGAGACAATGATGACTCTACTTCTCCCCCAAGATGTAAGACACACAGAAACAATGATGACTCCACTTCTCCCCCAAGATGTAAGACACACAGAGACAATGGTGACTCCACCTCTACCCCAAGATGTAAGACACACAGAGACAATGGTGACTCCACTTCTACCCCAAGATGTTAGACACACAGAGATTTAAGTGACTCCACTTCTACCCCAAGATGTAAGACACACAGAGACAATGGTGACTCCACTTCTACCCCAAGATGTAAGACACAGAGACAATGATGACTCCACTTCTACCTCAAGATGTAAGACACAGAGACAATGGTGACTCCACTTCTACCCCAAGATGTTAGACACACAGAGATTTAAGTGACTCCACTTCTATCCCAAGATGTAAGACACACAGAGACAATGGTGACTCCACTTCTACCCCAAGATGTAAGACACAGAGACAATGGTGACTCCACTTCTACCCCAAGATGTAAGACACAGAGACAATGGTGACTCCACTTCTACCCCAAGATGTAAGACACAGAGACAATGGTGACTACACTTCTACCCCAAGATGTAAGACACACATAGACAATGGTGACTCCACCTCTACCCCAAGATGTAAGACACACAGAGACAATGGTGACTCCACTTCTCCCGTGGATGTAAGACACAGAGACAATGGTGACTCCACTTCTACCCCAAGATGTAAGACACACAGAGACAATGTTAACTCCACTGGATGTCCAGCTGACAGACACAAAGCCAGCCCCACGTACGTGATGTATGCCGTCTGGGGGACGTTGGTGCGCATGACAGGAACAGCTCCCTGGGCTCTCAGCAGCTGAAATTAGATATCGTATACTTGTACAGTGTGGGAATACAGTGTGGGAATACAGTGTGGGAATAGTTTGGGAATACAGTGTGGGAATACAAAGTGGGAATACAGTTTGGGAATAGTGTGGGAATGCACAGTGTGGGAATAGTGTGGGAATACAAAGTGGGAATACAGTTTGGGAATACAGTGTGGGAAACAGTGTGGGAATACAGTTTAGGAATACAGTGTGGGAATAGTGTGGGAATACAGTGTGGGAATACAGTGTGGGAATACAGTGTGGGAATACAGTGTGGGAATACAATGTGGGCATACAGTGTGGGCATACAGTGTGGGAATACAGCGTGGGAATACAGTGTGACAATACAGTGTGGGAATACAGTGTGGGAATACAGTGTGGGAATACAGTGTGGGACTACAGATGAACAGAAGACAATGGGAATACAGTCTGCGAATACAGAGTGGGAATACAGTGTGGGAATACAGTGTGGGAATACAGATGAACATAAGACAATGGGAATACAGTGTGGGAATACAGAGTGGGAATACAGTGTGGGAATACAGATGAACATAAGACAATGGGAATACAGTGTGGGAATACAGAGTGGGAATACAGTGTGGGAATACAGTGTGGGAATACAGATGAACATAAGACAATGGGAATACAGTGCGTGAATAAGTGGAACAGCCCAGGTTGGGGATAAAGTGGGACAGTCCATGGTAGGGATAAAGTGGGACAGTCCAGGGTGGGGATAAAGTGGGACAGTCCAGGTGGGGATAAAGTGGGACAGTCCAGGGTGGGGATAAAATAGGACATCCCAGGGTGGGTATAAAGTGGGACAGTCCAGGGTAGGCATAAAGTTGGACAGTCCGGGATGAGGATAAAGTCGGACAGTCCCGGGTGGGCATAAAGTCGGACAGTCCAGGGTGGGGATAAAGTGGGACAGTCCGGGGTGGGGATAAAGTGGGACAGTCCAGGGTAGGCATAAAGTGGGACAGTCCAGGGTGGTGATAAAGTGGGACAGTCCAGGGTGGGGATAAAGTGGGACAGAATTGCATGTGAATAGAGTGGGACCGCCCAGAGTGGTGAACAAGTAGAATGGTCATCATCATCATCATGTGTCATGCCGATAAGCGTGGAGGGAGTCTCCGTGGCGAAGTGGTCAGGCCGTTTGACTCGGGCTCCGAAGGTTGTGGGTTCGATTCCGGGCCGCGTCCTTCGGTTCACGAGTTAAATTTTTCGGAGACTCCTGTGGGTCGTCGCTAGGGCTACGGAGTTCGTGCTTTGTGCGACGCTTTCCGCGCTGTGGAAAAAGACCGAGCCATATTGGATAAAACCCAGTACAATTAAGTCGACTTTTAAGCGACTTTTTATTAAAGCGATAAGCGTGGGTGGTCATATGTTTGGCCATCTTACACGATCACCGGCGTCGTGGGTCAGCTCCGTATTCTTGTCTCGACCATACCAAGCCATCCAGATATTTATTTCTCTGCCTTCCTCTTGTTCTTTTCCCCTAATCGTGCCAGTTGTCACCAAGTTCTCCAATTTATTTCTCCTCACAAGGTGTCCAAACAATTGTGAGTGTCTTTGTCTAATTTCTCTAAACAGTTTACGGTTTTCATTTGTTTCATGTAGGACTTGGTCATTGGTTTATTTGATGGTCCATGACATTCTTTGCATTTTCCTAAGGAACGACATTTCCACAGCCATCAGATGTTTTTCAGTGATAGACTACAGACCAGACAGTGGTAGAGTATAGACCAGACAGTGGTAGAGCATAGACCAGACAGTGGTAGAGCATAGACCAGACAGTGGTAGACTATAGACCAGACAGTGGTAGACTATAGACCAGACAGTGGTAGAGTATAGACCAGACAGTGGTAGAGTATAGACCAGACAGTGGTAGAGTATAGACCAGACAGTGGTAGAGTATAGACCAGACAGTGGTAGAGTATAGACCAGACAGTGGTAGAGTATAGACCAGACAGTGGTAGACTATAGACCAGACAGTGGTAGAGTATAGACCAGACAGTGGTAGAGCATAGACCAGACAGTGGTAGAGCATAGACCAGACAGTGGTAGACTATAGACCAGACTGTGGTAGACTATAGACCAGACAGTGGTAGACTATAGACCAGACAGTGGTAGACTATAGACCAGACAGTGGTAGACTATAGACCAGACAGTGGTAGAGTATGGACCAGACAGTGGTAGAGTATGGACCAGACAGTGGTAAACTATAGACCAGACAGTGGTAGAGTATGGACCAGACAGTGGTAGAGTATAGACCAGACAGTGGTAGACTATAGACAAGACAGTGGTAGAGTATGGACCAGACAGTGGTAGACTATAGACCAGACAGTGGTAGAGTATGGACCAGACAGTGGTAGACTATAGACCAGACAGTGGTAGAGTATAGACCAGACAGTGGTAGACTATAGACCAGACAGTGGTAGAGTATAGACCAGACAGTGGTAGACTATAGACCAGACAGTGGTAGACTATAGACCAGACAGTGGTAGAGTATGGACCAGACAGTGGTAGACTATAGACCAGACAGTGGTAGAGTATGGACCAGACAGTGGTAGACTATAGACCAGACAGTGGTAGAGTATAGACCAGACAGTGGTAGACTATAGACCAGACAGTGGTAGACTATAGACCAGACAGTGGTAGAGTATGGACCAGACAGTGGTAGAGTATAGACCAGACAGTGGTAGACTATAGACCAGACAGTGGTAGAGTATAGACCAGACAGTGGTAGAGTATAGACCAGACAGTGGTAGAGTATAGACCAGACAGTGGTAGACTATAGACCAGACAGTGGTAGACTATAGACCAGACAGTGGTAGAGTATAGACCAGACAGTGGTAGAGTATGGACCAGACAGTGGTAGACTATAGACCAGACAGTGGTAGAGTATGGACCAGACAGTGGTAGAGTATAGACCAGACAGTGGTAGACTATAGACCAGACAGTGGTAGAGTATAGACCAGACAGTGGTAGACTATAGACCAGACAGTGGTAGAGTATAGACCAGACAGTGGTAGACTATAGACCAGACAGTGGTAGAGTATAGACCAGACAGTGGTAGACTATAGACCAGACAGTGGTAGACTATAGACCAGACAGTGATGAACTACAGCGGTAGTACACTACCTGTACGACGACAGCATCTTGTTTAGCGTTGATCTGAAGGTAGGCACTTAGACCTGCTGTGGCATCCCTGCTCTGAAGTTAGAGACAAACAAACACATCAACCACACACCGACACTGAACCACTCAGACCAGTCAAGATGTGCCACGCCATGAGGTGTACTGGGTATGTGATAAAAGAACTAACATATGTGGTAAGTGAACTAATATGTGTGGTAAGTGAACTAATATGTGTGGTAAGTGAACTAATATATGTGGTAAGTGAACTAATATGTGTGGTAAGTGAACTAATATATGTGGTAAGTGAACCACCATATGTGGTAAGTGAACTAACATATCTGGTAAGTGAACCAAGATATGTGGGTGGTAAGTGAACTAATATATATGGGTGGTAATTGAACTGATATATGTGGTAAGTGAACCAAGATATGTGGGTGGTAAGTGAACTAATATATATGGGTGGTAATTGAACTGATATATGTGGTAAGTGAACCAAGATATGTGGTAAGTGAACTAACATGTATGGTAAGTGAACCAAGATATGTGGGTGGTAAGTGAACTAATATACATAGTAAGTGAACCAAGATATGTGGTAAGTGAACTAACATGTATGGTAAGTGAACCAAGATATGTGGGTGGTAAGTGAACTAATATACATAGTAAGTGAACCAAGATATGTGTTAAGTGAACTAACATGTATGGTAAGTGAACCAAGATATGTGGGTGGTAAGTGAACTAATATATGTGGGTGGTAATTGAACTGATATATATGGTAAGTGAACCAAGATATGTGGTAAGTGAACTAACATGTATGGTAAGTGAACCAAGATATGTGGTAAGTGAACTAACATGTATGGTAAGTGAACCAAGATATGTGGTAAGTGAACTAACATGTATGGTAAGTGAACCAAGATATGTGGTAAGTGAACTAACATGTAAGGTAAGTGAACCAAGATATGTGGTAAGTGAACTAACATGTATGGTAAGTGAACCAAGATATGTGGTAAGTGAACTAACATGTATGGTAAGTGAACCTAGATATGTGGGTGGTAAGTGAACTAATATACATAGTAAGTGAACCAAGATATGTGTTAAGTGAACTAACATATATGGTAAGTGAACCAAGATATGTGGGTGGTAAGTGAACTAATATACGTAGTAAGTGAACCAAGATATGTGGTAAGTGAACTAACAAATCAATTACCCTTTCAACACCTTCAGACGTATGTGACATAAGGTGCCGGTCCCATATTTGGATAGACCAATCGACACACAACAGCAGCTGGTACTCAACACAACATCTCCTGGCACACAACAGCAGCTGGTACTCAACACAACATCTCCTGGCACACAACAGCAGCTGGTACTCAACACAACATCTCCTGGCACACAACAGCAGCTGGTACTCAACACAACATCTCCTGGCACACAACAGCAGCTGGTACTCAACACAACATCTCCTGGCACACAACAGCAGCTGGTACTCAACACAACATCTCCTGGCACACAACAGCAGCTGGTACTCAACACAACATCTCCTGGCACACAACAGCAGCTGGTACTCAACACAACATCTCCTGGCACACAACAGCAGCTGGTACTCAACACAACATCTCCTGGCACACATCTTTGGCCGAGTCATATGGGAGCCCAGGCCACATTGTTTGTTTCAAGTTCCACTTCGAGGAGTATTCCAACAAATTACCCCCCCCTCCTCCCCAGTCTGGCAGGCAAGTGTGGTGGTCACTGCTCTACCACAGCCCCCCCCCCCCCTCCCGAACCATAGGTTAATCGTTACAAACTGGAAAGAAAACAAATAACCAGGCTAGTCATTCCAACCACCCACTACATGTATATATATATATATATATATACCTCTCAGAGATCGGCAACGTTATTGATTCCTGATGGATGAACGTAGCTCATAGTTGAAAATCAAATCAATCTCCATCTTAAGTCTTATGAATTGTCAGAATTACATAATATAATGGTGATAGTAACACGTACATTGTTGGCAACTTTATGAGCAGAAGAATTAAATGCACTCAGATATACATATACACGTGACTTACGTGAATGAACAAGATTACACTGTAAAACACAGATTACCCGTGACATAAGTACATGAACAAGATGACATTATGACACTGTACCCGTGACATACGTGAATGAACAAGATGACATTATGACACTGTACCCGTAGATGGATGACTTCTGACAAACTGATGGGGACATTGTTCAACAGCAAAGGCTGGCCATCCTCCGGCGGGAGCGTCCTACTGCTTGTTGCCACATCAGATCCACTCTTGTCCTGAAATACAAGGGGGACATTTTAGGACACACGCGGGGACAATATAAACATCAAACAGGCAGTCGTTGTCGATACCTAGGCTAAATATTGAGATGTGACGGAGATGTGACACAGAGATAAAGAGCTGAATCGCCATATCCAGAGACTCGTGTACAAGCATTACCAAGCTGTGACACAGAAATGACTCTTGTACAAATATAGACCAAACCATGACGCAGAAATGCCAGAGACTCTTGTACAAATATAGACCAAACCATGACACAGAAATGCCAGAGACTCTTGTACAAATATAGACCAAACCATGACGCAGAAATGCCAGAGACTCTTGTACAAATATAGACCAAACCATGACGCAGAAATGCCAGAGACTCTTGTACAAGCGGGTTCAACCCCCTATACCGAACACTTGGACTAACATGTTGACTTTTCGTCCTTGACTTTGGGACGTAAACAAGTACCCCAGAAGTCGGAGTGGGTTCGCCTGATGGCGGGTGACACTAGTAATAGGGAAAGCTAATCCACACTTTGTCCAGCTAGTAGTTTTCTATGTGACTTGCCTCCACATCAGCATGTATGGGAAGCTGAACTACTCAGACACATTACGGTAGGTTAGAAAGAGCAGTCTCGGAAGGCATGGTTGCCTGGGGAACATACAGGGGCCGAGTCAGTGGAACACGTGAAGATTGAGGCTTTTCTGCCGGCAGTGATAAGAATAACATCCTGCAAAGGGCAATCCGGTCTCTGGCCGCCCTCCGTGGCCAAAGGCTTGCGAACGCTTACCAGGCGTTCGAAACTTAGTTGCGACCTATTTGCGCAGCAGACCGTGTCGCGTTGTGTTATAACGTGTTGGTATGGGAGTCGGTCGTTCAGAAAGCAATGGCAAACTACTGAACGTAAACACTTACCTAGTACATCAACAGCAGCTGAAAAGGTTGGTGTTGACTGAAACGTCATGTAAGGGATATGCAACATTTTAAAAAAAAGGTCAATCTGCATGATGATGCCAACGTAATGTCTGTCAAATGACATACTGAAAGTTAGTTGTCTCACAGGATACCACGCCAGTGTCACTGGTCTGTTTGGTGTACAGGACAGCACAGGTCCTACTTGTCTTACATACATGACAGATGACAGGACATGCATGACAAATGACAGGACATACATGACAGATGACAGGACATACATGCCAGATGACAGAACATACATGACAGATGACAGGACATACATGACAGATGACAGGACATACATGCCACATGACAGGACATACATGTCATCTGTCCGTCTCAGACAACTCGACCTGCCTACAGACTACACTGATGTGCATCCATACATTTACCAGATATCTAGCTAGTGTTCGTGTGCCCTTGTTTTGTGCCCACTGTCAACATTTATGGACTGTCCGTTTCTAAACCTGTTCTTCAAATGTCTGCTTTACAAATCCCAGCTACTGAAACAAATGTGTATAAACACCAGCTCTACAAATGTGAATTCTGAAACGTTCAATTTACACCACCTATAAGTTTGAGAAAAATCTACTTGGCAGGTGTGTTTTATAAACATGTCTGAGAAAACTGTGCTTCATCAAAGTGTTTTGTAAATATTTATTCTACACACATCTGTTCAACTGGCGTTGCTTGTATAATTGTTTGATTTACATCTGTAGCCTTTCCAGGCTGTTGTCATTGTGTGTCTGCTTCTACCAGTTAAGTTCCTGCCAGTTGTTTCTGGAAGTGTTTATACAGTTTCTGCCAGTTGTTTCTGGAAGTGCTGATGCAGTTTCTGCCAGTTGTTTCTGGAAGTGCTGATGCAGTTTCTGCCAGTTGTTTCTGGAAGTGCTGATGCAGTTTCTGCCAGTTGTTTCTGGAAGTGCTGATGTAGTTTCTGCCAGTTGTTTCCGGAAGTGCTGATGCAGTTTCTGCCAGTTGTTTCTAGAAGTACTAATGCAGTTTCTGTCAGTTGTTTCTGGAAGTGCTGATGCAGTTTCTGACAGTTGTTTCTGGAAGTGCTGATGCAGTTTCTGACAGTTGTTTCTGGAAGTGCTGATGCAGTTTCTGCCAGTTGTTTCTGGAAGTGCTGATGCAGTTTCTGCCAGTTGTTTCTGGAAGTGCTGATGCAGTTTCTGCCAGTTGTTTCTGGAAGTGCTGATGCAGTTTCTGACAGTTGTTTCTGGAAGTGTTTATACAGTTTCTGCCAGTTGTTTCTGGAAGTGTTTATACAGTTTCTGCCAGTTGTTTCTGGAAGTGCTGATGTAGTTTCTGCCAGTTGTTTCCGGAAGTGCTGATGCAGTTTCTGCCTGTGTTGATCCAATAGAAGCTTCTTCTGTGCAAGCGGGTGTTTGTTGTACAGGTGGGTTTTCGTTCTTTCGTTGTACAGGCTGGTGTTTGTTGTACAGGTGGGTTTTCGTTCTTTCGTTGTACAGGCTGGTGTTTGTTGTACAGGTGGGTTTTCGTTCTTTCGTTGTACAGGCTGGTGTTTGTTTTACAGGTGTGTTTTTGTTGTACCGTAGCACAGGTGGGTGTTTGTTTGACAGTATTTGTTATACATGTGGATGTTTTTGTATAGCCACACACGTATGTTACCGACAGGTATTTGTTTTAAAGAAGGTGTGTTTTATTTATGTATGTGTTTGTATGTGGACACACACGCACTGTTGATATGGCTGTGCCAGACACCCCACTTACACCCTCAGACAGCAAGCCAACATCCACTCCGTTATGTACTGATTGGCAGCATTTGGAAAATCCTGGCATCCAATTTGCGAACACAGAGTGACTGCTGGGTGGTGGTTCCGCGTCTGTGTGTGCTTCTGACTGGTCCCTCGTCACCTGTTGTGACAGAACGGTATCAGTTGTGAAGCTGGGGGACATCACAGCTCTGCTTATTTTTGGGTCAACTGTGGTATTGCTGCATAAATCGGAATGTCTGTGCTGGGCCACTGTTCTGTGTGTGCGTGAATGCGTGCGCGCTTGTGTGTGTGTGTGTGTGTGTGTGTGTAACTATAGCAGTCTAAGTGACAGGCAGCAACAGGGGAAGTACCGCGTGCACAGCTGTTATCTTGAAATCATGAACACATCGTTCGTCAAGTAAGAGCAGTCCTCACAGTACCATCTACAACAGCTGTACTAACAGTAACATCGACAACAGCTGTACCAACAGTAACATCGACAACAGCTGTACCAACAGTACCATCTACAACAGCTGTACCAACAGTAACATCTACAACAGCTGTACTAACAGTAACATCGACAACAGCTGCACCAACAGTAACATCTACAACAGCTGTACCAACAGTAACATCGACAACAGCTGTACCAACAGTAACACCCACAACAGCTGTACCAACAGTAACATCTACAACAGATGTACCAACAGTAACATCTACAACAGCTGTAACAACAGTACCATCTACAACAACGATACCAACAGCTGTACAAACAGTAAGATCTACAACAGCTGTACCAACAGTAACATCTACAACAGCTGTACCAACAGTACCATCTACAACAGCTGTATCAACAGTAACATCTACAACAGCTGTACCAACAGTAACATCTACAACAGCTGTACCAACAATAACATCTACAACAGCCGTACCAACAGTAACATCTACAACAGCTGTACCAACAGTAACATCTACAACAGATGTACCAACAATAACATCTACAACAGCTGTACCATCAGTAACATCGATAACAGCTGTACCAACAGTAACATCTAGAACAGCTGTACCAACAGTAACATCCACAACAACGGTACCAACAACTGTACCAACAGTAACATCACCATCAGAAGTACTCACAGTAACATCAACATCAGCAGTGCTCACAGTAACATCAGAAATACTCACAGTAACATCAGCAATACTCACAGTAACATCAGCAATACTCACAGTAACATCAGCAATACTCACAGTAACATCAGCAATACTCACAGTAACATCAGCAATACTCACAGTAACATCAGCAATACTTACAGTAACATAAACAATACTCACTTTAACATCAGCGGTACTCACAGTAACATCAGCAATACTCACAGTAACATCAACAACAACAACACTCACAGTAACATCAACAACAGCAATACTCGCTGTAACATAAACAATCAACAAGATAAATTCTCACAGTAACATCATCATTTAATAAAAGCATTACTCACAGTAACATCAACAACAACCAACAGTAATACTAACAATACCATAAACAACAGCAATACTCACGGTAACATCAACAATCAACAACAGCAATACCCACCGTAACAGCAACAATCAATAACAGCAATACTTATAGTAACATCAACAATCAACAACAGCATAACTTACAGTAACATGAACAATAAACAACAGCAATACTCACAGTAACATCAACAACAATACTTACAGTAACATCAACAATCAACAACAGCATAACTTACAGTAACGTCAACAACAACAACAATACTCATAGTAACACCAATAATCAACAACAGCATTACTCACTGTAACATAAACAATGAACAAGATAAATTCGCACAGTAACACCAGCATTCAAAAACAACTTTACTCACAGTAACATCAACCAACAGCAATATTAACAGTAACATCAACAACAGCAACAATACTCACAATAACATCAACAATTAACAACAGCAATACTTACAGTAACATCAAAAATCAACACCAGCAATATCAAAAGTAACATCAACAATCAACAACAGCAATCCTTACAGTAACATAACAATCAACAACAACAATACCCACAGTAACATCAACAATCAACACCAGCAATACCCCCAGTAACATCAACAATCAACAACAGCAATACTTACAGTAACATCAACAATCAACAACAGCAATACCCACAGTAACATCAACAATAAACAACATCAATTCTTACAGTAACATCAACAACAGCAATGTTTACAGTAACATCAACAATAAACAACATCAATGCTTACAGTAACATCAACAATAGACAACAGCAATACTTACAGTAATATCAACAATCAACAACAACAATACTCACAATAACATCAACAATTAACAAAGCAATACTTACAGTAACATCAACAATCAACAACAGCAATACTTACAGTAACATCAACAATCAACAACAGCAATACTTACAGTAACATCAACAATCAACAACAGCAATACTTACAGTAACATCAACAATCAACAACAACAATACTCACAATAACAACAGCAATATTTACAGTAACATCAACAATCAACAACAACAATACCCACAGTAACATCAACAATTAACAACAGCAATGCTCACAGCACCATCAACAATCAACAACAGCAATATTAACAGAAACATCAACAACAGCAATACACACAGTAACATCAACAACAGCAATACACACAGTAACATCAACAACAGCAATACTCACAGTAACATCAGCAATCAACAATAGCAATACACACAGTAACATAAACAATCAACAACAGCAATACACACAATAACATAAACAATCAACAACAGCAATACACACAGTAACATCAACAATCAACAACAGCAATACTCACAATAGCATCAACAACAACAATATTTACAGTAACCTCAACAATCAACAACAACAATTATTACAGTAACATCAACAATCAACAACAACAATTATTACAGTAACATCAACAATCAACGACAGCAATACCCACATGAACACCAACAATCAACAACAGCAATACTCACAATAACACCAACAATCAACAACAGCATTACTTACGTAACATAAACAATCAACAACAGCAATACTCACAGTAACACCAACAATCAACAACAGCAATACTCACGGTAACATCAACAATCAACAACAGCAATACTCACAGTAACACTAACAATCAACAACAGCAATACTACACATAACATCAACAATCAACAACAGCAATACTCACAGTAACACCAACAATCAACAATAGCAATACTCACAGTAACATCAACAACAGCAATACTCACAGTAACATCAACAACAGCAATACTCACAGTAACATCAACAACAGCAATACTCACAGTAACATCAACAACAGCAATACTCACAGTAACACTAACAATCCACAACAGCAATACTACACATAACACCAACAATCAACAACAGCAATACTCACAGTAACATCAACAATCAACAACAGCAATACTCACAGTAACACTAACAATCAACAACAGCAATACTCACAGTAACATCAACAATCAACAACAGCAATACTCACAGTAACACTAACAATCAACAACAGCAATACTCACAGTAACATCAACAATAGCAATACTTGCAGTAACATCAGCAGTAGTGGCAGTGTTTAGCAGGTCTACTATGGCATTTGTTTTGACATCAGTACTCACAGCCTGAGGATGCAAGCATATCATCGGACAAGTAAACATGCAGATGCTAAACTAATCACAAGTAAACACGCAGATGCTAAACTAATCACAGGATAAATCCACATCTCCTGTCTTGTGACCATCGTTTTACTAGAAATAACATCAGTGTTATAATTAAGACAGATAACCTAACATCAATGTTATCTACAAGACAGATAATCTAACATCAATGTTATCTACAAGACAGATAACCTAACATCAATGTTATCTACAAGACAGATAATCTAACGTCAATGTTATCTAAAAGACAGATAATCTAACATCAATGTTGTCTACAAGACAGATAAGCTAACATCAATGTTATCTACAAGACAGATAAGCTAACATCAATGTTGTCTACAAGATAGATAACCTTAACATCAATGTTGTCTACAAGACAGATAAGCTAACATCAATGTTTCAAATGAAAACCTTCACTGTTTTTGTGTGTGTCTGTGTAGATATATTCTAAAAAAGTACAGAACAAATGTATCATTTGTCGATGTAGTCACGACTGCGTTCAGTGCAAGTCCTCCAGCTTGGATTCCTTTAGAAAAATGATCGTAGTCACGTGTGTAACCACTCATGTACCATCTGCTGAACCTCTTCACCTAACCGAACATTCTTCACTCACACACTTGCTAGACTGACAGGCATGCATTACCATACTGTATCTTCATTCGCCGATGAATGTCTATAGGTTTCACCCCTTCACTGATCAAACAACGGATAACAGAAGGCTGCTCCTCGTTGGTGCATGTCAAAAAGTGGGGTGGTCATCTTTAAACTGTCCTTATGACGTCACCTTGTTCGTCTGCACTGTGTCGCCACATGCTTAACACTCTTGACACCCTTAACATTATTGACAGGTTACAAGACAATGGCATGGTTATTGTAATCATTCACAAGATTATCAACAACAGAACGGCCGGTTACGGTACTCACTTTAATCTGAAAGGCAAGCAGAATGTCGTCCACGTGCTGGGGCTGTTGGCTCACTTGCAGGCACAAGTCGTGAAATGGTAGATCTGTGATGGATACATCCAGTGGATGCTGAAACACGGAGTTTGTACACGTGACACGGCCGGGATACATATCTATCTACAATAAACAAGCCGCACACTTGGATAGGGCGCCACGTCAGGCCAGACATCATGACTCCATGGATGATAACACCTGGGGGTCGTGGCCGTAGCGACATAACTGGTGCTCTGTGCGAAGCTTTCGGCAGCGGTTAGCTGCTCTGTGGAAAGAGGCCGAACTGCTGGATGGGATAAGCCCGGTGTAGTGAACTCCAAGCCTTTAACCCCAGTTGTTTCAACCGCAGGCGACACTGCCAGCCAGTCTGTATCACTATGGGAGACAGTGGTTAGACGTCCATCTGCAGCTCGCACAGACCTGGTTCATCTCCAGCTCGCACAGACCTGGTTCATCTCCAGCTCGCACAGACCTGGTTCATCTACAGCTCGCACAGACCTGGTCCATCTCCAGCTCGCACAGACCTGGTTCATCTACAGCTCGCACAGACCTGGTTCATCTCCAGCTCGCACAGACCTGGTTCATCTACAGCTCGCACAGACCTGGTTCATCTACAGCTCGCACAGACCTGGTTCATCTACAGCTCGCACAGACCTGGTTCATCTACAGCTCGCACAGACCTGGTTCATCTACAGCTCGCACAGACCGGGCCCATCTCTAGCTCACACTGTGATGTTTAGTATGTGTCAGAAGTCGGGGTGCCCCACCGGCTAGATGAATGTATTATTCACTGGCGAGCAACCCCAGATAGTCAGAAACTGACTAGGGACAAAATCTATATGGCTGAACTACAGATTAAGCCCTTGAATATCCAACGTACAGTTCCTAGTGGCTCGTTACAAAATTGAAATGAACTGTGCTGAATATTCGCCAAGGATCAGGAAAGAGAAGTTTAGCTGAGATAGATGTTTAAGTCTAAATATATGAATATAGACGACTATTCTCAGTACAGGTTTTTCTCCCTGACTGCTCCCTTCCTTGGTGTGTAAGTGAACCCCCACCAATGTACACACACAACACGTATGCACAATTGGAATTAAAAGATAACGACAGAACTATGAGTTACAATACTACAACATTTATTTACTAATCATAATCATAGACATCTGATGGTTCAAGATGAGGATGATGAAATCATATACATATTGATATTGATGACAAACATTACGTAACTTTACTTGTTACTTCATCTATCTGGAACTGTGGTCCAGATCCCCACTCTCCAGTAGACTCAAAAAAGAAAAAGAACAGCTTGCCGGTATTCTGAGATCCTGTCAGTCCTGACACTCCTAGTCAGTAGTCTCTAGTCTTGAGATCTATAACATAGGGCTCCTTGTGAGAGCTTGAAAGAAAGTCAAGAATGTGTTATATCAGTTCTACATCAGCGCAATCCTAATTAAAACATATCATAACACAAACATATACAATGACCAGTCTGGCCAAGTTTATCTTCCAGCTCTACTGTGTTCACTATCCTCCTTCTCCCTACTGTCTTTAGTCTGGGCCGGGCTTTTCAATTGTCTCACACGCCTGTAATGATTACATTTCTGCCGCCCCATGTCCATGTCGCTAATACAGAAATTCTGTGTCGTACAGCCGCTCCGTCCAATGTTAGTTTAGCAGCTCACAGGGTCGGTAAGGGTATTATAACAATGCCAGGTCATCCGGGCTTACAAGCCGTGACCAGTAGTTGTGCCAGGTTTCCATGCATTACCGTGGACGCACGCCCACAATACACTGAGAAAGTTTAGCACCATATACCATTTGTGGGTAAGGTCTGTACCCTTACACCTCTGCTTCCAACACAATCATTGGCCAATGTGCCAATGCACAGACAATCGATGGTTAGTGTGCCAATGCGCACACCATAATATAACACTTCATATTGATAGGTTTGCATATGACAAATCAATATACCAAACATGAAATACACATAAAACATTAATTAAACTAGACATATTATGATACTTTAACATAATAGCATAATGCACTAGTTAGTTTGTAGGTATACAAAATGAGATGTATATACACAAAAAGAATATGTACGAAGCATATTCCTAGCATCGTATATTCATATGAAATTACACATACATACATCCAACATATCCGTAAACATTATATTACTTCAAGATAGACATCTAATGATACTCACATAATAGCATCAGGCATTATTAATGAGTACTAATATTGTATAGCTACAAAATGAGATATACAACAAGTCTAATTGAAGTGATCAAACAGACCAGCCATATTTGCTGAGCTGCCCGGTTTAATCACCCTTAGTTACTGCTGTTGTAAGAATTAAATAAATAGTCAGTTGACTATATTCTGTACAACAAATGCACACACCAAAAGGCAACTAGGATAGTGTACAAAGAAATGACAAGCATCTACCAAGACACCTAAAAGTCTACCCAGACAAGATCTGTCTCACATAAGGCTCTATTTCTCAGAAGAATAACACTTTAAAGCCATATGATATTGAACGCAGAACTTAGAAAGAACACTCAAGTAATCTATGACAATGATAGTTCTTGCAATAACCTAGATCAGATATAGACTGAAAATCGGTCCATCCATCTAAGAAACTAAGAGACTTACTAAGGGACTAGTTACTAAGAAATAATTCCTAGCAGCCAACATAATATTCATGCATATGACTACAGACATTGAGATAGTTCCTACCTGTTCTGAAGTCAAACTTAATCTGACATAAAACAGGCTAGGGACCCTTATTTAAGCTAAGTCAAGCAGACCATATTATCTCCTTGGCATTCCCGTCATAAATTCTTCTTATCTCCTCCTGACAGTAATTGCCCTTATCATTGCAATTAACTCCAAGTCTGTCCAGTCATAAAAATTCTTTTAACCACTAACCCTCACCATAGTGTCACACCTGGATGGTTTTGCGTTGCCAGCCCCAGATCAGTTTCACAGTCTTATCAGTGATTTCACACCTTGCAGAGTCTGCCAGTCCGAGTGGACCGGGCTTGTGTACCGCCCTGGGGCCATTATCTCTCCCTGTGTCAATGTTGTTCACGCCTGGGTGGTTTCCTACCTGTGCTTATCAGGTGTCAGCCTGGTCAGTTTTAATTACACAGTCCATGGCCCCTTCATTGTTGATTCAGCATGTCTGGGTCAGCAGTTTCCCAAGGTGTATACTAATTATCTAGTTGCCATTTTACTTGCCATCTGCAAGCTTACGTCATGGCTAGAGGCTTTTTTGTGAATAATCTTACCTCACGACTAGATAATTTTGGAGTAGTGTGATTAATTCATTCTTTCTCAATTTGGCCTCTCAAATTTGGAGACCGAGAAAAATATTCTGGGATGTTAAGGCGGCCAATTCGTGACAGTATGTTCAAAGAATTTCAGTGTCGGAGACATGATGTTGTATGTGAGCCGGAGACATGATGTTGTATGTGAGCCGGAGACATGATGTTGTATGTGAGCCGGAGACATGATGTTGTATGTGAGCCGGAGACATGATGTTGTATGTGAGCCGGAGACATGATGTTGTATGTGAGCCGGAGACATGATGTTGTATATGAGCCGGAGACATGATGTTGTATATGAGCCGGAGACATGATGTTGTATGTGAGCCGGAGACATGATGTTGTATATGAGCCGGAGACATGATGTTGTATGTGAGCCGGAGACATGATGTTGTATGTGAGCCGGAGACATGATGTTGTATGTGAGCCGGAGACATGATGTTGTATATGAGCCGGAGACATGATGTTGTATGTGAGCCGGTGACATGATGTTGTATATGAGCCGGAGACATGATGTTGTATATGAGCCTGGTTTCTTCCATGTACCGATCTGGTAGAATGTCGGTATTGCTCTTCTCCTTTGTCCACGATATTCTTAATAACAGTTCCTGTCACATTCAAGTTTACAAGCCTCAATTTTGTTGTTTTATTTGTTTCTAAATATCTTGGAAATATGATCTCATAAGATGGTAGATTGGATAGAGAAATCGAGCTCGGATTTCATAAAGCTAGTGCACTTATATATCAAGTATCCCGCATACTGAAACATCCAAATATACCCATGTCCGCAAAACGACAGATAATAAACAGCATATTCACACCAACCCTATGCTACCAATCTCATATTTGGAATTTATCCAAATCACTCTTTCGCAATATCAACACCTGTGAGATGAAATACCCGAGGAAAGCAGCCAACTTAACAATCCGAGACCAAGTAAGAAATGCTGTTATCAGACTGACAGTGGAATCAACACCTTGTGCCACATTTATTGAAAGACAGAAGATCAAGTGGTTTGGCCGTGTCGTTAGAATGCAACACCAGCAACCACCATCACTAGCCTTACATCAAAGATCATCTACGTCAAGACTAAGAGAATGTCCAAGAAGAAAATGGATTGACGACATCACAGATATTGTACAATCACACGGAATAACACTATCCAGTCATGCAAATCGGCCGCTGGAGCGCTAATTATTCCTCCCCACGACGCTTGACGGAAAAAGTGGAAGATGATGATGATGAAGATGATGATGAGAGATTGCGAAATTGTCCATGACTCACACCTATGTTGCCACAGGTAAGAAGCATGTTCTCACAAATGTTACTGTAATTTGTTTGTTGATGTTGTGCCGCAGGTTTTAATTATTGTTATGGCCAGTGTACAACAGACTATGTAAATCACAGTCTGTCTGCAGGATGTGCAGGAACAAAGAATATGTACACACAAGGCGACGATGGGGCGGGGGAAATGGAGCTGACACAACATGCAATAGGTTACCTGTAGTTCATCCAGGGCTTGGAGAAGAGGCTCGTACTTCTGCTGGTATTCCTTCTGGCGCGCCAGCCTCTTGTGCCGGTTGTGCAGGGACTGCAGCAGTTTGTACAGCAGCCGGCACAGACAGTAGACGGACACACAGACCAGACCTTTCCGCTGGTGGCCCTGAGGGTGGCAACAGATCAACAAAGTCAACAGTCTCATAATCAGACCCGAGGATGATGACACCATCCATGATGTCAGGAACCAACACTAGAACACCTGACTGCACATCCACTGACTGACTTTTATGTGTGCATCATCATCATGTGTGGTGTAGATTGAAGTTTGTCACCTCACACGATCGCAGTCTTGGATTAGATCTGAGTTCTTGATCTAATTATGTCATGTGGCCACCTAGATATTTATCTCTCTGTTTACCTCTTTCCCCATCAATTGTTCCTATCAACTTTCCCGATCAACTTGTCTAGCTGTCACCGAGTTGTCAACTATATTTCCCCATCAACTTATGCGATAGAACAATCACATTTCGCTGGCCTGAATGCACGGAGGATTGGGCAGCCAGTCTTTTCCTCACTTAGTGAGACGATGAGCGTAGACATCGACCCCTGTTCTGACCGCGGCCATGACTCTATCAGCGCACCGCCCTGTCGTCTTCACTAACGTGTCCACTTTATTCTCATAACATGCTGCATAAACAGTCCTGACTGCGAGTCGCTTCTGTATTCATTTTGTGGTTTCCATCTATTTCTTGAAGTACTGCCTCTTTCATTCTTATTTATATTTTCCCCAGAAACCACATTTCTGTTTGTTTTAACTGTTACCAAAACAACACACAAAACAACACTATTCTTAGGATGCACTTTGGTCAATCATTGATAAGTTAGTTAGTTAGTTAGTCGCGTGTCCAACTTCACGGCAACGGGTCGTCCTCATTATGCTCCGTTCCTGTGCCAGTCAATATCACACAAAATGCTTCTCACTGCCCCATGTGAAAAGTGAAACAGACAGGAGTCTCGACAAACCAACAGCTCGCACAGGTACAATGTGCACAATGCCGCCGCCAGAATGCCAACACAAAAGTCCTCCAGAAAAATACAGTTCATCATCGATGGAAGCGGCAGTGACTAGAAAACCAGCAGCCACACATTTCTGCACAAGGCAATCCAGTCAGTTCTGCGACAAGCCGGCTGCCATTATTCCGAACATGCAGTTCACACTACAAACAACCGCGGACAGATATAAAAGCATGTCACACGAAATTCACAGCTCAGTGACGCGCCACGTACTCAACTCAGTAGCAGGGCGACTTAAACATACACTTCCAGTCCAACATTAGGAAAATGCGAATGCAGACGGTAGTCACAAGCATAAACACTCCAGAGGCCTTAATCCGTTCAAATGCCTATCCTCTATGTTAGGGACCGGAAGTCCAAATAATTGATTGCTATTATCCACAAAGGGGTTGGTGGGTTGGTTGGTGGGTTGGTTGGTGAGTTGGTTGGTGGGTTGGTTGGTTGGTGGGTTGGTTGGTTGGTTGACTGGATGGTTGACTGGTTGGTTGTTCAGCTGGAAGATCGCTGGAAGACTGAGATCAACTGTTGAGTCTGATGCGTTGACGTTTAGGTGGCATGGGCTCTGGACAAGGCTGGCATCTGTGGGGGTGGAGGATTGGATAGAGACTTTCCAGTCGAGTCCGTGCAGAAATATCTTCTCTCTCCTGATACAGGAATCATCAGCCCGTGCAACACTGGTAGCTGAGCTTCATTTCCGTTGGCAATATCTGCCATACTGGTAGCTCATCCTGTAGACAGGCTCCCAGCAATGTCTGTCAGACTGGCAGCTCATCCTGTAGACAGGCTCCCAGCAATGTCTGTCAGACTGGTAGCTCATCCCGTGGACAGGCTCCCGGCAATGTCTGCCAGACTGGTAGCTCATCCCGTGGACAGGCTCCCGGCAATGTCTGCCAGACTGGTAGCTCATCCTGTAGACAGGCTCCCAGCAATGTCTGTCAGACTGGTAGCTCATCCCGTGGACAGGCTCCCGGCAATATCTGCCAGACTGGCAGCTCATCCTGTAGACAGGCTCCCAGCAATGTCTGTCAGACTGGTAGCTCATCCCGTGGACAGGCTCCCGGCAATTTCTGTCAGACTGGTAGCTCATCCCGTGGTCAGGCAATGTAATCCATGCAATGTTAGTCAGAGTGGACACTGAATCTGTGGAGAGGCCCCTGGCAATGTTAGTCAGACTGAGAACCCAGTTTGTGGCGTGACCACGATATCATCGTACTCCCTTCACAGCCAGTCCAAGAGTTAAACAAGCAGCCCAGCTGTATAGCACAACGAAGATGGACTCGCCCACAGACTGGATTAATCCTGTCATGTCTGCCCACTTTCAAATAGTTTCTGTTGTTAGGAATTTCTATGACACCACCCCGTCTTCCCTGCCACTCATCTGATGGCGGGCTATAACGGTGTCAATCAATACCCAGAGTATTCTTTTCTGAACCAATATGTAGGGGAGGAGTGGCTTAGTGATGCAACGTCCGCCTCTGACTCGTGCAAACCCGGGACGATTCACCATGTTAGTTTTATGGATGTTTTTACACAAAAGAGCAGGCTGGAATCCTCCCCCTTTCTACTGAGGTAGCAGAATTGACGGCTACCTTCTAAAATTAGAAGGATCTGTACGTACCCTCTTATCCCTGTGCTATTTATGTCCCTTGTGGAACATAGACACTCAGCCAACTCACGCTAAGCTGCCGAACTTTTGCTATCTCCTCTAGAACTTCCCCCCCCCCCCCCCCGGTATGTGTTCGGGTCTCGATTGATTTCTGTTGCTCTATGGGTTCCAGAAAAAAAGGACTTCTTAGTTATACAATGAGCAGGTTCTCTCAGTGTGTGTGTCCTGTCCAGTGATACAATGAGCAGGTTCTCTCAGTGTGTGTTTCCTGTCCAGTGATACAATGAGCCGGTTCTCTCAGTGTGTGTCTCCTGTCCAGTGATACAATGAGCCGGTTCTCTCAGTGTGTGTCTCCTGTCCAGTGATACAATGAGCAGGTTCTCTCAGTGTGTGTTTCCTGTCCAGTGATACAATGAGCAGGTTCTCTCAGTGTGTGTCTCCTGTCCAGTGATACAATGAGCCGGTTCTCTCAGTGTGTGTCTCCTGTCCAGTGATACAATGAGCCGGTTCTCTCAGTGTGTGTCTCCTGTCCAGTGATACAATGAGCCGGTTCTCTCAGTGTGTGTGTCCTGTCCAGTGATACAATTAGCAGGTTCTCTCAGTGTGTGTTTCCTGTCCAGTGATACAATGAGCCGGTTCTCTCAGTGTGTGTCTCCTGTCCAGTGATACAATGAGCCGGTTCTCTCAGTGTGTGTCTCCTGTCCAGTGATACAATGAGCCGGTTCTCTCAGTGTGTGTGTCCTGTCCAGGGCCAGCTCTTCACTTCTTCATTCACCGGAATGTCTTTATTTCTCTCCAACCATTACAAAGCAAACACCGTATTTACTCTTCCCTAGCTATAGTAGCATTAGGAGCATCATTGATACACAGACGATTGTGTGTGCACAGCTCTCCATAGACAGGTAGACAGACAGATCAGTAGTCAGACAGGCAGGTAGATAGGTATGCAGGTAGATAGGTATGCAGGTAGATAGCTAGGTGGGTAGACATAGAGTCAGACAGAGAACATATTTTACAGAACTATGAGACGATGAGGCGCGGCCTTACCTGCAGCTGCAGGAGTCCGTGTATCCTGCTGTAGTAGAAGTTTAACACATCGAGTGGGATCATATACAGGAGCATCTGTCTGGTCACTAGCCACACTAGGACTGGACGTCCAGTGCTTCCTGACGACGGTCCAACAAGTAACAAGAGGACAGAGACTGCGCTGTTCGAAATGTATCAATATGCACTGTATAATATTCCGCTGATTATCCAGACAGAATGAACGGGTACTGGGTTATGTTTGGACCCCCATAAAAGACGACACGGTGACTGCAGGGGGATCACGTCTGAGGCAACCAGATGGCGGGAGTGTGACCACGATAAGGCCAGAGTTGAGCAAATATGACACGAAATTTAGATTTGAACGGCCATGTTTTCAGAGATATGGCGGCTTGTGGAGACCTCTTGTGTCTTCTAGTACAAGAGATCAACAACATGCAAGGCCGGGAGGGTATAGGGAATGTCTTCTGTTTGTTGTTGTTGTTGTTGTTGTTGTTGTTGTTGTTGTTGTTGTTGTTATAGACACAGAGACGCAATATTCCAGATCTTGGGCAGGTGCTATGTATTAACTGCATTTATCAGCTCCTTCCTTGCTTGTGTTCACGATGTTGCTCTGTGTTTTCAAATGCCGAGGCAGAAATAATTCCCCAAGTTGCAGCGATGAGCAGAGTTGCGGGCGGCATTTAGTCTTGTGGGGATGTTATCTTATGTACTTTGTACTCTATACAGTACGTATTGTAATAGTAATATCATGTCTTCATTTTTCAAACATGGTGAACAGCGCATGCTGGGTGGAGCTGACATGAAACCCGACGGTACATTAGACAATGTCAAACATACGCACAGTTGATATGATTATGATATGCTATACGTCTGGAGAATCATCATCATCATCATCATCATCAAATTGTTGAGCTGCTGATGACACGGGGTGATCATTCTATGACACGACTGTCTCTATTGTGTCTCTTGAATGTCATGTAGGTCTGCGCTGATAGATCTGTCGTGTCTGTTTGATAGATGTCTCTCTCTTGAATGTCATGTAGGTCTGCGGTGATAGATCTGTCGTGTCTGTTTGATAGATGTCTCTCTCTTGAATGTCATGTAGGTCTGCGCTGATAGATCTGTGCGTGTCTGTTTGATAGATGTCTCTCTCTTGAATGTCATGTAGGTCTGCGCTGATAGATCTGTCGTGTCTGTTTGATAGATGTCTCTCTCTTGAATGTCATGTAGGTCTGCGCTGATAGATCTGTCGTGTCTGTTTGATAGATGTCTCTCTCTCTTGAATGTCATGTAGGTCTGCGCTGATAGATCTGTGCGTGTCTGTTTGATAGATGTCTCTCTCTTGAATGTCATGTAGGTCTGCGCTGATAGATCTGTCGTGTCTGTTTGATAGATGTCTCTCTCTTGAATGTCATGTAGGTCTGCGCTGATAGATCTGTGCGTGTCTGTTTGATAGATGTCTCTCTCTCTTGAATGTCATGTAGGTCTGCGCTGATAGATCTGTGCGTGTCTGTTTGATAGATGTCTCTCTCTTGAATGTCATGTAGGTCTGCGCTGATAGATCTGTGCGTGTCTGTTTGATAGATGTTGTTCCTAGTCCAACCCTTCATCTGTCCACACTGCTACCTTCTAGAACTCTCTGTGGTGTGTTTTAATGTTTCAGGGTGTAGCCAAAGCATAAGTTATTGTTTGTCGGTTGCTCTAATAAGTCTTCATTATTCTCTTATAATTTCCAGAACTTGTTGATTTCTCCATTTTTCAGTAACACCACATCTCGAATGCCTCTGTAAGTTTATCATCATGTTTAAACATTGTCCATATTTCATAAGCTTATCATGTTTAAATATTGTCCATATTTCAGAAACTTATCATGTTTCAACATTGTCCATATTTCAGAAACTTATCATGTTTAAACATTGTCCATATTTCAGAAACGTATCATGTTTAAACATTGTCCATATTTCAGAAGCTTATCATGTTTAAACAATGTCCATATTTCAGAATCTGTAACAACTATAACTGTAACAACTATAGGGGTATCTCACTTCTGTGTATTGTTTTGAAAGTATTTGCCAGAATTGTCCTGCGCAGACTTCAAGTCCTGGGAGATCAAGTCTACCCCTAATCACAGTGCGGCTTCCGTCAGAACCGGTCTACCATTGATATGATATTCTCATTGCGACAGTTGCAAGAAAAATGCCGGGAACAAAATCAGCCACTGTTTATTACCTTCATCGACCTCACAAAGGCATTCGATTTGGTCAGTCGTGAGGGTCTGTTCAAAGCACTAAAGAAGATTGGCTGCCCACCAACTCTTCTGTCCATTGTGGAATCGTTCCACACAGACATGAAGGGTATAATCAAGTTTGATGGCTCAACTTCAGAAGAGTTTGAAATCAAGAGTGGAGTTAAGCAAGGTTGTGTACTAGCCCACACCCTCTTTGGGATATACTTTTCACTTCTACTGAAATATGCCTTTCGTGATCAGGATGACGGTATATACATTCACTCACGCTCAGATGGTGGCCTCTATAATGCTCAGAGATTTAAGGCCAAGACCAAAATTAGCAGGGTACTAATCAGAGAGTTGCTTTTTGCGGATGATGCTGCGATTACGACCCACTCTGAGGAAGAATTACAACATCTACTATCTGCATTCTCCAATGCTTGTTCTGAATTTGGTTTAACAATTAACAAAAAGAAGACACAGATTATGTCACAAGGTGCACATGGTGTACCATCAATCTTTATTGACGACGCCGAACTGGAGATAGTAGACCATTTTACATATCTAGGATCAGAGGTAAATAGCAAATTATCCCTCGATCAGGAAATCAACATCAGGATTGGCAAGGCAGCAACAACAATGAACATGTTAGCAAAAAGAGTCTGGGAGAACAGGAAGCTTACTGCCAAAACAAAAGTCCTCGTTTACCAAGCCTGTGTCCTTAGTACTCTTCTTTATGGCAGTGAAACCTGGACAACTTACTCACGCCAAGAGAAACGTTTAAACAGCTTTCATATGCGGTGTCTGCGAAGAATACTTGGTATTAAGTGGCAAGACAAAATCACAAATACTGAAGTATTGGAAAGATCAGGTTGTGTGACGGTGTATTCCATGCTCAGTCTTCGTAGACTTAGATGGATAGGACATCTTAGGAGGATGGATGACGGTAGAATACCAAAGGACATATTTTTTGGTGAATTACAGATGGATAAGAGATCTCAGGGTCGGCCTCTACTACGATACAAAGATGTGTGTAAGCGGGACATGATTGATACAGGCATTGATAATGCACATTGGGAGCACGTCGCCGCTGAACGTGTTGCATGGAGGGCAACTATCAGAAATGGAATAAAGACAAAGGAAAAAATGATTGCAGATAAAGCACACACAGAGCGTGAGAGACGTAAGATGGTGCAAAATGGTGGAAGTGATCATGTTTTTACATGCACCTACTGTGGGCAAACATTTGCAGCAAGAATTGGCCTTACCAGCCACACTCGCCACCGCCATGGATCGTAGTTATTAAGCCTTTTTGAAGCACAATGTACCAAAATATCGTCTGTCAAGACGGAAAGGTGCCAAAGGTGCCAATGAATTTCAGAATCATATCATGTTTAAACAATGTCCATATTTCAGAATCATATCATGCAACTGGGCAGCGATACATACAGAAGACCCCCCCCCCCCCCGGTACATCTAGTTGTAAAATGTTCATATTTGGATTCGTGTCTCTCCTACAACGTGTCCGGACAGCCAGATTTCCCTGTGGACCACGAGCTAGATTATAACAAGACTGATCGTGGTGGGAGCTCTCTGGGATCGAGTGAGAAGTGCAACGAACCAAAGGTCCCACAACTGGAGATGCTGGTTTTGGCGAGGGGTGGGCAGCGGGTCTGGGAGACACAAAACGTAGAGGGAAGCGCATGGGGGTGTTATACTAGGCTGCCACTTGTACCAGCAGCAGGGGAACTGTTCGGTGGCTACAGAAACCAGAGACGGATAACGTGGGGGAATGCGCCGAGTGCAGCCATGTTGATTCTCGACTTCATAAATCATCATAGGGTTTTCTCTCAATACTGTAAATACCACCATAGATGATCATAGGGTTTTCTCTCAATGCCGTAAGTACCATCACAATTCAAATATTTATCTCCAACATAGGATTTTCTCTCAATGCCGTAAGTACCATCACAATTCAAATATTTATCTCCAACATAGGATTTTCTCTCAATGCCGTAAGTACCATCACAATTCAAATATTTATCTCCAACATAGGGTTTTCTCTCAATGCCGTAAGTACCATCACAATTCAAATATTTATCTCCAACATAGGGTTTTCTCTCAATGCCGTAAGTACCATCACAATTCAAATATTTATCTCCAACATAGGATTTTCTCTCAATGCGTAAGTACCATCACAATTCAAATATTTATCTTCAACATCAGATTTTCTCTCAATGCCGTATGTACCATCACAATTCTTCATAAATCATCATAGGGTTTTCTCTCATTGCCGCCAGTACCATCAGAATTCAAATATCTATGTCTAACATAATTCCGTACATGCTTTAAACAGATGTCTTTGTGCAGGCAGCAGTAACAGACAAGGAAAGAGACTGCATCCAGGGATCACCTTCTAAATGTACTCCATCACCAAGATTCAATGTTCTCTACGTGCACTCCATCATCAATAGTCAACATCCTAAAACAATAATCCTGTAGTAGGAACCAATTATATATGACGTGCTGGGACCATCACACAATGTAGTAGGAACAGCTGTATGTGAAGTGCTGGGACAATCACACACTGTAGGCCTGAGTGCGTGGAGGAATGAGTGGCCTGTCTGTTCCTTGTATAGTGAGTGGTGAGTGCAGGCATCAAATGCTTGTTCCACTGCACTCATGTCATTGTCAGAGTAGCACTCTAGATATTACACCAACATGTCTCCTAACACTCAATATGACCACAGACATATCCCAGCATTAGGCAGCTGGCAGAGAGAGAGAGAGAGAGAGAGAGAGAGAGAGAGAGAGAGAGAGAGAGAGAGAGAGAGACTGGACCGAGAACAAGAGACATGATAACAACCAACGCAATAGTTTGTTAGTGTGATACAGCTTTATTAATATTGCATAACATAAGTAAGGCTGACAATTATGTGTACTGACTCAGTGAAGTCATCTTACTTGTCTTCAGTCATCCTAACTTGGGAAAGTTGTTTTCAGTCATCTTAACTTGGGAAAGTTGTCTTCAGTCATCCTAACTTGGGAAAATTGTCTTCAGTCATCAATAATCCTAACCTGGGAAAGTCGTCTTCAGTCATCTTAACTTGGGAAAGTTGTCTTCAGTCATCCTAACTTGGGAAAGTTGTCTTCATCCATCCTAACTTGGGAAAGTTGTCTTCAGTCATCTTAACTTGCAAAAGTTGTCTTCTGTCATCTTAACTTGGGAAAGTTTTCTTCACTCATCTTAACTTGAGAAAGTTTTCTTCACTCATCTTAACTTGAGAAAGTTGTCTTCAGTCATCCTAACTTGGGAAAGTTGTCTTAGTCATCAGTCATCCTAACTTGGGAAAGTTTTCTTCACTCATCTTAACTTGAGAAAGTTGTCTTCAGTCATCCTAACTTGGGAAAGTTGTCTTAGTCATCAGTCATCCTAACTTGGGAAAGTTGTCTTCAGTCATCTTAACTTGGGAAAGTTGTCTTCAGTCAGTCTGATAAAGGGAGAGGCATCATTAAGTCACTTTTAGCTGGAGAAAAGATCCTTGAGTGTTGTTGCCAATGGCGGGGAGGGCATTCTCCAGCTGCGACAGTTATATTAAATAATCATTAAAATTATGATTTCATAATCTCTTATATGTCATGAAAGACCTGTTACAGAAGACATGTAGGTATGACTACATACAGTCACACGATGTCACATGCAACATGAGGCCAGCCATCAATACGTAAGGCATCACAGAGGCATCAAAGTCATACAATGACATTTGTGCCAATATTTTTCCAATCAGTTTATGTACAAAACATAAGCATAGTTTAAAAACTAAGTGATTTAGTGTGGCAATAATTGTTAGCAGTGACATGCAATAGACATCAGAAGACTAGAATAAAACAAACACAGACATACATATTTATCTATTTGCTGTCACTGGGGTTAATGACCAGTCAGACACACTGGAAAGTCAGACACAACTGTCTTGCAGGGCCAAGAGCCATTGAAATGTTTTGAACAAAGAAAATATCTGGTCTTTAAATCCAAAGAAGAATTCTGCTCCACAATCACAGTCAACATTAGTGGCAGATGAATTCTGCTCCACAATCACAATCGACATTAGTGGCAGATGAATTCTGCTCCACAATCACAATCAACATTGGTGGCAGATGAATTCTGCTCCACAATCACAATCAACATTAGTGGCAGCCAGGATTCTGCTCCACAATCACAATCAACATTAGTGGCAGATGAATTCTGCTCCACAATCACAACCAACATTAGTGGCAGATGAATTCTGCTCCACAATCACAATCAACATTAATGACAGAAGAATTCTGCTCCATAATCACAATCAACATTAGTGGCAGATGAATTCTGCTCTACAATCACAATCAACATTAGTGACAGAAGAATTCTGCTCCACAATCACAATCAACATTAGTGACAGAAGAATTCTGCTCCACAACAACATTAGTGGCAGCCAGGAGTTTGCTCCATAATATTTGGATTTATGCACAATTTCTGGAAAGAGGGATGAATGTCGGTTCACATCTGAGGTGTCCACAGCCTGTGGGTTACTGCAACATTTGTGAAGGGAGACGGAACAGCTATGGTTAGTCCAGTGTGACATAATACCAGTTCTGTATGAACAAACACCAACGGCATGTGGTAGTTATGGATCTGTGACACTCGGTTGCTGATTACACATCACATTGTTCAGACATCAAGATTAGTGACATTACATTTGCTGACCAGTTCCCTTTAAAAATGAACACAAACATCATCCACCGCAAACAGTGTAAACATGAATACAAACATCATCCATTGCAAACAGTGTAAATATGAATACAAACATCATCCATTGCAAACAGTGTAAATATGAACACAAACATCATCCATTGCAAACGGTGTAAATATGAATACAAACATCATCCATTGCAAACAGTGTAAATATGAACACAAACATCATCCATTGCAAACAGTGTAAATATGAATACAAACATCATCCATTGCAAACAGTGTAAATATGAATACAAACATCATCCATTGCAAACAGTGTAAATATGAACACAAACATCATCCATTGCAAACAGTGTAAATATGAATACAAACATCATCCATTGCAAACAGTGTAAATATGAACACAAACATCATCCATTGCAAACAGTGTAAATATGAACACAAACATCATCCATTGCAAACAGTGTAAATATGAACACAAACATCATCTATTGCAAACAGTGTAAATATGAACACAAACATCATCCATTGTAGGAAGTATAAATCATGAACAGCATCCGATGCAAGAAGTATAAACATGAATATCTGAGGCAAACAATGCAATTTCTGTGAAATGAAACAATACTGACAAGACTGCATCCATGAAACAAAGACAATGGTTAGTTAGCAGGATGAGTTATCTGTGAACGCACAGTAATAATGTTCGGTGTCCAGGCACTCTCAAACAGAGACAGAGTCATTGCTGCATTAATTACAAAACAATAATTGGACAAGATTAATACTGAACTGTAAATATCATCTCTATCTTCATGTTGTGAAATGTCATCTCTACGGCTACGTGTCATCTCCAGCTACATGTCACCTGTGGCTACCTGTTACCTCTGTTTACATGTCATCCAGATTTCTGTAGTTGGGCTCAATACTGACAAAGTAATCATCGAAGAAGTTCCACAGGCTCTCAAAAGTCGGTCGGTCATCAGGGTTCCGATGCCAGCACTTGAGCATCCTGTCAAAGTAGGAGTCTGGTACTTCCACAGGGCCTCCAACTGGCTTAGCCATCCTCTGGCCCTTCTGGACCATCTGTAAGACATCACTGCCGGACAGCCCTAAACAATACATACACATCATGTCATGATCTTAGTCAGACATTTGTCAATGAAACAATTGGACATCTCACAAACTGTTGATCACTTTGGATTCATAATTAACAACGATGGCAACTGTTTACAAGATGTCAGCAGGAGATTGACCACAACTGTACACAGTATAGACAAGCTACGGCACAACAATACAGAAGTTAAACAGTATAGACAAGCTATGGCACAACAATACAGCAGTTAAATAGTATAGACAAGCTATGGCACAACAATACAGCAGTTAAACAGTATAGACAAGCTATGGCACAACAATACAGAAGTTAAACAGTATAAAAAGCTATGGCACAACAATACAGAAGTTAAATAGTATAGACAAGCTATGGCACAACAATACAGAAGTTAAATAGTATAGACAAGCTATGGCACAACAATACAGAAGTTAAATAGTATAGACAAGCTATGGCACAACACTACACAAGTTAAATAGTATAGACAAGCTATGGCACAACAATACACAAGTTAAATAGTATAGACAAGCTATGGCACAACAATACACAAGTTAAATAGTATAGACAAGCTATGGCACAACAATACACAAGTTAAATAGTATAGACAAGCTATGGCACAACAATACACAAGTTAAATAGTATAGACAAGCTATGGCACAACAATACAGAAGTTAAACAGTATAGACAAGCTATGGCACAACAATACAGAAGTTAAACAGTATAGACAAGCTATGGCACAACAATTCAGCAGTTAAACAGTATAGACAAGCTATGGCACAACAATACAGCAGTTAAACAGTATAGACAAGCTATGGCACAACAATACAGAAGTTAAATAGTATAGACAAGCTATGGCACAACAATACAGAAGTTAAACAGTATAGACAAGCTATGGCACAACAATACAGAAGTTAAACGGTATAGACAAGCTATGGCACAACAATTCAGAAGTTAAACAGTATAAAAAGCTATGGCACAACAATACAGAAGTTAAACAGTATAGACAAGCTATGGCACAACAATACAGAAGTTAAATAGTATAGACAAGCTATGGCACAACAATACAGAAGTTAAACAGTATAGACAAGCTATGGCACAACACTACACAAGTTAAATAGTATAGACAAGCTATGGCACAACACATCATCATTGGCACCTTGCCGTCTTGACAGACGATAGTTTGTGCTTTAAAAAGGCATAATAACTTTTAACTATGGCGGTAGCGAGTGTGACTGATAAGGCCAATTTGCGCTGTAAATGTCCGTTCACAGTGGGTGCATGTGAACACGTGGTCATTTCCACCATCATGCACCATCTTACGTCTCAAACGCTCGGTGTGTGACTTATCTGCAATAATTTTCTCCTTTGTCTTTATTCCATTTCTGATATTTGCCCTCCATGCAACACGTTCAGCGGCGACTTGCTCCCAATGTGCATTATCAATGCCTGTATCAATCATGTCCCGCTTACACACATCTTTGTATCGTAGTAGAGGCCGACCCTGAGATCTCTTACCCATCTGTAATTCACCAAAAAAGATATCCTTTGGTATTCTACCATCATCCATCCTCCTAAGATGTCCTATCCATCTAAGTCTACGAAGACTGAGCATGGAATAAACTGTCACACAACCTGATCTTTCCAATACTTCAGTATTTGTGATTTTGTCTTGCCACTTAATACCAAGAATTCTTCGCAGACACCGCATATGAAAGCTGTTTAAATTGTTCTCTTGGTGTGAGTAAGTTGTCCAGGTTTCACTGCCATAGAGAAGAGTACTAAGGACACAGGCTTGATAGACCAGGACTTTTGTTTTGGCAGTAAGCTTCCTGTTCTCCCAGACTCTTTTTCTTAACCTGTTCATTGTTGTTGCTGCCTTACCAATCCGGATGTTGATTTCCTGATCTAGGGATAATTTGCTATTTACCACTGATCCTAGATATGTAAAATGGTCTACTATCTCTAGTTCGGCGTCGTCAATAAAGATTGATGGTACCCCATGTGCACCTTGTGACATAATCTGTGTCTTCTTTTTGCTAATTGTTAAACCAAATTCAGAACAAGCATTGGAGAATGCAGATAGTAGACATTGCAATTCTTCCTCAGAGTGGGTCGTAACTGCAGCATCATCTGCAAAAAGCAACTCTCTGATCAGTACCCTCCTAATTTTGGTATTATAAATTATGGCACAACAATACACAAGTTAAATAGTATAGACAAGCTATGGCACAACAATACACAAGTTAAATAGTATAGACAAGCTATGGCACAACAATACACAAGTTAAATAGTATAGACAAGCTATGGCACAACAATACACAAGTTAAATAGTATAGACAAGCTATGGCACAACAATACAGAAGTTAAACAGTATAGACAAGCTATGGCACAACAATACAGAAGTTAAACAGTATATACAAGCTATGGCACAACAATTCAGCAGTTAAACAGTATAGACAAGCTATGGCACAACAATACAGCAGTTAAACAGTATAGACAAGCTATGGCACAACAATACAGAAGTTAAATAGTATAGACAAGCTATGGCACAACAATACAGAAGTTAAATAGTATAGACAAGCTATGGCACAACAATACAGAAGTTAAACAGTATAGACAAGCTATGGCACAACAATTCAGAAGTTAAACAGTATAAAAAGCTATGGCACAACAATACAGAAGTTAAACAGTATAGACAAGCTATGGCACAACAATACAGAAGTTAAATAGTATAGACAAGCTATGGCACAACAATACAGAAGTTAAACAGTATAGACAAGCTATGGCACAACAATACAGAAGTTAAACAGTATAGACAAGCTATGGCACAACAATACAGAAGTTAAATAGTATAGACAAGCTATGGCACAACAATACACAAGTTAAATAGTATAGACAAGCTATGGCACAACAATACACAAGTTAAATAGTATAGACAAGCTATGCCACAACAATACACAAGTTAAATAGTATAGACAAGCTATGGCACAACAATACACAAGTTAAATAGTATAGACAAGCTATGGCACAACAATACAGAAGTTAAACAGTATAGACAAGCTATGGCACAACAATACAGAAATTAAACAGTATAGACAAGCTATGGCACAACAATACAGAAGTTAAACAGTATAGACAAGCTATGGCACAACAATACAGAAGTTAAAGAGTATAGACAAGCTATGGCACAACAATACAAAAGTTAAACAGTATAGACAAGCTATGGCACAACAATACAAAAGTTAAACAGTATAGATAAGCTATGGCACAACAATACAGAAGTTAAACAGTATAGACAAGCTATGGCACAACAATACAGAAGTTAAACAGTATAAAAAGCTATGGCACAACAATACAGAAGTTAAACAGTATAGACAAGCTATGGCACAACAATACAGAAGTTAAACAGTATAGACAAGCTATGGCACAACAATACAGCAGTTAAACAGTATAAAAAGCTATGGCACAACAATACAGAAGTTAAACAGTATAGACAAGCTATGGCACAACAATACAGAAGTCAAACAGTATAGATAAGCTATGGCACAACAATACAGAAGTCAAACAGTATAGACAAGCTATGGTACAACAATACAGAAGTCAAACAGTATAGACAAGCTATGGTACAACAATACACAAGTTAAACAGTACAGACAAGCTATGGCACAACAATACACAAGTTAAACAGTATAGACAAGCTATGGCACAACAATACAGAAGTTAAACAGTATAAAAAGCTATGGCACAACAATATAGACTATCTCATACATGAGACACTTACCAATGTATGGAGAGTTGTAGCTATCTCATACATGAGACACTTACTGGGGTATGGAGAGTTGTATCTATCTCATACATGAGACACTTACTGGGGTATGGAGAGTTGTATCTATCTCATACATGAGACACTTACTGGGGTATGGAGAGTTGTAGCTATCTCATACATGAGACACTTACTGGGGTATGGAGAGTTGTGTCTATCTCATACATGAGACACTTACCAATGTATGGAGAGTTGTATCTATCTCATACATGAGACACTTACTGGGTTATGGAGAGTTGTAGCTATCTCATACATGAGACACTTACTGGGGTATGGAGAGTTGTATCTATCTCATACATGAGACACTTACCAATGTATGGAGAGTTGTATCTATCTCATACATGAGACACTTACTGGGTTATGGAGAGTTGTATCTATCTCATACATGAGACACTTACTGGGGTATGGAGAGTTGTATCTATCTCATACATGAGACACTTACTGGGGTATGGAGAGTTGTAGCTATCTCATACATGAGACACTTACTGGGGTATGGAGAGTTGTATCTATCTCATACATGAGACACTTACTGGGGTATGGAGAGTTGTATCTATCTCATACATGAGACACTTACTGGGGTATGGAGAGTTGTATCTATCTCATACATGAGACACTTACCAATGTATGGAGAGTTGTAGCTATCTCATACATGAGACACTTACTGGGGTATGGAGAGTTGTATCTATCTCATACATGAGACACTGGGGTATGGAGAGTTGTATCTATCTCATACATGAGACACTTACCAATGTATGGAGAGTTGTAGCTATCTCATACATGAGACACTTACTGGGGTATGGAGAGTTGTAGCTATCTCATACATGAGACACTTACTGGGGTATGGAGAGTTGTATCTATCTCATACATGAGACACTTACCAATGTATGGAGAGTTGTATCTATCTCATACATGAGACACTTACTGGGTTATGTAGAGTTTTATCTATCTCATACATGAGACACTTACTGGGGTATGGAGAGTTGTATCTATCTCATACATGAGACACTTACCAATGTATGGAGAGTTGTAGCTATCTCATACATGAGACACTTACCAATGTATGGAGAGTTGTAGCTATCTCATACATGAGACACTTACCAATGTATGGAGAGTTGTAGCTATCTCATACATGAGACACTTACTGGGGTATGGAGAGTTGTATCTATCTCATACATGAGACACTTACTGGGGTATGGAGAGTTGTAGCTATCTCATACATGAGACACTTACCAATGTATGGAGAGTTGTAGCTATCTCATACATGAGACACTTACTGGGGTATGGAGAGTTGTAGCTATCTCATACATGAGACATTTACTGGGGTATGGAGAGTTGTAGCTATCTCATACATGAGACACTTACTGGGGTATGGAGAGTTGTAGCTATCTCATACATGAGACACTTACTGGGGTATGGAGAGTTGTAGCTATCTCATACATGAGACACTTACTGGGGTATGGAGAGTTGTAGCTATCTCATACATGAGACACTTACTGGGGTATGGAGAGTTGTAGCTATCTCATACATGAGACACTTACCAATGTATGGAGAGTTGTAGCTATCTCATACATGAGACACTTACTGGGGTATGGAGAGTTGTAGCTATCTCATACATGAGACACTTACCAATGTATGGAGAGTTGTAGCTATATCATACATGAGACACTTACTGGGGTATGGAGAGTTGTATCTATCTCATACATGAGACACTTACTGGGGTATGGAGAGTTGTAGCTATCTCATACATGAGACACTTACTGGGGTATGGAGAGCTGTATCTATCTCATACATGAGACACTTACCAATGTATGGAGAGTTGTATCTATCTCATACATGAGACACTTACTGGGTTATGGAGAGTTGTATCTATCTCATACATGAGACACTTACTGGGGTATGGAGAGTTGTAGCTATCTCATACATGAGACACTTACTGGGGTATGGAGAGTTGTATCTATCTCATACATGAGACACTTACCAATGTATGGAGAGTTGTATCTATCTCATACATGAGACACTTACTGGGTTATGGAGAGTTGTGACTATCTCATACATGAGACACTTACTGGGTTATGGAGAGTTGTATCTATCTCATACATGAGACACTTACTGGGTTATGGAGAGTTGTGACTATCTCATACATGAGACACTTATTGGGGTAATGAGAGTTGTATCTATCTCATACATGAGACACTTACTGGGGTATGGAGAGTTGTATCTATCTTATACATGAGACACTTACTGGGTTATGGAGATAGTTAGTTAGTTAGTTAGTCGACAGATCATCCTCATTGCACATTGAACCATTCAGTCCATAAGTGCTTGGATCCCCTCCTCAGCAAATCCGCAGCGTGTAGCGGCTAACGACACCAGTTCTGTGTTGGTTTATCAATCTTCTTTGGCTTCCTGCGTAGTGTTCTTGTTTGGCCACCCCTCTTTTAATTTGCTGTTCTCGCAGTCTGGCCATGGTTGTAGATTCACAGTCATCACTTGGTTCACGCAAAAGTCTTACTTCTCGTAGAGCATTCAGAATGTCAGCCTGGTCCATGACGCGTCCGCCCTCCACAGTAGCCTCACCTGCGAGCTTGTCAGCCCGCTCATTTCCTTGTACTCCCGCATGCCCTGGCACGAAGATGAAACTAATCTTTGCCAGCCGAGACCGCTCCAGAGGTAGCAACCATTCTCTTCGGATCGACCCCTCCTCTATCCTCTTGATCATGTTCATTGAGTCGCTAAGGAAACATGCCCTAGTGAATGTCTGTGTCTTGAGCCATGTTATTGCTTTACTTACTGCCATGACTTCCATAGCCAGGCTACTTGTGGTTTCAGTGAAAGCACCAGAGTCCTCCTTCACAATTCTCCCTCCGGCCCGAGCCGTAAAGGCTCATGAGCTTCTCACATGTTGGACGACCGACCCATCTGTGTAGATGACAGCATCACCGTCTAGCGAATTCTTGAAAATCAACGCTTGTACTTCAGCCTCCACAGCATCCGGATTTTCTTGTCTGCATTTTCTATCTAGTTGGATGCAAACTGAAAAGGATGTGCAGAAATCTGTTGGCACTTGTACCCACTCCTCGCCAGGTTCTAAGTCCTCAAGTGAACACACCTGTTGAAGAATGTCTTCGGCTTGACCCATCCACGACCGTCCTCTTTTTAACCTGCTGCCCTTCACCTTCATAATTTCACTATGCAGTGGATGTTGTGTGTTTGCGTTAACTCTGAGGTAGGCGCGTGCCCTGCAACCTTGTATTCTCTCTTCAATGGTTGGAAAACCAAGAAGGTAGCTCATCGCTCTGCATGCTGTATCTCTTGTACATCCAAGAATAATGCGCATAGCTTCATTCTGTATCCTTTCCATCCTTTCTATCTGCTTACGGCTGAGAGTCAGGATTGCCATTGCATACTCAAAAACAGACATGACCAGTCCTTCGTATAGAAGACATAGATGGCGCTGCTCACAGTTTGCTGCCGCCATCACCCGCATCGCAGCCAACCCCCGCTTGGCCTTTGTTATCACCTGGTCTATGTGCTCATTATAAGCAAGGCTTCGATCAAACCGTATCCCCAGGTAATTCATTGCCTGCGTTCTTTCCACCGTCTCTGAACACAGCTTTACAGTTGTTGTTGGAGTGTTGACAATATGATTATTCTCCAAGTCACTGTTGCCTTTGTTGGGTTGACCATTGCCCCAGCTTCATCACACCAAGTACTTATGCGATTGAGTTCGGTTTGTAGTTCCACAGCAACCTGCTCTCTATCCTTACCCTGACGATACACTAAAACATCATCGGCATATGACAATGTCCTGCCAGGTCCAGTGATCTGCTCACTGGTGATTCTTACTGTGTAGGTGTTGAACAGTACCAGAGATAATGGTGATCCCTGTGGTAGGCCAGGATATATTGTTGTTGGTTCCGAAGTCCAACTGCCACATCTAAAAACTACTTTCCGTTGGAATAGGGCTGCAGCGATCCAACTAAGGAGGAATGGACTTACTTTTAGTTCAAGAAGCTGAAACATTAAAAAATCCAATGGTACTCTGATGTACGCGTCCTCAAGATCAATCGCTGCAGCAAAGGTTTCAATGCCTGAGTGGAAACCTTCATAGACATCATGGGCAAAAACTGCTGCATTGGTCCAGGTTTCTCTTTTTGGACAGTACCCACCCAGGGTAGGTAGGAAAACACCTTGCCTCTCTAGCTGGCTTGATATTTTCCTGGCAATTACCTTCTCCAGCAGCTTGCCTATTGTATTCTGCATGGTTATAATTCGATATCCCTGAATTTTTTTGTGGTCTTTGTCAGGCTTCGGCAAGGGAATCAGATAGCTGTGTAACCACTCCTCCTTAATGCTAGCACTCCCTATACTGTTGTTGTACATGTCTGCTAGTTTCTCTAGCTCGTTGTCGGTACACCTATTGATGTCGTCGTATCTTATGCCATCAGGCCCTGGAGCGCTGTTTTTTTATCGTCGAAGCACAGCCTTGATTTCTTTCACTGTCACTGTGTCTTCATCCGAAGTGTTCTGGGCCTTGCACCTGTCTGAGGTGACCTCCGTGACCAGATTTCGGCCTCCCATGTCTGTCTGGTTGCTCTGCTCTAGATAGCGTTCAAAGAGGGCTTTGCCCTTGTCCTCCACAGCCACTGTTGATACAAACCAGGTCAATGGTTTCAAGTGCAGTCTCGAGCTCCTCCCCCTGTGTGTTGGAGCAAATGTTTCCCCATGATCTGCCTTTAGCGTTGAAATCACCACAGAAAATAACATTTCTCTCGTGACCTAATATGCCACTTAAGCACTGCCACTTCTGGGAATCCATACTCGCGTTGCGGGCATAAACATTAACCAACACGAATGGTATACTGGATTGAACTCTCAACGCGTGTATTTGTATATCGTCACTGTCCCAACTGGACATGTCTAGCTCTGACGCCACCATGCTGTCGCGAACAAGAATCGCCATTCCCAGATGTCGTCTGTTGTAGAAACATTTGAAGCCGGCAATTTGGAGTAGCTGATCACCCAGTCTCGTCTCCTGGAGCGCTACAATGTCGTTCCTGTAAACCAGGGTTTCTAAAATAGAGTCCTGTTGTTTTACGCTGGCGCAGTTCCAATACAGAATACGGATATTCCTGAGTCCTAGACAGTGACACTAAAAAACGTCTAAAACGTCTTAAACCACCACGCTTACCTTGTCTCTTTCTGCCTGCCTGGCACCCACACCGCCTCGTTAGGTTGACTGCTGACAGCTCGGAGAACACACATTATTCCGCCATGTTGAAAAACCGAAAACAACACAAAACCACACACGCTGCGAAAAATTCCCTCAAGGATTGCTTCGCTCAATGCATGAAACTCCGTAGCATCTGCGCAGATCTTGAGTAGAAACTCCTGGTTTTACATCCTGGCACACAAATTACACGCAAGAGATGAATAAATCCATCTCCTACGCGAAAAAGTTAACGATCACAAAACAACCCGACCATCCGTCACCATCTTGAAACCGGAAATGGGGTATGGAGAGTTGTGACTATCTCATACATGAGACATTTACTGGGGTATGGAGAGTTGTGTCTATCTCATACATGAGACACTTATCAAGGTATGGAGAGTTGTGTCTATCTCATACGTTAGACACTTCCTGGGGTATGGAGAGTTGTGTCTATCTCATACATGAGACACTTACTGGTGTATGGAGAGTTGTGTCTATCTCATACATGAGACATTTACTGGGGTATGGAGAGTTGTGTCTATCTCATACATGAGACATTTACCAAGTTATGGAGAGTTGTGTCTATCTCATACATGAGACACTTACTGGGGTATGGAGAGTTGTGTCTATCTCATACATGAGACACTTACCAAGGTATGGAGAGTTGTGTCTATCTCATACATGAGACACTTACCAAGGTATGGAGAGTTGTGTCTATCTCATACATGAGACACTTACCAAGGTATGGAGAGTTGTGACTATCTCATACATGAGACATTTACTGGGGTATGGAGAGTTGTGTCTATCTCATACATGAGACACTTACCAAGGTATGGAGAGTTGTGTCTATCTCATACATGAGACACTTACCAAGGTATGGAGAGTTGTGTCTATCTCATACATGAGACACTTACCAAGGTATGGAGAGTTGTGTCTATCTCATACATGAGACACTTACCAAGGTATGGAGAGTTGTGTCTATCTCATACATGAGACACTTACCAAGGTATGGAGAGTTGTGTCTATCTCATACATGAGACACTTACCAAGGTATGGAGAGTTGTGTCTATCTCATACATGAGACACTTACCAAGGTATGGAGAGTTGTGTCTATCTCATACATGAGACACTTACCAAGGTATGGAGAGTTGTGTCTATCTCATACATGAGACACTTACCAAGGTATGGAGAGTTGTGTCTATCTCATACATGAGACACTTACCAAGGTATGGAGAGTTGTGTCTATCTCATACATGAGACACTTACCAAGGTATGGAGAGTTGTGTCTATCTCATACATGAGACACTTACCAAGGTATGGAGAGTTGTGTCTATCTCATACATGAGACACTTACCAAGGTATGGAGAGTTGTGTCTATCTCATACATGAGACACTTACCAAGGTATGGAGAGTTGTGTCTATCTCATACATGAGACACTTCCCAAGGTATGGAGAGTTGTGTCTATCTCATACATGAGACACTTACCAAGGTATGGAGAGTTGTGTCTATCTCATACATGAGACACTTACCAAGGTATGGAGAGTTGTGTCTATCTCATAATGAGACACTTACCAAGGTATGGAGAGTTGTGTCTATCTCATACATGAGACACTTACCAAGGTATGGAGAGTTGTGTCTATCTCATACATGAGACACTTACCAAGGTATGGAGAGTTGTGACTATCAACAACAACAACAAAACTTCATTTTCTAAGGGTTAAGAATTGGGCACGCAGGCCCGTCTTACATTCTGCCCTTCTATCACTCTCTTTCATAAATTATATCATTCACCCATCATTCAAGGCTAACTGAAAACGGCAATAATATAAAAGATATGCATTAAAAAGGCATGGGAAAAATTAAAAATCAATACTACTGTCGTGGATTTCCTTTATTGTGTCGTCCCTGGAGTGAGGTGAATCAAAACCTACATTATTTTTAACCCCATATCATTATTCTGGAGAATCCACCACACTCCCCCAGTCAATGGATACCTCTTTCTCTCTCTCTCTCTCACCACTGGATCATGCCCCCTCTCACACTTCCCCAAAACAACATACTAAACAACTCTAGCTTCAGAAAATTAATAACACATTAATTTAATAAAGAAAAGTGTATGTATGTGAGAAGTGTATGTGTAGAATGTATGTTGTATACTCTAGTGTGTGCAGAATCAGACCGAACAGCTCAGGAGCAAAGTCTGATCATCCCTGTAAGGATCACACAACATCATCATAGTGCAGTACACGATAACCTCACCAAACGATATATCCTTCCTGCTAGATGTTGACTTCCTCCGGTAGCTTTTTGATAACCCAGATATGGGGTCACCAATCACGGATATAGTCCAATACTGATCCTGACTCGATCACACACTATGTTATTAAATGTCCCTACTGTTCTGAGACTTAAACATCCTTGCTTTGTGAAAACCCGGAACACTGTCCCTTGAAATAACGTGATTCATTTTCCAAAAGTCCTACTGTTCACAATTACACTGTTATTGTTTACAGTCCCACAGGAATCTAGTAATTTAGTAAAAGCACTAGGTTCATTGTTCCTGTTAACTAGATAATCTTACTATTGTTCCTTCTACATATGATGTGGAAAACAAACACTAATGTTCTGTTCACATGTGGTTTTGAAAAATAATTTCACTACTGATTTCCATTTTCCCTATCAATAAGAAGTCATCTGCTGGATATGTATATGTTTCGGCTCAACCGAGCCATGTTCCTTCAGACCCCTTTCATCATGGGCCCAGTGCAAAAGCTGCTGAATAACTCTGCCTGCACTAAGGTATCCATTATGGTAAACAGTTATGTTTCAGCTTCACCTGAGTAACCTGAGGGAACCTGTGAAAGAGAGAGAACACACCGGTGAGAGCAACTGCACACTGACTCCTATTAGATGAGTGTAGGCCGACGGCCTCACTCAGATATATGACAGTGAACCAAACTCTGTCTTGGTGCAGAGGAGCTCATCACGTCGGTCTGAATTAGGGTAAGACATGGAAAGACCAAAATGTAAAGTGCAGAACCCCAGTAGACCCCCACTGGAAGATCCCACCATTGGACATTTCCCCTATCCCCCAACCATCCTCAATCCTTCTAAATATCATCCCACTTCACTATTTCCAACCAGCTGAGCTAATTGATCTCTCACACTAGTTAGTTTTAACAATGCGATTACCCACTGTCGCCGACACTCCGTGAATACCTAACCACAACTCAACAACACTATGTTCAAGCTCTGGCTCTATCAAACACCAGACTATCCTACATTATTTACATCTAACTACTATTTAGTAAATACCTTATGAACACTCAGCTCTATCCTGAATCGAATCTACACGTTGCCATGAAAGACACATGTTCCTCAACGTTAATTGATACCGAACACACTAGATTCTTTTCTATTTTAAAACAGAGCTAGTCGAAACACTTCAGCCCAGGTCAACTCTCTTGTTCAAACTAGCGGTAACAAATTCTGTTTTACATACAGTCGGGATTGTCCTAGTGACGTCATTCGATGTAACACCAGGTGGTCTCAGCGGCAGACAATTTGTTTCTAACTTCACAAGAATAGTTGTCCCCTCCTTCCACCATGAACACAACAAGATTTTTCTCTCAACAAACGATGATACATCAAACAATGCCGACAGATTCTCCGTTCCTAGGGAACTCTCAAAGACTTGTAGTTTCCTTTGATCCGACATGAGTGTTTCTCCACTAGTAACAAACAATTGCAGCTGTGAATACAGACTAGTTCTCTGTTAGTTTATCATCTTATTGTTAACGAAAGTGGTCCCGTGACGACTACACGTCTCAGTAATAGTAATGACTAGTGTGGCGGCACCTGTTATTAGCTATGATGAATATACTGGCCTACCAAAAGGCATATGACTCATATATGAGACACTTACCCAGGGTATGGAGAGTTGTGACTATCTCTTACATGAGACACTTACCAAGGTATGTAGAGTTGTGACTATCTCATACATGAGACACTTACCAAGGATGTAGAGTTGTGACTATCTCATACATCTGACACATACTGGGGTATGGAGCCTTGCCGAATGTGACTATCTCATACATTGGACACATACTAGGGTATGGAGCCTTGCCGAATGTGACTATCTCATACATGAGACACTTACCAGGGTACGGAGCCTTGCCGAATGTGACAATCTCATACATGAGAACTCCAAATGACCATACGTCAGACTTGATGCTGAATCTCCTCTCCAGAGCTGCTTCTGGGGCTGTCCATTTAATGGGGAACTTTGCATCTGGAGACAAACATTGTTGAATGCTTACAGATATCACCTGGACACATCAGTTGTGTATATATAATGTCTGGGCAAGTGGGTCATAAAAATATATCTAGACATATAGGTTGTGTAAACATATCTAGACATATATGGTTGTGTAAGCATATCTAGACATATATGGTTGTGTAAACATATCTAGACATATATGGTTGTGTAAACATATCTAGACATATATAGTTGTGTAAACATATCTAGATATATATAGTTGTGTAAACATATCTAGATATATATAGTTGTGTAAACATATCTATATATATATATATATAGTTGTGTAAACATATCTAGATATATATGGTTGTGTAAACATATTTAGATATATATGGTTGTGTAAACATATCTATATATATATATAGTTGTGTAAACATATCTAGATATATATGGTTGTGTAAACATATCTAGATATATATGGTTGTGTAAACATATCTAGACATATATGGTTGTGTAAACATATCTAGATATATATAGTTGTGTAAACATATCTAGATATATATGGTTGTGTAAACATATCTAGATATATATGGTTGTGTAAACATATCTAGATATATATATAGTTGTGTAAACATATCTAGATATATATGGCTGTGTAAACATATCTAGATATATATATAGTTGTGTAAACATATCTAAACATATATAGTTGTGTAAACATATCTAGATATATATAGTTGTGTAAACATATCTAGATATATATGGTTGTGTAAACATATCTAGATATATATATATATATAGTTGTGTAAACATATCTAGATATATATATAGTTGTGTAAACATATCTAGATATATATATGGTTGTGTAAACATATCTAGATATATATGGTTGTGTAAACATATCTAGATATATATGGCTGTGTAAACATATCTAGATATATATGGCTGTGTAAACATATCTAGATATATATATAGTTGTGTAAACATATCTAGATATATATAGTTATGTAAACATATCTTGATATATATGGTTGTGTAAACATATCTAGATATATATGGTTGTGTAAACATATCTAGATATATATGGTTGTGTAAACATATCTAGATATATATGGTTGTGTAAACATATCTAGACATATATAGTTGTGTAAACATATCTAGATATATATGGTTGTGTAAACATATCTAGACATATGTGGTTGTGTAAACATATCTAGACATATATAGTTGTGTAAAAATATCTAGACATATATAGTTGTGTAAACATATCTAGACATATATAGTTGTGTAAACATATCTAGATATATAGGTTGTGTAAACATATCTAGACATATATGGTTGTGTAAACATATCTAGATATATAGGTTGTGTAAACATATCTAGACATATATAGTTGTGTAAACATATCTAGACATATATAGTTGTGTAAACATATCTAAACATATATGGTTGTGTAAACATATCTAGACATATATAGTTGTATAAACATATCTAAACATATATGGTTGTGTAAACATATCTAGATATATCCATCCATCATGTGCCATGCCGGTAAGCGTGGGCGGTCATGTTCTGCCTTCTCACCCGATCACCAGAGTCGTGGATCAGCTCCGTGTTTCTGTCTCGACCATGCCACAAGGCCAAGCCATCCAGGTACTTGCTTCTAGGTCTTCCCCTTGGTCTGTTCCCCTCGATCTTACCAGTTGTCACCAAATTCTCCAATCCATTTCTTCTCATAACATGCCCAAAAAATGTTGACTGTCTACGTCTAATTTCTCTAATCAATTTACGATCTTCATTTGCTTCTTGAAGGACTTGTTCATTGGTCTTTCTGGCTGTCCATGGTATTCTTTGCATTTTCCTCAGAAACCACATCTCTACAGCCATCAGATGTTTTTCAGCCTGACTGCTCATTGTCCACGCTTCACATCCATACAAAAGTACAGGTTCAATGTAGCATCTCAACACTCTTTTTCTCGTTTCAATTGACATCTTTTTATTGGTCAATATGTTTTTCATCTTGCTAAAGGCTACTTTTGCCATGGCGATTCTTGTTCTAATCTCTTCAAGGCATCTCCCATCAGATGTTATTACTGTTCCGAGATAATTGTACCTGCTCACTTGTTGAAGAATATTCCCATTTACTTGTATATTACATTGTGGTATTTCGTCCTTCCTAGTGACGACCATAATCTGTGTCTTTTTACAATTTAATTCTAACCCTAGTTGTTCACTGTGTGTAACAATCGCATCTACTAAATTTTGCAGGTCCTGTTCATTGTCTGCAATCAAGACTGTATCATCTGCATATCTAATGTTATTGATGCATCGTCCCCCAATGTTGATTCCTTCCATATCTTCAATATTTCTGAAAATACTTTCACTGTACAGGGAAAACAGATCTGGAGACATTACACATCCCTGTCTCACACCCCTTTTAATAGGCTGATATTGGCTTACTTCATTATCAACTCTTATGGCAGCTTGTTGTTTCCAATATATGTTTTTTACAAGTCTAAGATCTTTTCCATCAATTTGTAGATCTTCAAGCATCCTTATCATGTTGACATGTCTCACTTTATCAAAAGCCTTTGTGTAGTCAATAAAGCAAAGGTGTAGATCTTTGTTTACTTCTATAGAACGTTCGATTATGTTTCTCAGTATATACACAGCATTTACTGTACCCTTGCCTTCCACAAACCCACATTGTTCTTTTCCTATTTCAGGTTGTATTTTCCTCCTAACTCTTTGCATGATAATTCTTAGCAAAATCTTTGTGATGTGACTCATACTAATTGTTCGATGTTGATCACATTCCAAGGCTCCTGATTTCTTTGGGATTGCAATAAATACAGAATTACATAACTCCTGAGGTATATTTCCAGTATCATATATTGTATTAAGCAGACTGGTAACTTGATCTATTCCATATTCTTCTAAAGCATTAATCATTTCTGTTGTGACGCTGTCTGAACCGGGGGTCTTGCCAGATTTCATATGGTTAAGAGCATTCTGAACCTCCATCTTCAAAATTGCTGGTCCTTCATTATTATTTTGAACATCATACTGTTCGTCTCTGTTATCGTCATACAGGTTTTTCACGTAATCTGACCATTCATGTAATATCTGATCTTTTTCTATTATGACTCTTCCATCTTTTGTCTTTAGGCAGCCTGCTGATGTACGTGTTCTTTGATTAGTAAGCTTCTGAATTCTTTTGTGCATTAGGTTCGCATTGTTACTGTTGTGTTGTTTTTCAATTTCTCTGCAATTTTTCTCAAGCCATGTTTCTTTTGCCTCCTTACATAAGGTTCTCACTTTTCTGTGAATTTCTTCATATTTGGCAGGATTATTTTTGTTCTGTCTTCTTGTTTCCATTAGTTGTAAAATTTCTTCAGTCATCCATGTCTTACGGCCCACTTTCTTTACTTTTGGAATGGTTTTTTCTGCTGCGCAACTGATTGAATTCTTCATCGTTTCCCATTGATCATCTACATCTTGAAACAGGATCTCTAGATCAGACAATATATCAAATTTTTTCTTTACTTCTATGTTAAAATTATCTTGTATTTCTTTGTCAGTTTTCAATTTGCACAAGTCATATTTAGGGTTTCCTGCTGTATACTTGACTTTCTTTAACTTTACCCTCAATGTGCCTGTAATTAATCTGTGATCACTGTAACAGTCTGCATTTGGAACTGTTTTTACGACTGTTAACGCATTTCGAAACCTTTTGCTAATCAGGATGTAATCTATCTGGTTTTTAATCCTGCTGTCTGGACTCCTCCATGTCCATAATCTTCTAGTATGCTGTTTAAACCAGGTGTTTCCTACAACCATTTCTTGTTCTTTTGCCCAGTCTACAAGTCTGTATCCTCTTTCATTTCTCTCTCCCAAACCATGGTTGCCTACACTGCATCCATCGCCTTGCTGTCCTATTTTTGCGTTGAAATCACCCATTATGATATTTATTTCTGATTTTTTGCAGTTCTTCAAAGCAGATTCCACGTCATTATAAAATTCCTCTATGCTTTCTTCACTGCTTTCACTTGTTGGGGCATATACTTGAATGACATTTATTTTAAAAGGTCTTCCGTTTAATTTTACTAATAGGACTCTGTCTGACACAGCATGATATCCTTTGACAGAATTTGATGTTTGCTTATCTAATATAATGGCTACACCTCTTTGCTGTTCTTCTCCCCCAGAGTAAATAATCTTACAATCCTCTCCTGTCCTTATCCCTGCTCCTTTTCCAACTAGATATATATGGTTGTGTAAACATATCTAAACATATATGGTTGTGTAAACATATCTAGATATATATGTTGTGTAAACATATCTAGATATATATGGTTGTGTAAACATATCTAGATATATATGGTTGTGTAAACATATCTAAACATATATGGTTGTGTAAACATATCTAGATATATATAGTTGTGTAAACATATCTAGACATATAGGTTGTGTAAACATATCTAGATATATATGGTTGTGTAAACATATCTAGACATATGTGGTTGTGTAAACATATCTAGACATATATAGTTGTGTAAAAATATCTAGACATATATAGTTGTGTAAACATATCTAGACATATATGGTTGTGTAAACATATCTAGATATATAGGTTGTGTAAACATATCTAGACATATATGGTTGTGTAAACATATCTAGACATATATAGTTGTGTAAACATATCTAAACATATATGGTTGTGTAAACATATCTAGACATATATAGTTGTATAAACATATCTAAACATATATGGTTGTGTAAACATATCTAGATATATATGGTTGTGTAAACATATCTAAACATATATGGTTGTGTAAACATATCTAGATATATATGTTGTGTAAACATATCTAGATATATATGGTTGTGTAAACATATCTAGATATATATGTTGTGTAAACATATCTAAACATATATGGTTGTGTAAACATATCTAGATATATATATATATAGTTGTGTAAACATATCTAGACATATATGGTTGTATAAACATATCTAGATATATATGGTTGTGTAAACATATCTAAACATATATGGTTGTGTAAACATATCTAGATATATATGTTGTGTAAACATATCTAGATATATATGGTTGTGTAAACATATCTAGATATATATGTTGTGTAAACATATCTAAACATATATGGTTGTGTAAACATATCTAGATATATATATATATAGTTGTGTAAACATATCTAGACATATATGGTTGTATAAACATATCTAGATATATATAGTTGTGTAAACATATCTAGACATATATGGTTGTATAAACATATCTAGATATATATATATAGGTTGTGTAAACATATCTAGATATATATATAGTTGTGTAAACATATCTAGACATATATGGTTGTATAAACATATCTAGATATATATAGTTGTGTAAACATATCTAGACATATAGGTTGTGTAAACATATCTAGACATATATAGTTGTGTAAACATATCTAGATATATATGGTTGTGTAAACATATCTAAACATATATGGTTGTGTAAACATATCCAGAAAAAACAGTTTGTGTAAAATATATAGACATTTAGGTTGTGTAAACATATATAGAAAAATAGTTTGTGTAAATATAATCCCTGGACACATTAATTGTGTGAACATAATCCCTGGACAGGCAGACAAGAGCATTAGTGCAAAATGTATTTATTTATGCACATTAAAAGACCGGTCAACTGTCCCTCCGTACCACAGGTATAGTTTTCCTAGAAAATCACCACAGGTATAGTTTCCTTAGAAAATCATCACAGGTATAATTTCCCTAAAAAAATCACCACAAGTATAGTTTCCTTAGAAAATCATCACAGGTATAATTTCCCTTACAAAATCAGCACAGGTATAGTTTTCCTAGAAAATCACCACAGGTATAATTTCCCTAGAAAATCAGCACAGGTATAGTTTCCCTAGAAAATCACCACAATTATAGTTTCCCTAGAAAATCACCACAGGTATAATTTCCCTAGAAATTCACAACAGGTATAGTTTCTCTAGAAAATCATCACAGTTATGCAAGACTGGTGCTGGAACTTTACGTCAGGGTGATATGATTCTTGGTATGTTGGCAAGATGGGACGGAGTGTGTGGATCAGCGCTATTGTAAACAGGTACCCTAGGGTTGTGACTGTGAACCTGGTGCTGAAAGCACACATCAAGCCACAGGAGAGAGGGGATCAACTATTGAACCAATCAATAAACACAACAATGAATTCATAAATTCTCCCATGAATCAACCCATTAGCCATGACTCAACAATCCATCAAAGAACTGATTAATTATGAGCAAATACTGCACAGGTGTCCACTTACTTTCATTTGCCTCATACACATCTTCATCAGATTCTAAAATACGTGCCAGGCCAAAATCTGCAACCTTGACATCAAAGTGCTCTCCGACAAGAATGTTGGCAGCTCTAAGGTCACGGTGGACAAAGTTAACACTCTCAAGATAGGCCATGCCTTCAGCCACCTGGCAATGAAATACATGAAGCAAGTTGCAGGTCTGTGTTACACTGCAACAACTCTTACCTCTCATGATATAAGTGACATTATCTGCTGCAATACTTACAGGCAAAGAAACACCCCAGAGTACCAGAGGGACAAATACCAGGCACAAGAGGAAAGGGCTGAGTTGAGTCAAGAACCGACATCACAGCACTCAGGACATTCCCAAATGTGCTCCGTCCTCATCTGCAACAGCCAGTGAAGAATCCCAATACTAATGATACCAGTAGCAGTCTGAATTATGTGTCCGTCTGGCCTTTCCTCAAAGTCCTGATTGTCGGCCAGATCCGCTGGTCACTCCCTGCAGCAATATTGGCTCCAAGCAGTGATGATCTATCTGTTCTTCTGTATTATACACACAATCCCACATGACATTATCTGTAAATATCAGTATCCTTCCAATCCCTGGTGCTATGACATCATCTGTTTGTTTGTACCTGGTGCATTGGTTTTACAGCCTGCGATTCAGATTTTGTCCTAGCCCCAAGCACCCATTGAAGCAGGCAGGCTGTGGCGGATCAGCACCCAATTGGCTGGGGGCTGCCCAGCTTGAGGCGGGCGGTAGCTGATCAGTGACACCTATAGGTGTCTCCCACCGTCAGAGGCAACGCGTGGCGCCCCATGTCTACGCCAACTGACAAGGACTTATAACCCGTAACAGTTGCCTCTCGCTTTGATTCTGAGACCAGTTAAGACCAGGGATGGAGTTATTGCCTCTCCATAGCACATAGCCTGGGCTAAAATATAGAGATCATGTGTTGCCCATGCAGCATGATCCCTCTCTCGGCCTGCCTAGTTCACTCCAGAGGAAAGGTAACACCCCTACATCTGGAACAAGACAAGCTGCAGAAGCTGCCGGATCAGCAAAGCAATGCTCTAACTGTCCGCCTGTCGGAGCTTCGATCCTAGACCAGTCGCCAACCAAGGCTTAGGGCCTGGTCTGCCCTGCCATGACAATTTTGTCTTTAGCTTGCATTTCCTCGCACCAGGGTAAGGCTTGTACCCTCCCAATTGCGCTCTTCCGCCCGAAGCCGTTGGCACAATGTGGGGTGTCGGGTTTGGTAAGCGCCGCCCAACGTTCGGCGCTAACAGAAACCAGGTAGTACCGTCTACTGTTATACGGTAACTCAGTCATATCTGACTAAGACCTGACACTTGACATCATCTGTAAATATCAGTATCCTTCCAATCCCTGGTGCTTCAATGTTGTAATAGAGGAAAGGCTAGACCAAGATCAGCATCTGTTAAACAAGCGGGCATAGATCTGTCAATGCAGGAGTACGTGCAGTTACATAGATCTGTCAATGCAGGAGTACGTGCAGTTACATAGATCTGTCAATGCAGGAGTACGTGCAGTTACATAGATCTGTCAATGCAGGAGTACGTGCAGTTACATAGATCTGTCAATGCAGGAGTACGTGCAGTTACATAGATCTGTCAATGCAGGAGTACGTGCAGTTACATAGATCTGTCAATGCAGGAGTACGTGCAGTTACATAGATCTGTCAATGCAGGAGTACGTGCAGTTACAAAGAGGCATCTGACAGATAATTCTGGAGTGGAATGATCAGGCACATTCAGCCCATAGGATGACATACTTGATGATGATGCTGCTGCTGCTGCTGCTGATGATGATGATGATGATGATGATGATAATGATAATGATGATGATAATGATGATGATGATCTATGAGACATCAGCAGCCTACCTGTGAGCACATATCTACTAGGTTATGAAACTTGAGCTTCCGGCCTTGATCTGAACGCAGGAATTCTAGCAGGGCCCCATTGACCATCAGTTCAGTGATGATGTAGAAGGGTTCACTGACAGACACCACTGCCATCAGCTGAAATTGTACCAGTGCAGACAGATTCACTCACAGAAAACAGCTGAAAATGTACATGTGTTGACAGATTCACTCTCATATATGAACTTCAATTGTACACTTCAGACAGATTCACTCACAGAAAACAGCTGAAAATGTACATGTGTTGACAGATTCACTCTCATATATGAACTTCAATTGTACACTTCAGACAGATTCACTCACAGAAAACAGCTGAAATTGTACATGTGTTGACAGATTCACTCTCATATATCAACTTCAATTGCACACTTCAGACAGATTAACTCACAGAAAACAGTTGAAATTGTACAACTGCAGACAGATTCACTCTCATAATATCAGCTTCAACTGTACAACTGCAGACAGTGAACTGACAGCACTGACTCCACCTGTGTGATTATTGACCCTACCTGCATAATAACTCAGTCTATTTGTTCAATTATTCTGTTTAATACCCAACCACCCACACTGTTTGTGTTGGTTTATTGACCAAGAGAAGTGATACTCCATGGCAATCAGGTAACCAAGAGAAGTGATACTCCATGGCAACCAGGTGACCAAGAGAAGTGATACCCTATAGCAACCAGGTGACCTAGAGAAGTGATACTCCATGACAACCTATCTGTACCAAATCTCAGTCACATAACATACAAAATGTGTGTGAAAATCAGTTTCTGCCTAACTACATACCTGTACAAGTTTTGGATGAGTCAGTTTGTACCTAACGACTTACCTGTACAAGTTTTGGATGAATCAGTTTGTACCTAACGACTTACCTGTACAAGTTTTGGATGAATCAGTTTGTACCTAACGACTTACCTGTACAAGTTTTGGATGAATCAGTTTGTACCTAACGACTTACCTGTACAAGTTATGGATGAATCAGTTTGTACCTAACGACTTACCTGTACAAGTTTTGGATGAATCAGTTTGTACCTAACGACTTACCTGTACAAGTTTTGGATGAATCAGTTTGTACCTAACGACTTACCTGTACAAGTTTTGGATGAATCAGTTTGTACCTAACGACTTACCTGTACAAGTTTTGGATGAATCAGTTTGTACCTAACGACTTACCTGTACAAGTTTTGGATGAATCAGTTTGTACCTAACGACTTACCTGTACAAGTTTTGGATGAATCAGTTTGTACCTAACGACTTACCTGTACAAGTTTTGGATGAATCAGTTTGTGCATAATCTTAGCCTCATTTAGAAAAGCCGCCGATGTCATGGTGCCGGGTTTCAAAGTCTTCACCGCCACATCCACAACTTTTCTCAGAGTCCCTGTCAAAGACAAGCACAGATGAGATGAGACATGTACAGATGAGATGAGACATGTACAGATGAGATGAGACAAGTACAGATGAGAGGAGACAAGTACAGATGAGATAAGTCAAGTACAGATGAGATAAGTCAAGTACAGATGAGATAAGTCAAGTACAGATGAGATGAGACAAGTACAGATGAGATAAGACAAACACAGAAGAGATTAGCCAAGCACAGAGGAGATGAGACATGTACAGATGAGATAAGACATGTACAGATGAGATAAGTCAAGTACAGATGAGAGGAGACAAGTACAGATGAGATAAGTCAAGTATAGATGAGAGGAGACAAGCACAGATGAGATAAGTCAAGTAGAGATGAGAGGAGACAAGTACAGATGAGATGAGACAAGTATAGATGAGAGGAGACAAGTACAGATGAGATTAGACAAGTACAGATGAGATGAGACAAGTACAGATGAGAGGAGACAAGTACAGATGAGATAAGTCAAGTACAGATGAGAGGAGACAAGTACAGATGAGAGGAGACAAGTACAGATGAGATTAAACAAGTACAGATGAGAGGAGACAAGTACAGATGAGATGAGACAAGTACAGATGAGAGGAGACAAGTACAGATGAGATAAGTCAAGTACAGATGAGAGGAGACAAGTACAGATGAGAGGAGACAAGTACAGATGAGATAAGTCAAGTACAAATGAGAGGAGACAAGTACAGATGAGATGAGACAAGTACAGATGAGATAAGTCAAGTACAGATGAGAGGAGTCAAGTACAGATGAGAGGAGACAAGTACAGATGAGAGGAGACAAGTACAGATGAGAGGAGACAAGTACAGATGAGATGAGACAAGTACAGATGAGATAAGTCAAGTACAGATGAGAGGAGTCAAGTACAGATGAGAGGAGACAAGTACAGATGAGATTAAACAAGTACAGATGAGATTAGACAAGTACAGATGAGATGAGACAAGTACAGATGAGAGGAGACAAGTACAGATGAGATGAGCCAAGTATAGATGAGATGAGACAAGTAAAGATGAGAGGAGACAAGTACAGATGAGAGGAGACAAGTACAGATGAGAGGAGACAAGTACAGATGAGATAAGTCAAGTACAGATTAGAGGAGACAAGTACAGATGAGAGGAGACAAGTACAGATGAGAGGAGACAAGTACAGATGAGAGGAGACAAGTACAGATGAGAGGAGACAAGTACAGATGAGAGGAGACATGTACAGATGAGATGAGACAAGTACAGATGAGAGGAGACAAGTACAGATGAGATGAGACAAGTACAGATGAGATGAGACAAGTACAGATGAGAGGAGACAAGTACAGATGAGAGGAGACAAGTACAGATGAGATGAGACAAGTACAGATGAGAGGAGACAAGTACAGATGAGAGGAGACAAGTACAGATGAGATAAGTCAAGTACAGATGAGAGGAGACAAGTACAGATGAGAGGAGACAAGTACAGATGAGAGGAGACAAGTACAGATGAGAGGAGACAAGTACAGATGAGAGGAGACAAGTACAGATGAGATTAAACAAGTACAGATGAGAGGAGACAAGTACAGATGAGATGAGACAAGTACAGATGAGAGGAGACAAGTACAGATGAGATAAGTCAAGTACAGATGAGAGGAGACAAGTACAGATGAGAGGAGACAAGTACAGATGAGATAAGTCAAGTACAAATGAGAGGAGACAAGTACAGATGAGAGGAGACAAGTACAGATGAGATGAGACAAGTACAGATGAGATTAAACAAGTACAGATGAGAGGAGTCAAGTACAGACGAGAGGAGACAAGTACAGATGAGATTAAACAAGTACAGATGAGAGGAGACAAGTACAGATGAGAGGAGACAAGTACAGATGAGATGAGACAAGTACAGATGAGATAAGTCAAGTACAGATGAGAGGAGTCAAGTACAGATGAGAGGAGACAAGTACAGATGAGATTAAACAAGTACAGATGAGATTAGACAAGTACAGATGAGATGAGACAAGTACAGATGAGAGGAGACAAGTACAGATGAGATGAGCCAAGTATAGATGAGATGAGACAAGTAAAGATGAGAGGAGACAAGTACAGATGAGAGGAGACAAGTACAGATTAGAGGAGACAAGTACAGATGAGATAAGTCAAGTACAGATGAGAGGAGACAAGTACAGATGAGAGGAGACAAGTACAGATGAGAGGAGACAAGTACAGATGAGAGGAGACAAGTACAGATGAGAGGAGACAAGTACAGATGAGAGGAGACATGTACAGATGAGATGAGACAAGTACAGATGAGAGGAGACAAGTACAGATGAGATGAGACAAGTACAGATGAGATGAGACAAGTACAGATGAGAGGAGACAAGTACAGATGAGAGGAGACAAGTACAGATGAGATGAGACAAGTACAGATGAGAGGAGACAAGTACAGATGAGAGGAGACAAGTACAGATGAGAGGAGACAAGTACAGATGAGATAAGTCAAGTACAGATGAGAGGAGACAAGTACAGATGAGAGGAGACAAGTACAGATGAGAGGAGACAAGTACAGATGAGAGGAGACAAGTAAAGATGAGAGGAGACAAGTACAGATGAGAGGAGACAAGTACAGATGAGAGGAGATAAGTACAGATGAGAGGAGACAAGTACAGATGAGATAAGTCAAGTACAGATGAGAGGAGACAAGTACAGATGAGAGGAGACAAGTACAGATGAGAGGAGACAAGTACAGATGAGATAAGTCAAGTACAGATGAGAGGAGTCAAGTACAGATGAGAGGAGACAAGTACAGATGAGAGGAGACAAGTACAGATGAGAGGAGACAAGTACAGATGAGAGGAGACAAGTAAAGATGAGAGGAGACATGTACAGATGAAATGAGACAAGTACAGATGAGAGGAGACAAGTACAGATGAGATGAGACAAGTACAGATGAGATGAGACAAGTACAGATGAGAGGAGACAAGTACAGATGAGAGGAGACAAGTACAGATGAGATGAGACAAGTAAAGATGAGAGGAGACAAGTACAGATGAGAGGAGACAAGTACAGATGAGAGGAGACAAGTACAGATGAGAGGAGACAAGTACAGATGAGATAAGTCAAGTACAGATGAGAGGAGACAAGTACAGATGAGAGGAGACAAGTACAGATGAGAGGAGACAAGTACAGATGAGAGGAGACAAGTAAAGATGAGAGGAGACAAGTACAGATGAGAGGAGACATGTACAGATGAGAGGAGACAAGTAAAGATGAGAGGAGACATGTACAGATGAGATGAGACAAGTACAGATGAGAGGAGACAAGTAAAGATGAGATGAGACAAGTAAAGATGAGATAAGCACAGATGAGACAAGACAACTAAAATGAGACACATCAAGCACAGATGAGATGACACAAGTCAAGCACAGCTGTCAACAAACAAATATGTCAACAAATATTGACAATTTCTGTTTTCCTACAAATAATTCCACCACAGATGCAATGTTACATGTTACAGATTTATGATGTGAGTTGACCATCTGTCCTGACTGTCTTGTAGGTTCCAGGCAGAGACAGGACATGTGTCTCTTTCATATTGTCTAGTGTCAGGTGGATGATGTCATTAAGAAGGTTAAGCCTGCCATAGTTTCCATGTTGCTGTTTTGCATGATGTCCCTTGTCTTAATCCACACTGATTTTGAGGAATGTTAAACCTGTCATAATTTTGATGTCGTTTTGCATGTCACTTGTGGAAACCCCAGCAGCTTCTATCAAGCATGTCATCTCACAGGATGTCGGTTACATGTCATCTCAAAGGATGTTAGTTACATGTCATCTCATGGGATGATAGTTACATGTCATCTCATGGGATGATAGTTACATGTCATCTCACAAAATGTTAGTTATATGTCATCTCACAGGATGTTAGTAACATGTCATCTCATGGGATGTTAGTTACATGTCGTCTCACAGGATGATAGTTACATGTCACCTGTTCCTGCTCGACAACCCATGCCATGGAAACAGAGAAAATAAAGACACTTCCTGGTATCCTTTCCCTCCAGGAAATCATCACTCACCCAACAAGTGTGGACTCAAGTGTAGGTTTGTGAAAGTTGATTATATTGTACACACGGGCAAGATCTCTGTTCTTACCTTTCCAGACTTCTCCAAAACAGCCATGACCCAGTTTCATGGTCAATTTAATGGCATCTCTGCTGATTTCTAAGTCTCTGAACCGTACAACTGGCCTGATCCGGGGACATGAGGTAGTCAAACGACAGCATAAGCCATCAGAATGTTCTGTACAAGAGAACAGTTTCAGATTATGTTTACATTTGACACTGCTAGAGACCATTCTATGCATGAGAATACAACCAGTCACAGACAATCTTATTTTCTAGCTCATCTCATCATGTTCCTCTTGTACCTTGTAGTGTCAAGGTGAAATGTAAACAGCGGGAGAGTGCCCACTTATGGGCTTCATGTATCGATATTCCCATGTGCTCTGCTATTGCCTCTGTCCATCTTTTATGTGGTCAGCCTTTTTCTCTGGTCAGTACATCACTGCTTGTTGTGGTATACTGTTAGTTGGTAACCTAGTTGCTCGGCCAAACCATTTGACTTGCTGTCTTCTAATAAAATCTAGTGCAGCTATAACCCCTACTTTAGTCCTGATTTCTTCATTTCTGAGAAATACATTGATACATTGAGTATTCTTCTCAGGAATCTCATTTCTGTTGTTTTGATTTTTCTTTTCTCTTTTTCTGTCATTGTCCAGGTTTGGCATTGGTAGCATAGAGTTGGTAGGAAGATTGTGTTGTAAAGTGCTTTCTTAGTAACTATTGATACATGTTTGCTTTTTAGTATTGGTGCCATGGAATTTGCCATTGGAATCAGTATTGGAGGACGAAACATCAATAACATTAGATATGCAGATGAAGCAGAATTTATTGCAGACAATGCACAAGATCTACAACAATTAGTAGACGCAGTTGTTGTACACAATGAGCAGCTGGGGTTGGAATTAAATTGTAAGAAAACACATGTTATGGTCATCACTAGGAAGAACGAAGTACCACAATGTAATATACAAGTAAATGGGAATATTCTTCAACAAGTGAATTGGTACAATTATCTCTGAACAATCATAACATCTGATGGGAGATGCCTTGAAGAGATTAGAACAAGAATTGCCATGGCGAAAGTAGACTTTAACAAGATGAAAAACATTTCGACCAATACAAAGATGTCAATTGAAACGAGAAAAAAGTGTTAAGGGGATACATAGAGCCTGTTCTTTTGTATGGATGTGAAACTTGGACAATGTGCAGTCAAGTGAAAAACATCTGATGGCTGCAGAAATGTGGTTGACATAAGCCTGGGTCATTGACATTGAGGTGAGTGACCGGGCATGAGGAAGAATGGAGATGAGAGTGGGAGACAGGAAAGTGACTGACCTGCCTATGAGAAAACAGCCAGTCCTGAGAAATAAAATAGTGAGGGTAGAGGAAAAACCCCTAGGGCGGATGGGTCGAAAGACAGTTGTGTGTTGTGTGAAGTCAAGGGACTTCAGGACAGTTAATGTGTAGATGCCGAACTGATCGGTAGTCTAAGGAGAAGCGGAGTTAGAGATCTCCGTGTTGTGTTGTTCTCCGAGTTGTGAAGACAGGCCTGAACCAGAGTGGGTTCTATAGGGAGTGAGGGCCTAAACCCAGAGTGGGTTACATAGAGAGCAGAGGCTCTGACCCAAAGTGTGGGTCGTATTGTAGGAGATCCAGCCGTGGTATGTAGCTGGACTGAATGTCTTATGGATTGGATATGAAGCAGGCTTGAGAAGGCATTGATGTGTGCTGGTTAAATTGTGAGGAGGATATTTATATTCTATGGATTACATTGTTTCTGGATATATATACATGTTTCGTCTGTCCATCTTATTTCTGGAATAAATGATTATGTGCGCCAACTCAATCTTGTTTCATGGCTGGTGAAGGTGCACTTCTGGGGTGAGTTGGATTAAGAGACAGTTAGATATCTCAATTGACACACCATGAACATCGTTACCTAGACAACGACCATCACACGACAATATCAAGCAAAGATTATCAAGAACATTGATATTATCATCAAGAACGACGTGTGACATTCTGAGGGCTACGTCCGATCAAGAACATCTGGGTGCTCGTCGCTTAGTAAGGAGTATCTGAGAGCTCGTCCGATCAAGAACAATATAGACAGTGTTGTCATTCTGAGATATTTTTGGGCTCTTCGCGGAGAGAGGGTGGACAGCGGAGTGTGTCCACCGTATAAACACTGAGTTTTTCTCCGTGCGGTAACTGGCTACAGACAGTTCACGTCAAGTCCACTACAGGTGAATTGGAACCAACCATATCGCTGAAGCGAGAGGGGGTGATAAAGACACGCCATACAGACTAACCGGGAGAGTCCATTACGGTGACAGGTAAATTTGATACCAGGCAGTAGTGCTGAAACTAGCAGACGCGGCAATGAAAGACCAGTGTTGAATCCAGAGTGGCGAGGGCAGCGTGTGTGTGTGTAGGACATCCGCTGTTGGTGATAAAGACAGGATCGAAGACAGCGAGCAATTTCGTCTCAACATCGTGTGTGTGGTGGGATAATTTGTGTGTGTGTGTGCTGGAGACAACGCACTGTTTTGGTTGCGGGACGACAAGTGACGAATTTCACCACAGGTAACACAACGAAAAAGGCCGGTGGAAGTGTGAGTCTCCACGGACAATTCGGGTCAGCGCTGTTTACGAGAACATTGAACTCCCGGGAAGGGGAGAGTTAATGAATGTGTAGAATACACTGAGAAAATTGACATTTGCTGTTCACCGGGAAGGGTGACATACAGGGGTAGTGTACCACAGGGGTGGGGCACGGCAGGTGTCGTGGATAACGGAAAATTTCCGGACATTACTTTGTTCACAGCCGGATCGGGGCTGAGAAGTTGTGTGGAAAGTGTTTTTTGTATGACGGAAAAGTGGCCGGTCATTTTACAGACAGTCAGTGTGGATTATTGGGACAAAGAAGACTGAGGTACTGACTTGAGGTGTCCGTCAAGGTTGGGGACAGTGGAAAGTTACTGGGATTTTCCACAGGAGATCGGGATAAACAAGGTTGTTTTGAAAGAAAGCCAGACTTGATGTTTCGTCTTTGTTCAAGCCTTTGTCATCATTATTCTGTTATGAGCGAACAATTTTAACGTGTCATCACCGCACACAAAGGGTGCATACAGTTGCCAAAAAGAACTGACGGTACAGGGTTATAGCACTGGGCATTTGCGGCCAATTTTTCCTTTGAACTTTGTCTTTCATCGGCAATCCAGAACATTTTGGGATAATTACCATCATCTTCAATTCGTACGACAATCGAAAGAACACTTTGGATTATTACTGTGGTGCCACCACGTACAGAGAAAGTACAATAACGTTATGGACTGTGTCGAGACAGAACAGTTTGGATATCACTATCATCTTCAACTTTTGTCGACAGTTGGAACTTGTGATCACCACGTGAATTCAGTAACCACTCAACAAAACAAGAAGTCGGTTTGAAATCTAGCGTCGTAGACATTTCCAGCGGATTGCGAATAACTATTAACACAAACAAAAAAAGAACTTGTGGCGACGGATTAATGGGCACATATTTGTCGGCCAACGAGTTGGACATTCTGTTTGCTACTCATTGTCTTATAAATATTGTTTTCGGTTGTTAAGCTGTTACTTGTATGTGGTCCAGTGTTTGTCAAGAGTAGGGGATTTTTGGGGTGTTTCTCGAGAGTCGGGATACAGCACAAAAATTTATTTTTCTTTCTGGTGCTTACGATATTTTTGTAAGGAAAACGTTAATGAGTTAACGTGCCGTGCAGTGGCATTGGAATAGTCTTAACCAATATCTAGAGCCGAGTTGTCTGACGTCAGATCTGTGTATATGTTGATGCTATAAATTGTTTTGTTTCTCTTTCTTTTCATAATATTTGCATATATTTGCTGTGTTCGGATATATGTTATTATTGTGCACTTTTGGTCGTGTCTACTATCTAGTGATATCTGAGTCAGTTTATATGTTATGCGCACTGTGGGTGTCCCTACACAAGCTTGTGGTTGTTACTGTGGTTTATTTCTGTGTGATCACCGTCTTCGTGTACTTGGCTTGTGAGTCTAACGTTTTGATAGAAAACACTTACTGTTATCATCCATTTGTTTGTATATGTATTTATATGTATGTTTAACAATATTTCCAGAAATGTTATACAACTATTTGTTATAGATATAAGGGAGTATAGGTGATACTTCCCCCCTCACTACCTAGTGCTTATAGAGTAACTGGGTGAGTACAGAGTGATATTTTAGCACTACGAAGTTACGTGCACAAGGAGGGGTAGTGTACGTATTGAAGGCACACAAAGGACTAGTAGCAGAGTCTTTACATTTATAGTTCGCTGACAGACAGCAACGTGTCCGCAAGTACAAGATGCCTACTTTAATGGACTATATTGAAGCAGGTGAACGAATAGGCCTGAAAGGTAAAGAGTTACAGGAGTATGCCGAAGCAAAAGAACAAAAACAGACGGAAAGAGAGGAGAGGCATAATGAACGTGAGGCAAAACGTCTACAGGAAGAGAAAGAGACTCAAGTAAAACTAGCTGAAATGGAAAACAAACGTCTACAGGAAGTAAAGTTAGCTGAAATGGAAATTGAGAAAGAGAAGATCAAGTGTCAGATGCAAACTGAAATCGAGTTAAGAAAACTAGAACTATCGTCGAAAGGTCAAAGTGAGGAAAACAGAAGACCTTCACATCCCTCACAGCGATTGAAACTGCCATACTTTACGGACCGGGATTGTCTTGAGGCCTATCTTTCGAGATTCGAATCATATGTGAAAACTCTAGGGATCCCGGAAGCAGAATATGGGATGCGACTTGGCGAGTTTCTTATGGGCAAGGCACTAGACACCATGTTCAATTTACCTGTAGAAGAAAGGAACAACTACACTATCTTACGTCAACGTTTGCTGACTAAGTTCCAACTCACTGAGCATGGATATAGGACAAAGTTTAGACAGTTAGTGCCAGAGACAAATCAAGATTTCACAGACTTTGTTAACACAGTCAAGAACACATTTAACAAATGGATGGAGCTCGCAGAAGTAGGGAAAGATTTTAATAAATTAGTAGATTTAGTGTTAAGAGACAAAGTATTAGCTTCATGTAACACCAATTTAGTGGCTTTCTTTGAGGAACGTAAGCCAAAGGACATAGACACAATGTCTCAGTTAGGGCAAAATTATATGACTGCACATCCTAACAGTTCTATTGGGAAACTAATGAGTGAGGAAATAGTCTGTGCAGCGTACACTAAACAGGACCAGAATCCAGTCATCAGACCAAGGGCGAAAAGTGTGGATTCAGCACAGAAAGGTGAGCAGCAAGAACTTCAAGATAATGGTTTCCGAGGAAACAATGTTGGTAGAGTAGGACGGTACCCATATAGAAGAGGGAACTTCCAGAGGCGTCCAAATTATGCCGGATGCTGGAATTGTGGGAGCTGGAGACACAAAATGGCAGATTGTGATGCACAACCATCAGATGGACCAACGAACAACAGTAAAAGGGAGATCACTTGTTTCAAATGTGGAAGGAAGGGGCATGTCAGTCATCAATGTAGGATGAGAGAAACAGAGCACTCAAATGCAGCGCAAGTAATTGAGACGCTGAACAATGAAGATTGTAGTGGGTGCAAACCTCTTTTTGAAAAAGACAGTCAGCCAGTCTTAATATGTGGTCATACAGTGAAAGCAGGATCAGCAGTCCATGAAGGAGGAAGTCTGAAGATGCATCATGGGTTTGTTAATGATAGGCCAGCGTTAACAATTAGGGATTCCGGATGTACGTCCATCGGGGTGAGAAAGAGCTTAGTACAGCCCTCGGATTATACAGGGAAAAAGATTAGATCCATAACATTTAATGGGACAGTAGAGTTCTACCCATTAGCCATGATAACAGTAAAAACACCATATATCACTGGAAGAGTGACAGCGTGTGTCTTGGATTCACCAGTGGCTGATTTGATCATAGGAAATGTTATAGGAGTTAAAGATTGTACAGAAGAGGAAGTAGTTTATTGGGACCAAAAATATAGTGTAAGCAGTAATGAGGTAGTTACCACAAGAGAACCTACATTAGAGAGTATAGCTGAGGTGGAAGAGACACTTGAAGTAGACACAGGAACTCAGGACAAGGATAGTACAGCTGAGCAGATGAGAATGGATCCCAAATATAGTGCTAGTGGCTCCCAGAGACAAGATACTACTCTGAACAAATGTTCCCAAGGGTGTAGGAGAGTAGAACATAGGCAGTCAAAGAAAGGTAGATGGTGCTTCGAGAGGAAGAACAATGTTCTCACTCGCAGGTTTTCAGATAGTGGAACTGCACGTGGGCAAGGAGCAGTACCTTTAGCACATAGAGACCGATATACTAGAACAGCTCAGGATAGTGCATGTGCAGGGCACATAGGCAGAAGGCGTATGCAGCAGAAAGCAAGGTGCCAGGTATATGGGCCAAGATTGAATAAAGAGTTCAGACTAAACAGAGACTCAAGTGTAACGGTGCAATATGCAGATAGGAAAGTTGAGTCAGGTCAAAAGAGTGTTTGCGACATTACTGACCCAGGGCTAGGGATAGCAAACAAATGTTGTAATTGTAGAGGTACCATGAGTCATGGGTACATGAAAGGTAGACACAGCATCGACAGGAATCAGAGGTGGGTTAATGCAAGAACAGAACCACCTGATATAGGGTCGGTACACAAATAGTATTGTGTGGTCGTAAAGTAGTAAGAGACCTGTGGGTACATAAGTATAATGCTTTCCTATGATGTATTATTATTATGTGATGTATTAGTTCATGCATTGATACACAAGATAGAAAGATGGTTGTATTTATGTGTGACAAATATAGGAGTGTACTATGAGCATTTGATGTATTATGTAGTGTGGTAGCTAGAGTAAGGTGCAGCCATACTTAGGGCTACCCAGGCTATATGTCTGGGTCACATGTTTAGTAAGTTTTAGTCTCCCAATATTTGAAAACGAAGTTTTCTTTTAAGAGGGGGGTGATGACATAAGCCTGGGTCATTGACATTGAGGTGAGTGACCGGGCATGAGGAAGAATGGAGATGAGAGTGGGAGACAGGAAAGTGACTGACCTGGCTATGAGAAAACAGCCAGCCCTGAGAAATAAAATAGTGAGGGTAGAGGAAAAACCCCTAGGGCGGATGGGTCGAAAGACAGTTGTGTGTTGTGTGAAGTCAAGGGACTTCAGGACAGTTAATGTGTAGATGCCGAACTGATCGGTAGTCTAAGGAGAAGCGGAGTTAGAGATCTCCGGGTTGTGTTGTTCTCCGAGTTGTGAAGACAGGCCTGAACCAGAGTGGGTTCTATAGGGAGTGAGGGCCTAAACCCAGAGTGGGTTACATAGAGAGCAGAGGCTCCGACCCAAAGTGTGGGTCGTATTGTAGGAGATCCAGCCGTGGATTGTAGCTGGACTGAATGTCTTATGGATTGGATATGAAGCAGGCTTGAGAAGGCATTGATGTGTGCTGGTTAAATTGTGAGGAGGATATTTATATTCTATGGATTACATTGTTTCTGGATATATATACATGTTCCGTCTGTCCGTCTTATTTCTGGAATAAACGATTATGTGCGCCAACTCAATCTTGTTTCATGGCTGGTGAAGGTGCACTTCTGGGGTGAGTTGGATTAAGAGACAGTTAGATATCTCAATTGACACACCATGAACATCGTTACCTAGACAACGACCATCACACGACAATATCAAGCAAAGATCATCAAGAACATTGATATTATCATCAAGAACGACGTGTGACAGTGGTTTCTGAGGAGAATGCAAAGAATACCATGGACAGACAGAAAAACCAATGACCAAGTGCTACAGGAGACAAATGAAAATCGTAAATTGATTAGAGAAATTAGACGTAGACAGTCAAAATGTTTTGGACATGTTATGAGAAGAAATGGATTGGAGAACTTGGAGACAACTGGCAAGATCGAAGGGAACAGACCAAGGGGAAGACCGAGAGGAAAATACCAGAATGGCTTGGCCACATGGCATGGACGAGACAGGAACACTGAGCTGATCCACGACGCTGGTGATTGAGTGAAATGACGAGTCATGACTGCCCACGCTTTCTGGCATGGCACATGATTGATTGATTGATTGGTGCCATTGGTCCAATGAGTTGGTTTGCCTCATTGCATCTATTTTCGATCTCGTCTTCTGATTTGCCATTTGATGATATTATACTTCCTAGGTACTTGAAACTCTTTACTTGTATCAAGGGATGTTGTTTAGGTGAATTGTTGTTTTTTCTTCTTTAGTTATAGTCATTACCTCTGTTTTGCTTGTGATAATTTTCATGTTATGTTCCCTACACATTTCGTTTAGACTATTTATGTGGTCTTGTAATTCAGCTTCTGATTTTGCTATGAATATTTGGTCGTCTGAAAACAGGAGTTCTCTAATGATTAGATTTGCAGATGGTTCTTCTTCTGTGTTCTCGTCATGCAGTATTATTGCGGTCCCTGTTTGGCTGGTTTCTTGACATATGTTGTCTATATATGTTATGAACAAGAGAGGGGACATGACACAACCTTGTCGAACTCCGAATCTTATGGTTCTGAATGTCCTCCTGTTGTTCTCACTATAGATTCACTGTTGTTGTATAAGCTTCTACATAGGTTTGTTAGATGTGTACTCACTCCATACTGTTTAAGGATTTCCAACAGCTTGTTTCTATCTACTCTATCAAATGTCTTTTCTTGGTCGACAAAGGCTAAGTAGAGTGTTTCATTAAATTTGCTTGATATTTCTATCAGTTGTCTAAGAGCAAAAATGACATCTGTGCATTCTTTGTTTTTCCTAAATCCAAGTTGTGTTTCACTTAGCTGGGATTCTATAGTAGTTCATAATCTTTTCTCAAGAATTTTGCAAAATACTTTCCCAGTATGACTCAAAAGGGAAATGCCTCTGTAGTGTGTGCAGTCTCTTTTGCTACCTTTGTTTTTCTAAACTGGGATAATTATGGTGTTTCCCCAGTCTCATGGTGTCTATTGTTCTACCCAAACATGGTTGAATAGTCTATAAAGCCATGCTGTTCCTACGTCTCTTGCTGCTTTAATTAGTACATTTGGTATTTCATCTTGTCACTGTGATTTGTTCAATGGGGTTAATCTGATGGCTTCTATAATTTCTTCTTTCAGTATGTCTGGTTCTAGTTCTTCTTGTGACATCTAATGGAATGTTAAAAAATTGTTCAAAGTACTGCTTTCATCTTATTAGGATCTGTTTTTGTTCACTTATTGGTTCTCCATTTTCGCTCTTAATTATTTCAGTTGGGTCAAAGGGTTCTCCTCTGGTTCTCATTGCATTTATCTTGTTGTAGAAATTTCTAGTTGCCTCCTTGTAGTTTTTATTTAGGGTTTCTCCATATTTCTCCTAGTCTTTTTGTTTTTCTCTCTTTACTATTCTATTCACTATTCCCTTTAAAGTCATCCAGCAACTTTCCAGCGGTAAGGCGCCTGGTCCTGACTCCATCCCAGCAGAGATATACAAGGCAGGTGGGCCGGTCCTAACAGAGCAGCTTCACCAAGTCTTTACAAACATATGGGTGAACGAGACCATGCCACAAGATTTCAAGGACGCGTCAATAGTCCACCTTTACAAACGTAAAGGAAACCGCCAATCCGTGACACTCACCGAGGCATCTCCTTGCTTTCAATTGCAGGGAAGATACTCGCCAGAATTCTTCTCAATCGCCTCACAGCCCATCTCGATCAAGGTCTTCTTCCTGAGGGTCAATGTGGCTTCAGAAAACAACGAGGAACTGTTGACATGATTTTCACTGCAAGGCAGCTGCTAGAGAAAGGTCAGGAACAGAACTCCAAAATGTTCTCCACTATCAATGACCTTACCAAAGCTTTTGATACAGTCAGCAGAGGCCTGTGGAAGATTATGGCGAAATATTACTGTCCAAGAAAGTTTGTCCAAATAGTGCGGTAGGCAAGAGTACAGGAAAATGGTGAATTGTCTGAGCCCTTTCTTGTCACCAATGGAGTGAAGCAAGGATGTGTCCTGGCACCAACAATGTTCAGCCTCATGTTTTCAGCTATGCTGAGAATGCCTTCGAGAACAATGACATTGGAATAGACATCAACTACCGCATGGATGGAAAGTTGTTCAATCTCAGAAGGCTGAAAGTTTAAACCAAAACTAGCAGCGTCACCGTCAGAGAGCTGCTGTTTGCTAATGATTGCGCTCTATACGCCAACTCAGAGGTGGACATGCAACATAATGTTTCAGCTTTCTCACATGCCTGTGCCAACTTTGGGCTCAATATCAACTTGGAGAAGACTGTAGTTATGTACCAGCCAGCCCCAGGGAATAATCACACTGTGCCGAATATCAAAGTGAATGAGCATAGACTAAGTGTTGTGGACAAATTCACCTATCTTGGCAGCACTGTGTCACAAGCTGCCACAATTGGTGATGAAGTGAATGCAAGAATCTCCAAGGCCAGCGCGGCCTTTGGCTGATTGTACAAGAATGTGTGGGACAGAAAGGGAATAAGCCTGCAAACAAAGCTGAAAGTCTACAAAGCATTTGCATTATCCACACTGCTATATGCTTGTGAAACCTGGACTGTTTATCAGCAAAACGCTAGGAAATTAAATCACTTCTACACAGTCTGCCTTAAATTAAATTAAATTTAAGATTAGATTAAGACAAGATCCCAGACACTTAAGTTCTAGAAAGAGCGTCCATGCCCAGTATCCACATTCTACTAATGAAGAATCAGATTCGCTGGACTGGTCACTTAACTCGCATGCCAGATCACAGGCTCCCTAAACGAATATTTTACAGCGAGCTGTGTTGTGGCAAACGCTCCTAAGGCGGCCAGAGGAAACGCTTTAAAGACACTAAAAATCTCACTGAAAGCTTTTGGAATTCATCTTGACACCTGGGAGACTGCTACCAAAGACTGAAATTCATGGCGCACATCATTACACAAGGGTGCAGTCACTTGTGAAGCAACCAGGACTGCAAGAGCTTTGAAGAAAAGGCTGGACTGAAAAACCCCTGCCTGGAACGTCAAGCATTCTTTGCCCACATTGTCAAAGAACATTTAAAGCCAAAATAGGCCTTATCAGCCATCTTAGAACTCACAGCTCCGTACTTTCAACCCCATTGGATGAAATGAATGGTCATTATCATTCTTGATGGACAAACAACAACATTCTATTCACATGTCTTCTCGCTACTCCATATTCTATGTAATCATGTTCCTGTTTACTCTTCAACCACTTTTTATATTTTTCCTTTTTGTCTTTTACAGCTTTCTTTACCTCTGCATTCCATCAACTTGTTATTTTCTTCATTCGTGTTTTGTGTGTTTTCATGGTTCCACGTGTTATTTTTGCATTATTTAAAATGCTTGATTTTAACACCTCCCATTCTTCTTACACTATTTTTCATTCTGTAGGTAATTGTACAAAGATTTGAGTTAGTTCTTTCTCATACTTTTTCGTCACTACCTCGTCTTTGAGGTTGTGTAAGTTTACTGATTCTCATGGCGTGTATTTGCCTGGTCTTTGCTTTCTTCTTCTGTTGGTTTTTATTGTGGCAATAACTGCTTTATGGTCTGTGTTTATACTTAGGTTGAGCACTTCCCTTGCATCTAATATATTTCTCTTTTTGTTATTTCTTTTTAATATCAAATCAATTTGGCTTTTGGTATCTAGATCGTTCCATTTATACCAATTGTATATCTGTGAGTCTTTTGTGTACCAACGCGTAACACTCTGAGTGAGCTAAGGCAAGCTAGGAAGGATGTGCAAAAGGCTGCCAGGCAGTGTGCAAATGATTATTGGATCAAGTTATGTGAGTCCATTCAAATCGCAAGTGATAAGGGAGACATAAGAAGCATGTATGAAGGAATAAAGAAAGCCTGTGGTCCAGTGATCAAAAGAAGTGCACCATTGAAAACCTTGACTGGAGAAACCATCACTGACAAGAAACGGCAGATGGACAGATGGGTAGAGCACTATTTGGAGCTTTACTCAAGTGAGACCAAACTAGCGGATGATGCCCTCAACGCCATAGAGGCTCTACCAACTCTTGACCACCTGGACACACTTCCCACCATAACAGAAGTTAAGTGTGCTATAAATGAACTTGCATCTGGCAAGGCTCCAGGTAAGGATGGGATTCCAATAGAGATTATCAGGAGTGGGCAAGACACACTCACTATACAGATCCACCAGCTAATAGAGCTATGCTGGCGTGAAGGACAAGTCCCACAGGATTTCAAAGATTCAAGCATCATAACACTGTACAAGAACAAGGGCGATCGAAGCGACTGCAACAACTATAGGGGTATCTCACTTCTGTGTATTGTTGGAAAAGTATTTGCCCGAATTGTTCTGCGCAGACTTCAAGTCCTAGGAGATCAAGTCTACCCCGAATCACAGTGTGGCTTTCGACAGAACCGGTCTACCACTGATATGATATTCTCATTGCGACAAATGCAAGAAAAATGCCGTGAACAGAATCAACCACTGTTTATTGCCTTCATCGACCTCACAAAGGCATTTGATTTGGTCAGTCGTGAGGGTCTGTTCAAGGCACTAAAGAAGATTGGCTGCCCACCAACTCTTCTATCCATTGTGGAATCGTTCCACACAGGCATGAAGGGTATAATCAAGTTTGATGGTGCAACTTCTGAAGAATTTGAAATCAAGAGTGGAGTTAAGCAAGGTTGTGTACTAGCTCCCACCCTCTTTGGAATATACTTTTCACTTCTACTGAAATATGCATTTCGTGATCAGGATGGTGGTATATACATTCACTCACGCTCAGATGGCGGCCTCTACAATGCTCAGAGATTGAAGGCTAAGACCAAAATTAGGAGGGTACTGATAAGAGAGTTGCTTTTTGCAGATGATGCTGCAGTTACGACCCACTCTGAGGAAGAATTGCAATGTCTACTATCTGCATTCTCCAATGCTTGTTCTGAATTTGGTTTAACAATTAGCAAAAAGAAGACACAGATTATGTCACAAGGTGCACATGGGGTACCATCAATCTTTATTGACGACGCTGAACTAGAGATAGTAGACCATTTTACATATCTAGGATCAGTGGTTAATAGCAAATTATCCCTAGATCAGGAAATCAACATCCGGATTGGTAAGGCAGCAACAACAATGAACAGGTTAAGAAAAAGAGTCTGGGAGAACAGGAAGCTTACTGCCAAAACAAAAGTCCTTGTCTGTCAAGCCTGTGTCCTTAGTACTCTTCTCTATGGCAGTGAAACCTGGACAACTTACTCACACCAAGAGAACAATTTAAACAGCTTTCATATGTGGTGTTTGCGAAGAATTCTTGGTATTAAGTGGCAAGACAAAATCACAAATACTGAAGTATTGGAAAGATCAGGTTGTGTGACAGTTTATTCCATGCTCAGTCTTCGTAGACTTAGATGGATAGGACATCTTAGGAGGATGGATGATGGTAGAATACCAAAGGATATCTTTTTTGGTGAATTACAGATGGGTAAGAGATCTCAGGGTCGGCCTCTACTACGATACAAAGATGTGTGTAAGCGGGACATGATTGATACAGGCATTGATAATGCACATTGGGAGCAAGTCGCCGCTGAACGTGTTGCATGGAGGGCAAATATCAGAAATGGAATAAAGTCAAAGGAGAAAATTATTGCAGAAAAGTCACACACCAAGCGTTTGAGACGTAAGATGGTGCATGATGGTGGAAATGACCACGTGTTCAGATGCACCCACTGTGAACGGACATTTACAGCGCAAATTGGCCTTATCAGTCACACTCGCTACCGCCATAGTTAAAAGTTATTATGCCTTTTTAAAGCACAAACTATCGTCTGTCAAGACGGCAAGGTGCCAATGGATGGAGTCTTTTGTGTTTATAGAATGTGTTTGTTATATAGAGGTCGTGTTGGCTGCATAGCTCTATCAGTTTACTTCCGTTATAATTTCTTTCATTATGTTGGTCTTCAAATGTTCCAAGATGTTTTTTTATGTTCACTCAGTTATGTCCTAGTCTTGCATTGAAGTCTCCAATAATTATGATGTTGTCCAGCTTCTCTATTTTATTTAGCACATCATGGATATCTTCGTAGAACTCCTCACATTCTTGCTCATTTTTGTTTGTATTACATGGTGCGTATATTTGTACATATGTTGTAATTGTTTGTTCTTTTATTCTAACTGTTATGATTCTTTCTGATATATATTTTATTTCTAGTAATCCTCTTGCTAACCGTGGTTCAATGACTATTCCCACATCGTGTCTTGTCCTTTCTTGCTGTTCCACTCCAGAGTAGACAAACGTGTAACTGTGGTGGATCTCACTGCATCCTTCCCCATTTATTCTGGTGTCCACTATTCCTATCAGTTCAAATTTCCTCTCTTCCATTGTTTCTATAAGTTCTTCTTCTTTGCTATTAAAACCGCAGACGTTCATTGTGCCTATTTTTGGAATCGCTGATCTAACTCGTAGTCAATTAACATTGCCGGGTCTATATCCATTTGGGTCAGTCCGTTTATACTTCTTAGTTTTTCTACGAGCAGTATGAAGATCCCCTGCTGGCTTGCTAGGCCAGTCACAGGTTTAGGACACTAATCTGACCACAGGGAGCCCATCCCCTATGACGAGCCATAGCCCCGTTAGTCCATGACCTCGCGGTTGTGGTTTCAAAGCCTACACCATGGGGAGGTGGGGTTGACTTGTGTAGTCTGCGGGTCATTGGCAGGCTACTAATTTTTACTTTTCACCCCTCCTGGGAGAGGCTAGCCAATCCTAACCGTGCTGGCTGCAGGGCCAGGCGCAGTCCACACCTTGTAGAGCCAGTCCACACCTTGTAGACTTTGTATTTTCTGTGCTGCTGAATATATCAATGATCAGTTATGTGGACACTGTCACAATATACTCTGCAGAATATATCAATGATCAGTTATGTGGATACTGTCACAATATACTTTGCTGAATATATCAATGATCAGTTATGTGGACACTGTCACAATATACTCTGCTGAATATATCAATGATCAGTTATGTGGACACTGTCACAATATACTCTGCTGAATCTATCATCCTCTTCTTCTGCATTTGTCTGATGTTTTAAGACAAATTATTAGAAGGCATTTGTTTTTTGTCCGCTCACAGAAGAGCTGTGATATTTTCTGATTTTGGTTGACACGATTTGCTTCTTTCTGGCATTTAGTGACCTGATGAGCCTTCCTAGATAGTTTCATAGAACACACCATTGTCTGAATGTGCAGAAGTCATATGTGTCTTCTATTCACATAGTGAATAAACAGATGACACACATTCAATGAGCATCATTTACGCATGATTTGGGAGTGGACTGATCAGTGACAGAGGTTCTCTGGCAGTGGTTTCTGGTCACTGCATCTGCGATGGCCCTGGATCTATGAGATCTGAGCCTGTGTGGTTAATGCCAGTGATAGCCATTTATCTGTACTGTATAATGTGGACAGATGGCAGAAATCTTGCAGGGCTTCCATAAAATCTGAAAGAGTTCTTCAGACGCCCAGTGTGAGGTACATGATGTCTCTGTACACAGCACAGCGGCCTAAACTCTCACCAATGTCTGTGGTCATGATTAGCACACCACGAATATATCAGTCTCAATGTGTCCTTCTTTATCACAGATATAGAATGTGCGACATCACAGACGTGCCGGGAAAGCTGGTTAACACAGCTGAGAATGTCTGAAAGTCCTGTGCTACATGTATCCTACTGTTTGTGTATCCACCTTGAGCTGACCATTTCTTAGTATTTATAAGTGCAGGCAAGGTCACAGTGGCAGAATGGTTAAACAGCTTGCCCTGCTCTCCAAAAGTCCTGGGTTCATTCCCAAACTCTGTCATACTGTTCACAATTGCAATTTTCTCGGAGCCTGCAGTTACGCAGCTCATTCTCTGTGCAACACTTTCCATAGACCTGTATGAGGAACGAGACCCAGGCATCTGGGATCACACCCATTGCAATGAAGTTGGTACTCTCACCTTTAAACCCCATTGTTTCAAAATTAAGTGCAGGCTGGCAAAGACTGACATAGCAGCATGAATCAGACATGTTTGCCATCACTTGTGGCAGAGACTGATAAAACAGCATGTTTTTGACACCGACAACACAAGTGGCAGAGACTGATAAAACAGCATGTTTTTGACACCTGACAACACAAGTGGCAGAGACTGATAAAACAGCATGTTTTTGACACCTGACAACAGAAGTGGCAGAGACTGATAAAACAGCATGTTTTTGACACCTGACAACACAAGTGGCAGAGACTGATAAAACAGCATGTTTTTGACACCTGACAACACAAGTAGCAGAGACTGATAAAACAGCATGTTTTTGACACCGACAACACAAGCGGCAGAGACTGATGACACCTGACAACACATGTGGAGCAGCATACATGGGAACAAGGTTGACATAGACACAATAAGCCAGCAGTGACATAGACACAATAAGCCAGCAGTGACATAGACACAATAAGCCAGCAGTGACATAAACACAATAAGCCAGCAGTGAGATCAGTCAACATTCTGACACTGTCACATCTGCCAAGGCAAAGATGTTCAAAGTATTATCTATTCTTAATTCAATCACTCAAAAACGTCGACCTACTCAAAGATGTAACAAGTGTTATATATAGTTACTAAATGACACACACATATCTACCTACTCACTGATTTAAAAGATGTTATTTATATTTACTAAATGACATACTCATGTCTGCCTACTCAAAGAAAACAAAAGTGTCATCTATATTTACTAAAAGACACACAGATGTCTGCTTTCACAAACGACACTTACAACTAAAAGACCTCACCTCTATAATGATCAACGATATCCAGCAAAGACTGAAATGTTCGTTTGGCACTGATGAAAAACCCTCCATTGTCCAACTTGCGTATACGATAATGCTTGACACAGGGTTCACCGTCCGCCTTGTCACAGTCACGCACAGATAGCACATATGACATTTTATCTGGACACAAAGTCAAATGCTTCATTACTCATGTATGTTGCTATTCTCAAATAAAAACAATATTAAATAACACAAATTTCATTCATATTCTCAAATAAGAATATCATAATTACACCACCATCAGTCTGATCAGCATTGTCAGTTAAGTCAGGCTCAACGTAACACTGAATAAATGACAACCAATGACAGAGATGATGGCTGCTGATGACCAGGCAGGGTTATGAGAAGTCACATGTGTACTACTGAGCCGTTAGTTCACACATGAGAGAGAAAACTTAAAACTTCTAACAATGCTTTAAGTTTGACTAGGATCAGAAGAAAGCCAGCCTGTGGGCACTGAGCTGCAGTCTGTGGACAATGAAACACTTACAACAAGTGAAGGCAACATGACCAGTCCGTGGACAATGAAACACTTACAACATGTGAAGACAACATTACCAGCCTGTGGAAAATGAAACACTTACAACATGGCCAGTCTGTGGACAATGAAACACTTACAACATGTGAAGGCAACATGACCAGCCTGTGGACAATGAAACACTTACAACATGTGAAGGCAACATGACCAGTATGTGGACAATGAAACACAACATGTGAAGACAACATGACCAGTATGTGGACAATGAAACACTTACAACATGTGAAGGCAACATGACCAGCCCGTGGACAATGAAACACTTACAACATGTGGAGGCAACATAACCAGCCTGTAGACAATGAAACACAACATTTTATAGGCCTGAATGCACGCGGAATAGGTGCTGAGTCTTTCCATCTGTTAGCTGTTGATGGGTGCAGGATTTGAACCATTGTCCATCTACGCTCCTGACATTATCAGTGCAGTCTATGTCAACCACACTATCTCGCCCACTAATGAGGACAAGGTAAATGGTTATTTTGCCAGAAAGGACACAAAACTAACCTGATGCTTCCCGTACTAGAAATGTCCCTTGTGGATTGCCAGGTAGAAGCAACATTTTATCCGACTCCTTGCGATCACATTCAAACCACCAGCTGAAAGAAAGAGTGAAATATGTACATCTTTAACATCTACTTCACGCCTATGTTTGCTGTTATTACAAACTGAGTAGTTTTCCCATTAAACATCCACAAGTATGCATGGATCTATTTACTGTCTAGGACTCCACACCTGGAGTGTTCCATCACCCTTTAGTGACTTGAGTGATTTAGCTATGTAATAGGAGCGTTCATTTGAAATCCATTTGTGCTGCACTGCACATAATTGATCATCTCATATTCATGTGATAAGTACTGACCAATTAATAAAAGAGCACGTGCTTATAGTCCCATGATGCATAGGTTCTGTTTCTGACCATTGAGAAAATGGCCGGGTTGATCCAAAATCCGTCCAAAGAAGCTCAAAGAGCGGTAATTCAGTTTCTTTCATTTGAAGGATGTCGACCAGTGGACATTCATCGAAGAATGCAGGCAGCATACGGTAACAAATGTGTGTCGAAGACAACAGTGACAGACTGGGCGGGAATGTTTCGGAAAGGACGTCAGTTCACGACAGATCTTCGACGAGCGGGTAAAGTGCATATTGTTTCAACAGAAAAAACCATCGCCAAAATTGATGCAGCAGTACAGATGAACCGTTGTTGAAGCATACATTTGCTAGTGAAAGAATTTGATGTGTCAATTGGAACAATTCAAAAGGTTGTTCGTAAGAAACTGCAATATCGGAAGGTGTGTTCACAGTGGGTACCACAGATGTTGACCGACCACCAAAAAGAGGAATGCATGGGATAGTGTTTGAAACAATTTGCTGCGTTACAGAGTGGAGGGTGAAACATTTCTCTTCCGCATAGTGGCAGGCGATGAATCATGGTGTCACCACTTTGAGCTGAGAAAAAGAGAGAGCATGCAATGGAAGCATGCTGGATCACCAAAAGCCAAAAAAATCAGTTACAGGTTTCTGCTGGTAAGGTTATGCTGAGCGCATTTTTTTTAACCATGAGGGGCTATTGTTGGCCGACTTTAAAAATTCTGGTGTCAATATCAACTCTACCCACTACTTGGAAACACTAGACAAGCTGCAAAAAGCCATCAAGAATAAACGACCCGGCATGCTTTCTCGCAGGGTGATTTTGGTGCACAATAATGCTTGTTCGCATGTCGCAAAGACTGTGCTGGAAGCATTAGCAAGGAAGAAGTGGGAAATTCTGCAACATCCAGCCTATAGTCCTAATTTGTCACCATGTGATTTTCATTTGTTTGGACCTCTAAAAAAAAGCTCTCAAGGGGCAACAATTTCACACAGATGCAGATGTAATGAATGCTGTAAACATTTGGTGCAGTGAGCAACCACAATCCTTTTTTGTGGACGGCATTCGTTGTCTACCTAAGCAATGGGATGCTTGCCTGAATGCCTACAGCGACTTCTTCTGACCAACCCATGATGCATAATTCATTTAAAAATGAATGTTTTGTTTAATTCTACCACACCTGTTAATGTTTCTTTCATGCTTTTGTAATAAAGCCATTGGAACAGGTTTCAAATGAACGACCCTTATAAATATAACCATTTATACAATGAAGCATGATATACTGAAGTGCAGTGAATGGCATGCTAGCCTGCTAGTCAGCTGGTCAACTAACATGCTAGCCTGCTGTTCTGCAGGTCAACTAACTTGCTAGCCTGCTGGTCAGTTGGTCAACTAACTTGCTAGCCTGCTGGTCAGTTGGTCAACTAACTTGCTAGCCTGCTGTTAAGCTGGCCAACTAACTTTCTAGCCAGCTGGTCAACTAACATGCTAGCTTGCTGTTCAGATGGTCAACTAACATGATAGCCTGCAGGTCAACTAACTTGCTAGTCTGCTGGTCAACTAACTTGCTAGCCTGCTGGTCAGATGGTCAACTAACATGCTAGCCTGCTGTTCAGCTGGTCAACTAACATGCTAGACTCTGATCAGCTGGTCAACTACCATACTAGCCTGCTGGTCGGATGGTCAATTAGCTTGCTTTCTGGTCAGCTGGTCAACTAGCATGCTAGCCTGCTATTAAGCTGGTCAACTTACATGCTAGCCTGCTGGTAAGCTGGCCAACTAACATGCTAGCCTGATGGTCAGCTGGTCAACTAACATGCTAGCCTGCTGGTCAGCTGGTCAATTAACATGCTAGCCTGCTGGTCAACTAACATGCTAGCCTACTGGTCAGCTGGTCAACTAACATGCTAGCCTGCTGGTCAGTTGGTCAACTAACATGCTAGCCTGCTGGTCAGCTAACACACACACATATATATATATATATATATATATATATATATATATATATATATATATATGGTGTACATGAAGTGGTATAGTGTACAAGATGTGCTATGATGTACAAGATGTGGTATGGTGTACAAGATATGGTTTGATGTACAAGGTATGGTACAGTGTACAAGATGTGGTATAGTGTACAAGATGTGATATAGTGTACATGAAGTGGTATGGTGTACAAGATATGGTTTGATGTACAAGATATGGTATGGTGTACAAGATGTGGTATAGTGTACATGAAGTGGCATGGTGTACAAGATATGGTACGGTGTACAAGATGTGGTACAGGGTAGCTATATAAAACAGAAGTCAAGGACTCTGTTCCACACCCGCAGATTATATATATATCAGATAACTTCTAGCAAGCTGGATATGTTTTGTAGTACTGACATCAAACTGTCAGATAACTTCTAGCAAGCTGGATATATTCTGTAGTACTGACATCAAACTGTCAGATAACTTCTAGCAAGCTGGATATCTGATATATTACTGACATCTTACATCGAATGTGAAGTGTGGGTTGTTTGTGACCTGACAAGCCTGTGTGTGCCGACATCATTCACCTGATCATGGGTAACTTATGTACAAGATGTGGTATGGTTTACAAGATGTGGTGGTGTACAAGATGTGGTACAGGGTAGCTATATAAAACAGAAGTCAAGGACTCTGTTCCACACCCGCAGATTATATATATATCTATAATCTGCGGGTGTGGAACAGAGTCCTTGACTTCTGTTTTATATAGCTACCCTGTACCACATCTTGTACACCACCACATCTTGTAAACCATACCACATCTTGTACACCACCACATCTTGTAAACCATACCACATCTTGTACACCACCACATCTTGTACACCACCACATCTTGTACACCATACCATATCTTGTACCTGTGGAACAAGGTAGAAGATGTGGTATGGCGTACAAGATGTGGTATGGTGTACAAGATATCGTCTGATGTACAAGATATGGTACAGTGTACAAGATGTGGTATGGTGTTCAAGATGTGGTATGGTGTACAAGATGTTGTAAAGTTATGTGTGTTTGGCTGAGTGGTTGGGGTGTGTGTGTGTGGGTGGGTAGATGGGAGATGTATGTGTAGATGGCTGGGTGGGGGATGAGTAGGTGTGAGTAGTTGAGGGATGAGTACATGAGTGGATGGATGTATGTGGGGGATGTGTGGGTGGGTGGGAAGATGTGTGTGAGTGGGGGATGTGTGGGATGTCTGTGCTCGGGGATATGTGTGTGTGGGGAGATGTGTGCAGGTGGGGGAACATGGTGGACATCAATGAGTACAGCAACATGGTGGACATCAATGAGTACAGCAACATGGTGGACATCAATGAGTACAGCAACATGGTGGACATGAATGAGTACAGCAACATGGTGGACATCAATGAGTACAACAACATGGTGGACATCAATGAGTACAACAACACTGTGGACATCAATGAGTACAGCAACATGGTGGACATCAATGAGTACAACAACATGGTGGACATCAATGAGTACAACAACATGGTGGACATCAATGAGTACAACAACATGGTGGACATCAATGAGTACAGCAACATGGTGGGCATCAATGAGTACAACAACATGGTGGACATCAATGAGTACAGCAACATGGTGGACATCAATGAGTACAACAACATGGTGGACATCAATGAGTACAACAACATGGTGGACATCAATGAGTACAGCAACATGGTGGACATCAATGAGTACAGCAACATGGTGGACATCAATGAGTACAGCAACATGGTGGACATCAATGAGTACAGCAACATGGTGGACATCAATGAGTACAGCAACATGGTGGACATCAATTAGTACAGCAACATGGTGGACATCAATGAGTACAGCAACATGGTGGACATCAATGAGTACAGCAACATGGTACAACAACATGGTGGACATCAATGAGTACAGCAACATGCAGATCTACGTGTCAAGAACACAGAGAAGAAAGCTTACTCCTGAGTCTGGGGTGTGGTGCCCTGGAGGATGACGTAGTTGCTGGGAATGTAGCCTTTCTTCTGTGTTTTGCAGTGAACCGCCAGCCACCAGTCTTCAGCCTCCAGCCTGCAACAAGATCATGAAGCTCTGTCAGAAGTCAGGACATAGACTCATCTCATGAGCAGTCAAAAGGTCACACTACTACAATGTCAGATGTTTCGTATAACAGCCCAACATGATATAAACAACAGTATACAAATACACATTAGATAGAGATAGGTCAGGTCAACAGTTAATTTTCCACAATGGATGAAAGTAAATTGTCTTGGATAACTTTGCTTTCCACTGAAAGAGAGTTGCTTACTGATGCAAGGTCATACGTAACTTTGTGTATATATATTTATTATGATTTTGTTTTCAGATTAAGGAGCTTAATTAAGCTTTTCTTTTATTATAATGATTGTATATATTTTAAGTTAGTTTACAGGACATTGCAATCAATCCCAGAATTTACTGAATGCTTGTGATTTTCTAGGCACATTCACATTCACTAAGAGGAAGAAAATACCACAATGTAATATACAAGGATATGAGAATATTCTTGAACAAGTGAATCGGTACAGTTATCTCGGAACAGTTATAACATCTGATGGGAGATACCTTGACGAGATTAGAACAAGAATCGCCATGGCGAAGGTAGTCTTTTGCAAGATGCAAAACATACTGACCAATAAAAAGATGTCATTTGCAATGAGAAAAAGAGTGTTGAAATGTTACATAGAACCTGTGCTTTTGTATGGATGTGAAGTGTGAACAATGAACAAACAGGCTGAAAAACATCTGATGGCTGTGGAAATGTGGTTTCTGAGGAGAATGCAAAGAATACCATGAACAGACAGAAAAACTGATGACCAAGTCCTACAAGAAACATATGAAAATCGCATACTGATCAGAGAAATTAGGCATACACAGGCAACATGTTTTGGTCACGTTATGAGAAATAAATTGGAGAACTTGGTGACAACTGGCAAGATCGAGGGGAAGAGAACAAGGGAAAGGCAAAGAAGTAAAATCCTGGATGGTCTGGCCACGTGGCATGGTCAAGACAGTAACACTGAGCTGTTCCACAACTCTGGTGATCGAGTGAAATGGCGAAACATGACCGCCCATGCTTATCGGCATGGCACATGATAAATGAATGAAGTCTGCCATTGTTTTCTGAAAAGGCTGACGTTCATCCCATTATGAAAACCAATGCAAAATGATCAGCTTATGTCAATAGACATAATCAAAGTACAATGAGGATAAAACTGTATGGTATGTGTCATCGCTACCTCTAACTGTCAAACATGGCAGCCCTTGACTGGAGCTGCAGTTATGGGATTTATGCTTTGTGCCACGCTTTGGCCAGGCCATCCTGCATCAACAGAGAACTGTCAACATATAATATCAACAGAGAACTGTCAACAGAACTCACGTAGACACTTCTAGTTCCATGAGATCCCCTCGCTTGAATGGCAGATCATCTTCATTGATTCCTTCAAAGTTGTACAAGGCACGCACTGGAACATAAAGTTAAAAGTTAGTTGCATATAATTTACAGAATTTACAGTCAACCCCATCAGTTTGTGGCTGTTCATGATTCCTGGGCAATAGTAGTTCAGTAGTTTGCCATTGCTTTCTGAATGACCGGCACCCATACCGTTTCATAAAACACCAACACAAAGTGGTCTGCTGTCAAATTGCCCACAGCTGTGTTTCGAATATGGTATGCAGGATTGTGAACTGCTTCTGTCACCCCATCACCATGGAGCAGGTGGAACATAGAGACGAGTGGTCAGTTCTGAGATAAGGTTCAAGGAACTTCAGAATCCACAGACCTGATCAAGACTCTAGTGATCATATGGAATACATTTTCCTGTAGAGCTTTTCTGGTAGTTGTATCAGTGTGTGTTTGTTGTATCAGTGTGTGTTTGTTGTATCGGTGTGTGTTTGTTGTATCGGTGTGTGTTTGTTGTATCGGTGTGTGTTTGCTGTATCGGTGTGTTTTTGTTGTATCAGTGTGTGTTTGTTGTATCAGTGTGTGTTTGTTGTATCGGTGTGTGTTTGTTGTATCAGTGTGTGTTTGTTGTATCGGTGTGTGTTTGTTGTATCGGTGTGTGTTTGCTGTATTGGTGTGTGTTTGTTGTATCAGTGTGTGTTTGTTGTATCGGTGTGTGTTTGTTGTATTGGTGTGTGTTTGTTGTATCGGTGTGTGTTTGTTGTATCGGTGTGTGTTTGTTGTTTGTGAGTTGATGAAGGCTTTGTGCACAGCATCCATCTTGTTACTTGTGACTGTGTTCTAGTCAAGCTGACCAATTCAACTTCTGGTGTTTTGCTGATTCATTGTTTGGTGATCACATGAGATGGCAACTTCTGGTGTTTTGCTGATTTATTGTTTGGTGATCACATGAGATGGCAAACCATGACTGCCCAAGCTGATTGGCACAGCACATGCTGATGATGGAAAACATAATCAATCAGGGTCAGGTGATGGTCGAGGATCAATGCCTGTAAGAAAACACCTGCAGTGTTCAACTGGTGACACACACAAGCTGTAAACTAACACGGGAAGGTGGTGTAAAACCAGGAGCCAAGGTCTGGGTTAACATTCAGCAGTGATTAATCACAAGTATGATAGTTACCAGGGTGAGCTTTCCACACGTGGGATAGTTGAGGCAGGGCTGGTCTTACATCCATGCTTTGTTCTATCCTCTATTCTGACCTTTCTGACCCTTCGCACTTATGTTCTATACCTTATTCTTACTTTCCTGATTCTTCCTAGCTATGTTCTTTTCTCTAATGTGACCTTTTTTATTCTTTATAGTTATGTTCTTTCTTCTACTGTGACCTTCTTGGTCCTTGGTAGTTATATTCTGTACTGTGATGATGACCTGGCAGCTATACTTGCAACTGCTGCTTCCTGTCACTGGCACTCATATGTCACAGTCTGCTGCTTCCTATCACAGGCACACTAGACTTGAGAGAATAAACCCAATAGCAATCATGGAACATCTCAATCTGCTGACTGTATGTCTGCAAGTCAGTTCTCTAGACTGGTGAGAATAAACCCAACAACAGCAACCAAGGAACATCTCAATCTGCTGTCAACAACACAGTGGCACCATTGGCAATACCTTAATGTTGTGACATTGCAGGAAATGAAGCAGTCCTCAACTAGAGCAAGCACCTGGCAAGAACTATTTCTCCTCACAGTCTCCTTGAAAGGTGCCAACATATAAAAACTCATGGAAACAAAGAAAAGGCAGCAAAATATGCACAAGATCCCATTCTGACAGCTGACAACACAGCAAACTATTCACATGATCCCCTTCAGTCAGCTGACAACACAGCAGACTACACAACATACAGTGGACTACAAGACCATTTCTATGACATGAAAGTTGCCAAAACTGACCAGTGCCTGCTAGAATGTTGCCCAGACCCCAGATGCTGCCCAAGTGCCCTCTCTTTGGTGATATGAGAGCCTAAACCCGGCCCCAAGAGAGACAGAGGGACTGTAGGGCAATAGTAGCAACCTCCAGCTGACCCCTGGATTAATGGAGGGGAATCATGTTTTGGTTTCAACCTCCAGTACAGGAAACTCATGGCAGAAGAAGGTACACATAGGTTTCTAGTTTCAATGACACCAACAAGTCTCAATGACACCAACAAGTCTGACACCAAAACATCTCAATGACACTTACAATCCTCAATGACACCAACAAGTCTCAATGACACCAACAAGTCTCAACAACTCAAGCACATCTCAATGACACAAACAAGTCTCAACAACAGCAACAAGTCTCAATGACACCAACAAGTCTCAATGACACCAACAAGTCTCAACAACTCAAGCACGTCTCAATGACACCAACAAGTCTCAACAACACCAACAGGTCTCAATGACACCAACAAGTCTCAACAACTAAAACACGTCTTAATGACACAAAAACAAGTCTCAAACACGTCTCAATGACACCAACAAGTCTCAGTGACACAAACAAATCTCAATGACACCAACAAGTATCAATGACACCAACAAGTCTCAATGACACCAACAAGTCTCAATGACACCAACAAGTCTCAATGACACCAACAAGTCTCAATGACACCAACAAGTCTCAATGACACCAACAAGTCTCAATGACACCAACAAGTCTCAATGACACCAACAAGTCTCAACAACTCAAACACGTCTTAATGACACCAACAAGTCTCAACAACTCAAACACGTCTCATCTCTCATCTCATCTCATCATGTTCCTCTTGTACCTTGCGGTGTCGAGGTGAAGTATAAACTTCGTGAGAGTGCCCGGTTATGGGCTTCGTATATCGACATTCCCATGGATTCTGTTATTCCCTCCGTCCAGCGTTTACGTGGACGGCCTCTTCCTCTGTTTCCATCTGGTCTGTACGTCATTGCCTGTTGTGGCATGCTGTTGACTGGTAGCCTACTTGCATGGCCAAACCATTTGACTTGCTGCTTTCTAATAAAATCTAGAGCAGCTTTAACCCCCACTTTAGTCCTGATTTCTTCATTTCTGATCTTATCTCTTCTTGATACGTTGAGTATTCTTCTCAGGAACCTCATTTCTGTTGTTGTGATTTTTCTTTTCTCTTTTTCTGTCATTGTCCAGGTTTGGCATTGGTAGCACAGAGTTGGTAGGAAGATTGTGTTGTAAAGTGCTTTCTTAGTAGTTATTGATACATGTTTGTTCTTTAGTATTGGTGCCATTTGTCCAATGAGTTGATTTGCCTTATTGCACCTATTTTCGATCTCGTCTTCTGATCTGCCATTTGATGATATTATACTTCCTAGGTACTTGAAGCTCTTTACTTGTTTCAAGGGATGTTCGTTTAGGTGAATTGTTGCTGTTTGTTCTTCTTTAGTTATAGTCATTACCTCTGTTTTGCTTGTGCTAATTTTCATGTTATGTTCCCTACACATTTCGTTTAGACTATTCATGTGGTCTTGTAATTCAGCTTCTGATTTTGCTATTAGTGCTTGGTCGTCCGCAAACAGGAGTTCTCTAATGGTTAGATTTGCAGATGGTTCTTCTTCTGTGTTCTCGTCATGCGGTATTCTTGCTGTCTCTGCTTGGCTGGTTTCTTTACATATGTTGTCTATATATGTTATGAACAAGAGAGGGGACAGGACACAACCTTGTCGTACTCCAGATCTTATGGTGAAGGGTTCTGAGTGTCCTCCAGTTGCTCTCACTATGCATTCACTGTTGTCGTATAAACTTCTACATAGGTTTGTTAGATGTGTACTCACTCCATATTGTTTAAGGATTTCCCACAGCTTGTTTCTATCTACCCTATCAAATGCCTTTTCTTGGTCAACAAAGGCTAAGTAGAGTGTTTCATTGAATTCAATTGATTTTTCTATAAGTTGTCTAAGAGCAAAAATGGCGTCTGTGCATCCTTTGTTTTTCCTAAATCCAAGCTGCGTTTCGCTTAGCTGGGGTTCTAAAGTAGTTCGTAATCTTTTTTCAAGAATTTAGCAAAATATTTTCCCAGTATGACTCAACAGTGAAATGCCTCTGTATTGTGTGCAATCTCTTTTGCTGCCTTTGTTTTTCCAAATTGGGATAATTATGGCGTTTCCCCAGTCTCGTGGTGTCTGTTGTTCTACCCAAACATGGTTGAATAGTCTATGTAGCCAAGCTGTTCCTACTTCCCTTGCTGCTTTAATTAGTTCATTTGGTATTTCATCCTGTCCTGGTGATTTGTTCAATGGGGCTAATCTGATGGCTTCTATAATTTCTTCTTTTAGTATGTCTGGTTCTAGTTCCTCGGTGACATCTGTGTAGGTCTCTTGAATTCCTGTGACATCTGATGGGATGTTGAGAAGTTGTTCGAAATACTGCTTCCATCTTATTAGGATGTGTTTTTGTTCACTTATTGGTTCTCCATTTTCGCTGTTAATTATTTCAGTTGGGTCAAAAAACACGTCTCAATGACACCAAAAAGTCTCAGTGACACAAACAAATCTCAATGACACCAACAATTCTCAACAACAACACCAACAAGTCTCAACAACACCAAGTATCAAGAACACCAACAAGTCTCAATGACACCAACAAGTCGCAATTACACCACAAGTCTCAACAACACCAAGTATCAAGAACACCAACAAGTCTCAAGAACACCAACAAGTCTCAATGTCTCCAAAACATCTCAAGAGCACCTACAATTCTCAATGACACCAACAAGTCTCAATGACACCAAGCAACAAAGACACAGCATACCTATAGTCTTGGTGGAATGTGGCGGTAGTGGTTGCATTCTCTGGGGAGTTGTATTATTATAACCATCTTGGAGCCCGTTACCCAATGCCAGGGTGGACATCTGTACAGATGGTTGGTCGGAAGAATACCCAGCTGTTGCTGCCTGGTCAATGTCTTTACCTGACTTTGGGCATAAGTTACCCATGATCAGGTGAATGATGTCGGCACACACAGGCTTGTCAGGTCACAAACAACCCACACTTCACATTCGATGTAAGATGTCAGTAATATATCAGATATCCAGCTTGCTAGAAGTTATCTGACAGTTTGATGTCAGTACTACAGAATATATCCAGCTTGCTAGAAGTTATCTGACAGTTTGATGTCAGTACTACAAAACATATCCAGCTTGCTAGAAGTTATCTGATAGTTTGATGTCAGTACTACAAATATATCCAGCTTGCTAGAAGTTATCTGACAGTTTGATGTCAGTACTACAGAATAAATCCAGCTTGCTAGAAGTTATCCGACAGTTTGATGTCCGTACTATATAAGATATCCAGCTTGTTAGTAGACACTCGGCAGTTTAATATCAGTACTACAAAAGATATCCAGCTTACTAGAACTCTCTGACAGTTTGATGACAGTATTACAGATGATGTTTGGTTTGTTGCTGTCCTCCAATATTTGACCTATTGTTCTCCAATATTTGACCTAAAATGTGAAAGATCAAACACAATAGTTATAACAAGGTGTTTTCTCATGTGTTATCACTAGAATAACTAGGTGATTTCTCATGTGTTATCACTAAAATAACTAGGTGATTTCTCATGTGTTATCACTAAAATAATTAGGTGATTTCTCATGAGTTATTACTAAAATAGCATTGTTGATTGTCAAGAAGTTGTTTAATCACCTACAACTGTTGTGTCTAGACAATTCCTACATACAGCTGTTGTGTCTATACAGTTCCTACATACAGCTGTTGTGTCTATACAATTCCTACATACAGCTGTTGTGTCTATACAGTTACTACATACAGCTGTTGTGTCTATACAGTTACTACATACAGCTGTTGTGTCTATACAGTTACTACATACAGCTGTTGTGTCTATACAGTTACTACATACAGCTGTTGTGTCTATACAGTTCCTACATACAGCTATTGTGTCTATACAGTTACTACATACAGCTGTTGTGTCTATACAGTTACTACATACAGCTGTTGTACCTAGACAGTTCCTACATACAGCTGTTGTGTCTATACAGTTCCTACATACAGCTGTTGTGTCTATACAGTTCCTACATACAGCTGTTGTGTCTATACAGTTCCTACATACAGCTGTTGTGTCTATACAGTTACTACATACAGCTGTTGTGTCTATACAGTTACTACATACAGCTGTTGTACCTATACAGTTACTACATACAGCTGTTGTGTCTATACAGTTACTACATACAGCTGTTGTGTCTATACAGTTCCTACATACAGCTGTTGTGTCTATACAGTTACTACATACAGCTGTTGTGTCTATACAGTTACTACATACAGCTGTTGTACCTAGACAGTTCCTACATACAGCTGTTGTGTCTAGACAGTTCCTACATACAGCTGTAATGCCTGGACAGTTCCTACATACAGCTGTTGTGCTTGGACAGTTCTTACATTCCCTCTGGTACTGAAAACAATGAAGCACTAGAGGAGGCAGTCATATAGTGTATAACATCTTTCATACACAACCGCTGATCTCTGCACCGAATTAAATGACAGCTTCAACACTTACCATGAGATCAACACAGTGTCATCTCATCCATTTTAAGAGATGGTGTCTCTAAAACATATGCCAACCACATGGGTTGTCATTGTGTACTCAATCATCTAGCGTGATGGAATCTCAGAAGCATATGCCGACCACATGGGTTGTCACTGTGTACTCAATCACCTCAGGTGATACAACAACATACACCAACCACATACATGGGTTGTCACTGTGTACTTAATCACCTCAAGTGATACAACAACATACACCAACCACATACATGGGTTGTCATTGTGTACTCAATCACTTCAAGTGATACAACAACATACACCAACCACATACATGGGTTGTCACTGTGTACTCAAGTGATGCAACAACATACACCAACCACATACATGGGTTGTCACTGTGTTCTCAACCACCTCAAGTGATACAACAACATACCCAACCACATACATGGGTTATCACTGTGTACTCAATCACCTCAAGTGATACAACAACATACACCAACCACATACATGGGTTGTCACTGTGTACTCAATCACTTCAAGTGATGCAACAACATACACCAACCACATACATGGGTTGTCACTGTGTACTCAAGTGATGAAACAACATACACCAACCACATACATGGGTTGTCACTGTGTACTAAATCACTTCAAGTGATACAATAACATACACCAACCACATACATGGGTTGTCACTGTGTACTCAATCACTTCAAGTGATACAATAACATACACCAACCACATACATGGGTTGTCACTGTGTACTCAAGTGATGCAACAACATACACCAACCACATACATGGGTTGTCACTGTGTACTAAATCACTTCAAGTGATACAATAACATACACCAACCACATACATGGGTTGTCACTGTGTACTCAAGTGATGCAACAACATACACCAACCACATACATGGGTTGTCACTGTGTACTAAATCACTTCAAGTGATACAATAACATACACCAACCACATACATGGGTTGTCACTGTGTACTCAATCACTTCAAGTGATACAATAACATACACCAACCACATACATGGGTTGTCACTGTGTACTCAAGTGATGCAACAACATACACCAACCACATACATGGGTTGTCACTGTGTACTCAATCACTTCAAGTGATACAATAACATACACCAACCACATACATGGGTTGTCACTGTGTACTCAAGTGATGCAACAACATACACCAACCACATACATGGGTTGTCACTGTGTACTAAATCACTTCAAGTGATACAATAACATACACCAACCACATACATGGGTTGTCACTGTGTACTCAATCACTTCAAGTGATACAATAACATACACCAACCACATACATGGGTTGTCACTGTGTACTCAATCACTTCAAGTGATGCAACAACATACACCAACCACATACATGGGTTGTCACTATATATTCAACCTAACTAACCAACCTGGTCTTTCCTTTATTGCACCTGTAAACACCTAGGGTAGAGTACAGCTCAATCTACCTGTATACTCACCTGCTGTCAGTGAGGTTATGAATACACCTCAGACTAACTTTGTGTATCCCAACAAAGTTCTATCAAACAACTATGACACCCTGGTATTTTCTGGCCACATCGTTTTCATGTCTGAGGCAGTCACATGTATTACTTTTGTACTGTCATTGCTCCTTCAGTCAGTCTTGCCAGGTGTTTTGGTTCTTGTCATTGGTAAATCTTGCCAGCCTTGACTAGTTCTCTTTTTGGACGGTCAATTTTGGCTGGCGTAGCTAGTTCCTTCCTTCAGCCAGGTGTTGCTAGTTCCCTCCTTCAGCCAGGTGTTGCTAGTTCCCTCCTTCAGCCAGGTGTTGCTAATTCCCTCCTTCAACCAGGCACTGCTAGTTCCTTCCTTCAGCCAGGTGTTGCTAGTTCCCTCCTTCAGCCAGGTGTTGCTAGTTCCCTCCTTCAGCCAGGTGTTGCTAGTTCCCTCCTTCAGCCAGGTGTTGCTAGTTCCCTCCTTCAGCCAGGCGTTGCAAGTTCCCTCCTTCAGCCAGGCGTTGCTAATTACCTCCTTCAGCCAGGTGTTGCTAGTTCCCTCCTTCAGCCAGGTGTTGCTAATTCCCTCCTTCAGCCAGGCACTGCTAGTTCCCTCCTTCAGTCAGGCACTGCTAGTTCCTTCCTTCAGCCAGGTGTTGCTAATTCCTTCCTTCAGCCAGGTGTTGCTAATTCCCTCCTTCAGCCAGGTGTTGCTATTTCCCTCCTTCAGCCAGGTGTTGCTAATTCCCTCCTTCAACCAGGCACTGCTAATTCCCTCCTTCAACCAGGCACTGCTAATTCCCTCCTTCAGCCAGGTGTTGCTAATTCCCTCCTTCAGCCAGACGTTGCTAGTTCCCTCCTTCAGCCAGGTGTTGCAAGTTCCCTCCTTCAGCCAGGCACTGCTAGTTCCCTCCTTTGGCCAGGCATTGCTAGTTCCCTCCTTCAGCCAAGTGTTGCTAGTTCACTCCTTCAACCATACATTGCTAGTTCCCTCATTCAGCTAGATGTTACTAGTTCTCTCCTTCAATCAATCTTGCCAGGTGTTACTAGTTCTCTCCTTCAATCAATTATCTTGCCAAGTGTTACTAGTTCTCTCCTTCAATCAATCTTGTCAGGTGTTACTAGTTCTCTTCTTCAATCTATCATCTTGCCAGGTGTTACAAGTTCTCTCCTTCAATCAATCTTGCCAGGTGTTACTAGGTCTCTCCTTAAATCAATCTTGTCAGGTGTTACAAGTTCTCTCCTTCAATCAATCTTGCCAGGTGTTACTAGGTCTCTCCTTCAATCAATCTTGCCAGGTGTTACTAGTTCTCTCCTTCAATCAATCTTGCCAGGTGTTACTAGTTCTCTCCTTCAATCAATCTTGCCAGGTGTTACTAGTTCTCTCCTTCAATCAATCTTGCCAGGTGTTACTAGTTCTCTCCTTCAATCAATTATCTTGCCAAGTGTTACTAGTTCTCTCCTTCAATCAATCTTGTCAGGTGTTACTAGTTCACTCCTTCAATCAATCTTGCCAGGTGTTACTAGTTCTCTCCTTCAATCAATCTTGCCAGGTGTTACTAGTTCTCTCCTTCAATCAATCATCTTGCCAAGTGTTACTAGTTCATTTCTTCAGTCGGTCAAATTTGCCATGTATTACTAGTTCCTTCCTTCAGTCAATTTTGTCAGTTGTTACTGTACATTTCTTCAGTCAATTTTGCCAGTTACTAGTTCCTTCCTTTCATCTGTAAATCTTGTCAGGTGTCATTAGTTCTCTCCTTTAGCCAGTCCTGCCAGATGTCACTAATTCTCTCCTTCAGTCATCCTTGCCAGGTGTTATTAGTTCTCTCCTAGGATTGATCCATCTTGTCAGGTGTCTGCAATTATCCTCTGGCTATGACACACTCAACAACTGAGAATCACCTAGTCCATGTTTGAATGCTTTTGTTGTTTGTATATAAGTGTACACCCACAAACAAGTCACACACATATATGTTTCTGAGGACAAATCACTTCACGCTATGTAAGCACAATTCACTTTCAGCTGCAAGAAAACCACATAATGTGATCAACTTACTTGTGTTCATTTCAGAAATGTCCAGTCTCAGATCAATTAAATGTTGAACAACACATTATGTACCGCACAATCACACAGATCCTGGTTGCTATCTACAGCATGCTAATCAAACACTCGTCACAGCCAGCACTTATCTGTCTCCAACTGGGCCATTGTTTCTGGGGCCACAACATGGCAAGTATCAGTGAGGCGGAAGAATGAAGAACTGCAGCAACAAGTAGGTCAGCGATATGTCAGTCAGTGACACTGCGGCAATCATTATTGCGATTTGAAACAGTGATATCATCAACTTCACACATCTGGACTGATACACAATAATAATACCACAGACCAAGTAACTGCACCTGCCATAGCGTATCTATCAAGGATATCTAAACATCTAAACCTACATGTATGTGTAATAGCAAAATCATGTGTATGTGATAATATCACCACATATTTGTGACAACGCCAACATGTATATGTGAAAACACCAACATGTAAATGTGACAACACCAACATGTATATGAGACAACACCAACATATATATATATATATGACAATACCAACATGTATATGTGACAACACCAACATATATATGTTACAATACCAACATGTATATGAGACAACACCAACATATATATATATATATATATATATATATATGTGTGACAATACCAACATGTATATGTGACAATACCAACATGTATATGTGACAACACCAACATATATATGTTACAATACCAACATGTATATGTGACAACACCAACATATATATGTTACAATACCAACATGTATATGTGACAATACCAACATATATATATGTGACAACACCAACATGTATATGTGACAATACCAACATGTATATGTTACAATACCAACATGTATATGTGACAACACCAACATGTATATGTTACAATACCAACATGTATATGTGACAACACCAACATATATATATGTTACAATACCAACATGTATATGTTACAACACCAACATGTATATGTGACAACACCAACATGTATATGTTACAATACCAACATGTATATGTTACAACACCAACATGTATATGTGACAACACCAACATGTATATGTGACAACACCAACATGTATATGTGACAACACCAACATGTATATGAGACAACAACAACATGTATATGTGACAACACCAACATGTATATGTGACAACACCAACATGTATATGAGACAACACCGACATGTATATGAGACAACACCGACATGTATATGAGACAACACCGACATGTATATGTGACAATACCAACACCAACAAGTATATGTGACAACACCAATATGTATATGTGACAACACCGACATGTATATGTGACAACACCAACATGTATATGTGACAACACCAACATATATATGTTACAACACCAACATGTATATGTGACAACACCAACATGTATATGAGACAACACCAACATGTATATGAGACAATACCGACATGTATATGTGACAACACCAACATGTATATGTGACAATACCAACACCAACAAGTATATGTGACAACACCAATATGTATATGTGACAACACCGACATGTATATGTGACAACACCAACATGTATATGTGACAACACCAACATGTATATGAGACAACACCAACATATATATATGTGACAATACCAACATGTATATGTGACAAGGAAACAAGTGTTCACTATACAATAACAACCCTTCAACAAGCCAGCGGACAACAGTTCTGTTATGATCCCATTCTTATTAACTTAACGGTTGTTTACCTAAGATCCTGGCTGTATCGGAATTCATCCCAAAGCTATACAACAAATACTACTAGTTAGCAAGTAGAGAAAATGAACAATTACTGGAACACTGCCTAGTTCTGAAAGCAATATACTTATATAGGCCATGATCTTAATACAGAAGATTGATTACAACTTGTAATACAAGCAATGTTGGGCTGAGAGGAACACAAGACTGGGCGACAACTCCATGACCAGAGATTGTATGGCACACACCTGACGACCTGCTGTGTTGGGGTGGAAGAAACACAATCCAGGAGTTTGTAAGCAGACACTTGTCTGATACGTTGGGCTGAGAGGTGAGAGAAAGACGACAACTCCAGGACCAGAGATTGTACGGCACACACCTGACAGCTGTATGTAGCAGACGACTCCTGTGACATCCGGTGTGTCGTCTTCAGGTAAAGGTCAAGTACAACAATGGCCGACCGGCATCCAGCAGCAGGCGGGCGGGATGGATGCGTCAGTGAGTGGTTCCAGTCGTTGAACTACTCCCCTCCACCACCGGGGCCTCCCATGTGTATCTGGACACACGTGAATGCCATCTGCCTTGAAACTTTGGAGATTTAATTGGTATTGATGAGCACTCATGGAAGTGACGACAAGAAGTTCAAGTAGAGAAAAGAGGACACGCTCCAAAGCAAAGCAAACCCAAACAGTGAAACAGTATGTCAGTAGTAGTACTACTAGTACTAATCGAACAGTATAGTATGTTATAGTTATAGATACAACAATGACAGTAGTTAGCAAGAGATGGGAAACCCTTGAGGCAAGTGAAATAATTAATAGCATTTGGAACCGGCAAGTTGCAATCCCTTCACGTTACAGTACAACTTTACATTGTTACATTGTCTAGTGTATTCTCTTAATCTTATTTCTTCCTTAATTCCTTCACTTCTACGAGTGCCGATTAAAACCTGCGTCTTTCTCTGTATATCCACGTGAGGAACGTAACCTGCGCGAGAATCGGTAGTGGTTCTCGCCGCGTTTGTAACTTAGGGGTATGTGAGCCGGTCGCTCAGAAAGCAATGGTAAATTACTGAGCGTAATCTTGCCAAGAAATCAACAATCAGCTGAAAGATGCTGATGTTGACAGGGATGTCCTGTAAAGGATATGTGAAAAAAAAATTAAAATGTGTTTCTCGTACTCCGTGATATGCCAGCTCTGTGGCAAAGGGGTTACGAACGCAGTTCGTGATCCCACATACCCGCATTTGAAACACAGCTGCACGTGATTTGGCAGCAGACCGAGTTGCGTTGGTTTTTTATGAATTGGTATGGGTGCTGGTCGTTCAGAAAGCAATGGCAAACTACTGAACATAAACTTGCCAAGAGATCACAACAGCAAAAAATGCTGGTGTTTACTGCAACATCCTGTAAAGGATATGCAACTAACTAACTCATTGATATACAACTTAAAAAATATAGACACATAGATTTGAGCCTGTTGCCTCCAAATCAAGGCAGCTCGTTGCTGATGGTGAGCTTCTAGACTTGAACCTGTTGCCTCCAATTAAAGGCAGCTCATCGCCTATAGTCCACCATTTGTTATATTCTAGTATGTTCTCCAATTTCTGCTTCTGATTTTTACTTATACACCTGCAACGCCCATTGTAGTACTTGTGACTGCCATCTTGTACGCGTATCAGTGTCTGTTGTTTGCCATCTGATCAAGGTTCTGGCAGCAACACCCTTTCTGTCACTTGTGATTGATTTTGAAAACCTAAACAATTCCACTTCTCGTTTTTTTATTTCCACAAATTTCATTTCTGTTCATCACCCTTTCTTACAACTGTGACTTTTCATTTTCCATCTCGTATTTATTATGTTCACAGTTTATTCCTGCAGTTGTATCAGTGTCTGTTGTTTGTCTGCTGATGGAGGCTTTGGCAGCAACAACCATTCCATCACTTACGACTATGTTCTTATAACCTCAACCAAAGCCACTTCCAGTGTTCATGGATTTACTCACTGTATGATTTATTGCAGTTCCACAATATCATTGCACATGTATTTCTGTGAACCCCGATCAGTACATGTTAATTTATTTGTAATGATATTTGATTTTTCTCAAGTATTCATACACGATGAATAATTTTGTGAAACTGGTTTCGAGCCCCAAAGATTTTACGTGATTGATTCTGAATTCACTTTCTTCTCTTGCGCTTTCCAACATCTCGAGCCCCAAAGATTTTATACAATGATTGATAATTCAGAATTCACTTTCTTCTCTTGCACATTGCCAACATCTCGAGCCCCAAAGATTTTACATAGTGATTGATAATTCTGAATTCACTTTCTTCTCTCGCACATTGCCAACATCTGGAGCCCCAAAAATTTTACAAAATGATTAATAATTCTGAATTCAATTTCTCCTCTTGCACATTGCCAACATCTCAAGCCCCAAAGATTTTACAAAATGATTAATAATTCAGAATTCACTTTCTTCTCTTGCACATTGCCAACATCTCAAGCCCCAAAGATTTTACAAAATGATTGATAATTCTGAATTCACTTTCTTCTCTTGCACATTGCCAACATCTTGAGCCCCAAAGATTTTGCACGATTGATTGATCATTCTGAATTCACTTTCTTCTCTTGTGCTTGCCAACATCTTCTTGTGGTCCATCAAAACGAACATGTTGCGTGTCCTTTCCAAGACATTGCAATCAACCCCAGGTGGATGCTTTAGGCAATTTGACACTGAGCGGCCTATCATTGCTTTCTGAATGAATAGTCAACGTTTAAGTCCAACTGACCCGTGTGTGTAATAGTCATGAGAAATAAATTAGCAGGGATTGATCAGCGCTCGTAGAAGTACAAGTAAGACATAATGATCTGAGAATATGCTGGACAACATAAACTCACTGGTGAATTCAACAAGGTGATATGCTAATTTAAAGGGGCAGATTTGAATGCCAGTCTGCCTACATCTTGCAGTTCGAGTATCCTTAACTTCTGCCTCTTGCCTGTACCTACATGTACCTACAGTAGAAGCAAAGAATAGTCACTGTGTCACTTATCATCCATCTTGTAAGAGGTGACTGAGGGAGGTGGACACTGGCTTGGCCACATCATTCTGTAGACAACTTTAGCTGACAAATACAACCAACACTGAACAATTCTAAAGCTAAGGGAAATAGAAAAATTCAGGCAACCAACATAAATCTCACTTCAAGAGATGGAATCATAAACATATTTAGGTAGCAATACAGACATAGAAGAAGGTACAGATAGAGATATTAAAATAATAGACAAGGCATGAGGAGCCTTTATAGGTTTAGGAAATGTGTGGAAGTCAACAGAAATGAAATCTAGAACCAAGCTTAGAATACCGAACTTGAGCATCCATGGAGTGCTGCTGTATAGACCAGGCTTAGAATACTGAACTTGAGCATCCATGGAGTGCTGTTGTATAGACCAGGCTTAGAATACTGCACTTGAGCATCCATGGAGTGCTGTTGTATAGACCAGGCTTAGAATACTGCACTTGAGCATCCACGGAGTGCTGTTGTATAGACCAGACACATGGAGAATGATGACACAATGACTGATAAATTACAAATATTTATGAACTGCTTAGAGCAGGACTAACATAGTATGACAGAATCACTCATGTGGAACACATGGAGAGAACTACACAAATTCCAACAGATAAAGAAGAGAGGAAAAGGTACAGTTGCCGAATCAGAGAAATGTTGAGAATACTTTTTAAAGTGTAAATAGAAAACATGGCACAGGTTTGTTTATGTCAACTAGCTACAGAAGAGCAGTCTGATGTCCCTGTCACATACCACCAAAAGAAAAGAATCATCACATCAATCAGCAAGCCACAAACACCATCACAAGGTGATTAGCATTTTATGGGCATACCAAAACAAATTATTATGCTACTCAAAATGAGACACAATCAATTACACAACCACATGTATACAAATTCACGATTGGTGAATCAGCCATGTGCACATGTGGATTGGCACTGCAGCGAGTAGATCACATACTCCAAGGCTGCCCTGACTATGACATATCTAGGCAAACCTCCTGGCTTAGAGAAACAACGGTGGAAGATAAACTATATGGACCACTGAGTTAACTAAACAAGATAGTGAAGTTTATATTTATACAAGAGACAATATTGCAGATATAGACAATAAGTTTCAAGCAAACGAATGAAGAAATGAATGATCACTGCATGTCAATGTTCAACAACTTTGCAGATATAGACATTAAGCTTCAAGTGAACGAAAGAAGAAAGGAATGACCACTCAAACATTCTCTACTGCATGTCAATGTTCAACAACTTTGCAGATATAGACAGTAAGCTTCAAGTGAACGAAAGAAGAAAGGAATGACCACTCAAACATTCTCTACTGCATGTCAATGTTCAACAACTTTGCAGATATAGACAGTAAGCTTCAAGTGAACGAAAGAAGAAAGGAATGACCACTCAAACATTCTCTACTGCATGTCAATGTTCAACAACTTTGCAGATATAGACAATAAGTTTCAAGCAAACGAATGAAGAAATGAATGATCACTCAAACATTCTCTACTGCATGTCAATGTTCAACAACTTTGCAGATATAGACATTAAGCTTCAAGTGAACGAAAGAAGAAAGGAATGACCACTCAAACATTTTCTACTGCATGTCAATGTTCAACAACTTTGCAGATATAGACAGTAAGCTTCAAGTGAACGAAAAAAGAAAGGAATGACCACTCAAACATTTTCTACTGCATGTCAGTGTTCCGCCAGAATTGTAAACAAGCTGACCAAGAACCGTATTTACTCCGACACCATATAAATGTTATTTAATTATTTCTAACATGCTCTGTTATATGTTCCACCTTGGGTGTGCAGCAAGAGGACCTCTAACCTTCAGCCATCTCCAGGTACCCCACAACAAAAAAAGTCATCTACAAGTAAAGTCATGACATAACAGTAACATATACAAATAAAATAACAACATCTGGACAATAAATCAATCAGTTGAGTTTATTCACCATCAACAAGCAATGAATGTTCATGAACAACTTGCAGACAGCTTCAGAACATGTCGGTCATGTTGATGCAGCAATGTAGACACCAGACACAGCCATGAGATGAATCAGGTGTGGCATGTCAAAGTCTGCAAACTGTGACACAATCATCTCTGAGTAGATCTACCCCAAGTAGGGCACAAAATAAAACATCTGCTGAAACGGCAATGCAAGCTTAACAGCAACATGAGTGACACATAGAAACACAAACAGTAGCACAACTAACAGGCAGAAACACAAACAGTAGCACAACTAACAGGCAGAAACATAAACACACAGTAACAAGATTAACAGGCAGAAACACAAACAATAATCAGATCAACAGGCAAAAACACAAACAGTATCCAGATCAACAGGTAGAAACACAAACAGTAACCAGTTTCAACAGACAGTAACACAAACAGTAACCAGTTTCAACAGACAGTAACACAAACAGTAACCAGATCAACAGACAGTAACACAAACAGTAACCAGATCAACAGGCAGAAACACAAACAGTATCCAGATCAACAGGTAGAAACACAAACAGTAACCAGATCAATAGGAAGTAACACAAACAGTAGCCAGATCAACAGGCAGAAACACAAACAGTAGCCAGATCAACAGGTAGAAACACAAACAGTAACCAGATCAACAGGTAGAAACACAAACAGTATCCAGATCAACAAGTAGAAACACAAACAGTAGCAAGATCAACAGGCAGAAACACAAACAGTAACAAAGTCAACAGGCAGAAACACAAACAGTAACACAATGAACAGGCAAAAACACAAACTAACACAACCAACAGGCAGAAACAGTAACAAAGTCGATTTATTTGGTTTCGGGATTTGAGATTTAAATATTGAGCACTACACACCCGCTTCACACGCCAGTGATCCGGGGTTTTTTTCTGGGTCCGGTCAAGGATATGCACTACTGATGAGCTCAAACGAGAGCGAAACTTGAGTCTAGTGCTTCCGCATTGACGTGGATAGGCCTTAGGTTCATACCAGAGTACGATCAGCATTGCCGGTGGTGAGTAACAAAGTCAACAGGCAAAAATGCAAACACACACAAAAGTCATTGTTGTGTTTGTTCTTCCTTGGCCTGTGACCCCCACAAAAGCTATAAGGAAGAATTCACATCACATATGAGATAAACATATCCTTGGTGACTCTGGCACATCATGTATGAGATGAACATATCCTCCGTGACTCTGGCACATCACGTATGAGATAAACATATCCTCCGTGACTCTGGCACATCACGTATGAGATAAACATATCCTCCTTGACTCTGGCACATCACATATGAGATCAATATATCTGCCTTGACTCTGGCACATCACGTATGAGATAAACATATCCTCCTTGACTCTGGCACATCACGTATGAGATAAACATATCCTCGCTGACTCTGGCACATCAAGTATGAGATAATCATATCCTCGCTGACTCTGGCACATCACGTATGAGATAAACATATCCTCCGTGACTCTGGCACATCACGTATGAGATAAACATATCCTCGCTGACTCTGGCACATCACGTATAAGATAAACGTATCCTCTGTGACTCTGGCACACCACATATGAGATCAATATATCTGCCTTGACTCTGGCACATCAAGTATAAGATAAACATATCCTCGGTGACTCTAGCACATGGTCTGTAGGCAGCACATCTGTCAACAAGACTCCATCCAGACTTGTTTGTAGTGTTGACTGCAAACATGACATGCTGTCTGGCACAATTCCATGACATACAACATGTTTGCTACAGTGAAACAGTACATACACATCTCAGGCAATTATATGTCACAAACATGTCACATACATTCACACTTACCAGGCACTATAACGTCCCACACAACACAAACACGTCACAAAGAATCACATATACACACATCCAGTTACCCCATACACCATAAACAAAGCACATAGAATCACACAAAACATACACACCATTATCCCACACACATAAACATGCCACACAGTCAAACACGTAACAGTCAGGTACAATGAAACGAAAACGTGCAGATTTAGCAGTTGTGTGGCGCAGACCTGGAACTCAAGACAACATGAATGAAAGACCAGATTGTGTTACAGTGTTTGTTGAAATGTGACAACAGAAAAACTGGCAATGATTTGATAGAATGAGAAGCACACTCACTGGTATGCATCAACACTCGTAGCGGCGGTGCAATTGCTGGGGAACTCTGGAGGTCATTAAACGAGCATGAGGCGTAAGTCAATTGACTGCTCATGCCTTCCTCCTGGACACTGGGTTCAAGTCTATGGACAGTCACATTCTCTTCCACTTTTGACCTAGTGGACACTGGGTTCACATCTGTGGACAGTCACCATTCTCTTCCACTTTTGACCTCGTGGACACTGGGTTCACATCTATGGACAGTCACCATTCTCTTCCACTTTTGACCTCGTGGACACTATTCATATCTATGGACAGTCACCATTCTCTTCCACTTTTGACCTCGTGGACACTGGGTTCACATCTATGGACAGTCATCATTCTCTTCCACTTTTGACCTCGTGGACACTGGGTTCACATCTATGGACAGTCACCATTCTCTTCCACTTTTGACCTCGTGGACACTGTATTCACATCTATGGACAGTCACCATTCTCTTCCACTTTTGACCTCGTGGACACTGGGTTCACATCTATGGACAGTCACCATTCTCTTCCACTTTTGACCTCGTGGACACTGGGTTCACATCTATGGACAGTCACTATTCTCTTCCAGTTTTGACCTCGTGGACACAGGGTTCACATTTATGGACAGTCACATTCTCTTCCACTTTTGACCTCGTGGACACTGGGTTCACATCTATGGACAGTCACCATTCTCTTCCACTTTTGACCTCGTGGACACTGGGTTCACATCTATGGACAGTCACTATTCTCTTCCACTTTTGACCTCGTGGACACAGGGTTCACATCTATGGACAGTCACATTCTCTTCCACTTTTGACCTCATGGGCAGGAATAGTTGACATTCCAGTACCCAGTGGGTGGCACTGGATCGTGTCATTCCGTGTGATTGTACGATGTCTTTGATGTCGTCAATGCATTTTCTTCTGGGGCTTCCTCTTGCTCTCCTATCAGATCTTCTTTGATGTAGGGCCAGTGCTGGTAGTTGATGGTGTTGCATTCTAACTAGATAACCAAAACATTTGACCTTCTGCCTTTCCATATATGTGGCACCTTTCTAGTTAGTTGCATATCCTTTACAGGACGTAGCAGTCAACCCCAGCATTTTTTGGCTGTTTGTGATTCCTGGGCAAGTTTATGTCCAGTAGTTTGCCATTGCTTTCTAGATGACAAGCACCCATACCATTTCATTAAAAAAACCAAGGCAAGGCGGTCTGCTGCCAAATTGCCCACAGCTGTGTTTCAAACACGGTATGCAGTTTTTTACAAACTGTGTCACTAACTCCTTTACCACAGAGCCAGCTTGGGGGAGACTGGACCAACCCAGCCCAGCCAGTCTGTGTGTGCTGTGCTATATCCTGACCTGCTGACAGCCTGTAGGGGAGACTGGACCAACCCAGGGCTAACCCACCCCAGCCAGTCTGTGTGTGCTGTGCCTCATCCTGACCTGCTGACAGCCTGTAGGGGAGATTTGACCAACCCAGGGCTAACCCACCCCATCCAGTCTGTGTGCTGTGCTACATCCTGACCTGCTGACAGCCTGTAGGGGAGACTGGACTAACCCAGAGCTAACCCACCCCAGCTAGTATGTGTGCTGTGCTACATCCTGACCTGCTGACAGCCTGTATGCCTCACCACAGTTGTGCAGTCCCATGACCAGTCTCTAACTCCACACTGGTTTCTGAGCTGGGGGAGGGGAAGGAGAGTACTGCAAGGGAGTGCCCACGGAGATGGTACTTTGTGACCAGGTCAGGAGAGAAGTCGCTATAGCAAACTCACTCCATTAGTTGCAAGCCTAATCTTATCTATACAACCTGCACACAGCTGCAGGGATTCACAGCCAACCAACCAGTCAACCAACCCACCAGCAAATCAACCAACCAAACAATCAGCCAAGTAATTTCTCAGTATATCTCAATTGCCTCTATGGTTCCCAGTAATGAATATTTCTGTGTACAATAGTTTAACAGCCTGGACACACACACAAACACATACAGTCTGATACACACATACAGTTTGACAGGCTGGATAACACACACACACAATTTAACAGATTGGACACACACAAATTGACAGGACACACACACATAAAATTTGACAGATCGGAGACACATACACACACACACACACATTTTGACAGATTGGACACATACATACACAATTTGACAGATTGGACATGCACACCCTCTGTCATCAACGAGTGACAAGCAAAAACATGACAATTACCATCAATATTAAACAATGTTAGTCATGGAAAAGGCAGAAACAAATGTACAATTCACTTGATCACATTTGTAAAACCACATTTTTGATTGGAAAAACATAAATAAGTTGAGTCAGGGTGAAGGCAATGGTTTTGTTGTACGAAATCAGGCTGACACTGCAAGACATCTGGCAACTGTTGGACTCAGCTTACCATTGCTAGTGTCTCAGGAAGGTTGTAGAAGGCTGCGGTAAAAAAGACTGTGTATCTAGGTTGTGCATAAGGTGTGCCTGGGCAGTGTGTAAGATGTGCACAGGCTGTCACTAGGTTGTGTGAAAAGATGTGTCTAGGTCAGTGACCATTTAATTATATGATGGGCAACAAAAACGGCTTGACCACTTTGCCACAGAGTCTCCCCAATAAGTGTGTAATATGAGGTGTCATTAGTGTGTCATGTTAGAAAATGTATGTAACGTGAAGAAATGTCTGTAATGTGAGTTGTCATTATTGTGAAGTAACATGTAATGTGAGGTAATGTTATGTAACATGTGTAATGTAAGAAAATGTCTGTAGTGTAAGGTAACATCTGTAATGTGAGGTAATGAATGTAATATGAGGTAATGTGTAGTGTGAGGTAATGAATGTAATATGAGGTAACATGTGTAAAATGTGAGGTAATGTGTGTAATATGAGGTAATGAATGTAATGTGAGGTAACATCTGTAATGTGAGGTAACATCTGTAATGTGAGGTAATGTCTGTAATATGAGGTAATGTCTGTAATATGAGGTAATGTGAGGTAACGTGTAATGTGAGGTAACATGTGTAATGTGAGATAATGTGTGTAATGTGAGGTAACATCTGTAATGTGAGGTAACATGCAATGAGAGGTAACATCATCGTGTAATGTGAGTTAATGTATGTAATGTGAGGGTGACATGTATAGTGAGTGGAGTAATGTTTAACGTGAAGTAACATCTGTAATGTGAGGTAACATCTGTAATGTAAGAAAATGTCTGTAGTGTAAGGTAACATCTGTAATGTGAGGTAATGTGTGTAATATGAGGTAACATAATTGTGTAATGTGAGTTAATGTTGGGGTAACGTATAGTGAAGTAATGTTTAATGTCAAAACAATGTTTTCCCGTAGTGAGTTTGACGAGATGCAGCAAAATGTGCCAGGCAATAAATCGTACTATATTTGGTTTGTGTCTTCATTATTCAAATGTTTAATGTGAGGTAACATCTGTATTGTGAGTTAATGTGTGTAATGTGAGGGTAACATGTTTAGTGAAGTAATGTTTAACATGAGGTAACATCAGTAATGTGAGATAACATGTGTAATGTGAGGTGACATCTGTGATATGAGGTGACATCAGTGAGGTGACATCTGTAATATGAGGTGATGTGTAATGTGAGGTAACATTTAATGTAAAATAAATTTTTAATGTCAGATAACACGCCCAATGTAAGGTAATGTGTAATTTTAAGTAATATGTGCAAAGTGAGTTAATGTGCAAAGTGAGGTACGGAAAGTGTATAATGAGGTAGTATAACTTTAAAGCTTACAGTATGTTCTTGTATGAAATAAGAAAGTAATGTCTTGCTGTGTGAAATGAGAAAGTAATGTCTTGCTATATGGAATGAGAAAGTAATGTACATCAGATTGCGTGGAGTGACAGTAGCAGCTTCTGCTACATGAACTGAGGTAGTAGCTGTCTTATGTAGTGAGTGACACAGGGATGACTGGAAACAATTCAATAAAGAGTTGGGCACAACCCACTAGACAGTTGAGGCAGTAGCGGCAATCCTGAACAAGTTGACACAACAATTAACAAATTCACAAAACATTGAACAAACACAGACAAGACATGTTCAGTGAGAAAGTCTTTGCAAGATGTACAATCCAAATGTTAGAATTAAGATGTACAATCCAAATGTTAGAATTATGCTCAGGTTACATGTCAATTTACACATGTTCTAGATAGACTCAGTGGCACTATAAATCATTCAGCATAACACATGTCCTAGATAGACTCTGTGGCACAGTAGATCATTCAGCATAAGAATGCACATGCGACATATTGAACTGGTTTATATTAAAAGCATCCTACCATGAGTTCATAGTGACTGCACTAAACTGACAAAACATTTCATAGACAAACATAATTATTTGATGACAGAGTGACAAAGACACAAAGAATCATATTGACAAGATGGCACTGACACACAAAGAATGAAGAGATGCCAACAAGACACAGAAACATGATGACAAGATGCCACGGACACACACAACAGACAGGGAAGTCATCATACAAACATATAGGTAGCTTGCCACAGACACACACAACAGACAGGGAAGTCATCATACAAACATATAAGTAGCTTGCCACAGACACACACAACAGACAGGGAAGTCATCATACAAACATATAGGTAGCTTGCCACAGACACACACAACAGACAGGGAAGTCATCATACAAACATATAGGTAGCTTGCCACAGACACACACAACAGACAGGAAAGTCATCATACAAACCTATAGGTACCTTGCCACAGACACACACAACAGACAGGGAAGTCATCATACAAACATATAGGTAGCTTGCCACAGACACACACAACAGACGGGGAAGTCATCATACAAACATATAGGTAGCTTGCCACAGACAGGGAAGTCATCATACAAACATATAGGTAGCTTGCTACAGACACACACAACAGACAGGGAAGTCATCATACAAACATATAGGTAGCTTGCTACAGACAGGGAAGTCATCATACAAACATATAGGTAGCTTGCCACAGACACACACAACAGATGGGGAAGTCATCATACAAACATATAGGTAGCTTGCCACAAACACACACAACAGACAGGGAAGTCATCATACAAACATATAGGTAGCTTGCCACAGACACACACAACAGACAGGGAAGTCATCATACAAACATATAGGTAGCTTGCCACAAACACACACAACAGATAGGGAAGTCATCATACAAACATATAGGTAGCTTGCCACAAACACACACAACAGACAGGGAAGTCATCATACAAACATATAGGTAGCTTGCCACAAACACACACAACAGACAGGGAAGTCATCATACAAACCTATAGGTAGCTTGCCACAAACACACACAACAGACAGGGAAGTCATCATACAAACATATAGGTAGCTTGCCACAAACACACACAACAGACGGGGAAGTCATCATACAAACATATAGGTAGCTTGCCACAGACACACACAACAGACGGGGAAGTCATCATACAAACATATAGGTAGCTTGCCACAGACAGGGAAGTCATCATACAAACATATAGGTAGCTTGCTACAGACACACACAACAGACGGGGAAGTCATCATACAAACATATAGGTAGCTTGCCACAGACAGGGAAGTCATCATACAAACATATAGGTAGCTTGCCACAGACAGGGAAGTCATCATACAAACATATAGGTAGCTTGCTACAGACAGGGAAGTCATCATACAAACATATAGGTAGCTTGCCACAAACACACACAACAGACGGGGAAGTCATCATACAAACATATAGGTAGCTTGCCACAGACACACACAACAGACAGGGAAGTCATCATACAAACATATAGGTAGCTTGCAACAGACAGGGAAGTCATCATACAAACATATAGGTAGCTTGCCACAGACAGGGAAGTCATCATACAAACATATAGGTAGCTTGCCACAGACACACACAACAGACAGGGAAGTCATCATACAAACATATAGGTAGCTTGCCACAGACACACACAACAGACGAAGAAGTCATCATACAAACATATAGGTAGCTTGCTACAGACAGGGAAGTCATCATACAAACATATAGGTAGCTTGCCACAGACAGGGAAGTCATCATACAAACATATAGGTAGCTTGCCACAGACAGGGAAGTCATCATACAAACATATAGGTAGCTTGCCACAGACACACACAACAGACGGGGAAGTCATCATACAAACATATAGGTAGCTTGCCACAAACACACACAACAGACAGGGAAGTCATCATACAAACATATAGGTAGCTTGCCACAGACACACACAACAGACAGGGAAGTCATCATACAAACATATAGGTAGCTTGCCACAGACAGGGAAGTCATCATACAAACATATAGGTAGCTTGCCACAGACAGGGAAGTCATCATACAAACATATAGGTAGCTTGCCACAGACAGGGAAGTCATCATACAAACATATAGGTAGCTTGCCACAGACAGGGAAGTCATCATACAAACTATTAGGTAGCTTGCCACAGACACACACAACAGACAGGGAAGTCATCATACAAACCTATAGGTAGCTTGCCACAAACACACACAACAGACAGGGAAGTCATCATACAAACATATAGGTAGCTTGCCACAGACAGGGAAGTCATCATACAAACATATAGGTAGCTTGCTACAGACAGGGAAGTCATCATACAAACATATAGGTAGCTTGCTACAGACACACACAACAGACGGGGAAGTCATCATACAAACCTATAGGTAGCTTGCCACAAACACACACAACAGACAGGGAAGTCATCATACAAACATATAGGTAGCTTGCCACAAACAGGGAAGTCATCATACAAACACATAGGTAGCTTGCCACAGACAGGGAAGTCATCATACAAACATATAGGTAGCTTGCCACAGACACACACAACAGATGGGGAAGTCATCATACAAACATATAGGTAGCTTGCCACAGACAGGGAAGTCATCATACAAACATATAGGTAGCTTGCCACAGACACACACAACAGATGGGGAAGTCATCATACAAACCTATAGGTAGCTTGCCACAGACACACACAACAGACAGGGAAGCCATCATACAAACATATAGGTAGCTTGCCACAGACACACACAACAGACGGGGAAGTCATCATACAAACCTATAGGTAGCTTGCCACAGACACACACAACAGACAGGGAAGTCATCATACAAACATATAGGTAGCTTGCTACAGACACACACAACAGACAGGGAAGTCATCATACAAACATATAGGTAGCTTGCCACAAACACACACAACAGACAGGGAAGTCATCATACAAACATATAGGTAGCTTGCCACAGACACACACAACAGACAGGGAAGTCATCATACAAACATATAGGTAGCTTGCCACAGACAGGGAAGTCATCATACAAACATATAGGTAGCTTGCTACAGACACACACAACAGACGGGGAAGTCATCATACAAACCTATAGGTAGCTTGCCACAAACACACACAACAGACAGGGAAGTCATCATACAAACATATAGGTAGCTTGCTACAGACAGGGAAGTCATCATACAAACATATAGGTAGCTTGCTACAGACACACACAACAGACGGGGAAGTCATCATACAAACCTATAGGTAGCTTGCCACAGACACACACAACAGACAGGGAAGTCATCATACAAACATATAGGTAGCTTGCCACAGACACACACAACAGACGGGGAAGTCATCATACAAACATATAGGTAGCTTGCCAGACAGGGAAATCATCATACAAACATATAGGTAGCTTGCCACAGACACACACAACAGACGGGGAAGTCATCATACAAACCTATAGGTAGCTTGCCACAGACACACACAACAGACAGGAAAGTCATCATACAAACATATAGGTAGCTTGCCACAGACACACACAACAGACGGGGAAGTCATCATACAAACCTATAGGTAGCTTGCCACAGACACACACAACAGACAGGGAAGTCATCATACAAACATATAGGTAGCTTGCTACAGACACACACAACAGACGGGGAAGTCATCATACAAACATATAGGTAGCTTGCCACAGACACACACAACAGACAGGGAAGTCATCATACAAACATATAGGTAGCTTGCCACAGACAGGGAAGTCATCATACAAACATATAGGTAGCTTGCCACAGACAGGGAAGTCATCATACAAACATATAGGTAGCTTGCCACAGACACACACAACAGACGGGGAAGTCATCATACAAACCTATAGGTAGCTTGCCACAAACACACACAACAGACAGGGAAGTCATCATACAAACATATAGGTAGCTTGCTACAGACAGGGAAGTCATCATACAAACATATAGGTAGCTTGCTACAGACACACACAACAGACGGGGAAGTCATCATACAAACCTATAGGTAGCTTGCCACAAACATACACAACAGACAGGGAAGTCATCATACAAATATATAGGTAGCTTGCAACAGACAGGGAAGTCATCATACAAACACATAGGTAGCTTGCCACAGACAGGGAAGTCATCATACAAACATATAGGTAGCTTGCCACAGACACACAACAGACGGGGAAGTCATCATACAAACATATAGGTAGCTTGCCACAGACAGGGAAGTCATCATACAAACATATAGGTAGCTTGCCACAGACACACACAACAGACGGGGAAGTCATCATACAAACCTATAGGTAGCTTGCCACAGACACACACAACAGACAGGGAAGTCATCATACAAACATATAGGTAGCTTGCCACAAACACACACAACAGACAGGGAAGTCATCATACAAACCTATAGGTAGCTTGCCACAGACAGGGAAGTCATCATACAAAAATATAGGTAGCTTGCCACAGACACACACAACAGACAGGGAAGTCATCATACAAACCTATAGGTAGCTTGCCAAAGACACACACAACAGACGGGGAAGTCATCATACAAACATATAGGTAGCTTGCCAAAGACACACACAACAGACGGGGAAGTCATCATACAAACCTATAGGTAGCTTGCCACAAACACACACAACAGACGGGGAAGTCATCATACAAACCTATAGGTAGCTTGCCACAGACACACACAACAGACGGGGAAGTCATCATACAAACCTATAGGTAGCTTGCCAAAGACACACACAACAGACGGGGAAGTCATCATACAAACCTATAGGTAGCTTGCCACAAACACACACAACAGACAGGGAAGTCATCATACAAACATATAGGTAGCTTGCTACAGACAGGGAAGTCATCATACAAACATATAGGTAGCTTGCTACAGACACACACAACAGACGGGGAAGTCATCATACAAACCTATAGGTAGCTTGCCACAAACACACACAACAGACAGGGAAGTCATCATACAAACATATAGGTAGCTTGCCACAGACACACACAACAGACAGGGAAGTCATCATACAAACATATAGGTAGCTTGCTACAGACAGGGAAGTCATCATACAAACATATAGGTAGCTTGCCACAGACACACACAACAGACAGGGAAGTCATCATACAAACATATAGATAGCTTGCCACAAACACACACACAACAGACAGGGAAGTCATCATACAAACCTATAGGTAGCTTGCCACAGACAGGGAAGTCATCATACAAACACATAGGTAGCTTGCCACAGACACACACAACAGACAGGGAAGCCATCATACAAACCTATAGGTAGCTTGCCACAGACACACACAACAGACAGGGAAGCCATCATACAAACCTATAGGTAGCTTGCCACAGACACACACAACAGACAGGGAAGTCATCATACAAACATATAGATAGCTTGCCACAAACACACACAACAGACGGGGAAGTCATCATACAAACATATAGGTAGCTTGCTACAGACAGGGAAGTCATCATACAAACATATAGGTAGCTTGCCACAGACACACACAACAGACAGGGAAGCCATCATACAAACCTATAGGTAGCTTGCCACAGACACACAACAGACGGGGAAGTCATCATACAAACATATAGGTAGCTTGCCACAGACACACACAACAGACAGGGAAGTCATCATACAAACATATAGGTAGCTTGCCACAGACAGGGAAGTCATCATACAAACATATAGGTAGCTTGCCACAGACACACACAACAGACGGGGAAGTCATCATACAAACCTATAGGTAGCTTGCCACAAACACACACAACAGACAGGGAAGTCATCATACAAACATATAGGTAGCTTGCCACAGACAGGGAAGTCATCATACAAGCATATAGGTAGCTTGCTACAGACACACACAACAGATGGGGAAGTCATCATACAAACCTATAGGTAGCTTGCCACAAACACACACAACAGACAGGGAAGTCATCATACAAACATATAGGTAGCTTGCCACAGACACACACAACAGACAGGGAAGTCATCATACAAACCTATAGGTAGCTTGCCACAGACAGGGAAGTCATCATACAAACACATAGGTAGCTTGCCACAGACAGGGAAGTCATCATACAAACATATAGGTAGCTTGCCACAGATACACACAACAGACAGGGAAGTCATCATACAAACATATAGGTAGCTTGCCACAGACACACACAACAGACAGGGAAGTCATCATACAAACATATAGGTAGCTTGCCACAGACACACACAACAGACGGGGAAGTCATCATACAAACATATAGGTAGCTTGCTACAGACACACACAACAGACGGGGAAGTCATCATACAAACCTATAGGTAGCTTGCCACAAACACACACAACAGACAGGGAAGTCATCATACAAACATATAGGTAGCTTGCCACAGACACACACAACAGACAGGGAAGTCATCATACAAACCTATAGGTAGCTTGCCACAGACACACACCAGACAGGGAAGTCATCATACAAACATATAGGTAGCTTGCCACAGACACACACAACAGACGGGGAAGTCATCATACAAACATATAGGTAGCTTGCCACAGACAGGGAAGTCATCATACAAACATATAGGTAGCTTGCCACAGACAGGGAAGTCATCATACAAACATATAGGTAGCTTGCCACAGACACACACAACAGACAAGGAAGTCATCATACAAACATATAGGTAGCTTGCCACAGACACACACAACGGACAGGGAAGTCATCATACAAACATATAGGTAGCTTGCCACAGACACACACAACAGACGGGGAAGTCATCATACAAACATATAGGTAGCTTGCTACAGACACACACAACAGACGGGGAAGTCATCATACAAACCTATAGGTAGCTTGCCACAAACACACACAACAGACAGGGAAGTCATCATACAAACATATAGCTTGCCACAGACACACACAACAGACGGGGAAGTCATCTTACAAACATATAGGTAGCTTGCCACAGACACACACAACAGACGGGGAAGTCATCATACAAACATATAGGTAGCTTGCCACAGACAGGGAAGTCATCATACAAACACATGGGTAGCTTGCTACAGCAAGAAGAGGCTGGGTCATGAACAACAGTCCTCTGGACAAGGTTACACAAGATGACCCCCAGACAAGAGGTCAGGGACAGCAGCAACCTTCTAAGTTCAAGCAACAACAAAGCCCAATGTCAAGGCTATTTGGCATATGCACAAAAATATGTTTTAATACATGTCTCCAGGATACAGCAATCATTAAATAAAGATATACAACTTGCTCACAGCTACAATTGTCAATCAACAGCCCCACCATCCACATCATCACAGCCGTTTAGTTTGCGCACACACACACATCTGGGATGGATATGTTTGCTGAGCACAGTGGGTGTAATTATGATCTGAATGATTATCTTGTCTCCTGCACGACATCATCCTCACATCCTCCATCTTGATTCTGCTTACATATACTCCGTTATGTTCACACTCTGTCACTACTAGTCTTCTGTCTCATGGTATTAGGTTATTTACCATCATCATCATCATGGTTATTTCAATTCTCCAGTCAGCTGGTGGTCTTATGGTCATCATGGTTGTTTCAATTCTCCAGTCAGCTTGTCGTCTTATCTGTCCCATCCCCGCTGCTATGCTTCATAGATACATTTCTGCTGAAACCTCCATTTATGTTGTATCTGATATTCCTTAGAGGTGGCAGCGGGGTAAATAGAGGAATTAATTACACTCGCTTTGTCTTCTTATCTGTCGGACTGTCACCTTCCCTGAGTCTGTTGCCTTCTCGTGAGTCAGGCTTGCAGGTTCTATCCTATGAGTGCAGCTGTTTGTCTGATAAATGAATTGTTGTGCTTCACCATCGAAGTCATCATCATCATCTTCAGCTGCACAAGACATGGCAGACACAGACAGACAACAACAAACTAAAGTGAAATACGCGTGTGGTGACACATGGACATGATGAGGTGCAATGGTGGCACTGCCATGATGCAGTAAACTCAAGGGAATCTGTGTGCTGGCCATGGCAAGTGATTGGCTACGCTGATCCCTGTCCTCAAGCTGGGACTCGGGTCAGACATGGTGGCAAGAGCACTTCAGCTGGGACTGCAGCAACAGCAAGAAGCAATGCTACAGGATAAATGCCACCACACACAGCACTAGTTACCGTTGTCTAGCTTGGGTGAATCCAACCAATCTTGGAATACAAGGCAAGAGTTCCTTCCCCTGACATGTTCACAGCTGATAGTCCAGGATTGAACACGATCACAGCTGATATTCTAGGATTGGACATGATCACAGCTGATAGTCCAGGATTGGACATGATCACAGCTGATATTCTAGGATTGGACATGATCACACTGATGATATTCTAGGATTGGACATGATCACAGCTGATATTCTAGGATTGGACATGATCACACTGATGATATTCTAGGATTGGACATGATCACACTGATATTCTAGGATTGGACATGATCACACTGATGATATTCTAGGATTGGACATGATCACAGCTGAAATTCTAGGATTGGACATGATCACACTGATATTCTAGGATTGGACATGATCACACTGATATTCTAGGATTGGACATGATCACAGCTGATAGTCCAGGATTGGACATGATCACACTGATATTCTAGGATTGGACATGATCACACTGATGATATTCTAGAATTGGACATGATCACAGCTGATATTCTAGGATTGGACATGATCACACTGATATTCTAGGATTGGACATGATCACAGCTGATATTCTAGGATTGGACATGATCACACTGATGATATTCTAGGATTGGACATGATCACAGCTGATATTCTAGGATTGGACATGATCACACTGATGATATTATAGGATTGGACATGATCACACTGATATTCTAGGATTGGACATGATCACAGCTGATAGTCCAGAATTGAACATGATCACAACTGATATTCTAGGATTGGACATGATCACACTGATATTCTAGGATTGGACATGATCACACTGATGATATTCTAGGATTGGACATGATCACAGCTGATAGTCCAGGATTGGATATAATTAAAGCTGATATTCTAGGATTGGACATGATCACACTGATATTCTAGAACTGGACTTGATCACACTGATATTCTAGAACTGGATTTGATCACAGCTGATATTCTAGAACTGGACTTGATCACACTTGTTTGAAGCAATGATCTGTGTCCACACCTTGAGTCACATTAGGTAAATGGTGCTAGCCACATACTTGTATAGACAGGCAATCTGACAGAATGCTGTGTTCAATACTTGTATAGACAGGCAATCTGACAGAATTCTGTGTTCAATACTTGTATAGACAGGCAATATGACAGAATTCTGTGTTCAATACTTGTATAGACAGGCAATCTGACAGAATGCTGTGTTCAATACTTGTATAGACAGGCAATCTGACAGAATGCTGTGTTCAATACTTGTATAGACAGGCAATCTGACAGAATTCTGTGTTCAATACTTGTATAGACAGGCAATCTGACAGAATTCTGTGTTCAATACTTGTATAGACAGGCAATCTGACAGAATGCTGTGTTCAATACTTGTATAGACAGGCAATCTGACAGAATGCTGTGTTCAATACTTGTATAGACAGGCAATCTGACAGAATGCTGTGTTCAATACTTGTATAGACAGGCAATCTGACAGAATGATATCTGTGTTCAATACTTGTATAGACAGGCAATCTGACAGAATTCTGTGTTCAATACTTGTATAGACAGGCAATCTGACAGAATTCTGTGTTCAATACTTGTATAGACAGGCAATCTGACAGAATGCTGTGTTCAATACTTGTATAGACAGGCAATCTGACAGAATGATATCTGTGTTCAATACTTGTATAGACAGGCAATCTGACAGAATGATATCTGTGTTCAATACTTGTATAGACAGGCAATCTGACAGAATTCTGTGTTCAATACTTGTATAGACAGGCAATCTGACAGAATTCTGTGTTCAATACTTGTATAGACAGGCAATCTGACAGAATGCTATCTGTGTTCAATACTTGTATAGACAGGCAATCTGACAGAATTTTGTGTTCAATACTTGTATAGACAGGCAATCTGACAGAATTCTGTGTTCAATACTTGTATAGACAGGCAATCTGACAGAATGCTATCTGTGTTCAATACTTGTATAGACAGGCAATCTGACAGAATGCTATCTGTGTTCAATACTTGTATAGACAGGCAATCTGACAGAATTCTGTGTTCAATACTTGTATAGACAGGCAATCTGACAGAATTCTGTGTTCAATACTTGTATAGACAGGCAATCTGACAGAATGCTATCTGTGTTCAATACTTGTATAGACAGGCAATCTGACAGAATGCTATCTGTGTTCAATACTTGTATAGACAGGCAATCTGACAGAATTCTGTGTTCAATACTTGTATAGACAGGCAATCTGACAGAATGCTATCTGTGTTCAATACTTGTATAGACAGGCAATCTGACAGAATTCTGTGTTCAATACTTGTATAGACAGGCAATCTGACAGAATTCTGTGTTCAATACTTGTATAGACAGGCAGTCTGACAGAATTCTGTGTTCAATACTTGTATAGACAGGCAATCTGACAGAATTCTGTGTTCAATACTTGTATAGACAGGCAGTCTGACAGAAAGCTATCTGTGTTCAATACTTGTATAGACAGGCAATCTGACAGAAAGCTATCTGTGTTCAATACTTGTATAGACAGGCAATCTGACAGAAAGCTATCTGTGTTCAATAAACAAACATTCATTAAAGCTAAACTGTGGCATTCTCTCTTTCTTCAAGTCTATGTTCAACAAGTGTCATCTCACATGTATGTGGGGGATGCCTGGGCGTCCTGCACACAGGAATGCTCATCCTGCTGGACACATGAGTGGACGGATGGCTGGCCTATCCAACCTACCCCAGGCTACTGGACAATTTCCTGGCAACATCATTTAACAATTGACACAATCATTATTTCATTCCCCTGAGTTACTGAGGTGGGTTATATCGTGGCTGAATAGGGGACATTTGTCAGGTCTCCCTTCTGTATGGGACATCTAGCAGACCTTATAATATAGGAGACATTTGTCATCTAGTAGACCTTATAATAATATAGGGGACATTTGCTGGGTCTCCCTTCTGTATGGGACATCTAGCAGACCTTATAATATAGGAGACATTTGTCATCTAGTAGACCTTATAATAATATAGGGGACATTTGCTGGGTCTCCCTTCTGTATGGGACATCTAGCAGACCTTATAATATAGGAGACATTTGTCATCTAGTAGACCTTATAATAATATAGGGGACATTTGTTGGGTCTCCCTTCTGTATGGGACATCTAGCAGACCTTATAATAATATAGGGGACATTTGCTGGGTCTCCCTTCTGTATGGGACATCTAGCAGACATAATATAGGAGACATTTGCTGGGTCTCCCTTCTGTATGGGACATCTAGCAGACATAATATAGGAGACATTTGCTGGGTCTCCCTTCTGTATGGGACATCTAGCAGACATAATATAGGGGACATTTGTTGGGTCTCCCTTCTGTATGGGACATCTAGCAGACATAATATAGGGGACATTTGCTGGGTCTCCCTTCTGTATGGGACATCTAGCAGACCTTATAATATAGGGGACATTTGTTGGGTCTCCCTTCTGTATGGGACATCTAGCAGACCTTATAATAATATAGGGGACATTTGTCGGGTCTCCCTTCTGTATGGGACATCTAGCAGACCTTATAATAATATAGGGGACATTTGTCAGGTCTCCCTTCTGTATGGGACATCTAGCAGACATAATATAGGGGACATTTGTTGGGTCTCCCTTCTGTATGGGACATCTAGCAGACCTTATAATATAGGAGACATTTGTTGGGTCTCCCTTTTGTATGGGACATCTAGCAGACCTTATAATATAGGGGACATTTGTTGGGTCTCCCTTCTGTATGGGACATCTAGCAGACCTTATAATATAGGGGACATTTGTCGGGTCTCCCTTCTGTATGGGACATCTAGCAGACCTTATAATAATATAGGGGACATTTGTCAGGTCTCCCTTCTGTATGGGACATCTAGCAGACATAATATAGGGGACATTTGTTGGGTCTCCCTTCTGTATGGGACATCTAGCAGACCTTATAATATAGGAGACATTTGTTGGGTCTCCCTTTTGTATGGGACATCTATCAGACATAATATAGGAGACATTTGCTGGGTCTCCCTTCTGTATGGGACATCTAGCAGACATAATATAGGGGACATTTGTTGGGTCTCCCTTCTGTATGGGACATCTAGCAGACATAATATAGGGGACATTTGTTGGGTCTCCCTTCTGTATGGGACATCTAGCAGACAAAATATAGGGGACATTTGTTGGGTCTCCCTTCTGTATGGGACATCTAGCAAACCTTATAATAATATAGGGGACATTTGTTGGGTCTCCCTTCTGTATGGGACATCTAGCAGACATAATATAGGGGACATTTGTTGGGTCTCCCTTCTGTATGGGACATCTAGCAGACCTTATAATATAGGAGACATTTGCTGGGTCTCCCTTCTGTATGGGACATCTAGCAGACCTTATAATATAGGGGACATTTGTTGGGTCTCCCTTCTGTATGGGACATCTAGCAGACCTTATAATATAGGGGACATTTGCTGGGTCTCCCTTCTGTATGGGACATCTAGCAGACATAATATAGGAGACATTTGCTGGGTCTCCCTTCTGTATGGGACATCTAGCAGACATAATATAGGGGACATTTGTTGGGTCTCCCTTCTGTATGGGACATCTAGCAGACCTTATAATATAGGAGACATTTGCTGGGTCTCCCTTCTGTATGGGACATCTAGCAGACCTTATAATATAGGGGACATTTGCTGGGTCTCCCTTCTGTATGGGACATCTAGCAGACATAATATAGGAGACATTTGCTGAATCTCCCTTCTGTATGGGACATCTAGCAGACATAATATAGGAGACATTTGTTGGGTCTCCCTTCTGTATGGGACATCTAGCAGACATAATATAGGGGACATTTGTTGGGTCTCCCTTCTGTATGGGACATCTAGCAGACATAATATAGGGGACATTTGCTGGGTCTCCCTTCTGTATGGGACATCTAGCAGACATAATATAGGGGACATTTGTTGGGTCTCCCTTCTGTATGGGACATCTAGCAGACATAATATAGGAGACATTTGCTGGGTCTCCCTTCTGTATGAGACATAATATAGGGGACATTTGCTGGGTCTCCCTTCTGTATGGGACATCTAGCAGATCTCCGTCCTGTAGTAGAAACAAGCACAATCTCTGATCTTCTCCTGGACTGGATATAGTGAGCACATCAGATGTAGATGGACTGGATATAATGAGCATATCAGATGTAGATGGACTGGATATAGTGAGCACATCAGATGTAGATGGACTGGATATAGTGAGCACATCAGATGTAGATGGACTGGATATAGTGAGCACATCAGATGTAGATGGACTGGATGAAATCTGGCAGAAGATGCCACTACATGTGCTGCAATAGCTCTGAGAACTGGGAAGGTTGTATAGCTTGTTCTCAATGTGTGAATCCAGTGATGGTTATCTGAACAAATGTTAGGGAACAACGGGAAGCAGTCAGCGAAGGCATCTCCATACACTCCTCACTCTCAGCCTGTCGGATGAGGTCAGGACAGTGAAGCCAACATCAGGAAAATGAGAAATCTTGAAATTCATCCAGGCTGTCCTGTCGGATGGGGGTCATGTGTTGACTAGCTTCCAGGTCGATTCCCAACAGCTCACAGGGGCTATCCAGTAACTGAAATCACATATGACAAGTTAGTGACACAATATGTCACAAGTTAGAGATATAACATGTGACATATCAGTGATACAAAATGTGATGAGTCAGTGATTCAACATGTGACAAGTTAGGGACATAACATCTGACAAGACAGTGATACAACATGTGACAAGTTAGTGAAATCACATGTGACAAGTCGGTGACACAACATGTGACAGGTTAGGGATATAATCTGACAAGTTAGGGATAAAACATGTGACAAGTTAGTGATATAACATGTTAAAAGTCAGTGATTTAATATGTGACTAGTTAGTGGCAAGTTAGTGATGTAACATGAACAAATGAACAAACTTTATTTTCAAAGGGTAAGAAATTGGGAAGGCCTGTCTTACATTTGGCCCTTCCAATCACTCATCTTTCATTCATCAATTGTGCGTGTTACATGATGAGTGCGGGCCTGGAATCCTTGTCCTGCTGTGCTCGTGGCATTATCAGCGCAGCTTCCTATCAACTGTGCTAATGCACTTGCTACAATGATGAATCACACAGGGAGGGTCGGGGCAAGCTGCAGGAGATGGGAGAAGACGGCAGGTGTGGGGGTGTGCTGGCACTGAGATCTGTCCCATGTGCTGGCACTGAGCTCTGTCCCATGTGCTGGCACTGAGATCTGTCCCATGTGCTGGCACTGAGATCTGTCCCATGTGCTGGCACTGAGCTCTGTCCCATGTGCTGGCACTGAGCTCTGTCCCATGTGCTGGCACTGAGATCTGTCCCATGTGCTGGCACTGAGCTCTGTCCCATGTGCTGACACTGAGCTCTGACCAATGTGCTGGCACTGAGATCTGACCAATGTGCTGGCACTGAGATCTGTCCCATGTGCTGGCACTGAGATCTGCCCCATGTGTTGGCACTGAGGTCGTCTGAGTTCTGAACAGAGCTGGCATCTATCGCAGTGGGACTGATGTAGAGGTGTTTCTTGGTGTCTGAGACAAAACTGACCATATGAATGTTTGTGACATGACCACATGAATGTTTGTGACAACATGACCACATGAATGTTTGTGACAACATGACCACATGAATGTTTGTGACAACATGACCACATGAATGTTTGTGACAACATGACCACATGAATGTTTGTGACATCATGACCACATGAATGTTTGTGACAACATGACCACATGAATGTTTGTGACAACATGACCACATGAATGTTTGTGACAACATGACCACATGAATGTTTGTGACATGACCACATCAATGTTTGTGACAACATGACCACATGAATGTTGTGACATGACCACATCAATGTTTGTGACATGACCACATCAATGTTTGTGACAACATGACCACATCAATGTTTGTGACAACATGACCACATCAATGTTTGTGACAACATGACCACATCAATGTTTGTGACAACATGACCACATCAATGTTTGTGACAACATGACCACATCAATGTTTGTGACATGACCACATGAATGTTTGTGACAACATGACCACATGAATGTTTGTGACAACATGACCACATGAATGTTTGTGACAACATGACCACATGAATATTTGTGACAACATGACCACGTGAATGTTTGTGACAACATGACCACATGAATGTTTGTGACGACATGACCACATGAATGTTTGTGATGACATGACCACATGAATGTTTGTGACAACATGACCACATGAATGTTTGTGACCACATGAATGTTTGTGACCACATGAATGTTTGTGACAACATGACCACATGAATGTTTGTGACAACATGACCACATGAATGTTTGTGACAACATGTCCACATGAATGTTTGTGACAACATGACCACATGAATGTTTGTGACAACATGACCACATGAATGTTTGTGACAACTTGACCACATAAATGTTTGGGACAACATGACCACATGAATGTTTGTGACAACATGACCACATGAATGTTTGTGTCCACATGAATGTTTGTGACATGACCACATGAATGTTTGTGACAACATGACCACATAAATGTTTGTGACAACATGACCACATGAATGTGTGTGACAACATGACCACATGAATGTGTGTGACAACATGACCAGATGAATGTTTGTGACAACGTGAATGTTTGTGATAATATGACCACATGAATGTTTGTGATAACATAACCACATTAATGTTTGTGACAACATGACCACATGAATGTTTGTGACATGACCACATGAATGTTTGTGATGACATGACCACATGAATGTTTGTGACAACATGACCACATGAATGTTTGTGGCAACATGACCACATGAATGTTTGTGACAACATGACCACATGAATGTTTGTGACAACATGACACATAAATGTTTGTGACAATATGACCACATCAATGTTTGTGACAACATGACCACATGAATGTTTGTGACATGACCACATGAATGTTTGTGACAACATGACCAATTGAATGTTTGTGACAACATGACCACATGAATGTTTGTGACAACATGACCACATGAATGTTTGTGACAACATGACCACATCAATGTTTGTGACAACATGACCACATGAATGTTTGTGACAACATGACCACATGAATGTCTGTTACATGACCACATGAATGTTTGTGACAACATGACCACATGAATGTTTGTGACAACATGACCACATGAATGTTTGTAACAACATGACCACATCAATGTTTGTGACAACATGACCACATGAATGTTTGTGACATGACCACATGAATGTTTGTGACAACATGACCACATGAATGTTTGTGACATGACCACATTAATGTTTGTGACAACATGACCACATGAATGTTTGTGACAACATGACCACATCGATGTTTGTGACATGACCACATGAATGTTTGTGACAACATGATCACATCAATGCCTGAGACAAAACTGGTCAGGCCAAATATTCAGGACAAAACTTACCACACTAATATTTAACTCATCAAACAGCTCTTGTATAAACCTCCGAGCCAGCAAACGATATGAGTACGTGGACAGGAGATGACACACTTCCGAATAAAAACATATGTCCTGGAAGCAGGCAGGGAATCGTTGCTTGAGGCTGCCAGAGATAAATAGCATCCTTAGTTAACATTTCAGACATGAGACAATGATAAATACCATCCTTGGTTAACATTTCAGACATGAGATGAAAATACCACAACAAGCAATGATGTAGAGGGAAGCAGAGGAAGGGGTCGACCACGTAAACGATGGACGCAGGGAATAACAGAGTCCATGGGAATATCGATACATGAAGCCCATAAGCGGGCACTCTCCCGTTGTTTATACTTCACCTCGACACCGCAAGATACAAGAGGAACATGATGAGATGAGATGATGAAAATACCATCTTAGGTTAACATTTCAGACATGAGGCAATGATAAATACCATCCTTGGTTAACATTTCAGACATGAGACAATGTGAAATAAATCTGATGACTGACAATTATAAACAATAATCATGCATGCAACCACACACAACTGCACAGACACACGCAGGACTGACCTGAGCAGTCCAGCCTCACACACAAAAGTATGGACACACACAGGACTAATCTGAGCCGTATGGACACACACAGGACTAACCTGAGCCGCCCAGCCTCACACACAAAAGCACAGACACACACAGGACTAACCTGAGCAGTCCAGCCTCACACACAAAAGTATGGACACACACAGGACTAATCTGAGCCGTCCAGCCTCACACAGGACTAACCTGAGCCGCACAGCTTCACACACAAAAGCACGAACACACACATGACTAACCTTAGCAGTCCAGCCTCACACACAAAAGTATGGACACACACAGGACTAACCTGAGCCGCCCAGCCTCACAAACAAAAGCACGGACACACACAGGACTAACCTGAGCCGCCCAGCCTCACACAGGACTAATCTGAGCCGCCCAGCCTCACACACAAAAGCACGGACACACACAGGACTAACCTAAGCCGCCCAGCCTCACACACAAAGTATGGACACACACAGGACTAACCTGAGCCGCCCAGCCTCACACACAAAAGTATGGACACACACAGGACTAACCTGAGCCGCCCAGCCTCACACACAAAAGCACGGACACATACAGGACTAACCTGAGCAGTCCAGCCTCACACACAAAAGTATGGACACACACAGGACTAACCTGAGCCGCCCAGCCTCACACACAAAAGCACGGACACACACAGGACTAACCTGAGCAGCCCAGCCTCACACACAAAATTATGGACACACACAGGACTAACCTGAGCCGCCCAGCCTCACACACAAAAGCACGGACACACACAGGACTAACCTGAGCAGCCCAGCCTCACACACAAAAGTATGGACACACACAGGACTAACCTGAGCAGCCCAGCCTCACACACAAAAGTATGGACACACACAGGACTAACCTGAGCCGCCCAGCCTCACACACAAAAGCACGGACACACACAGGACTAACCTGAGCAGCCCAGCCTCACACACAAAAGCACGGACACACACAGGACTAACCTGAGCCGCCCAGCCTCACACACAAAAGCACGGACACACACAGGACTAACCTGAGCAGCCCAGCCTCACACACAAAAGCACGGACACACACAGGACTAACCTGAGCAGCCCAGCCTCACACACAAAAGCACGGACACACACAGGACTAACCTGAGCCGCCCTGCCTCACACACAAAAGCACAGACACACACAGGACTAACCTGAGGAGGCCAGTCTCGGAAGCTTTCAGCCCCACAGAGCTGCCAAGATTGACAATCAGGCGCATGACTTCCAGACGTATCAGCTGCCTCCCTTCTTCACTGTCCTCTGTGAGTTTTTTGTTGCCTGGAAACACAACAATGACACAAAATCAATGATCCAACAAACAAACAACATATGTCTGCAATAACCAATGGACGCATCTTCTTCCTCGTCTTCATTCCCTGCCCAGGGAACTACATGACACCTAGCCATGCACCTCACAGCTTATATCTAACACATATGTCACTCACTTCAACAGTCTATGCTTGTCTATTTATCAATGCACTCATAATTATAGCATGTCACGTGCTGTCAGTCATATTTTGTTCATGTGTGGTGTCATTCATATTTTGTTCATGTGTGGGTGTCATTCATATTTTGTTCATGTGTGGGTGTCAGTCATATTTTGTTCATTTGTTCATGTGTGGGTGTCAGTCATATTTTGTTCATTTGTTCATGTATGGGTGTCAGTCATATTTTGTTCATTTGTTCATGTGTGGGTGTCAGTCATATTTTGTTCATTTGTGGGTGTCAGTCATATTTTGTTCATTTGTTCATGTGTGGGTGTCAGTCATATTTTGTTCATGTGTGGGTGTCAGTCATATTTTGTTCATTTGTTCATGTGTGGGTGTCAGTCATATTTTGTTCATTTGTTCTTGTGTGGGTGTCAGTCATATGTTGTTCTTGTGTGGGTGTCAGTCATATTTTGTTCATGTGTGGGTGTCAGTCATATTTTGTTCATTTGTTCATGTGTGGGTGTCAGTCATATTTTGTTCATTTGTTCATGTGTGGGTGTCAGTCATATTTTGTTCAATTGTTCATGTGTGGGTGTCAGTCATATTTTGTTCATTAGTTCATGTGTGCTGTCAGTAATATTTTGTTCATTTGTTCTTGTGTGGGTGTCAGTCATATTTTGTTCATGTGTGGGTGTCAGTCATATTTTGTTCATTTGTTCATGTGTGGGTGTCAGTCATATTTTGTTCATTTGTTCATGTGTGGGTGTCAGTCATATTTTGTTCATTTGTTCATGTGTGGGTGTCAGTCATATTTTGTTCATTAGTTCATGTGTGCTGTCAGTAATATTTTGTTCATTTGTTCTTGTGTGGGTGTCAGTCATATTTTGTTCATGTGTGGGTGTCAGTCATATTTTGTTCATGTGTGGGTGTCAGTCATATTTTGTTCATTTGTTCATGTGTGGGTGTCAGTCATATTTTGTTCATTTGTTCATGTATGGGTGTCAGTCATATTTTGTTCATTTGTTCATGTGTGGGTGTCAGTCATATTTTGTTCATTTGTTCATGTGTGGGTGTCAGTCATATTTTGTTCATTTGTTCATGTGTGGGTGTCAGTCATATTTTGTTCATGTGTGGGTGTCAGTCATATTTTGTTCATTTGTTCATGTGTGGGTGTCAGTCATATTTTGTTCATGTGTTCTTGTGTGGGTGTCAGTCATATTTTGTTCTTGTGTGGGTGTCAGTCATATTTTGTTCATGTGTGGGTGTCAGTCATATTTTGTTCATTTGTTCATGTGTGGGTGTCAGTCATATTTTGTTCATTTGTTCATGTGTGGGTGTCAGTCATATTTTGTTCATTTGTTCATGTGTGGGTGTCAGTCATATTTTGTTCATTAGTTCATGTGTGCTGTCAGTCATATTTTGTTCATTTGTTCTTGTGTGGGTGTCAGTCATATTTTGTTCATTTGTTCATGTGTGGGTGTCAGTCATATTTTGTTCATGTGTGAGTGTCAGTCATATTTTGTTCATTTGTGCTGTCAGTCATATTTTGTTCATTTGTTCTTGTGTGGGTGTCAGTCATATTTTGTTCATGTGTGGGTGTCAGTCATATTTTGTTCATGTGTGGGTGTCAGTCATATTTTGTTCATTTGTTCATGTGTGGGTGTCAGTCATATTTTGTTCATTTGTTCATGTGTGCTGTCAGTCATATTTTGTTCATTTGTTCATGTGTGGGTGTCAGTCATATTTTGTTCATTTGTTCATGTGTGGGTGTCAGTCATATTTTGTTCATTTGTTCATGTGTGGGTGTCAGTCATATTTTGTTCATGTGTGGGTGTCAGTCATATTTTGTTCATTTGTTCATGTGTGGGTGTCAGTCATATTTTGTTCATGTGTTCTTGTGTGGGTGTCAGTCATATTTTGTTCTTGTGTGGGTGTCAGTCATATTTTGTTCATGTGTGGGTGTCAGTCTTATTTTGTTCATTTGTTCATGTGTGGGTGTCAGTCATATTTTGTTCATTTGTTCATGTGTGGGTGTCAGTCATATTTTGTTCATTTGTTCATGTGTGGGTGTCAGTCATATTTTGTTCATTAGTTCATGTGTGCTGTCAGTCATATTTTGTTCATTTGTTCTTGTGTGGGTGTCAGTCATATTTTGTTCATTTGTTCATTTGTTCATGTGTGGGTGTCAGTCATATTTTGTTCATGTGTGAGTGTCAGTCATATTTTGTTCATTTGTTCATGTGTGCTGTCAGTCATATTTTGTTCATTTGTTCTTGTGTGGGTGTCAGTCATATTTTGTTCATGTGTGGGTGTCAGTCATATTTTGTTCATGTGTGGGTGTCAGTCATATTTTGTTCATTTGTTCATGTGTGCTGTCAGTCATATTTTGTTCATTTGTGTATTAAATGGTACAGCCACTGATAAGGTTCAAAGACTGTTCAGCTTTAGCTTCCGAACCAATAGGGAGATAACTACAGTCAGCTGAAACACCACCACAACATCATGAACAACATAAAAACCACCACAACATCATGAACAACAGAAGAACCAAAAGATCATGAACCATTGAAACATCACCACAACATCACGAACAACTGAAACATCACCATATCATCATGAACAACTGAAACATCACCACAACATCATGAACAACAGAAACACCAAAACATCATGAACCATTTAAACATCACCACAACTTCACGAACAACTGAAACATCACCATATCATCATGAACAACTGAAACATCACCACAACATAATGAACAACAGAAACACCACCACAACATCATGAACAACAGAAACACCACCACAACATCATGAACAACAGAAACACCACAACATCATGAACAACAGAAAAACCACAACATCATGAACAACAGAAATACCACAACATCATGAACAACAGAAACACCACCACAACATCATGAACAACAGAAACACCACCACAACATCATGAACAACAGAAACACCACCACAACATCATGAACAACAGAAACACCTCCACAACATCATGAACAACAGAAACACCTCCACAACATCATGAACATCAGAAATACCACAACATCATGAACAACTGAAACACCACCACAACATCATGAACAACAGAAACACCACCACAACATCATGAACAACTGAAACACCACCATAACATCACTGAGCAACTGAAACACCACCACAACATCATGACCAACAGAAACACCTCCACAACATCATGAACAGAAACACCACCACAACATCATGAACAACAGAAACACCACCAAAACATCATGAACAACAGAAACACCACCACAACATCATGAATAACTGAAACACCACCACAACATCATGATCAACAAAAACACCACCACAACATCATGAACAACAGAAATACCACAACATCATGAACAACAGAAACACCACAACATCACTGAGCAACTGAAACACCACCACAACATCACTGAACAACTGAAACACCACCACAACATCATGAACAACAGAAACACCTCCACAACATCATGAACAGTAACACCACCACAACATCATGAACAACAGAAACACCACCACAACATCATGAACAACAGAAACACCACCACAACATCATGAACAATAGAAACACCACCACAACATCATGAACAATAGAAACACCTCCACAACATCATGAACAACAGAAACACCACAACATCATGAACAACAGAAATACCTCCACAACATCATGAACAACAGAAACACCACCACAACATCATGAACAACAGAAACACCTCCACAACATCATGAACAACAGAAACACCACCACAAGATCATGAACAACAGAAACACCTCCACAACATCATGAACAACAGAAACACCACAACATCATGAACAACAGAAACACCACCACAACATCATGAACAACAGAAACACCACATCATGAACAACAGAAACACCTCCACAACATCATGAACAACAGAAACACCACCACAACATCATGAACAACAGAAACACCACCACAACATCATGAACAACAGAAACACCTCCATAACATCATGAACAACAGAAACACCACAACATCATGAACAACAGAAACACCACAACATCATGAACAACAGAAACACCACAACATCACTGAGCAACTGAAACACCACCACAACATCACTGAACAACTGAAACACCACCACAACATCATGAACAACAGAAACACCTCCACAACATGATGAACAGTAACACCACCACAACATCATGAACAACTGAAACACCACCACAACATCATGAACAACAGAAACACCACCACAACATCATGAACAATAGAAACACCTCCACAACATCATGAACAACAGAAACACCACAACATCATGAACAACAGAAACACCTCCACAACATCATGAACAACAGAAACACCACCACAACATCATGAACAACAGAAACACCTCCACAACATCATGAACAACAGAAACACCACCATAAACTCATGAACAACAGAAACACCTCCACAACATCATGAACAACAGAAACACCACATCATGAACAACAGAAACACCACCACAACATCATGAACAACAGAAACACCACATCATGAACAACAGAAACACCTCCACAACATCATGAACAACAGAAACACCACCACAACATCATGAACAACAGAAACACCACCACAACATCATGAACAACAGAAACACCTCCACAACATCATGAACAACAGAAACACCACAACATCATGAACAACAGAAACACCACAACATCATGAACAACAGAAACACCTCCACAACATCATGAACAACTGAAACACCACCACAAGATCATGAACAACAGAAACACCACCACAAACTCATCCTGAACAACTGAAAGACCACCATAAACTCATCCTGAACAACTGAAAGACCACTACAACATCATGAACAACTGAAACACCATCAAAAGAGCAATGATCTGCTCACTAAAAATGTGTGTGTGTGTGTGTGTGTTTCCTGTTGATATGCTGCACGGATGTAAATGCTGGACAATCAGTCATGACATGGTGAAGGAACTGGGGGAAGTGGAGGTGTGGTTGTTGAGAAGAATGTTAAGGACTGAGAAGAAAACATTTGAGAAGAGTAGTGAGAATGTCATGAAGTGAGAACAGTGGTGAGAATGTCATTGTTTCCCATCATGCTTCTGGGACGAGACAATAGACAACAATGAGTAAATTCCAGATAAAAGAAGCCATATCCGGACTTTATGTATATAACAAGAATCCATGCTCAGAGGTCAAGAGTGACAGCAAGAAGAAAGGGTCAACAAACTGACCTATGTCGTGGATACTGGAGTTGCTGGTATGGCTGCCTGGTGTTGCTGAAGACGAGTGTTCGTTCATACTTCCTCCCCGAGGCCTGCTTAAATCTAACTTGGCTGTACTCAACAAAGCCCCATCATTATCTGTGACATTCTCCATACAACTCTGACTGCCTGGTTGGCTATCTGCAATACATAAAACAGTGGCCATCATTCACACTGGCAAGTTGGTGACCAACAGTTGTGTGTTTTAATAAACCAATCAACACAGACTGTGGACAGGGTGATCTTGATAAGGACATCAATCACAAGTCACAGAATGGGCATTGTGGTGGAAAAATTATAATTAGTTGCATATCCTTTACAGGATGTGGCAGTCAACCCCAGAATTTGTTTGCTGTTTGTGATTTCATAGCAAGTTTCTGTTCAGTAGTTTGCCACTGCTTTCTGAATTACCAGCACTCATACCATTGCATGAAAACCAGCGCAAGTGGCTAGACAGTCTTCACAAACATACGAAAATAAACAAAGACACAGATACAACTACATTTGTAAAACTGAGCTGAAAATGTGGGGCCTCCAGATATTCGTCTTCTTTTGTTCGCTTGAAATTTGTCTACAACTGCAAAATTGTCTCTTGTGTAAATTTAGCTGTCTTTTTTAGTTCACTCAGCGATCCATAGAGTTTATCTTCCACTGTCGTCTCTCTAGACTAGATGGTTTGCCTAGATATGTTGTATTTTGGGCAGTCTTGGAGTATGTGCTCTGCTGTCTGCGACGCCAATCCACATGTACACATGGCTGTTTCACCAATCTTGAATTTTGTATGCATGTGGTTGCGTAATCTATTGTGTCCTGTTCTGAGACGCAGAATAATGACTTGTTCTGGTCTGTCCATAACGTGCTAGTCGCCTTGAGCAGGTTTTGGTGGCTTTCTATCTGATTTGATCATTCTTTTCTTTTGGTGGATGTAACGGGCACATCATACTGTTCTTCTTTGGCTCCTTCCTTAGCCAATCGATCATCTCTGTTGTTTCCGGGTACTCCACAGTGGGATGGTATCCACTGTATGGTGACCTTATGCTGACTGCTAAGTTCAGAAAGTAGTGTCCTTAGTACTGGCAATTACCCAGACAGGAGCGCCTCGAGTACTGGTTTTGCATGTGTCAATAGCACCACAGGTTGTGTACCATGACTGGTATTTAGTAATTTCTCTGTTGCTATCTTGATTGCCTCAATTTCAGCACCACAGTTATGGCAGTACTTTCTTGTTGGTACTCTGGCCATGTCCCTAGTATTATTTGGGTATTCTATGTACACTCCCGCTCCTCCATTTTGAACAGCATTTTGTGCTGACCCATCTGTGTAGACTCGGATCCAGAGGTCCTGTGGGTATTCTTCATCAAGTAAGCTGAGAGTGGCTGTTCTGCGCTGCACACTGTTCTGTTCTTCATAGTCAAATATTCCTCTCACTTTTGTCTGAATTTGTAGTTCCTCTTTCTGTGGAGTTCGCTTTGGAATAATTTTCAGGAGGATACCAACTGTGGGCAGATCAGGTTTCCTTGCAGAGTTGTTTGGCCTGATGGATAAAACTACTTCTTTTCAACTGCCCCATAGCTAAGTATTCAAATCTGTTCTTCATAGGGTGGCCTAGCAAGCTGAGGAACTTTTCTGTTTGTATTAGCATTTTCGTATCTCTGCGCTCTCTCAGTGCTTGTGTCCTCCCCATCTCCACCATAGGGGTTGATCTCATCCCTCCAGTGGTAACTCTAAGTGCTTGATTTTGCACCATGTCCAGCTCTTGTAGGGTGGTTTTTGATGCCGAACACCACGCAGTTGACCCGTATTCTAGGTGTGGTCATATGCTCTGTTGATAAACTTTGCTAAGTATTTTCCCACTGGCTCCCCATGTGGTTCCACTTAGCTTTCTCAGGATGGTTATTTTCCTTCTGGCATTTGCTACTGCTTTGTTGGTGAGCTTTCTCCATGTCAGCCTGCCATCAAATGTTACTCCAAGATATGTTGGTTTTTTATCTTCTCTAAGAGTTATTCCATTTACCTGGATGATCCCTGCCTTTTCTTTTGGGGAGAGGGTAAATAGAGTGGTGCTGCACTTGTCAGTGTTTATGCTGACACACCATCTATAAGGGGCGTTCATTTGAAATCTGTTTGTGCCGTACCGCGCGTAATTGCGTACATTGAACATGATCATATCATAGTCATGTGATAAGTACTGACCAATGAATAAAAGAGCATGTGCTTATCGTCCCACGGTGCATAGGCTCTGTTTCTGACTGTTGAGAAAATGGCGGGGTTGATCCAAAATCCGTCCAAAGAAGCTCATAGCGTGGTGATTCAGTTTCTTTCATTTGAAGGATGTCGACCAGTGGACATTCATCGAAGAATGCAGGAAGCGTACGGTAACAAATGTGTGTCCAAGACAACAGTGATAGACTGCGCACAAATGTTTCAGAAAGGACGTCAGTTCACGACAGATCTTCGACGGTCGGGTTAAGCACATATTGTTGCAACAGAAAAAAAACATCACCACAATTGATGCAGCAATATAGATGAACCGTTGTCGAAGCATACGTTCGCTAGCGAAAGAATTTGATGTGTCAATTGGGACAATTCAAAAGGTTGTTCATAAGAAACTGCAATATCGGAAGGTGTGTTCACAGTGGATACCACGGATGTTGACGGACCACTAAAAAGAGGAACGCATGGGATGGTGTTTGAACCACTTGATGTGTTACAGGGTGGAGGGTGATGCATTTCTCTTCCGCATAGTGGCAGGCGATGAATCATGGTTCACCACTTTGAGCCTAGCAGCAAAAGAGAGAGCATGCAATGGAGGCATGCTGAATCACCAAAAGCCAAAAAATTCAAGTTACAGGTTTCCGCTGGTAAGGTTATGCTGAGCGCATTTTTTGACCATGAAGGGCTATTGTTGGCCGACTTTAAAGAACCTGGTGTCAACATCAACTCTACCCACTACTTGCAAACACTAGACATGAAGAATAAATGACTCAGCATGCTTTCTCGCGGTGTGATTTTGTTGCACGATAATGCTCGTCCGCATGTTGCAAAGATTGTGCAGGAAGCATTAGCAAGGAAGAAGTGGGAAATTCTGCAACATCTAGCCTATAGTCCTGATTTGTCACCATGTGATTTTCATTTGTTCGGACCTCTAAAAAAAGCTCTCAAGGGGCAATGATTTCACACAGATGCAGACGTAACAAACGCGGTAAACACTTGGTTCAGTGAGCAACCCCAATCCATTTTTGCGGATGGTATTCGTCGCCTACCTAAGCAATGGGATGCTTGCCTGAATGCCAACGGCGACTTCTTCTGACCAACCCATGGTGCATAATTGTTTAATTCTACCACACCTGTTAATGTTTCTTTCATGCTTTTGTAATAGAGCCATTGGAACGGGTTTCAAATGAACGTCCCTAATAGTTGCTCATGCAACAAATGCATCTACAGCTCTTTGTAGCGATCTGGTGGCAACTGATGCATGTTCATTTGTGCTCCATAGAACCAGGTCATCAGCGTACATTGCTGCTTTAATTCCATGCGGTGGATTAGCAACAAGATCATTGATGAAGATTAGAAAAAGTGTGGGGGACAAGACTCCGCCCTGGGGAACACCATGACACAGTAGTACTTTCTTGCTCTTAAGTCCGTCTATCTGTACTCGGGTTCTTCTGTTGTGCAAATATGCTTTCACCCATTTGTACATTCTTCCATTGAATTTATAGTTTCTCAGTTTCTTCATCAGACCTTCTTTCCAGACTTTGTCAAAGGCTTTCTTCAGATCAATCCATGCCGCAAGCACAAGTTTCTTCTCTTGGAATGTATCCTCAATTTCTTGAGAGAGGTAGGTTGTCTGATCTTCCGTAGAGTAGCACTGCCTAAAGCCAGCCTGTTGTGGCACAATGATGTTTTCACTTTCAAAGTACCACTGCAGTCTGTGATTGATGATGCGCTCCTTTGTTTTGCAGAGACAGCTGGTAAGGCTAATTGGTCTGTAGCTGGAGGCAATGGAACCATCTTTCCCTGATTTTAGGAGGGGTATAATGATTGCTTCTCTCCAGGCTTGTGGAACACTGCCTAAGGTCCAACTGTTATTGAAGATCTGCAACAGCTTTGCTTTGGCCTCTGTTCCTAGGTTCCTATCATTTCAGGCTTCCAGATAAAACCTGTCTTGTATTTCGGAACATGGCATAAAAATCAATGTGACTAACTACAAGCAGTAACTTCTGTGACAGTACAAGCAGTAACTTCTGCTACAGTACAAGCAGTAACTGCTGTGGCAGTACAAGCAGTAACTTCTGGAATCAGAGCTTAAAACTATTGTCCCCATAAAGATGTACCCTTCCAATGTGTGTTTCCAGTGACCAGATATGTGGGGAGGCCTGCAGGTGTGCACACAAACAATCATCTTGTACATGTGTGCATCATCCTCCAAGTGCCATGGTGGTGTGGTAGACTGATAGTCACACGTTCAAACTTCCATTCAACTGGCTTGGGACTCTGGTTGACCCAGCCTAACATGACCTGGAGAGTCAAGGTAACCACATGACACTGACCACACCCCCCACCCCCATGCAGAGCTGGCTCATCAACACAATTGTGGGACTACCACCACACACACAACACAGCGCTACTGCACTTTTGTTGTTACATTCTAGATGCTGCATGCCCTGTGTGCCTCACCAACATTCTAAGTGCTGCATGCCCTGTGTGCCTTACCAACATTCTGTGATGACAACATGTGTGCCTCATGCAGCATACACTGTGATATGTCACCAACACTTAACCAACATTCTGTGATGACAACATGTGTGCCTCATGCAGCATACACTGTGATATGTCACCAACACTTAACCAACATTCTGTAATGACAACATGTGTGCCTCATGAAGCATACACTGTGATATGTCACCAACACTTAACCAACATTCTGTGATGACAACATATGTGCCTCATGCAGCATACACTGTGATACATCACCAACATTCTGTGATGACAACATATGTGCCTCATGCAGCATACACTGTGATATGTCACCAACACTTAACCAACATTCTGTAATGACAACATGTGTGCCTCATGAAGCATACACTGTGATATGTCACCAACACTTAACCAACATTCTGTGATGACAACATGTGTGCCTCATGAAGCATACACTGTGATATGTCACCAACACTTAACCAACATTCTGTGATGACAACATATGTGCCTCATGCAGCATACACTGTGATACATCACCAACATTCTGTGATGACAACATATGTGCCTCATGCAGCATACACTGTGATATGTCACCATCACTTAACCAACATTCTGTTATGACAACATATGTGCCTCATGCAGCATACACTGTGCTACATCACCAACATTCTGTGATGACAACATGTGTGCCTCATGCAGCATACACTGTGATATGTCACCAACACTTAACCAACATTCTGTGATGACAACATATGTGCCTCATGCAGCATACACTGTGATATGTCACCAACACTTAACCAACATTCTGTTATGACAACATATGTGCCTCATGCAGCATACACTGTGATACATCACCAACATTCTGTGATGACAACATATGTGCCTCATGCAGCATACACTGTGATATGTCACCAACACTTAACCAACATTCTGTGATGACAACATGTGTGCCTCATGCAGCATACACTGTGCTGCGTCACCAATTCAAAATAATAGCACAGCAGCTCCACAACTTACTTGATCTCTCAGTCCTGGCCATTGGCTTCCTCCGGTAGCGGTTACACAGCAAACAGAAGTCAGTGGTGTGCTCAAATGATGTCTCCTTCTTCAGCGGGGGAACTGTCAATGTACAGTCAACACTCAGAACACATCACAGTTAGAAGACTATGCACATGTGTATGTGTGATAGGAGGAGGTGGGGGGGGGGGGGGGGGGGGGGGGGCTTGTGTGCGTGAAGTGCGTGTGCATGTGTGTAAGTGCTTATATGTGTGCACATAATAATTTCATATGTCCATGAAACACTGTTTTATCCACAGCTGACATAAGTATATATAGATGTATACAAACATACAGATGTTAGACAAGCAGGGAGATGTATACAAACATACAGATGTTATATAAGCAGGGAGATGTATACAACATACAGATGTTAGACAAGAAGGGAGATGTATACAAACATACAGATGTTATATAAGCAGGGAGATGTATACAAACACACAGATGTTATATAAGCAGGGAGATGTATACAAACACACAGATGTTATATAAGCAGGGAGATGTATACAAACATACAGATGTTAGACAAGAAGGGAGATGTATACAAACATACAGATGTTAGACAAGCAGGGAGATGTATACAAACATACAGATGTTATATAAGCAGGGAGATGTATACAAACATACAGATGTTAGACAAGAAGGGAGATGTATACAAAAACACAGATGTTATATAAGCAGGGAGATGTATACAAACATACAGATGTTATATAAGCAGGGAGATGTATACAAACATACAGATGTTATATAAGCAGGGAGATGTATACAAACATACAGATGTTAGACAAGAAGGGAGATGTATACAAACACACAGATGTTATATAAGCAGGGAGATGTATACAAACACACATGTTATATAAGCAGTGAGATATATACAAACTCACAGATGTTATGTAAGCAGGGAGATGATCTACAAACATACAGATGTTATAGCAGGGAGATGTATACAAACACATAGATGTTATATAAGCAGGGAGATGATCTACAAACATACAGATGTTATAGCAGGGAGATGTATACAAACACATAGATGGTATATAAGCAGGGAGATGTATACAAACACATAGATGTTATATAAGCAGGGAGATGTATACAAACACATAGATGTTATATAAGCAGGGAGATGTGACACAAGCAGGGAGATGTATACAAACACACAGATGTTATATAAGCAGGGAGATATATACAAACACACAGATGTGACACAAGCAGGGAGATGTATACAAACACACAGATGTGACACAAGCAGGGAGATGTTATATAAACACAGCGATGTGACACAAGCAGGGAGATGTTATATAAACACACAGATGTGACACAAGCAGGGAGATGTTATATAAACACACAGATGTGACACAAGCAGGGAGATGATGTACAAACACACAGATGTGACACAAGCAAGCAGGGAGATGTGACACAAGCTGGCAGATGTGACACAAATGCAGAGATGATACAAAAGACAGAGATAAACCAGAAGTACTTACCTGTGGGTTTAGCTTGTGGAACAAATTGTTCAGCTTCCAGCTGTATTGTTGGAGGTAGGGCATGGGATGTCCTCCTGTCCTCACCTTCCACCACCTGGAGGACAGAGTGAGAGAGTACAATGTGACATGTTATCAGAGAAATCAAGGTGAGTCGTAGGGGACAAGAGGATTACAGAATGATATTCTGGATAACAGAGAACATTGAGTGGTGGCCATTAAACTGACAGGGTGGGCTACAGAAGATGGTGAACTGCAGCAGACAGGGTGATGTGTCTCAGCAACAGACAAAGACAGCTGAACTAGAGAAAGACAGCTGAACTAGAGAAAGACAGCTGAACAAGAGAAAGACAGCTGAACTAGAGAAAGACAGCTGAACTAGAGAAAGACAGCTGAACTAGAGAAAGACAGGGTGTACTACAGAAGACGGTGAACTACAGCAGACAAGGTGATGTGTCCAAGCACCAGAGAAAGGCAGCTGAACTAGAGAAGAAAGGGTGAACTAGAGAAGTCACGGCAATGTATTTCAGAAATGGATGAAGATAACGGAATGAGGCCAGATAGACTTACTTCAAATATCATTTTGATGTCGACTGGCAAGGTGATCCCCACAAAACGGTTGCTAGGAGACAGAGGTTTAAAGGCGGCTCGGTTCAGGGAGATGGGTGACGATGGCAGGTCCTGTTCTTGCAGCGACACACTACTGACATTTCGTCTCATGCTGCAGGACACAAATAAACATAAATACAAATGGTTGACAGCTTTATCGATGTTGTATAGCTTTATCGATGTTGTATAGCTTTATCGATGTTGTATAGCTTTATTATTTTCATTCTCCTTGTTCAGGGACTTGTGTACACAATTAGTTCCAGATGCTTGAACCTGCTGCCAGCAGGCTTCCGTACTCACCTCATCTACCAGCTGCTGTAGGACTTAATGCTGGTTAGAGACTGTGACCATAGACTGTTCCTTGGTCGCTTGATTTCTGAGATATCCTACATTGTACTGCTTTCTGAGATATCCTACATTGTACTGCTTTCTGAGATATCCTACATTGTACTGCTTTCTGAGATATCCTACACTGTACTGCTTTCTGAGATATCCTACACTGTACTGCTTTCTGAGATATCCTACATTGTACTGATTTCTGAGATATCGTACACTGCACTGATTTCTGAGATATCCTACATTGTACTGGTTTCTGAGATATCCATCATCGTACTGATTTCTGAGATATCCTACATTGTACTGATTTCTGAGATATCCTACACTGCACTGATTTCTGAGATATCCTACACTGCACTGATTTCTGAGATATCCTACACTGCACTGATTTCTGAAATATCCTACACTGTACTGATTTCTGAGATATCCTACATTGTACTGGTTTCTGAGATATCCATCATCGTACTGATTTCTGAGATATCCTACATTGTACTGATTTCTGAGATATCCTACACTGCACTGATTTCTGAGATATCCTACACTGCACTGATTTCTGAGATATCCTACACTGCACTGATTTCTGAAATATCCTACACTGTACTGATTTCTGAGATATCCTACATTGTACTGGTTTCTGAGATATCCATCATCGTACTGATTTCTGAGATATCCTACACTATACTGATTTCTGAGATATCCTACACTGTACTGATTTCTGAGATATCCTACACCATACTGATTTCTGAGATATCCATCAACGTACTGATTTCTGAGATATCCTACATCGTACTGATTTCTGAGATATCCTACACTGCACTGATTTCCATGTTTACAGCAATTGGTAATCTGTATTTTCATGTGTGCCTCTAAAAACACTTACGTCGTGTAAAGATTATCTACACTTCCTGGTAATACAGATATGATCAACTGGACTGTCTGTACTGTGGCCTGCTGGTGTCCACATTGCTATGTGTATTCTTGTTATGTGGGAAATCACTTCCTGTTATGACATATTGATTCACTACACAAATGTGGGTGAACTAATTCTCTATTTTTATTCATTACCCCAAGTCCATGTTTCCGCATGATTTCTTCATAACCCATGCTATGCAATCCTGTCTTGGGATTCAGGCCACCCAACAAAATTTTGATACTGCCATTTCTGTGATGACCTATTGTACCTGACAGTTTCATGTACAATTATTCCTTCCCTGATACATACCGATCACATTGCATTACGGCTAACCCTTCACTGTGGGGGTACTTTCCCTTTCCTCGACATGATCTGAGAACAGCACTGCTTCCCCACTCTATTAGTGCCATCATTGCCTCTGTAGATAGTATTAGGGCCTTCCCTTCAATGTGTGTGTGTGTGTGTGTGTGTGTGTGGGTGGGTGAGTGGGGGCACACTTCCCGCTACATGATCTGAGAACAGCACTGTTTCACCTGTGTTAAGAAGCTTTTTGGGGCCTTCTTGCTCCATCTTGTTTCTCATAATTCTCACATTCTGATCTTATCATATTTCATGTCTTCTACCACCAATAGACACATAATTCTACATTTTCTTACATGATCGGTGATGATAACAAGTTGTACAATTACAATCACTAAAGTCAGAAACAACAAAATGGAAGGAAAGTATTGACAACACAGAAGATATTACCTTAACCAAACGTTACTATCCACACTAAGTTCTGAATCTTGGCTGATGGTTCGATGGAGCGTAGGAGCTTCTAAATGGGTCCCAGATTCGCCATCGGTTTCTGCACTGTATGTTCGTTGTCGTTTGATAGTCCTTAAAGCTGCATACCCGAGAGCATCACGTTGTGATGTGAAAGACTGACCCCCGTTGGCTGTAATACCTAGAGCTGGGGAAGCTGAGCGTCGTTTGGCACTGGGAATACGGGTCAGTCTGAACAGACTGCGTTGTAATGCTGAATGATGAACCGGTTCTTTCGTTTGATCTGTTCCATGGAGCAGGTTGGAGGAGGATGCATTTGTGGTCAGGGTTGACAGGGATGCAGAGCTCGGGATGGGGCTCAGAGCGTTGGCCACGACTGAAGAAGTGACCAGCACAGTGTTGGAATCACATGAACCCACCCCACTAGAGTCGGTGGTGTAGAAGCTACCTCCTCGGCTCTTGCTGCGGCTGGAACTTTCACTGCCACTGCTCTGGTTACTAGCTGGAGTGAAGGAATCACCAATTTTAAAATTGACGTCTCCATTCCCGCTCTTATCCTTGGGAAAGTCTTCGTGTGATGTCAAATAATGTTCACTGGGGTGATTCCTGAGTGTGGGGCCAAGGTGACCTTCTAGGGAATGTGCAGTCTCTTTTATGGGAAGCTGTGAGCTGGCTTGGCCAGAGCTCGTCGTTGTGCTGGTACCTACAACAACTCTAGCGTTGCTGTCAGCGTGTGGGTCGTAGTTGTCCGACATGATGGCTGAATCCTCATCTGAGTTGGTTCTCAGTTTGACGACTGGAGAGGCTATCAGAGTGATAGAGTCCCTGGATGCTCTTCTGTCTAAGCCAGAGTCTGTCACAGCTCTGGAACTGTCAATCACCAACTTGATGGAGTCTATGTTGACCGGCACAGAGTCAGCTTTGACCACTGACACTGGCGGGGCAGCAGGGAGTGTAGTCTTGTCTCCGGTCAAAGCTCGTGGTCGGAAGTCGCTGGTCCTTCTAGTGATAGCTTTCTCAGATCTGGTCCTGGAGTGCATGGAGTGACGAAGTGGCGGGAAGTCCGTGCTGTCATCCGTCAGTGTCTGGCTACGGCCAAAACTAGGCACCGTCAGGGTGGGAGGGGATGTGTAGGGAGGAACGTGGTGGTAGCTGTGAGACGAGGTGACGGAATGTTTCATCAGAGGTTCTCTGGCTGACTGAATGGAGGACACAGATGCTCTCAGGGTGGACTGGCTGGAGGGCTTGGACCCAGAGCTGCCGGAGCGCAGGAGGCTCTCCTCCTGTATCAGTGAGAGACCCATGTTGCCAGGAGACAGACGACTGCTCTCACCGTGGACACTGGCCGCTGCCATGCGGTCACTCAACAGAAGGGCTTCTTCCATGGGTCCCTGGATCCAGCCATCTTGATCAAGCACTGGAAACACTTCCTGTTGAGCACATGGAAACCACAGCCAATCAGAATGACGAACCCAGTTCACGTATTCCTGCACTCTTCTTCCTGCCTCATACACTCAGGATGTTGCTTTCAATCTCAAATATTTCATAAAACAGCCAATGAACAAACAAACTTTATTTTCAAAGGGTTAAGAATTGGGCAGGTAGGCCAGTCTAGCATTATGTCCTTTAACCTCTCTGCTTTCATACATTATTTCACTCATGAGGCTAACCTTAGTCGACACCAACATTAATCATTATAAACGCATGGGAAATGTGCAATTATACATGAATCATTTATACTAATTTTTGACATGGCAACTATAATTAGTTCAGGCAGATATACCATACCACAAGAAGATGAACATTTAGTATACCAGGATTTTAACAACACTATTTTCATGTTTTAAGGGGTGAGCAGTCTGTACTGTGATAGTGTTCAAACAGCCTGCGACTGTGTGTACCCAACAATGGCTCAGTACCATCCACACTTAGTGCATCTCCCACTTCATGATGAGTACCAGGACATGGCTGGGGAAGTGAAGGCAGCGGTCCAGACAATGAGCACATCAGCCCTGGAGGGTGGCCTGGTCTATACAGACATGGTTCCAGTATCACATACCCAACATGCTGGAGGGTGTCTACAGGGGTCTCTACTGTCTGCCCATGTCATGTCTACAGGTGGGACACCCCCATGTTCATGGGTGTCTACAGGTGGAACACCCACATGTTCTTGAGTGTCTACAGGTGGGACACCCACATGTTCTTGAGTGTCTACAGGTGGGACACCCCCATGTTCATAGTGCCAGTACAGGTGGGACACCCACATGTTCATGAGTGTCTACAGGTGGGACATCCACATGTTCATGAGTGTCTACAGGTGGGACACCCCCATGTTCATGGGTGTCTACAAGCGGGACACTCACATGTTCATGAGTGTCTACAGGTGGGACATCCACATGTTCATGAGTGTCTACAGGTGGGACACCCCCATGTTCATGGGTGTCTACAAGCGGGACACTCACATGTTCATGAGTGTCTACAGGTGGGACATCCACATGTTCATGAGTGTCTACAGGTGGGACACCCCCATGTTCATGGGTGTCTACAGGTGGGACACCCACATGTTCATAGTGCCAGTACAGGTGGGACACCCACATGTTCATGAGTGTCTACAGGTGGGACATCCACATGTTCATGAGTGTCTACAGGTGGGACACCCCCATGTTCATGGGTGTCTACAAGCGGGACACTCACATGTTCATGAGTGTCTACAGGTGGGACATCCACATGTTCATGAGTGTCTACAGGTGGGACACCCCCATGTTCATGGGTGTCTACAGGTGGGACACCCACATGTTCATGAGTGCCTACAGGTGGGACACCCACATGTTCATGAGTGCCTACAGGTGGGACACCCCCATGTTCATGAGTCTACAGGCGGGACACCCACATGTTCATGAGTGCCTACAGGTGGGACATCCACATGTTCATGGGTGTCTACAAGCAGGACACACATGTTCATGAGTGTCTACAGGTGGGACATCCACATGTTCATGAGTACCTACAGGTGGGACACCCACATGTTCATGAGTGCCTACAGGTGGGACACCCCCATGTTCATGAGTGCCTACAGGTGGGACATCCACATGTTCATGAGTGTCTACAGGTGGGACACCCACATGTTCATGAGTGTCTACAGGTGGGACACCCCCATGTTCATGAGTGTCTACAAGTGGGACACCCACATGTTCATGAGTGCCTACAGGTGGGACACCCACATGTTCATGAATATTAGACATATTTCATACAAGATACAACATTGCAATTTTAGACATATTTCATATAAGATACAACATTGCAGTTTTAGAATGAGAAGACTAACTAGGACAGCTCACCTGTAGTCATCTGAGGGATGGACCCACCCATAGGAACTCATAAACATGTAGGTGTCCCATCTGTAGGCACTCATGAACATGTGGGTGTCCCACCTGTACGCACTCATGAACATGGGGGTGTCCCACCTGAAGACACTCATGAACATGTGGGTGTCCCACTTGTAGACACTCATGAACATGTGGGTGTCCCACCTGTAGCTGCAATGTTGTCTCTTGTATGTTGTATGAAATATGTCTAAAACTGCAATGTTGTCTCTTGAATGAAATATGTCTAAAACTGCAATGTTGTCTCTCGTATGAAATATGTCTAAAACTGCAATGTTGTCTCTTGAATGAAATATGTCTAAAACTGCAATGTTGTCTCTCGTATGAAATATGTCTAAAACTGCAATGTTATCTCTTGTATGAAATATCTAAAACTGCAATGTTGTCTCTTGTATGAAATGTCTAAAACTGCAATGTTGTCTCTTGTATGAAATATGTCTAAAACTGCAATGTTGTCGCTTGTATGAAATATGTCTAAAACTGCAATGTTGTCTCTTGTATGAAATGTCTAAAACTGCAATGTTGTCTCTTGAATGAATTTAACTGTCATTTTTGGTTCACTCAATCGGCCACAGAGTTTATCTTCCACTGTCCTCTCTATAGGCCAGAAGGTTTGCCTAGATATGTTATATTTTCGGCAGTCCTGGAGTATGTGCTCTGCTGTCTGCGACGCCAATCCACATGTGCACATGGCTAATCCCCCCATCTTGAATTTTGTATACATGTGGTTGCATAATCTATTGTGTCCTGTTCTGAGGCGCAGAACAATGATTTGTTCTGGTCTGTCCATAACGTGGCAGTCTTCTTGAGCAAGTTTCGGTGGCTTTCTGACTGATTTGATCATTCTTTTCTTTTGTTGGTGTGTAACAAGCAAATCAGGCTGTTCTTCTTTTGCTCCTTCCTTAGCCAATTGATCAGCTCTCTTGTTTCCGGGTACTCCACAGTGGGATGGTATCCACTGTATGGTGACCGTACGCTGACTGCTAAGTTCAGAAAGTAGTGTCCTTAGTACTGGCAATTTCCCAGAGAGGAGCGCCTCGAGTACTGATTTTGCATCTGTCAACAGCACAACAGGTTGTGTACCATGGCTGGTATTTAGGTCCTAGGTAGTGAAAGAAGCAAAGTGATATTACCTTTCTGGTATGACACCTGGACTCCCAGCCCAGTTCACACAGTATATCTGTCCCCTTGCGAGTGCAGGCAATCAGTCCCAGGACAAAGAAGGCAGTTCTGGTGGACAAGTACAAACAAGATAATACAATATTTGTATTAAAATGAAAACATCTCTAATACAGCAATGGAATACATCAACTCTGTCTACAGCAACTTTCTGAGTATATCAACAGCAATGTATGTTTAATATCTATCTAGAGACGAAATAAATAAGTATGGGGAGAGAACATCAATAACAGGACAAGTATGGGGAGAGAACATCAATAACAGGACAAGTATGGGGAGAGAACATCAATAACAGGACAAGTATGGGGAGAGAACATCAATAACAGGACAGGTATGGGGAGAGAACATCAATAACAGGACAGGTATGGGGAGAGAACATCAATAACAGGACAAGTATGGGGAGAGAACATCAATAACAGGACAGGTATGGGGAGAGAACATCAATAACAGGACAGGTATGGGGAGAGAACATCAATAACAGGACAGGTATGGGGAGAGAACATCAATAACAGGACAAGTATGGGGAGAGAACATCAATAACAGGACAGGTATGGGGAGAGATTGTAGGAGCAATAGCAGAGAACATCAATAGCATGTAACAGAAGCAACAGGAAAGATAACAGAAAGAAGAGAAAAGTTGAGAGAGGCAACATAAAAACAGAAACAGGAAAAGTTACAGAAATATGAGAACATATAACATCAAGACAAGGAAAGATAACAGAAACAACAAACATAATGAGAGACAACATTAATGATAACAGAAATAATAGAAACAGATTAGAGACGCAATATTAAAAAATGAAAAGTAACAGAAATAATAAGATAAGAGAGTGAAAAAATAACATCAGATATCACACACAACAGAATAGAGAGAAACAAGAACATCAGATAACACAAACAACAGAACAGAGAGAAACAATATAAAAACTTGATAGGAACAGAAAAGTTAACAGACACAAGAGGAAAGATGAGAGGCACAACAAGAATGATAACAAACAAACAACAGGAAAGATCACATCAAGAAAGATATAAGAAGTAACCAGAAAGAAGACAGATACAACAGGAAGATTGACAGAAACAAGAACATGAGAGAATAAACAGGACAGATGAGAAAAAAAAAGAAAAATGAGAGACACAACTACATGAATGATGAGAGAAACAACAGCAGCAGAGCTGAGAAGATTACCCGCGGACAGAGAAGACACTGCACTCCTCTGCCAGCCGAATCAGCTCTGGTACGACGTGCTCCAGCTCCAGCCAGGCCAACCCGTCCACGGACAGACCAATGTGACCCTGGAAACAACGGCTGACAGTTCAGACATGGGACAACTCTCAAACATGGATGCAGCAATCAGTCTCTCTCCTCCCTCCCAGTCTCTCTTCTCCCTCCCTCCTATCCCATTTGTACAACATAAAGTTTAAAGTTTAAAGTGATCCGGGGTTTGTTTCCAGGTCCGGTCAAAGATATGCCTACTGATGAGCTCAAACGAGAGCGAAACTCGAGTCCAGTGCTTCAACACTGACGTGGATAGGCCTTATGTTCATACCAGAATACGATCAGCATTGCCAGTAGTGGGTTGTGCTCAATATTTAAACATAAAGTTTGCTTATTTGTTGATTCTCTCCCTCCATCTCTCCTTCCTCTCTCTCCCCCCTCCATCTCTCTTTCTCTGTCTCGTCCCTCTAAATGACCGCTAGCATTATACAGTCTCTAATTCACTGTTAGATTATAAATAATTTCATGTATATTAAATGATCAGATCTCACAACAAAATCAGAATCAAACACTTTTGAAACTCCCTCCTGCTTTCTATCCCCCTCCTCAAGTTTCTCCTCTCTTCTCTTTCCCTCCTCCCCCCCCCCCACCCACCCTCTAAAGGCCTTGCATGATGTCTCTACTTCAATGTTTGGTTATTGATCGTGCCATGTTCATGATGTGAGCAGTAGGGACATGGCCGTCTGCACCTAGCAACATGTATATATATATATATGAAACAGTCTGGTACTGTCCAATATACTTCCGGACTTCCGGTTTCAAGATGGCGACGGACGGTCGTGTTGTTTTGTGTTCGTTAACTTTTTCGCGTAGGGGATGGATTTATTCATTTCTTGCGTGTAATTGGTGTGCCAGGATGTAAAACCAGGAGTTTCTACTCAAGATCTGCGCGGGTGCTACGGAGTTCGTGCATCGAGCGAAGCCATCCTTGAGTAAATTTTCAGCAGCGTGTGTGGTTCTCAAAAGTCTGTGTTTACGTTTTTTCAACATGGCGGAACAACGTGTGTTTTCCGAGCGATCAGCAGTCAACATACCGAAGCGGCATGGTAGCCGCGCAGGGAAAAAGAAGCCAGGTAAACGCGGTGGCTTGAGACGTTTTAGACTCAAGTGTCACCGTCTAGGACTCAGGAACATCCGTATTCTATATTGGAACTGTGCCAGTGTAAAACAACGGGGCTCTATTTTAGAAACCCTAGTTTACAGGAACGACATTGTAGCACTCCAGGAGACGAGACTGGGCGATCAGCTACTCCGAATTGCCGGCTTCAAATGTTTCTACAATAATTAGTTTCATCTTCGTGCCAGGGCATGCGGGAGTACAAGGAAATGAGCGGGCTGACAAGCTCGCAGGTGAGGCTACTGTGGAGGGCGGACGCGCCATGGACCAGGCTGACATTCTGAATGCTCTACGAGAAGTGAGACTTTTGCAAGAACCAAGTGATGACTGTGAATCTACAACAATGGCCAGACTGCGAGAGCAGCAAATTAAAAGAGGGGTGGCCAAACAAGAACACTACGCAGGAAGCCAAAGAAGATTGATAAACCAACACAGAACTGGCGTCGTTAGCCGCTACACGCTGCGGGATTTGCTGAGGAGGGGATCCGAGCACTTATGGACTGAATGGTCCGATGTGCAACGAGGATGATCTGTCGACTAACTAACTAACTAACTAACTGTCCAATATGAACGCCACCAAGCAACAGTCTCCATCCATCGTGTGACAGTGAAGGGGTTCAGTTCTCAGAAGTGTCCTGCAGGTGACATCATGATGCAGATGATCTAATGATGTCACAGTACAAGTACAAAGATGGTCGCCCAAGCAACCGTCTTCATTCATCGTGTGACGTATCAAACATTCATCTTCATTCATCATTTGATGTGTCAAGTATCAGTCTTCATTCATCATGTGATGTGACAAGCATCAGTCTTCATTCATCATGTGACAGTGAAGAAGTTCAGCTCTCAGAAATGCATCTGTCAATGAAGATCCAGTCAGATGCATGCTGGGTACTCCAGCGAGTGCAGGGGAAGAGTGGCACATTCAGAAACATGGTTCAGATGCTGAAACCAGCTCAGGATCTCAAGTTAGTTCACAATCTCTCAGGAAACTCACCCCATGTTTTAATTCCCTACAACCTGATGCATCCAATCATATCCAGTGTGTCCTCTTCTCCCCTGAGGGACAGGATGGTCATGCGACTGTATCCTTCCACCTCACTGCAGACCTCCATGTTTATGTCTCTAGTGGAATCAGCAGTTGTGTGTGTGGCTCATGACACTCCCATGGGGGAAGTTGGTGATGCCCTTCAAGGTTACCTTCACTGCTGACAGTTGGGCAGGACTGTAGAAGGTAAAAGGTAGTCCAGGGCTGCTGCCACACAGAGACCCGATGAACCCAACACTGCCCACACACAAGTACCCACCACTGCCCACACACAAGTACCCACACAAGAGTACCCACCACTGCCAACACACAAGTACCCACACAACAGTACCCACCACTGCCCACACACAAGTATCCACAAACAAGTACCCACCATTGCCCACACACAAGTACCCACCACTGCCCACATACAAGTACCCACACACAAGTACCCACCACTGCCCACAGCGCTGTCTTCAGCTTGCGAATGTCAGGGCTGGTCAAGAGGTTCTGATTCTGTATACAGCTGAAATACTCCTTAATGCATTCCTGAAAGTAGCCACACATTCAACAACATGTAGTCTACAACAGCCAGGCTGAGGGAGACAAACAGTAGAACACAGGAAGTGACAGGACAGATAAAGGGAATAAATGGAATGGTGACAGGGGAGACAAACAGTAGAACATAATAAAGACAAGGGAGACAAACAGTAGAACATAGGAAGTGACAGGATAGATAAAGGAAATAAATGGAATGGTGACAGGGGAGACAAACAGTAGAACATAAAAACTACAGGCAGGAGAGACAAACAGTAGAACATAAGAATACAGACAGAGGAGACAAACAGTAGAACATAAGAATACAGACAGGGGAGACAAACAGTAGAACATAAGAATACAGACAGGGGAGACAAACAGTAGAACATAAGAATACAGACAGTGGAGACAAACAGTAGAACATAAGAATACAGACAGGAGAGACAAACAGTAGAACATAAGAATACAGACAGGAGAGACAAACAGTAGAACATAAGAATACAGACAGGGGAGACAAACAGTAGAACATAACACTATAGAGAGGGAAGACAAACAGTAGAGCCCAGGTACAGATACAGGGAAAACAAACTAATACTGATGAAAAGATTGATGAGGACAGAAGGACAATCAATGAGAGACAAATGCAAAGGGTAAATATCAGAGGAGTATGAACAGAGTGAAGTTACCAGAACAACACAAAAGTAAACTTAATAGGAGAAAAGGAAGAAAAACAAAAGAGAATGAAATGTCTTTAACGAAAGAAATGAGAGAAATGAAAAGTGGAAGAATGCTAAACTGGTCTGTCCATGTATCCGTGAATAATGTGGGTTAAGACAAACAAAGAGAGAGGTAAACAGGTGAGACGTGGCTGGTGAGGGGAGACAAATACCTGTCCGTGTAAGAGTTGCAGACCCTCATCATGCATGGTGAGCTGGCCATACAGGTGGACTGGCAGGTACACATCTTTCTTGGGACCTCTGTGGGGATGTGACATACATTTCAGGCATTTCAATCAAACATTTCACAAGATCACCACACATCCTAAAACATAAAATACCCCAGAAAACACGCCTCATACACTACATAAAACACTCCACAAGAACACCAGACTTCCTCACACACTACACAAAACACCCCACAAGAACACCAGATTTCCTCACACACTATATAAAACACCCCCCACAAGAAGTTACTACATTATTTCTGTCACTGTTGTCATTTCCATTGTTTGTGTATTGTTGCATTTTATTGTTATTTGCTGATGAAGGCTTGTTGCCACCATGTTCTGATTTTTGTAACTGTATTCTGTATAACTTCTCTCCCTTCATGTTTTCTAGCTGCTCATATTTCCATAACTTTACCGCAGTAGACTATTTCATTTATATATGTTCACATTTCCATAACTTTACCGCAGTAGTCCATTTCATTTATATATGTTCACATTTCCATAACTTTACCGCAGTAGTCCATTTCATTTATATATGTTCACATTTCCATAACTTTACCGCAGTAGTCCATTTCATTTATATATGTTCACATTTCCATAACTTTACCACAGTTTAGCCATTTCATTTATATATGTTCACATTTCCATAACTTTACCACAGTAGTCCATTTCATTTATATATGTTCACATTTCCATAACTTTACCACAGTTTAGCCATTTCATTTATATATGTTCACATTTCCATAACTTTACCGCAGCAGTCCATTTCATTTATATATGTTCACATTTCCATAACTTTACCACAGTTTAGCCATTTCATTTATATATGTTCACATTTCCATAACTTTACCACAGTTTAGCCATTTCATTTATATATGTTCACATTTCCATAACTTTACCACAGTTTAGCCATTTCATTTATATATGTTCACATTTCCATAACTTTACCACAGTTTAGCCATTTCATTTATATATGTTCACATTTCCATAACTTTACCACAGTTTAGCCATTTCATTTATATATGTTCACATTTCCATAACTTTACCACAGTTTAGCCATTTCATTTATATATGTTCACATTTCCATAACTTTACCACAGTTTAGCCATTTCATTTATATATGTTCACATTTCCATAACTTTACCACAGTTTAGCCATTTCATTTATATATGTTCACATTTCCATAACTTTACCACAGTTTAGCCATTTCATTTATATATGTTCACATTTCCATAACTTTACCACAGTTTAGCCATTCCATTTATATATGTTCACATTTCCATAACTTTACCACAGTTTAGCCATTTCATTTATATATGTTCACATTTCCACAGCTTTATCACAGTTTAGCCATTTCATTTATATATGTTCACATTTCCATAACTTTACCACAGTTTAGCCATTTCATTTATATATGTTCACATTTCCATAACTTTACCGCAGTTTAGCCATTCCATTTATATATGTTCACATTTCCATAACTTTACCGCAGTTTAGCCATTCCATTTATTTATGTTCACATTTCCATAACTTTACCGCAGTAGTCCATTCCATTTATATATGTTCACATTTCCACAGCTTTATCACAGTTTAGCCATTTCATTTATATATGTTCACATTTCCATAACTTTACCACAGTTTAGCCATTTCATTTATATATATGTTCACATTTCCATAACTTTACCACAGTTTAGCCATTCCATTTATATATGTTCACATTTCCACAGCTTTATCACAGTTTAGCCATTCCATTTATATATGTTCACATTTCCACAGCTTTATCACAGTAACTTATGTGCACATGGCAAAGTGTAGGTGAAACCCACAAAGATGTTAAAACAAACAGCAACAATGACAAACAACGAACTAACTCACTTGAGGATGGAGCGACGAGGACACGAGCCTGAATACGTCTTCTCAAAGGACATCAGTGCTTCATTGAGCATCTCCTCCACTATATCCACGTAGCGTTCATTCATCGTCTGCAAGGTAGCAACACAACAATCACAGCATCGCTTTCTCTGACTTTGCTTGGGGAGATTTCTCTGACTTTGCTTGGAAAGATTTCTCTCTTACTTTGCTTGGGGAGATTTCTAACTTTGCTTGGGGTTATTTCTCTACTTTTTCTTATTTTGCTTGGGGGGATTTCTCTCTAACTTTGCTTGATGTTATTTCTCTTACTTTCTCTTACTTTCCTTGGGGAGATTTCTCTCACTTTGCTTGATGTTATTTCTCTTACTTTCTCTTGGGAAGATTTCTCTCTTACTTTGCTTGATGTTATTTCTCTTACTTTGCTTGATGTTATTTCTCTTACTTAGGGAGATTTTTCTCTTACTTTGCTTGGGGAGATTTCTCTCTTACTTTGCTTGTGAAGATTTCTCTCTTACTTTGCTTGTGAAGATTTCTCTCTTACTATGCTTCAAGAAACAAATGAAGATCGTAAACTGATCAGAGACATTAGACGTAGACAGTCACAATTTTTTGGGCATGTTATGAGAAGAAAAGATTTGGAGAACTTGGTGACAACTGGTAAGATCGAGGGGAACAGACCAAGGGGAAGACCTAGAAACAAGTATCTGGATGGCTTGGCCTTGTGGCATGGTCGAGACAGAAACACGGAACTGATCCACGACTCTGTTGATCGAGTGAGATGGCAGAACATGACCGCCCACGCTTACCGGCATGGCACATGATGGATGGATGGATGCTTGAGAAGATTTCTCTCTGACTTTGCTTGGGGTTATTTCTCTTACTTTCTCTGACTTTGCTTGGGGAGATTTCTCTCTTACTTTGCTTGGGGAGATTTCTCTCTCACTTTGCTTGGGGAGATTTCTAACTTTGCTTGGGGAGATTTCTAACTTTGCTTGGGGAGATTTCTCTGACTTTGCTTGGGGAGATTTCTCTCTGACTTTGCTTGGGGAGATTTCTGACTTTGCTTGGGGATATTTTTCTCTAACTTTGCTTGGGGAGATTTCTCTCTTACTTTGGTTGGGGAGATTACTCTGACCTTCTCTGACTTTGCTTGGGGAGGTTTCTCTCTCTAACTTTGCTTGGGGATATTTCTCTCTGACTTTGTATGGGAACATTTCGTTCTGACTTTGCTTGGGAGATTTCTCTGATTTTCTCTGACTTAGCTTGGGGAGATTTCTCTCTTACTTTGCTTGGAGAGATTTCTCTGACCTTCTCTGACTTTACTTGGGGAGATTTCTCTCTCTAACTTTGCTTGGGGAGATTTCTCTCTGACTTTGTATGGGGACATTTCTCTCTGACTTTGCTTGGGGAGATTTCTCTCTAACTTTGCTTGGGGAGATTTCTCTCTAACTTTGCTTGGAGAGATTTCTCTGATTTTCTCTGACTTTGCTTGGGGAGATTTCTCTCTGACTTTGCTTGGGGATATTTTTCTCTAACTTTGCTTGGGGAGATTTCTCTCTTACTTTGGTTGGGAAGATTACTCTGACCTTCTCTGACTTTGCTTGGGGAGGTTTCTCTCTCTAACTTTGCTTGGGGATATTTCTCTCTGACTTTGTATGGGAACATTTCGTTCTGACTTTGTTTGGGAGATTTCTCTGATTTTCTCTGACTTAGCTTGGGGAGATTTCTCTCTTACTTTGCTTGGAGAGATTTCTCTGACTTTGCTTGGGGAGATTTCTCTCTCTAACTTTGCTTGGGGAGATTTCTCTCTGACTTTGTATGGGGACATTTCTCTCTGACTTTGCTTGGGGAGATTTCTCTCTAACTTTGCTTGGGGAGATTTCTCTCTAACTTTGCTTGGAGAGATTTCTCTGATTTTCTCTGACTTTGCTTGGGGAGATTTCTCTCTGACTTTGCTTGGGGATATTTTTCTCTAACTTTGCTTGGGGAGATTTCTCTTACTTTGCGTGGGAAGATTTTTCTGATTTTGCTTGGGGAGATTTCTCTCTGACTTTGCTTGGGGAGATTTCTCTGACCTTCCCTGAGTTTGCCTGGGGAGATTTCTCTCTCTAACTTTGCTTGGGGAGATTTCTCTCTGACTTTGCATGGGGAGATTTCTCTCTGACTTTGCTTGGGGAGATTTCTCTCTAACTTTGCATGGGAAGATGTCTCTGATTTTGCTTGGGGAGATTTCTCTGATTTTCTCTGACTTTGCTTGGGGGGATTTCTCACTAACTTGCTAAGGAAGATTCCTCTGACTTTGCTTGGGAGATTTCTCTGACTTTGCTTGGGGAGATTTCTCTCTGACTATGTTTGGGGAGATTTCTCTGACTTTGCTTGTGGAGATTTCTCTCTTACACCTCTGTATATCCTACCGTTATCCCAATAACATATCATTGTATATCCAACCCTGATCCCAATAACATATCATTGTATATCCTACCCTGATCCCAATAGCACACCCCTATATATCCTACCTTGATCAATAACAGATCCTGTATAGCCTACCCTGATTTCATAACATATAATTGTATATCGTACCACCATCCCAATAAAATATCATTGTATATCCTACCCTGATCCCAATAATATATCATTGTGTATACTACCCTGATCCCAATAATATATCATTGTGTATCCTACCCTGACTCCAGTAACAAAGTCCTGTATATCCTATCCTGATCCCAACAACATGTCATGGTTTATCCTACCCTGATCCCAAAAACATGTCATTGTATATTCTACCCTGAGCCCAATAACAGACCCGTGTATATCCTCAATGTGTCCTCACATATCTAGGGTGTTATCAGCAAAAATTAAGACTTCACGAGCTACTAGCAATAAAGCATTTAATTACTAAGTAAACTTCATCATATCTGCTCTAAGTTTTGGCAAAAATAGGTATGCTAGGGGCTAAAATTATGTGCAGTAAAGTACACTATTACAAATTTGACACCTCTATGTCCTAAATGGACCCGTCCTAATCTAACCATACTAACATAACCCTGAACATCATAACCTGACCCCAACAACTGTCCTAACCTGATCCCAAAAACTATACCATCCTGATCCCAACTGTCCTAACCTGATCCATAAACTATACAATCCTGATCCCAACAACTGTCCTAACCTGACCCCAATGACTGTCCTAACCTGATCCATAAACTATCCCATCCTGATCCCAACAACTGTCCTAACCTGACCCCAATGACTGTCCTAACCTGATCCATAAACTATCCCATCCTGATCCCAACAACTGTCCTAACTTGACCCCAATGACTGTCCTAACTGGACCCTACTATCACAACCCTGAACATCCTAACCTGACCCCAACCAGCCACGATCAGATGCCCCAACTGGTATAGGATCTAGACAAACCTGTTGCCACTTCTGCAGCTGGCAGGGTATGAAGTTGGCACTGTTGAGGGACCGGAAGCCCTGGATGTTGGAGACGAACCTGCACAGCAACATGTCCCCCTTCTCCCCCAGGTGCAGCAAGGAAGGGCGCAGCTTGATCAGGCTCTTCAGATTATCCTGTGTTGAGACACAAATGAATATGTACATCCCTGCCTGTCAAACATTGGACATTTGTGGAAATGAGACGTGGTCATAGTCTGTGTTGAGACACAAATGAATATGTACATCCCTGCCTGTCAAACATTGGACACTTGTGGAAATGAGACGTGGTCATAGTCTGTGTTGAGACACAAATGAATATGTACATCCCTGCCTGTCAAACATTGGACACTTGTGGAAATGAGACGTGGTCATAGTCTGTGTTGAGACACAAATGAATATGTACATCCCTGCCTGTCAAACATTGGACACTTGTGGAAATGAGACGTGGTCATAGTCTGTGTTGAGACACAAATGAATATGTACATCCCTGCCTGTCAAACATTGGACACTTGTGGAAATGAGACGTGGTCATAGTCTGTGTTGAGACACAAATGAATATGTACATCCCTGCCTGTCAAACATTGGACACTTGTGGAAATGAGACGTGGTCATAGTCTGTGTTGAGACACAAATGAATATGTACATCCCTGCCTGTCAAACATTGGACACTAGTGGAAATGAAACGTGGTCATAGTCTGTGTTGAGACACAAATGAATATGTACATCCCTGCCTGTCAAACATTGGACACTTGTGGAAATGAGACGTGGTCATAGTCTGTGTTGAGACACAAATGAATATGTACATCCCTGCCTGTCAAACATTGGACACTTGTGGAAATGAGACGTGGTCATAGTCTGTGTTGAGACATAAACAGACATAGTGATACATCCCTGCCTGTCAAACATGGACATGTCCGTACATGAGATGTGGTCTTGGTCTGCAGTCTCCTATGTTGAGACACAAGTAAACCTGCTGACACACATGCCTATCAAACATCCACACTGTGATATGTCTGGAAATGAGTGCCTACAACTGGCAGCAGAATGAAACAGTTCAGTCACCCGCTGTCCTTAGTTGAGGCCAAAGTAAGTAAGTAAGTAAGTAAGTAAGTAAGAAAGTAAGTAAGTAAGTAAGTAAGTAAGTAAGTAAGTAAGTAAGTAAGTAAGTAAGTAAAAAAGTTAAAAAGTAAGTAAGTAAGTAAGTAAGAAAGAAAGAAAGAAAGAAAGAAAGAAAGAAAGTAAGTAAGTAAGTAAGTAAGTAAGAAAGAAAGAAAGTAAGTAAGTAAGTAAGTTAAGTAAGTAAGTAAGAAAGTAAGTAAGTAAGTAAGTAAGTAAGTAAGTAAGAAAGAAAGAAAGTAAGCAAGCAAGCAAGCAAGCAAGCAAACAAGCAAGCAAGCAAGTAAGTAAAAAAGAAAGAAAGAAAGTAAGTAAGTAAGTAAGTAAGTAAGTAAGTAAGTAAGTAAGTAAGTAAGTAAGTAAGTAAGTAAGTAAGTAAGTAAGTAAGTAAGTAAGTAAGTAAGAAAGTAAGTAAGAAAGTAAGTAAGTAAGTAAGTAAGTAAATCTTTATTTTCCAAAGGTTAAGAATTGGGCACGCAGGCCCGTCTGACATTCTGCCCTTCTTCTCTATTTCCTCTCATACATTCTTTCATTCAACATCTCTTATGAAGCAATTCTTTGACAACAAACCCACCATGAGCCTCTGGATGACACATGTGGCCTCTGACCACATCCACCAGCTCCACAACCAAAAACAAACCACTATCTTTTGCCCAAGTCCTCGGTAGTATAGTGGTAAACATTCCCACCTGTCACATGTGGAACTGCGCATCAATTATCAACAACAACAACAAAACAGCTTTGTCCGTGTCTGACCAGGGCCTACCTATGAAGCAAAGAGTAGTGTCACCATGACCCAGGACATGAATGAGAGAGCACCTACCTCATTGTCACAAGCCTCATCCAGGATCTTGATGGCAGACATGGACACACTCTTTTCAGGATCATAAAGCTGAGTGACCAGAAATTCAACTCCCCACTGACTGAAGCCTGGAGTTCCAGCACGCAACAGTACACGTAGCAGCCTGGTAGCGTACAGTCGGCAGACCTGGACCAGACGAACCACAATGACAACTGAGATGACAGGCAAGACAACTGAGATGACAGGCAAGACATCATTGCTGGCACAGAGTATACAAAATCTCTCTCTCTCTCTCTCTCTCTCTCTTTCTCTCTCTCTCTCTCTCTCTCTCTCTCTCTCTCTTGCTCTTTATCCCCATTAGGGTATATGCCATAAGACACGGCACGCGCCACCAAACATACAAAAGGGTGAACAGGATTTTCCCATATGGACACTAGAGTGGACGGCAATAAGAGAGAGAAACCCATGGGAACAGAGTAGCGTCAGAGAACAGCAACGGGATACGCTGTGAAGCTGCGACAAGAAGAGGTTCGGTTTTCCAGGAGTTCCGTGCGGAGAAGCAAGCAGCAGGAAAGATCTGGACGATGCAGAGGCGAGGAATGTGATAGCAACGAAGATTCATTCCGTGGAAGGACCTAGACGATATTTTAACAGGAACGATGGAACAAGTGGAAGGAAAATAGCTGGGAGGAGTCGGAGACACAGGATTTTCAGAGTTGTTTTGGGAACTAGTTCTTAGATGGTTTTGAATGAAGACCGACCCTGTCTAAAAGGGCACTTCGTTTATTCTTTGATTAGTTCAGCCAATGAAAGATTCTGCAGCGCATTAATAAATGTCTTCATCCAGTTCTCACAATCGGCCGTCAGTTGTTATTTCCGTTCATCGCAGTTGAGATGATTTTCAAGGTAAAGCCGTTTGTTTATCGTTGACTGTTAATTGTTTCATTAAGTAACGAGCATATTGCACCCTGGCAGTATAGTCAATCAACTCAATCACTCCAAGCAGTCCTATCCTTTGCTATTTCATGGACATCCTCAACTCAATCTCTCCAAGCTTTCCTATCCTTTGCTATCTCATAGAAGAGTCTCCTGTGATCGCTGTCTCTGCATCATGTCATACCTCTTCTAGAAGAGTCTCCTATGTTCGCTATCTCCTCATCGTGTCATACTTCTTCTAGAAGAGCCTCCTGTGATCGCTGTCTCCTCATCGTGTCATCCCTCTTCTAGAAGAGTCTCCTGTGTTCATTATCTCCACATCGTGTCATACCTCTTCTAGAAAAGTCTCCCAAAGGGCTCGGGATCTGTGAGTGGGCTGGGGAAGATGGGAGATTATGTGGGTGGGTTTGGAATTTGTGTGTGGGTAGGTGCGGGATATGCGAGTTGACGGGGATGTGTGTGTGCGCATGGGGGATGTGTGGCCGAGGAATGTGTGTTTGGCTGGGTGGTTTGAGGTGTGTGGGTGGAGGAGGATATGTGGGTGAGTGATTGTTGGTGGGTAATGGGATGGGTAGAGGATATGTGAGTGGGTGGGGAGATGTGTGTAGGTGGGTGGATGTGTGTGGGTGGGGGATGTGTGGGTTGGGGAATGTATGTGTGCTTGGGGTGTGGGTGGATGGGATGTGTGGTGGGTGAGAGGTGTGTGTGGGTGGGGAGATGTGTAGGTGTAGGGATGTGGTGGATGGGTGGGGGAATGTATGTGTGTGTGGGTTATGTGTATGGTTGGGTGGAGGAGTTGAAGTGAATGGGGGATGTGTGGGTGGGTGGTGGATGTGTCACATAACATAGTAATATGCATTGTTTATGTTTACAAAATTCATGTGACAATGTTTTTTCCTATGCACTGTTGATGAAACAAAGATGAGTGATTGGAAGGGCCGAATGTAAGACGGGCCTGCGTGCCCAATTTGTTACCCTTTGAAAATAAAGTCTGTTCGTTCGTTCGTTCGTTCCCATCCTCCTGGTTCATAACTGGCTGGGTTCTGCAGCTACAGTGTTTCTACAGAATGGGGAAGTCAGCTCCAGGACCAAGCCTCCTGTGTTGCCTTTCATGACCCATATGACAGGTTACAGTGTGTTACTGTGCTCTGCTTCTCTGCAAGGGTTCAGATAAGACAAGGGCGGTACACAGAATATCCAAGCCAAAGGAGGTACCCATGGAATCAGTCATGGAGGTGACAATCCACAGTCTGAATACTGTCAAGATCAAGTCTCTCAGGTGAACAGAGGAAAACAGACAGATTGTAGCTTGGTCAGGTGGAAATATATGCGAGAGACTCAAAGATATGATGGGGCTCTTTATCTGACATGGTTTCTACATCTCACTGGTGGAGTGGCCCAGGCAAGAGGTATTAGAACCACACTTGAGCTAGTCTCTGAGAGACTGACAGGAGTGCCAACTTCCACCATTTATGTTGATGCCTGGCGTATTGGCTCCTCTCTAATATACCTCTCTGTTCTTCAATCATCGTTATTGTCTCCAGGTTATGTCATTTGTTCTGTAAGTGACACTATGCCTTTCCTTTATTTCTTGATTTGTTTTAAGCCACACACTCACACATATATACACTGATATGCACTCACACACATATGCCCACACGTGTACTCACATCTTGAGTGGCGGTCAGTGCCTTGGATAGGACAGCTCTGGCAGAACCATCAAATGTGTAGTTCAGGGAGGAGATGACCATCTTCACATACATCAGGTTGGTGGAGGAGGACATCAGCTCCAGGAAGCTGGAGAAAACAGTTCAAACACTTGTGACTGGTTCCTACAGCGTCTATAGCATGCTGACCAGTACTTCCACTAGCCCTGCGTGGCCACCGTAGCCAGACTGACCACTGGGATGTGGCATCACTTCAACACACCAAGTCCTGTACTAGCCACTTGGCATTGCTCATATGTGAAACATATGGAATGGCTGGCTCAACTACAAAACCAGGCAACAAGAACAGTCAGGCACCACACTATCTATCTCATTTCATCTCATCTCATCATGTTCCTCTTGTACCTTGTGGTGTCAAGGTGAAGTACAAACATCGTGAGAGTGCCGGATTATGGGCTTCATGTATCGATATTCCCATGGACTCTGTTATTCCCTCCGTCCAACGTTTACGTGGTCGGCCTCTTCCTCTGTTTCCATCTGGTCTGTACATCATTGCTTGTTGTGGTATGCTGTTGACTGGTAACCTACTTGCATGGCCAAACTATTTGACTTGCTTTCTAATAAAATCTAGTGCAGCTGTAACCCCCACTTTAGTCCTGGTTTCTTCATTTCTGATCTTATCTCTTCTTGATACGTTGAGTATTCTTCTCAGGAACCTCATTTCTGTTGTTGTGATTTTTCTTTTCTCTTTTTCTGTCATTATCCAGGTTTGGCATTGGTAACATAGAGTTGTTAGGAAGATTGTGTTGTAAAGTGCTTTCTTAGTAATTATTGATACATGTTTGTTCTTTAGTATTGGTGCCATTTGTCCAATCAGTTGGTTTGCCTTATTGCACCTATTTTCAATCTCGTCTTCTGATCTGCCATATGATGATATTATGCTGCCTAGGTACTTGAAACAACACTATCTATAACCAGACAATTCAGCCCATGTTGTGTTTCCCATTTTGTGCAGATAGAATGTGCATCTCCCCTGATGTGTCTCCACCTTGCCGTGGTGGGGGAGCTTGCGTGTCCCATCGACCCCATGTGCTTGCTGATGGGTGAAAACTACATATCGGACGGCTCGTGGGATAGGGACCAGACTAAGAGAGACACAACCTGCTGCTCTGCAGGTAAGACTGAGGATAGCAGTCAAAATCAGGCAAACGATCCCTAAATCTCAGTCCGGGCATAACCTCTAAGGCTCCCATCTGAGGTGTATGGCTGAACGTCTCTAAGCCATAAACTCTCGGAAGTGAGAGCCTGGCCGACACAAACCTACATCAAAATTGTGATGATGTGCTGAGAAAGCTACATGCTCGGCGCAGATTCGTTCGATGGCTCTTAGCTGGGGGATATGAGGTATCCCCGGATGAAAGGGCCTGACCGTTACTCGCCCACAGACGCACGGAGGTAAGGTGCTGAGCCGGTAGCACATGTAGCCTACCTCGTGAGTGAGTACAAAAGGTGGAAAAACACCTCGGTCGCACGTCTCGCAGACGTCCGATAGTCTGTAACCACACTCATGGAGTGAGTGTAGTCAAAGGTGGAAAATTGTCTCGTTGACACGAAATGGAACGCCTATCTTGCGAATCCATTACGTGGCAGCCCGAAGCGAAAGCTTGCTGTGTGGAAGCCGAAACAAGAGTCTCGAAACCCGAGGAAGGCTAACCTCATTAAAAAATGCCCGCCGGAAGTGTCGTCCTACGGGTGGCAAACTAAAAATTGACACTACGCATTTACGTCCGAGTGAAATGTCTCGTCCGAATGTCTCTCGTGCTAGGAACAGCTCTGACTACCTATTTTCCAAATTCCGCTCTTGTTCGGAACAGCTCTGACTAGGTAGTTTTCCGAATGTCTGTCATGTCTGGAACAGCTCTGACGGGCGCAACGACAAGCACATGTCCGAAAACTCGCTGAGTGGATACCGTCTGCAAACCTGTCTGGTTTGTGCGGGAATGGCCCGGGGCAAACGAAATGACCAATATATTGAAGTGAGGATTTAAAGCAGCCATGAGCAGGACCCCGAGGTAGACCAAGAAGGCGGTGGAGAGATAATATACATACAGACCTACAAGCACTTGGAATCAACGACTGGCAAGAGAAGGTCCACCAGAGAGACGAATGGAGACAGATTGTATTTGCAGCAAAGAACCTCAATGGCTCGGAACGCTGAAGAAGAAGAAGGAGAAGAAGATGAGCAGGACGTGACGATTCCCTCAGCTAGCCCAGAACCAGGGCGTTATGTGTCGGCCCTGCAACTATGGAAGCAACCTTGGATGGCGGAAAATGCTATGGACTGTCCCTGCCTTCCTTTGAGGGATGACCGTTGTCTTCGACCGTTCAACCTTGGCCAGCATGGTTGCAGATGGCACCACAAAAGTGAGAGTCTCCCAGGAATGCTACCTGATCAAAAAAGCACGCTAAAGTCGATGTGTTGGCCTACGGGTTTCGGCCCAAGGGCGCATAACAGACACACCGCAATCACATCTGAAAAAACACTCCGGATGAACGAAAAGAAGAAGAAGAAGAAGAATGTGCATATTCAAGTTATTTTATTTCATTTTAATCTGATATTTGTTTCTTTCAAAATTACGCTGAGAGTTTTAAATCAGCCGAGGGTGATTTGGAAGCAGATCACTTAGTGCTGACTTCAATGGTATGAACATGGGCCATTCAGACAGCAATGGCAAACTACTGAACATAAAATTGCTTACACAATGACAAGCAGCTGGGACTGACTGCGATGTCCTGTAAAAGACATGCATATATTTGTGTAACTGTCCACACTGTCACAGATTCCCTGGGGCAGCTGCAGGTGACAGCCAGTAGAGCTAATCTGCTGCTGCCTGGCCACAATGTAGAACATCTGGAGTCGTTTCCCCAGTGTCGTTGTTGTGTCGAAAAACATTTGGTTAGCATTTTCTATACCGTTTTATGATACTGATGTAATTTTAAATGCATATCTTGTTCTATCTTGTTCAATACCTCTCAGTGATGGTAAAGTTGAGTTAAGGTATGAGACAGATCACACAGAAAGAATTCTTAAACAAGTCGAGGGACTTAACATCAATGGAAGAATATAAACAATCTTAGGTATGCTGACGATACCCTGTTACTGGTAGAAAGCGAGCAAGAGTTACAAGACCTAGTGGGACAAGTAAACAGGCATAGTGCAGAATGTGGCTTACATATTAACATCCAAAAACCAAAAACTATGATAATTAGCAGTTGAAAGGAAAGGTCATCAATGAACATCACAGTAAACAGGGAGTTACTAGAACAAGTAACAAGTTTCTCCTATCCTGGACCGATCTATGTTAGAAAAAGTAACAAGTTTCTCCGATCTTGGACCGATCTATGTTAGAAAAAGTAACCAGTTTCTCCGATCTTGGACCGATCTATGTAATAACTCATAGAACCGATTATGAGACAATGATGGTACTGTAGACATAAGAAATGGATAAAGAACATACACCATGATAACCACAAATTGGGAAAAACAAGGAGCAGCCAAAGCAGGAGTGTAATAGTGTTATGCATTGATAGACAGTAACTGCTTATGTGAAGACATGATAAACTGTCCAAACAATACTTACGTTTGAATGATGCCAGTCTTCTCCAGATACATACAGCCTTTCTTTGAAGCTGAGAACTGGCCGATGAAGAGAAAGTAGTAGCGACACAGCTTATCATGAATGCGTTTGGATCCAAAAGTGGCATTTTCATCTACAGGCACATTAAGCTTGATCAGCTGTGAATGTCAATGTTAGGACAATTGTGAATGTAATGTTCGTTCAACTTTGTCAGTTATGAATGTAATGTGTGGACAACTTTGGCAGTTGTGAATGTAATGTGTGGACAACTTTGGCAGTTGTGAATGTAATTTGTGGACAACTTTATCAGCCAAGAAGAGAAATGTCTCCACAAATGAACTCTTATGTTTTGCTAAAGAAGTCAACATACTGACAACAAAAGACACTTCACCCACAGACCAAAAGATTTCACTCTAATGTACCTGCCTTACTTTCTGTAATTTAAAAAAAAAACTATCATTTTTATACAATTCACATTCACATAGGCATTCACACATGCATTCATACAAATTGTACAAGCCTGTACACACATGCATTCACTCAGTTGTTCATACAAATTGTACACACATATTGTATACACAGGTGTTCACAGACTGTACACATATATTGTATACACAGGTGTTCACAGACTGTACACATATATTGTATACACAGGTGTTCACAGACTGTACACACTGGTTGTACACACACTGTACACAGGTTGTACACAGACTGTACACACAGACTGTACACACAAACTGTACACACAGGTTAAGATTTACAACATTCTTAAAGTTGACCAGATTTTACAGCAATATTAGCTACAACTGACACTTACTGACACGCACTGACATGCACTGACATGCACTGACACTCCCTGACACGCACTGGCATGCTTAATCATTCCACACATGCATACATGCCTCTCACTTCAATTGATGTGATTCAATTCAATTCAACTTTATTTGTAACCCTTTTAAAATAAAGTTGAATTGAACTAAATTGAATTGAATCACTGACACACACAATCATTCCATACACAATCATTCCACACATGAGTGCATGTACATGCACACACACACACACACACCTACATGCCTCTCACTGACACACACAATCATTCCACACATGTGTGCATGCACATGCACACACACACACCTACATGCCTCTCACTGACACACAATCATTCCACACACAATCATTCCACATGAGTGTGCATGCACGTACGTGCGCGCATGAATACATGCACGCGCACACGCACACACCCACATGGCACTCGCTGAGACACACAATCATTCCACACACAATCATTCCATACGAGCAGACACACACACCTACATGGCACTCGCTGACACACTGACCTCTTTGAGATTCTCTGCGATGTCCGTGAGCAGTTCCGTGGTCATTCTGTCCGCCTCGTCCTGGAAGCAACACGCAGATATGACTGTGACCATGTCAGATGTTAACCATCCACACTTGTCAATACAATAGTTATGTTTACAAACACAATAACATTCACATGTATACATACAACAGCCACATTTACAAACACAATAACATTCACACGTATACATACAACAGCCACACATATAAATACAATAGTTATGTTTAGAAACACAATAACATTCACATGTATACATACAACAGCCACACTTGTGAATACAATTGTTATGTTTAAAAACACAATAACATTCACATTTATACTAACAATAACCACATTTATAAATACAATAGTTATGTTTAAAAACATAATCACACATACATACAACAGCCACATTTACAAAAATAATAACATACATTTATAAATACAGCAGCCACATTAATGACTATACAATTAACATTTATAAAGACAATAGCCACATTTATAAATACAGAATTAAGATTTACAAATACAACAACCACAGTTATAAACACAACATTCTTCTTCTTCTCTTCCTCCATTTACCCCAGTGAAGTGTGAGGGGAGATGTCAAGATCTTTTATGCACTCTTTCTAATGCACTTTGTAAGTTTGTATTCATTTCACTAAGGTTGTTCTTGCTACCATCACTCCATCTTTTACTGAGGTCTTCCCCTAACTCTGTATCCATTATATTTCTTCAATGTGGCTCTTTGTGGTGGACGGTACCAGGACAATCTTGTGAGGTGGCTAAACCATCTCATCTGTTGTTCTTTATCGAAGTGCATGACTGGTTTCAGACAATCATCTACTAATTTACTCATTCCTAATTCATCTCTCACAGTCACTCCCGCAGTCCTTCTAAAGTATCTCATCTGTTGTTCTTTATCGAAGTGCATGACTGGTTTCAGACAATCATCTACTAATTTACTCATTCCTAATTCATCTCTCACAGTCACTCCCGCAGTCCTTCTAAAGTACCTCATCTGTTGTTCTTTATCGAAGTGCATGACTGGTTTCAGTCAGTCATCTACTAATTTACTCATTCCTAATTCATCTCTCACAGTCACTCCCGCAGTCCTTCTAAAGTATCTCATCTGTTGTTCTTTATCGAAGTGCATGACTGGTTTCAGTCAGTCATCTACTAATTTACTCATTCCTAATTCATCTCTCACAGTCACTCCCGCAGTCCTTCTAAAGTATCTCATCTGTTGTTCTTTATCGAAGTGCATGACTGGTTTCAGTCAATCATCTACTAATTTACTCATTCCTAATTCATCTCTCACAGTCACTCCCGCAGTCCTTCTAAAGTATCTCATCTGTTGTTCTTTATCGAAGTGCATGACTGGTTTCAGACAATCATCTACTAATTTACTCATTCCTAATTCATCTCTCACAGTCACTCCCGCAGTCCTTCTAAAGTACCTCATCTGTTGTTCTTTATCGAAGTGCATGACTGGTTTCAGTCAATCATCTACTAATTTACTCATTCCTAATTCATCTCTCACAGTCACTCCCGCAGTCCTTCTAAAGTATCTCATCTGTTGTTCTTTATAGAAGTGCATGACTGGTTTCAGACAATCATCTACTAATTTACTCATTCCTAATTCATCTCTCACAGTCACTCCCGCAGTCCTTCTAAAGTATCTCATCTGTTGTTCTTTATAGAAGTGCATGACTGGTTTCAGTCAATCATCTACTAATTTACTCATTCCTAATTCATCTCTCACAGTCACTCCCGCAGTCCTTCTAAAGTATCTCATCTGTTGTTCTTTATCGAAATGCATGACTGGTTTCAGTCAGTCATCTACTAATTTACTCATTCCTAATTCATCTCTCACAGTCACTCCCGCAGTCCTTCTAAAGTATCTCATCTGTTGTTCTTTATCGAAATGCATGACTGGTTTCAGACAATCATCTACTAATTTACTCATTCCTAATTCATCTCTCACAGTCACTCCCGCAGTCCTTCTAAAGTATCTCATCTGTTGTTCTTTATCGAAGTGCATGACTGGTTTCAGACAATCATCTACTAATTTACTCATTCCTAATTCATCTCTCACAGTCACTCCCGCAGTCCTTCTAAAGTATCTCATCTGTTGTTCTTTATCGAAATGCATGACTGGTTTCAGACAATCATCTACTAATTTACTCATTCCTAATTCATCTCTCACAGTCACTCCCGCAGTCCTTCTAAAGTATCTCATCTGTTGTTCTTTATCGAAATGCATGACTGGTTTCAGACAATCATCTACTAATTTACTCATTCCTAATTCATCTCTCACAGTCACTCCCGCAGTCCTTCTAAAGTATCTCATCTGTTGTTCTTTATCGAAATGCATGACTGGTTTCAGACAATCATCTACTAATTTACTCATTCCTAATTCATCTCTCACAGTCACTCCCGCAGTCCTTCTAAAGTATCTCATCTGTTGTTCTTTATCGAAGTGCATGACTGGTTTCAGTCAGTCATCTACTAATTTACTCATTCCTAATTCATCTCTCACAGTCACTCCCGCAGTCCTTCTAAAGTACCTCATCTGTTGTTCTTTATCGAAATGCATGACTGGTTTCAGACAATCATCTACTAATTTACTCATTCCTAATTCATCTCTCACAGTCACTCCCGCAGTCCTTCTAAAGTATCTCATCTGTTGTTCTTTATCGAAGTGCATGACTGGTTTCAGACAATCATCTACTAATTTCCTCATTCCTAATTCATCTCTCACAGTCACTCCCGCAGTCCTTCTAAAGTATCTCATCTGTTGTTCTTTATTGAAGTGCATGACTGGTTTCAGACAATCATCTACTAATTTACTCATTCCTAATTCATCTCTCACAGTCACTCCCGCAGTCCTTCTAAAGTATCTCATTTGTTGTTCTTTATCGAAGTGCATGACTGGTTTCAGTCAGTCATATACTAATTTACTCATTCCTAATTCATCTCTCACAGTCACTCCCGCAGTCCTTCTAAAGTATCTCATCTGTTGTTCTTTATCGAAGTGCATGACTGGTTTCAGACAATCATCTACTAATTTACTCATTCCTAATTCATCTCTCACAGTCACTCCCGCAGTCCTTCTAAAGTATCTCATCTGTTGTTCTTTATCGAAGTGCATGACTGGTTTCAGACAATCATCTACTAATTTACTCATTCCTAATTCATCTCTCACAGTCACTCCCGCAGTCCTTCTAAAGTATCTCATCTGTTGTTTTTTATCGAAGTGCATGACTGGTTTCAGACAATCATCTACTAATTTACTCATTCCTAATTCATCTCTCACAGTCACTCCCGCAGTCCTTCTAAAGTACCTCATCTGTTGTTCTTTATCGAAGTGCATGACTGGTTTCAGACAATCATCTACTAATTTACTCATTCCTAATTCATCTCTCACAGTCACTCCCGCAGTCCTTCTAAAGTATTTCATCTGTTGTTATGATTTTGCGCTCATCAGTTGCAGTAAGTGTCCATGATTGACACTGGTAGCATGTTGGCTGAAAAATACTTCTGATAAGATTTGCTTTCGTGCTGACAGGTATCTTTCTATGTGACAAAAATTTTGCTAATTGTACCTGATTTGCCTTTGCACAACACATGTTGATTTCTCTATCCATTCCCCCATCTGAAGTGAAAATTGACTCAGATATTTAGATTCACTGGTTTGGTTTACTTCCGAGTTCTATATTTGTATTGACAGGGTTTCTGACTGTCTGCCTATCACTGTTGTCTCTGTCTTGTCAATGCATATTTTCATGTTACATTTCATGCACATGGAATTGGCTAGATTTACATGGTTCTGAAGCCTCTTTTTCATCTTCCACTATTAACACTTGGTTGTCCACAAATAATAATTCAGAAATTGTATCTACTTTTTCGCTCTCTGCATATAGTGTCACTGTATGTTATAAACAGCAAAGGGGAGAGCACACATCCCAGTCGCACACCTGAATTTACAGAGAAAGGTTTTCATGGACCTGCCTTTCTTCTTACGTAACTTTTGCTAGACTTATATAAACTTTCACAAACATTAATTAGATGTTAGTTAATTCTGTATTTTCTTAGGCAATCCCAAGGCATACTCCTGTCAACTCTGTCTATAAATGTGACATGACATGTTTTGTCATGTTAAAGTGCTTTTTCTGTCAGTTGTCTACATGTGACAATATATAACAATATAACATATATAACAATATAACATTAACATTTACAAATACAACAGCCACATGTACAAACACAATAACACACACATTTATCAATAAAGATACTTATCAACACAAAAACATGCACATTAATAAATATAAAACGTATACTTATAAAACATTCAGATAATAAAACTTAAAAGTCGCTTTTATAAAACATGAAACAGCCACATTTATATTTATAAAACATTCTCATTTATACAACATAAAATATTCACATTTACAAAACATGAAACATCTACCTTTATAAATCATACAATGTTCAGATTTATACAACATTAAACATCCATATTTTAAAAACATACACTTTATCAAACATAAAACATCCACTTGTTTGCCTGTTTTCTTCTTCTGCCATGACACTCTTCCTACTCATGTAAACAACCACATTACAACATGTAACACCAACAACACATACATCAACAAATCAACCATGACTGACCGAAGTTGAGTACAGGAGAAAGTCAACAAAATGGCAGCCGGCAATACAAATCTTGCGCTTGGCTGGGTCAAGGTCAGATCTGGAGAAGAGGTTGTTCTCTGGTTTGAAGTAGTACAGCAGACGCTTGATGAATCTGTGACACAGGAATGATGGGATTGATTACTGCTGCCACTGCTGCAGAGGTAAAGGTTCTCACTCGCAGTAGTACCAATGATATTGGTAGGTTTATACATGGTTTTGGAATCTTGGTATAAGTAATATATTTTTATACTGGAAGGCCCAGTTATATGTTGCTTCGGTTTACATCTTTTCGCTATAACGTTGTTGTCACATAGGGGACTAACTTCACTTCACGTCGCTACGTTTCGCCATAACGTCGTTTTGAGGCTGGCGATCGGGCTGTTGATGTCGGTAAAGTCCATGGTTTACCTCCAACCACGGTAAGGACAATTCTTGCAGGTGCTGACAAAATCAAAGAGAGTGCTAAACACGTAACCCTTTTGAGTGTTTCCAAGATCACTTGTACCAGAAGTACTCTTATGGAGAATATGGAAGCACTATTGGCCGTCTGGATTGAAGACCAGACCCAACGGAATATGCCTGAGATCAAGATGGCTATCCAAGAGAAAGCAAAGTCTCTCTATGAAGATCTAGCTAAGAAAGCGGATGAGAGCAGTACTAGTAGTGCTGATGATAGTTTTGGAGTGAGTCGTAGTTGGTTTGAGCGCTTTAAGAAGTGTTCACATCTGCACAACATTCAGACAACAGGTGAAGCGGCGAGTGCTGATACTGCGGCTGCAGAGTGTTTCCCTGCAGAGTTAAAGGCCATGATTGAGGAGGGTTGTTACTGTGCAGCAGATATTGGACAAATTTTTTTGTTCAAGCAGAGAAGAGCCAGGAAAAGAAGCAGGAAGAGGTTACACTTTCATCGTTAGATGAAGAGGCAGAATTTAAGGCCTCTAAGTCCCGATAACTCTACCACTCGCCCTCCAACCCACCTCTATTTAGCCAATAAATATCAACAACCATCAAAATAAACATTACATAAGACATTGTATTTCATTTAATCCTATGGGAAATAGTGTTTTGCTATATGTCATTTCACTTAAAGTCGCATTTCCAAGAACATAACCCTGACGTTAATCGGGGCCTTCCAGTACTGGTATAAATTACACTTATATACTGATATAAATGGTACTGACATACTGGTATAAATTATACTGATATACTGGTATAAATTATATTGGTATACTGGTATAAATGATACATTTGTATACTTGTATAAATTTCGCTGATATACTGATATAAATGATACTGGCATACTGGTACAAATTATACTGATATACTGGTATAAATGATATTAGTATACTGGTATAAATGATGTATTTGTATACTGGTATAAATGATGTATTTGTATACTGGTATAAATGATGTATTTGTATACTGGTATAAATTACACTGGTATACTATTATAAATTATATGTGTGCATGAGCGCTGAGATGCTGGGTATGGAAGCCAACTGGCTCACAAATTATGCGACAACTGGGACACAGATACTCTGAATACATCAAACCTAACAGTGTGACATCTGGGACACAGATACTCTGAACGCATCAAACCTGACAGTGCCACATCTGGGACACAGATACTCTGAACACATCAAACCTGACAGTGCCACATCTGGGACACATCAAACCTGACAGTGCCACATCTGGGACACAGATACTCTGAACACATCAAACCTGACAGTGCCACATCTGGGACACAGATACTCTGAACACATCAAACCTGACAGTGCCACATCTGGGACACATCAAACCAGACAGTGCCACAACTGGGACACAGATACTCTGAACACATCAAACCTGACAGTGCCACATCTGGGACACATCAAACCTGACAGTGCCACATCTGGGACACAGATACTCTGGACACATTAAACCTGACAGTGCCACATCTGGGACACATCAAACCTGAAAGTGCCACATCTGGGACACAGATACTCTGAACACATCAAACCTGACAGTGCCACATCTGGGACACAGATACTCTGAACACATCAAACCTGACAGTGCCACATCTGGGACACAGATACTCTAGAGACATCAAACCTCGCAGTGCCACATCTGGGACACAGATGCTCTGATCACATCAAACCTGACAGTGCCACATCTGGGACACAGATACACTGAACACATCAAACCTGACATTGCCACATCTGGGACACATCAAACCTGACAGTGCCACATCTGGGACACAGATACTCTGAACACATCAAACCTGACAGTGCCACATCTGGGACACATCAAACCTGACAGTGCCACATCTGGGACACAGATACTCTGGACACATCAAACCTGACAGTGCCACATCTGGGACACATCAAACCTGACAGTGCCACATCTGGGACACATACTCTGAACACATCAAACCTGACAGTGCCACACCTGGGACACAGATACTCTAGAGACATCAAACCTCACAATGCCACATCTGGGACACAGATACTCTGAACACATCAAACCTCACAGTGCCACATCTGGGACATATCAAACCTGACAGTGCCACATCTGGGACACAGATACTCTGAACACATCAAACCTGACAGTGCCACATCTGGGACACATCAAACCTGACAGTGCCACATCTGGGACACAGATACTTTGAACACATCAAACCTGACAGTGCCACACCTGGGACACAGATACTCTAGAGACATCAAACCTCACAATGCCACATCTGGGACACAGATACTCTGAACACATCAAACCTGACAGTGCCACATCTGGGACACATCAAACCTGACAGTGCCACATCTGGGACACAGATACTCTGAACACATCAAACCTGACAGTGCCACATCTGGGACACATCAAACTTGACAGTGCCACATCTGGGACACAGATACTCTGGACACATCAAACCTGACAGTGCCACATCTGGGACACATCAAACCTGACAGTGCCACATCTGGGACACAGATACCCTGAACACATCAAACCTGACAGTGCCACATCTGGGACACATCAAACCTGACAGTGCCACATCTGGGACACAGATACTCTGAACACATCAAACCTGACAGTGCCACATCTGGGACACATCAAACCTGACAGTGCCACATCTGGGACACAGATACTCTGGACACATCAAACCTGACAGTGCCACATCTGGGACACATCAAACCTGACAGTGCCACATCTGGGACACAGATACTCTAGAGACATCAAACCTCACAGTGCCACATCTGGGACACAGATACTCTGAACACATCAAACCTCACAGTGCCACATCTGGGACACAGATACTCTGAACACATCAAACCTGACAGTGCCACATCTGGGACACAGATTAGAGACAACAAACCTCACAGTGTCACACCTGGGACACAAATACTCTAGAGACATCAAACCTGACAGTGCCACACCTGGGACACAGATACTCTGATCACATCAAACCTGACAGTGCCACACTTGGGACACAGATACTCTGATCACATCAAACCTGACAGTGCCACATCTGGGACACAGATACTCTAGACACATCAAACCTCACAGTGCCACATCTGGAACACAGATACTCTAGAGACATCAAACTTGACAGTGCCACACCTGGGACACACTCTGGACACATCATACCTCACAGTGCCACACCTGGGACACAGATACTCTAGAGACATCAAACCTGACAGTTCCACATCTGGGACACAGATACTCTAGAGACATCAAACCTGACAGTGCCACATCTGGGACACAGATACTCTAGAGACATCAAACCTGACAGTGCCACATCTGGGACACAGATACTCTAGAGACATCAAACCTGACATTGCCACATCTGGGACACATCAAACCTGACAGTGCCACATCTGGGACACAGATACTCTAGAGACATCAAACCTGACAGTGCCACATCTGGGACACAGATACTCTGGACACATCAAACCTGACATTGCCACATCTGGGACACAGATACTATGGACACATCAAACCTGGCAGTGGTTTGTAGAGAAAAGTCATGAGAGGTGTGGTTTCTGGAAGATGAGACAGGGTCAGGCAACACAACCGTGGAGACAGGGCATTAAAGACATCCTGGACATGAAACAACATCAGACAGGGCATTAAAGACATCCTGGACATGAACAAACATGAGACAGGGGATCTGGTGATGGATGGAATCTTTCTTCTAGCGGGCTGCGATGAGAGCAAATGACTTGCTCCAAACTATCCACGTGAAATTCTGGAAGTGGAGGAGAAGAGTCTTCAGCAGACAGTTCCTGGACTGATGACCCCCAGACAAGAGACCTCCTGGCAACTCACCTGAGATAATGACCCCCAGACAAGAGACCTCCTGGCAACTCACCTGAGATGGTTTTGGTCTTCCAGCTTTCTCAGTTTCTCATCCGGCCACTGAAACATAACAAGAAAACTGTGAGAACAAATTTGCTCTACTCTGTCTATTGTCTCACCCCTACTTCATCTCTACAACCTGCAGCTGTGAGGTGGCAAGCTGGTACTTGTGTCACCAGAGTGATGTCTGACTCTCAGCGTGTATTATACCATGCGGCTGGGTGGGGGACACTTCTCTCCTACAGGGTCAGATTGTCCAGGTCATGCCAGAGTATGAAGCAACAAACAAGTGGAACCGTTGGCTTTCAGAGCATCAGTATTTGGAACTCTTACAATAGACAAGGAAGATACTCTGAAGACTGTCTATCCAATGACAGCCAACAACAACACACTCAGGATGTTAGAACTGTAACTTGCCTGGTTGAATGACTGCCAGATGAAGGCACCAACAACACGCTCAGGATGTTAGAATTGTAACTTGCCTGGTTGAAGCCTGTCACAAGCTGGCCAGGAACTTGATCTTGACAATTTTGATCAATTCAAGCACCTTCTAGACCTTTATCAATTGAGCGAATCAGTCCTAGTAGGAACAACATGAATGGGACAGGAGATCTTTACTAGAGTAGTTCCACTGTGGGACTTTCCCTTGTGCCCAGACAAGACAGCCTGCCGGTCGTTGGTCATCATTTCTCCTGCTTTTAATCAGGTTCCCACAGTCTAACTACATCATTTCTCCTGCTTTTAATCCAGAATTTTAAAATCCAGAATGTTTATTCCATGGAAGTTTGCACATTCATTTCAGTTTTTGTGAAGTTTTTTTACATAATCTGTGTTGTTCAAGTTGCCAATCAACTGAATGTATTTACTGACTGTAATAAATCAATATCAGAAAACCAGGGATCAGCAGGTGGTGCAGCCACCAAACTCTCCTCCTGGAGCCAGCTCTCCTGGCAGACAGTTCTCTGAGGGGGAGGTTCCTCCTGGAGCCAGCTCTCCTGGCAGACAGTTCTCTGAGGGGAAGGTTCTCTAGCGGTGCTGTCCTTGTCCAATGGTGAAGTCTCTGACAGCAGTATTTTTTAAGCTTCTTTCCTTGTCCAATGGTGAAGTCTCTGACAACAGTATTTTCTGAGCTTCTTTCAGTCAAAATCTTCATGTAACAAAGGATAGAGGAAATTCCAGAGCCTGTTTTCCCTTGGACGCTAGACAAGTGATTTCTCATGTCAGAAACAAACTGCACAAACAGTCACCCACGCCAGTAAAGGGCACCCACACCAGTTAGGTGGACCTACACCAATAAGGGAGACCCACACCAATAAGGGTGACCCATACCTGTAAGGGGAGCCCACACCAGTAAGGGGGGCCCACACCTGTAAGGGGAACCCACACCAGTAAGGGGGACAACATGGACCCACACCAATAAGGAGGAAAACATTGTAGCCTACCACGCATGTCATAAGAGGCGACTAAGGAGGCTTGATGGTTCCGTCGCCCTGCTACTGAGTGAGTGTGTGGCGCGACACTGTGAGCTGTGAGTTTCGTGTGAAATGCTTTTGAATCTGCCCGAGGTTTTTTGGAACGTGACTACATGTTCGGAGCGATGGTAGCTGGCTATGTCCCAGATTGACCGGTTTTTGCCTTATGCAGAAATGCGTGGCTGCTGGGCTTCTGGTTGACTGCCACTGCCATCGACGATGAACTGTATTTTCGTGGACTGTGTGGGTGAACATCTAGGAAACATCCAGATGGGAAAATGACTGCCGATTCCATCAGAGATGAACTGGGTGTTTTGTGGGGGACTATTGTGTTGACATTCTGGCAGCGGCATTATGCACAGTGGATCTGTGCGGGCTGTTCTTTGTCGAGACTCCTGTCTTTTCCACTTTTCACATTGGGCAGTGGGGAGCGTTTTATGCTATATTCACTGGCACAGGAACGGAGCATAATGGGGACGACCTGTTGCTGTGAGGTTGGAACTACGACTAACTAACTAACTAACTAACATTGATCCACACCAGTAAGAGGGACCCACACCAGTAAGGGGGGCCCACACCAGTAAGGGGGACCCACACCAGTAAGGGGGACAACATGGATCCACACCAGTAAGAGGGACCCACACCAGTAAGAGGGACCCACACCAGTAAGAGGGACACACACCTGTAAAAGGGACCATTTCCAGCGTCCGTGTTTGTTGATGTACGTTTAACCACTAACACTTAGAGAAATATGGCCACCAGGGTCACTGACCTTGAGGATTGCAGCAATGACTGACCAATCCCACTCTGAATTGGCTTTGGTTGTGTTGACCTGTGAGTCTCGGATGGCATGGCTGGTCATGTCATCTGAAGAAATCTGAAATCAACCAAGGCAAGGCATCATAACAACAGGACATGACTACGCCACACACATTTGTTATCATCCTTGTTGAGTTCCCATCATATACAGCATCAAAGTCTCAAATACAACAACCCTGAACTCAACACCAACACATGGGCTGGTCACCAACATTGTCGTGACGGTGGCAGAGACACACACCTGGTGTGTCCAATGAAATAGTAGATGAAACTGTCAACACATACTGTGAAATGTGTACATGTAATGGATTGTGTCTTCCTGTGCTCTCTTTCTCGTGGCATTGTCCACCTCAGACTGGAAAGTCTGCTAGCTATTCTGTGTGTTAACTAACTCTATCACTCAGCCACACAAGACAAACCACCTCAGACACTGAGGAAGGTCTGCTAGTTATTCTGTGTGTTAACTAACTCTATCACTCAGCCACACAAGACAAATCAGCCCATTCCATCCTACAGCAGAAGCAGGACCCAGGTGTTCAAACAACACATGTAGTTGACATATAACAACAAATCAAGGCTGCCATACATAACAAGTCAATACTGCAAATAAACATGACTACAACAGGGTATGGCCAAACAAAATCAAACAACAAAGTTTTGTTGAGTTCCTGGAGAGAAGCAATAAATACAAGCTCATATACCACACCTCACAAAGATACCAAGACACATGAATAGAAAGCACAGTAATACAAATTCCAAGCCTAAGTGAATGGACAATATACAACAATCTGAGAGGAAAGCAGGAATAAATCTACCACATGACACCACACATGTTAAGTGAATGGACAATATACAACAATCTGAGAGGAAAGCAGGAATAAATCTACCACATGACACCACACATGTTAAGTGAATGGACAATATACAACAATCTGAGAGGAAAGCAGGAATAAATCTACCACATGACACCACACATGTTAAGTGAATGGACAATATACAACAATCTGAGAGGAAAGCAGGAATAAATCTACCACATGACACCACACATGTTAAGTGAATGGACAATATACAACAATCTGAGAGGAAAGCAGGAATACATCTACCACATGACACCACACATGTTAAGTGAATGGACAATATACAACAATCTGAGAGGAAAGCAGGAATACATCTACCACATGACACCACACATGTTAAGTGAATGGACAATATACAACAATCTGAGAGGAAAGCAGGAATACATCTACCACATGACACCACACATGTTAAGTGAATGGACAATATACAACAATCTGAGAGGAAAGCAGGAATAAATCTACCACATGACACCACACATGTACAATGTTTCAGTCAGGAGAATCTTTGTCAGGGACACCAGAAACATTACTTAAACAGTCAATCAGCAGTGGGACAGAAAGGGTGCATGACTTCAGCTTTCAGTGAACAAACATGCTAGCTCAATAGTTTGGGTGAAAATAGGTACACTAGTGTCAATGCAGAGAAGCAGAACTAATACTATAATGAAGATAATATAATAATAAAGATAGAAGGGAGGGTAGCATAACACCATGTGGCATTAAGAAAACAAAGCAGAGTAACACACGAGAAAGGTGTAACAATCATGTAACATTGTGGCATCAGCAATCATATTCATTCCTGTTGGATGAAAACAGCATACTTGTAATTATATGTCTTGCAGTTTTAAGTGTGACAGAACTATCAGAATAACATGACTTGATGGCAGTGACACGACAGTCAGTACTGACTGATACATGACAAATAAAATATGTTAAAATGAAGAAGTGAGGAAACATGTACATATAATGACGCTATACAAGAACCTATCATCAATAACTGCCAACAGATAACGGCTAGATAGATACCTTCTTGAAGTAATACTCGGAGAGCTTCTCCCGGCGCAGGTGCCAGTGCTTGCTGGTGACCTCCAGCATCTTGCCTGCGTGCTGGAGCAGCTGGTCCAGGAACACTGTGCAGGGCTTCCGTCCTCTCTTCATCATCTTGTGAAACCGGGTCAGACAGGTGACTGCCTGGTGGGCTCGGCTGCAAGCACACACACACATACCAACCATCAGACCATCTACAGGTGTGACAACTTTTAGCTACAGACTGGAAGCAAGCATACATCAACTATCACATAATCCCCAGCTGTGACAACTTTTAGGTACAGAATGCAAGAAAGCATATATCAACTATCACATAATCCCCAGCTGTGACATGACAACTTCTAACTACAGACTGCAATCACACATACACCAACTATCACATAAACCCCAGCTGTGACATGACAACTTCTAGCTACAGAACAAACAAACTATTTTCAAGGGGTCATAAATTGGGCATGACATGACAACTTCTAGCCACAGACTGCAAGCACACATACATCAATTATTAAGCTATCTACAGCTGTGACATGACAACTTCTCATTAAAGATGGCAGCACACAAACATCAGAGTTGCTGACTGTTGAGACAGGGAATTGATCTATTCATCAACTGTGAAGGCAGGAGTTGACACAGACTGCTGAGACAGGGAATTGATCTATTCATCAACTGTGAAGGCAGGAGCTGACACAGACTGCTGAGACAGGGAATTGATCTATTCATCAACTGTGAAGGCAGGAGCTGACACAGACTGCTGAGACAGGGAATTGATCTATTCATCAACTGTGAAGGCAGGAGCTGCCAGTCAGGTACTGGGCTCCTGGGCACACTATGAACTAAATGTGTGAGAACTGCTCAGAAAGCAAAAGCAAAATACTGGACAAACATCTACCAAGAAGCTAATCAAATCGTGAGAGACCCACATAAGAGAACATAATGGTGTGAACTGGACAATACAGACCCCCTTGACAAGAAAACACATCTGGCAATGCACCCAAAGCACAATGTCAGTCCTAATCATAAATCATGCTACACCAGACTACAACCATGTACTCGGCCGCTCCAGGTGACCACTTGTCAGCGGATGTCATGATCCTGTGCCACAACAGGTGACCACTTGTCAGCGGATGTCATGATCCTGTGCCATAGTTAGTTAGTTAGTTAGTTAGTCGACAGATCATCCTCATTGCACATCGAACCATTCAGTCCATAAGTGCTCGGATCCCCTCCTCAGCAAATCCCGCAACATGTAGCGGCTAACGACGCCAGTTCTGTGTTGGTTTATAAATCTTCTTTGGCTTCCTGCGTAGTGTTCTTGTTTGGCCACCCCTCTTTTAATTTGCTGCTCTCGCAGTCTTACCATTGTTGTAGATTCACAGTCTTCACTTGGTTCTCGCAAAAGTCTTACTTCTCGTAGAGCATTCAGAATGTCGGCCTGGTCCATGGCGCGTCCGCCCTCCACAGTAGCCTCACCTGCGAGCTTGTCAGCCCGCTCATTTCCTTGTACTCCCGCATACCCTGGCACGAAGATGAAACTAATCTTTGCCAGTCGAGACCGCTCCAGAGGCAGCAACCATTCTCTTCGGATCGACCCCTCCTCTATCCTCTTGATCATGTTCATTGAGTCGCTAAGGAAACAAGCCCTAGTGAATGTCTGTGTCTCGAGCCATGTTATTGCTTTACTTACTGCCATGACTTCCATGGTCAGGCTACTTGTGGTTTCAGTGAAAGCACCAGAGTCCTCCTTCACAATTCTCCCTCCGGCCCGAGCTGTAAAGGCCCATGAGCTTCTCACATGTCGGACGACCGACCCATCTGTGTAGATGACCGCGTCACCGTCTAGTGAATTCTCGAAAATCAACGCTTGTACTTCAGCCTCAACAGCAGCCGGATTTTCTTGTCTGCATTTTCTATCAAGTTGGATGCAAACTGAAAAGGATGTGCAGAAGTCTGTTGGCACTTGCACCCACTCCTCGCCAGGTTCTAAGTCCTCAAGTGAACACACCTGTTGAAGAATGTCTTCGGCTTGACCCATCCACGACCGTCCTCTTTTTAACCTGCTGCCCTTCACCTTCCTAATTTCACTATGCAGTGGATGTTGTGTGTTTGCGTTAATTCTGAGGTAGGCGCGTGCCCTGCAACCTTGTATTCTCTCTTCAATGGTTGGAAACCCAAGAAGGTAACGCATCGCCCTGCATGCTGTATCTCTTGTACATCCAAGAATAATGCGCATCCTTTCTATCTGCTTATGGCTGAGAGTCAGGATTGCCATTGCATACTCCAAAACAGACATGACCAACCCCTCGTACAGAAGACATAGATGGCGCTGCTCACAGTTTGCTGCCGCCATCACTCGCATCGCTGCCAAACCCCGCCTGGCCTTTGTTATCACCTGGTCTATGTGCACATTATAAGCAAGGCTTCGATCAAACCGTATTCCCAGGTAATTCATTGCCTGCGTTCTTTCCACCGTCTCTGAACACAGCATTACAGTTGGTGTTGGAGTGTTGACAATATGATTATTCAACGAGAACCAAGTCACTGTTGCCTTTGTTGGGTTGACCATTGCCCCAG